>OX369305.1:1115815-2315815 GCA_947284805.1 Coleophora flavipennella | reverse complement strand
ATGATGAAGGCCCACTATTTTATTCAGTGGTAAGTAATTTGTGTAAGGAAACCGCTTTGCGTATATTTTTGGTACTGCTGCGAACTAGATTTACATATGTCCGTAGGGTCTTTCACTCCCCCTGCGAGTTTGACGTCCCCGAAAATTCCTCCGATTCAAGAATGATCCTGGGATAGAGTTGCGCTAACCACCAGCCATTCTTTTGGCCACACTGCCCGCCCAGCTGCTTGCCTAAAGGGAAGTAAATTCTGAATTAATCCTTAATCCCGAGCGACTGTCTGGCCATTGGCCGTCCTAGAAGATTTTCTACCTCCGGTTTTTAACAATTTAGCTATTAGTTTTAAATTTTAAATGTGTTTTGTACCTAGTAAGTGTATTTTAGAACGGTGGGGTAATTCAGACCCAAGTGAAATTTAATTCTTTTGTTATTTTAGTACTTGGTTACTTATTTAAATACCAAGGGGAAGGCGACGATCGTTGCCTACCGGCATTCTATTAAAATAGCCATTTCTAATCAAATAAAATTGTCAATGTAGAATTATTTCAGTGAATTGTCCAAATATATATTATGTTATAGTTTTATAACCGCACGGTCATCCAAAGTTCATCTTTTTCTAGCATAGCATACTGTTCCTTTTTTTTTGAAAAAATATTAAATACATATAATATTCCAATTTACCCCAAAAAATGTTTTTCTTAAAACTCCGTTTAGGCCCGATCCTCTAAATCTTACGTATCGTGTAACAAACCCGTAACTGAGTATTATAAACCAGTTTCTATTATTTTTGTTACAGTATAGACTGATAGTTGTATTCTTTCAGGTTATTCAGATGAGCTGATGATGGAAGATTTAATAGCTTTCATGCTGTTGAGATGATGATAGAAGCTACAGGAATCTGTATCTGTTAATGAAACACATGCTTTATGATTTGATGGTTCCTATTGGCGAGTGGGTGATTGGGTATAACGTTGTTAGATAGATAGCATTATCACTAAAAATAAATAAAATAAAAATAAAAGTTTAAAAAACTTAAAAACCGACTTCAAAATGAAATTCACTCGAAAGTATGAAATAATATTATTATACTTAGATACACGACATTAACCAACAATAACGAAATCAAAGGTGGGTACGAATTAAATTAGGGTCCTAAAATTTTTTTGAGGTCGGTGTCAGCAATGCCATCGAATCGTAAACATTTGATACGTAAGTAGCTGTTTGTTGGAACAGACCTCAAAAATAAATTTAGGCCCCTAATTTAATTCGTACTTTCGTACCCACCTTTGAATTCGTTATTGTTGGTTAATGACGTGTATCTAAGTATAATAATATTATTTCATACTTTTGAGTGAATTTCATTTTGAAGTCGGTTTTTAAGTTTTTTAAACTTTTATATTCTCAATGTTCGGATGACCTCGTCCATATATTATATTACAGATGTTTTATCTCACGAGCGCGGGCTAGCCATACTTGTGTGTGTAATGCGTATCGACACTCGCTATTGTGAGTTTATAAGTTGCGTCTATTGTGTGCGCTATTGTAAAGCTCCCGAGCTTACGCACGCAAAGACAATATTATGCACACACACAAGTATGGCCAACCCGCGCTCGTGAGATAAAACATCTGTACGTCTTTATTTGACAAGAAAACCAAACATTTAAGTTCATAGCATTAGTTTCATATTTTGTGAACTTCGCAGGTCAAATGTCAGGTCAGGTCATTTTTTTTTAGGTTTCCTATTTAATCTTTAACTTTTTCGTGTGGAAAATAGAAAAGTACTGTCTAAAATCAAAATATCTCCAAATTTTGTTTATTTTCAGTTCTAACAAAATTTTTAACATAACTAATAGTATAAATTAAGTATACAAAAATAATATTCATGTGGTTTACCCTTAGAGCATTTAGAAACCTATACACAGTTGTGAGCTAATAATATATTTCGGATCATCAGAAGGGTTTTGGCCGTATCTAAGAAATAAACTCGTCTTCGAGAAGTTTTGGAGTGTATAATCAATATTCACACACGTTTGCAACACGAGGCTTCACGATGATTCGGATGAAAACCGATTATTTTATAGACTGCGATGAGTTCGGCACGGGACTGGCTTCCCAAGTTGACAGTTCAGCTGCTCGATCAAAAGTGCTCGTAAAATAATTGGCGCCTCTGTCGTAGCCTCTGTAGGTAGGCTGCATTGTCTTTGATGGTTCGATATTCACAACGATTCTGATTGGCTAACAAACAAGTACCAACACTACCAACTTCCGGTTTTCGGTCCCGCACCGACCACGCCTTGGCAAAAGTGACTATTATGACTACCCTAGCTAACCGCTTGACATTTCAAGATAAAACACACGGTGCTTCGACGCATACATAGATGGCGCCACGTCCTTGCGCTCCGACACGGCCATCCTGACGGCGATGCGTGCCCAGCAGCTGCCATAATCTGTAATGAGGAGTGGATGTGTGTTTAAGTTAGGTATTCAGATTACCTAACTTATCATAAATCTACTACAGATAAGTAGGCCTGTGGTATGGCCCTAGAACAGCACCACACATCTCCTCCCGAGGGTGTGGCAAGAGGTGACCAATGGATCAAAGACCGGAGGACGGGCAGCAGCGTCCCCTCCGCGTACCGTGCCACACACCGCGATCGCTCACCTGCCTGCCAAGCGATTGCGCCCTTGTACAGCAGTGAACGTTGCCCGGCCGATGTGATGACGATGAGCTGTGTAGGTACTTGAACTCCCCTTCCACAGGGCAAAGCTCACAAAAAAGGTAGGTACTTGAACTCCCCTTCCACAGGGCAAAGCTCACAAAAAAAGGTAGATACTTGAACTCCCCTTCCACAGGGCAAAGCTCACAAAAAAAAGTAGGTACTTGAACTCCCCTTCCACAGGGCAAAGCTCACAAAAAAAAGGTAGGTACTTGAACTCCCCTTCCACAGGGCAAAGCTCATAAAAATAAAGGGAATACGTAGAGGTCGATGCTGTGTGACACACAGAGGCTCTAAAATGATAAAGGTCAGGTCGATGCTGTGCTCTAGGCGCATATGTCCATATGCGCCGTGGTACACAGGGGCCCTAAAAAAAAAGGAAAGGTCGATGCTGTGCTCTGGGCGGTCTTGTACGCCGTGGTACACAGGGGAAAAGGAATGACGGTAAAAATGAGAAATAGTTTGCAGTCGTCACTACAAGTATCATCAGGAAAACTGACCAAACAACACTGGCTGTAAACAAATCTACACGGAAACGACCAAATCATATGGTCGGCACCATGTTATTCTTTGTTGTAGCTTATGATTAGTTAGTTTATGGTCAGTTAGTCTATGATGGTTCAGAACCAAGGTGTCGTGTCGGCTCCGTGCCGACATTGAGTCGTCAGACTAAAGAGTCGGACAAGCAGCTGTCGTCAGTCTGTAGCATTGTCAATGCTAGTCGTGTACCTAATCAGTGCCTCTTAACTTGCACTGACACAACAGATTTCTCTTTAATGAAAACTGCTCACCCGATGGAATTCCAGTATTGTGCATCAACCACGCAAAGGTCGACTCTCTTCTCCATCACTGGGGCAGCTTCGCAGGTGCTTCCCTCTTGGCTGCATTACTTCAAGCAGCTAGACATGTAGTGGCCCTGCCCCTTGCCGATATGGGTCGTAAATACACAGATCCGTAGTAGCAATCCATGCACGTGCATTCACATCCGATCTATCGGGGTTGAAATTGGGTAACCTCAATTCATGGGACGATGATGGCGTCCGCGTGGCTAGTATCAGCGTCAGAAAATTCTGATTTCGTTGTTCCAGAAGCACTTTCTATTTTGTCTTGCACACATCACTATCTGGAACTCGTGGGGCGTCCGTGTCCTATCCCAATTCTGATTTCGGATCATCAGAAGGGTTTTGGCCGTATCTAAGAAATAAACTCGTCTTCGAGAAGTTTTGGAGTGTATAATCAATATTCACACACGTTTGCAACACGAGGCTTCACGATGATTCGGATGAAAACCGATTATTTTATAGACTGCGATGAGTTCGGCACGGGACTGGCTTCCCAAGTTGACAGTTCAGCTGCTCGATCAAAAGTGCTCGTAAAATAATTGGCGCCTCTGTCGTAGCCTCTGTAGGTAGGCTGCATTGTCTTTGATGGTTCGATATTCACAACGATTCTGATTGGCTAACAAACAAGTACCAACACTACCAACTTCCGGTTTCCGGTCCCGCACCGACCACGCCTTGGCAAAAGTGACTATTATGACTACCCTAGCTAACCGCTTGACATTTCAAGATAAAACACACGGTGCTTCGACGCATGCATAGATGGCGCCACGTCCTTGCGCTCCGACATATACATACATAAGAGCGTCGGGAACGGCAATGGTCGCTACCTCCTATCCGGGAGGTCGTGGTTTGAGTCCTGAGTTTTAGAATTTCGATCTCATATGTACGTTCCTCACGAGGTTATAAAAACATCGTGAGGAAACCTGCACACATCTGCGAAGAAACTCGAAGGTTATGTGTGAAGTTGAATAACCCGCACTAGGCCCGCGTGGTCGACTAAGGCCCGATCGCCCTAATTTAGGGTAGGCTCGAGCCCCTCGGTGGGGACTTATATATGAGCTGATGTGATGTGAATATACATAAAATTAGTATGGGTAGGTAATTTAAGTACATTTTTACCTGACTACGAAATAACTTTAAATTAGTTTAAAAAACTAAAAAACACGCTTTTCCGCCATATTGGATTTAAGTCACGTGACTATTTTTTTCGTATTCCTGACAGTAAACCCTTTCATTTGATACCCATATCATGGGGGTGGATTTTAAACAGCCAGTCCGCCATATTGGATCTGTAATGACGTTTCTTAGCTAGTCATGTATTGTCATCAGAACTTAGAGCGTGTGCAAAATTTCATCCTAATCGAAGACCGGGAAGTTGGTCAAATTAAGATACCAAGATTTTCTTACATACATAGTTAGTTACAAGTGAAGCTAATAAAAGCGTGTTAAAAAGAGGGCTATGTTTTTGACAGTCTATGTATGTGTGTATGATCATCGGTTCCCTCGTATTTTGACAAATATGGTGTCTTTGGGTTCGTGCCATCACTGCGCTCACTAGGATATACAGTATAAGTCAGTATTGACATAAGTAAAAGTTTTTGAATTCTTAGCAAATGGTTTAACAGGCGATATTATGAGATGTTTCAATCACTACAATCAAGCGACACGACACGCGGGTAGCGAGGTGGGATGCGTTGTACTTTGAGCACAAAAATATGCATAAATAAAATTATTAAAACGACTAAGGAAAATCTTTACTGAAAAGTGTGAAAACAAAAGTGTCCCACCTGAAATCATATGCTTTATTGAAAGCCGTAATTTGGCATGGTTACGACAAAGTGGGTACAACAAAATGTATAATTGAAAACGCTAAACACGTTAAAAAACCGACTTTCATCGCAATATGTTAGTACATTTTTGCATTATTATTTTTTGTTTTTGTTAATTTTCTAAAAAATTACTACACCGATTTTGATGAAATTTATATGGGACCACACGGGAAGCACTAGCTTTCAAATAAAAAAAGAATCATAAAAATCGGTTCTCCCAGTCAAAAGTTCTGAGGTAACATATAAAAATATAAAAAAAAACATACAGACCAGTGACTTATATATTACTGCAGTGACTTATATTACTGGCGTAAGGACCCGGCCAACGCACGCGACTAATGCTCCCAGCGAATGTAAAGAGGGGTAATTTTTTTTCTTTGACGTACCCTATTGTATGGGATATTGTTGAATACTGGGGGATTGCTAAAACCATTTTTCGGTTCAGAATTCGGTTTGCGAAATCGTCGTCGTCGTCGTATCAGCTCGTATACGTCCCCACCGAGGGGCTCGAGCCTACCCTGAATTAGGGCGATCGGGCCTTAGTCGACCACGCGGGCCCACTGCGGGTTGGTAGACTTCACACACAACCTTCGAGTTTCTTCGCAGGTGTGTGCAGGTTTCCTCACGATGTTTTCCTTTACCGTTAAAGCAATCGGTGAGTATATGTACGTAAGTTTCGAAAAACTCATTGGTACATTGGCCGTCCGGATTTGAACCCGGCACCTCTGGTTAGGAGGACCGAGTCCTTATCGGTTGAGCCACCGACCCTTTTCGGTTTGCGAAATATGTAGTATTAATTTATGTTAGAGTCAAGTGTGCTACTACCTAAACCACTGTTTCTGGATATCTGAAAAAAAACTTCTAAATAGTAGGTATGAATTTAAAAGGAAAACTATCACAGCTTTCTTAGTGTAGGAGTAATAGTCGACCAACTTAAGACGTGAAGTTGGATTTGTAAAATGTTCATAGATTTTCCATACAAAATGTTCTGTTACCAACTGCAAATATAATTTAGTTTTTTTAAATATATGTTTATTTTTTGAAAAGACTACGGAACCCTACTTTGCGAGAGTCAGACTCTCACTTGGCCGGTTTTTTTATCAATGAAATTAATTCATTATTATTAAACTACGCGTGTACCTACTTGTATCAGAATCCCCACTTATCTTTTCACGAGATTGACCCATTTTTAACCGACGAAAAAAAGGAGGAGGTTCTCAAGTGAACGCGTATATAAGGTATAACAAAATTAGCTGAAACTATTTTAACTAGTGCTTCTTTCCATGAAACTGAACAACTTTCCCCATGAAACCCATAGTCGAATCTCAAAAAAAAATTTAACTTCCCATCTAAGTTGGCTGATCGTGATCAGCTAATCTAGTTAGTATGGGAGAGCCAATTTTTTTTTTAAGATTTGACATAGGTTCCATGGGAAAAGTTGTTTAGTTTTATGGGTAGAAGCACCAGTTAAAATAGTTTCAGCTAATTTTGTTACACCTTATACATATATATTTTTATGTGACAACGCATAACTTTTTACAGAGTAGTCCGATTTTAATAATGCTTTTTATATTGTAAAGGGTATACCCCGAAGTTGGTCCCATATAAATTTGGAAAAAAATGCAACCATAAGGGTAGGACAACAGGGGATGATTGGTTGTTCACTTACTGATTGTAATGTATGTTATGACCACGCATAACTTTTTACAGAGTAGTCCGATTTTGATAATTATTTTTTTTATTTAGTAGATTAGCACCCAATAGTATATTTAAGCCACAAAAAATTAATTCGACGAAAAAAGAAAGGACCTGAAAAGCGAAAAATAAAAAGAACCCTTATAGTCTAACTGAGCTCATATTAGACTTACTTAAATACCTAAATAATTTTAAGTCGACGCCAAACAAACAAACGGAACGTTCGGCAATTGCCAACAAAGGGACGCATCACGTTGGTCGCCGCTACCGTGCAATCCGCTGCTATCATTTCATTTTACGTAATAATTAATTTGCTTATTTGTTTGATTGGCGCCGACTTAAAATTATTTAGGTATTTACATAATGTAGGAGCTCAGTTAGACTAGAAAGGTTCTTTTTATTTTTCGCTTTCTAGTTTCTTTATTTTTTCGGGTTTAATTTGTTGTTAAAAAAACTTTTGTCTCCCATATCTGTGTTACGCCATGTTACGCAGTATTTGGTGACGATCAAGTGATCGAGTTACGGGTCCTGGTTGCCACCTGCCAGCCTAGAAATCTAATACACTTGTTTACATTACAATCCAATTTTTTTTTAATTACCTACTTAACTAGTAAAAAGTTTTTTTAAGAGCAAGCTCCCAGTGCGGCACTGGCGAACAACCTGATATTTAGCGTTATGGAATCAGCTTTGCAGTTGAATTTCGCGTGAGTGTTCTAACGAGACTTACGTCCTTTACTTCAGGCGTAAATGCACATTTTCGTTTATTATTATTATTATTATTATCTTTAATTTTTCAGACAACATGGTCCATTTTTGTTAGTAATACAAACGTCTTATTACACTAATGTTAGTAGAACACAGAATAAAATAATACAGTAACAAAAAGTTTAACACCCCATGCGCCTACCAGTTACAGGAAGCATAGGGCCCCTGTCTGACTAGTACACGCATGAAGTGCGAAAAGAGCTGGGAATCATACCTGTCAGCTATCCCCTTCAGTATGCTGTTGGGGCTGGCACGCAGCCTGCTCAGCAAAGAGGCTGTACGCTTACGCAGAATGGCATGAAAGCCATCAACATTCGCTTGCGCAAACATGCCAGAAGCACTGCAATATCGTGGCAGCCCCAACAGCATCCTGAAACCATTATTATATTGGACACGTAGGACATTGAGCGACTTCAGCGTACAATTGGTCCACAGGCTGCAAGTATAGAAGGACTGGCAGTACGCTCGAAACAGCGTTATTTTTACGTCCTTACTACAACGAGCGAACCTGCGCAACAACATATTGCATCTAATCGCCAATGCCCTACGTTCCCTCTCTATATCTACATTGTCTTTAAGGCCGTCCGTCACGTGGTGTCCCAGATATTTAAACTGTGTTACCCTATTCAAAGGCACCCCATTTAAGCAAATAGGAGGTACAGTAGTTGGACACTTGGCGCCGGCCTTAAAGACCATGTATTCCGATTTTTTAACATTGTAGATAAGGCCGTGTTCAGAGGCATAGATCTCACAAGTTTGGAGAAGCTCTCTGAGAGCCCCCACCGCCGGCGCCAGCAGCACCATGTCATCTGCATAACTGATGTTATTTGTACAAATATCATCAATATAGCATCCGACATGCCTACTGCTGAGACCAACGATGAGGTCGTTTATGTACACGCTGAAGAGCAAGGGTGAGCTTAAACCTCCCTGCCTCACCCCGCACTCCAACCTGTACTCATCAGAGAACGTATCTCCCCATCGTACCTGGTTCACTTGGCTGCTGTACCAATACTGAAAAACTCGTAACAAATCGGTGGGCACCCCTGCAGTCCTCAACTTGGTCCACAGCTTATCATAGGACACAAGATCGAAGGCCTTTGATAAGTCAAGGAAGGCTGCGTACACTGGCGTCAGCCTCCTGGTGTAGTACTGGACCGTGTGCTTGAGGCTCAGAATCGAGCGAGCTTTATTGCTTTATTTTATTGCGAGCTTAGTAAACACTACGAAAATTTCGTCTTAGCCGTTTTATCAATAGCTCTATTCTCTTACTGTCGGTATTTGTTTCATGCGCCTCACTTATGTAATTTAGGAGAAAAATCTAATAATCTCTCAAAACTACATGGTTTCACCAAATAAAAAGTTTGGATCGAAAACGAACAAATCGTGTTTTTGTTTTAGCCATACGAAAAAAAAGGGTAAAAGAATCAGATTTGTAGTTCGGCATCATCGTTACTTATGATCAGGTGAGATGATGCCAAGGGCTTGCCAATTGTGGAATACAAAAAAAAAGTTTTCACATTCAAAAAGCACGCGGCTGACTCAACATATTTAAGCAAAAATGCACAAATTTTGGGAGCTTGCTCTTAATAATGCTATTCTTGTAATTTATTCGCTTACAGTTTTAAAGTGAAGTGGTTCGTTAAATATGAAAACCGGCCAAGTGCGAGCTGAACTCGCGCACTTAGGGGTGTCGTACCGCTACGTCTTTCCTCAGGAGTATGCAGAAATGATAAGTAGATTCATTTTATATAAAAGACATCAACGAGAGCGACAGAAAAAATGTTTTCTTTGTTCATTTTGGACTCCTCGGTGCGAGTACGACTCACGCTTGGCCGGATTCATTATTAATTGTTGTCTTACTTTAAGATTAAAACTATGATCACACCAAGTTTCACGCTTATATATAAATTACCGTGTTTTCTATAGATCACAAACAAAAATCTTATAATAACTCGTTTTTTGTATGGGGAACCCCTTATTTTTACGCGACTGCGCTAGAATGAGAGTCATGTTTTCGAGTGTATGTATGTATCTAGGTACATTTAATTGCCACGTTTTGTGGCCTAAACGGCCTAATGGTTTTTGAAATGCAAGGAGTCGTTAGATACGTCTTGATCCCATGAGTGACGTAGGAAGCTTTTACCCGTTTGACCAAAAAAGAGGGGTTAAGTTTTAATGCAGTCCGGTTTTTAATTTTTGATTGATTCGTTTTTGACGTGATAACGTCTTATAATTCGATGGAGCCGGCTGCACGCACGAAAAAACATGACTCATGCGTCGTTACCTCGCTCTGAGGCGTTCCGCTCATGCGTCGTTACCTCGCTCTGAGGCGTTCCGTGTAAGTCTTGAAGTGCAAGCGAGAGCGCGAACGAGCGACAAAGAAGCACAATCGGCCTTTACGTTCGGCAGCGTTCGACATCCGTCTTTCTCCTACTTGAGTGAGCGATGTGTCTGTGTGAACAGCTGCTATACTATAGTACATCTACATGTTTTGATCGAGTATCAAGTGCAGTGAAAAATGAATGTGATGTTTGGCGGCAAGACTTAGATAAGATGGAGGTAGCTAGCCAGTCGGGCTTAGAAAAATGCCCTATCACTAACCAAACTAAGTCTTACAAGTTGACCCCACTGGGAATCGAACCCGTGACCTCCTGGTGTGAAGCGAATAGACTAACTATTACGCCACGGAGGTGTTTATGGGTTATGGGTACGTTCCCTAACCGTACCGTGTAGTTATTTGTTCTGGGAACACTAATGGCGGCCATACGAGCCGTTTCCGGTCCGGTGTAGCCTCCGCCTCTCTGTCTGTACCTTTGAACTGTGAATTCCGTTCCGACACACTGGCGGGAAGAATAGCAAACCAACTTAAAAGTTATAAGGCGGCGATGGGTCTTTCTCATAATATGGTACGATGGACAGAACCTCGTATTAGTTTGTAAAATCTTGACAAATAAAAACTGTTCACACATACAATTTCCAAAAATTCTAAATGTGTGGAATAGACATGGTCAAAGCTTTTAACCAAGTACCTCATTTCCATTGATTGGAATTACAACAAATAATTATATACTTACCAACTAAAAGTGTTGGGTCATTTACTAAATCTATAGTAATAACCTTGAAAAAACCAGCCAAGTGCGAGTCGGACTCGTGCACTGAAGGTTCCGTACCAAAAAATATTTAAATAAGAAACCCTACAAACATCAAAATCAGATCTTAGATAACTTAACTTTTGACGTGATAACGTCTTATAATTCGATGGAGCCGGCTGCACGCACGAAAAAACATGACTCATGCTTCGTTACCTCGCTCTGAGGCGTTCCGCTCATGCGTCGTTACCTCGCTCTGAGGCGTTCCGTGTAAGTCTTGAAGTGCAAGCGAGAGCGCGAACGAGCGACAAAGAAGCACAATCGGCCTTTACGTTCGGCAGCGTTCGACATCCGTCTCTCTCCTACTTGAGTGAGCGATGTGTCTGTGTGAACATATAGTACATCTACATGTTTTGATCGAGTATCAAGTGCAGTGAAAAATGAATGTGATGTTTGGCGGCAAGACTTAGATAAGATGGAGGTAGCTAGCCAGTCGGGCTTAGAAAAATGCCCTATCACTAACCAAACTAAGTCTTACAAGTTGACCCCACTGGGAATCGAACCCGTGACCTCCTGGTGTGAAGCGAATAGACTAACTATTACGCCACGGAGGTGTTTATGGGTTATGGGTACGTTCCCTAACCGTACCGTGTAGTTATTTGTTCTGGGAACACTAATGGCGGCCATACGAGCCGTTTCCGGTCCGGTGTAGCCTCCGCCTCTCTGTCTGTACCTTTGAACTGTGAATTCCGTTCCGACACACTGGCGGGAAGAATAGCAAACCAACTTAAAAGTTATAAGGCGGCGATGGGTCTTTCTCATAATATGGTACGATGGACAGAACCTCGTATTAGTTTGTAAAATCTTGACAAATAAAAACTGTTCACACATACAATTTCCAAAAATTCTAAATGTGTGGAATAGACATGGTCAAAGCTTTTAACCAAGTACCTCATTTCCATTGATTGGAATTACAACAAATAATTATATACTTACCAACTAAAAGTGTTGGGTCATTTACTAAATCTATAGTAATAACCTTGAAAAAACCAGCCAAGTGCGAGTCGGACTCGTGCACTGAAGGTTCCGTACCAAAAAATATTTAAATAAGAAACCCTACAAACATCAAAATCAGATCTTAGATAACTTAACTTTTTAGTTGAATAAATGTTCTCCGATACATCGATATACGTCACAGTCAGTTCTCCAACTGCAAATTAAGTCAGTAATCATAAAAATTTTAAAGAGAGTGAATACTATTTGAGCTTACGTATTCCATTACATCCTTAGCTGTATTGGAATTGGCATTGGCTGTATTGGCATTGGCAGGTGAGCTGCAGCCAAATGCACTCAAAATTTTAATTATTAAAAAATGTTTACCAATCTTTCGGTCCGTGTGTCGTACTCGTTCATTTCATTAGCGATCGTGAGCAGATATCGTTATTGCGTGCCGTTCCTATATCCAGATGATAGTACACCTGATGAGAGCACATGCTTCCAACGATACCTTACTAATGTGGCGATGTGTGTCGGTGGGACCGACGACGATGGTACACTTTCGAAGATCATCATCATCATCATATGAGACAGACGTCCACAGCTGGACAAAGGCCCCCCCCAAGGATTGCCACGACGACAGGTCCTGCGCTGCCCGCATCCAGCGGCTTCCCACGATCTTCATCAGGTCGTCAGTCCACCAAGTGAGAGGCCTGCCTACGCTACGTTTTTCGGTGCGCGGTCGCCACACGAGAACTTTACTGCCCCAACGGGCACCTATTCAACGAGCTAGGTGCTTTTCGAAGATACAAATTCGGAAATTAAACGAATGTTTACGAAGTCCTTCCCTCACTGTATTGTAGCCGAGTTCAAACTACGATCCATCCAAAGTCCTTTTTTTTTTTAAACCGGCCAAGTGCGAGTCGATCTTACGCACCAAGGGTTCCATACCACCACATCTCTTTATCTAATAACAATGATACATATCTTTACTGCCCCAACGGGCACCTATTCAACGAGCTAGGTGCTTTTCGAAGATACAAATTCGGAAATTAAACGAATGTTTACGAAGTCCTTCCCTCACTGTATTGTAGCCGAGTTCAAACTACGATCCATCCAAAGTCCTTTTTTTTTTTAAACCGGCCAAGTGCGAGTCGATCTTACGCACCAAGGGTTCCATACCACCACATCTCTTTATCTAATAACAATGATACATATCTTTTCATTTTAATCAAAGGCAGAAAACGCGAGCATCAGAAAAAAAACAGATTTTTTTTGACGTGATAACGTCTTATAATTCGATGGAGCCGGCTGCACGCACGAAAAAACATGACTCATGCGTCGTTACCTCGCTCTGAGGCGTTCCGTGTAAGTCTTGAAGTGCAAGCGAGAGCACAATCGGCCTTTACGTTCGGCAGCGTCCGACATCCGTCTCTCTCCTACTTGAGTGAGCGATGTGTCTGTGTGAACAGCTGCTATACTATAGTACATCTACATGTTTTGATCGAGTATCAAGTGCAGTGAAAAGTGAATGTGGTGTCAATTGTTTATAGCAACGATAATTGCGGCGATAAAGGTAATGATTCTTTCGATATTATGAAACCATTCCATCAGTATTTTCTTATGACGTTGTCACGTTCAACTATCGTCAGTAAACCGACTTTACAGACAACCGATTTTTTATTTATTTTTAATTTTTATTAAATGTTATTAAATCCCCCATAACAACACTTACTCTGTAAAAAAAATAGCCGGCTAACTATTACGGTTCCTAAGATACAACCCTTTGAAAGTCGGAAATACAGACGGATAGACAGACAGACGGCGTAGTGTTACTTACTACCTAATAGGGTCCCGTTACCTGTTATGGAACCTTAAATAACTTTAGGAATTCATTAAAAATTATAAAAAAAACACGACTGCGTAAAAACTTAACCTGTCTTTTTGGCCAGTCGTGTAAAAATGTTTCATATGTCACTCACGGGATCAAGACGAATCTAACGATACCTCATACGTTAAGATCCTTCAAGCCGTAGCCGTAGCCGTAGCAGGGGACATAGAAATCAACATACATACATACATACACTCGAAAAACATAATCCTCCTTCTGAGGCAGTCGGGTAAAAAGGCAATATTGCCGCTGATTGCGAAATGCAGAAGTACCGAAGCCAGCACATCAAGCTAGACACTTTGAACGTTGTACCGTTCTTATGCCGTACGCGTATGGATCAGAATCGCACTACGAGTGTCTAGCTCGATGTGCTGGCCTCTGTACATGCTGATACTGTGTGAGTCAGAGCACACGACAAAGTTACGTCACTCTCAATACGCCGTTGGCCATGTGTATAATAAGGTACCCCGTCTGTTCGCGTACTCAGCTGTTCACTTTACATGCACCGTTTTGTAAACTGCATACATCATACTTTCTGAAGGTGCCGAAGTGACCTTGATTAAGGGGAATAATAATTGTTTCGCTTTGAAAATTCTCAATTTAATTAAGATAATAATTCTGAAATACGTATTCTATTCTGTTTTTATTTCATTTACTTATCGGTTCCCTACGCGACGACTCTTAGATTAAAATATAACTACTTTATAGTTATATTAAACTTGAAAGGCCAAAACATATAATTTTCTACTTTTTAGAGGTTGTTTTTTGTCGGCGTTTTTTTTAATTTTTAATTTAATTGCAATATAATTCTATAGTACCTTTGTAACTGCGGGCAGCGCAGAACCGGTCGTCGTGGAGATCCTTGGGGGAGGCCTATGTCCAGCAGTGGACTTCCTTCGGCTGATATGATGATGATGATGTAACTTTACACAAAATTTAAGCAACACGTAAAAAAAATCGAGATTATTAATTATTTCTGTATGTAGTTCTGGGAAAATGGTATGATGCTAGTCGGTCAACATCTATTCATAAGCTAGGTACTGTTTTTCATTTATCGATAATTTCTTAGAGAAAGTACCCTAGGCCACCCTAGGCTTTCCAAGTCCCTGCCCAAGACTGTAATCTTGTGTTTGACCTTTTTTGATGCTCTTCAATGTCTAACGCACCTCTGCTGGGTATATTATAAATGTACAATAATATATAAATAATATAAATAATACAATTCTTCCAAAAACCCAGGACACTACTTAAAACTATCCAGGACGCCCCGAAAAGCAGGACACGTCCTGGGAAAACGGGACGCTTGGCAAGCCTACACTAAGAGTAACGTTCATAAGTCATTTCCAATGGAAAACATACACACAACTCATTTATTTACATCACATACGCATATACAACATAAAAGGAACCTTACAAATGCGATACCTAAGCTAGTAGAGATCTACATATCTAAGTACCTATAACCTGCCTACAACATTAAATATAAAGAAAATACCTAGTTGAAATATTCTAGCTAAATAGGAGACAAAAAGGAAAACCAACAAAAACCGGTTGTCTGTAAAGTCGGTTTACTGACGATAGTTGAACGTGAAAACGTCATAAGAAAATACTGATGAAATGGTTTCATAATATCGAAAACGGAACGCCTCACGGAACGCCTCAGAGCGAGGTAACGACGGAACGCCTCAGAGCGAGGTAACGACGCATTTTTTCGTGCGTGCAGCCGGCTCCATCGAATTATAAGACGTTATCACGTCAAAAACTTCATTACACAACTACCTATTTACAAAAAGTCGTGAACACCGTTCATGCATGAAAATACAGCTCGCTGACAGACAGACAGTGAAGGCTTTGTAATAGCACAGCATTACAATATAACAGCTTACAGTAGCGCAACGAATGTATTTACGCAGAGCAACAGAAGGGTACTTGCGGGGCAGCGGGCGGCGGGGAACACAGGCTAGTATGGGCTAGTACCTACGCTGGTGGCGGCATCGTGCGACATCAAAGGCGTTGCGCTACTGTAAGCTATACCGTAATACTGTGGTAATAGTAAGGGTCCCAATAGCACCCTTTACGTACAAAACCCTAAAAAGAAACACTATAATTTAAAGAGGACTTTGAAGCTGCGACTGTTCATATGAACGGCGTTAGTGACTTACCTCTTAAATGTTAAGGCGAGGCACCGGTGGAGAAGTGGAGAAACCTTTTGCTAGATCAAATTTTTTGGGTAATTAATTACTACTAAATATCGGTCTTGCAAAAAATATTGGACATACTTAAGGATATTGTCTGAAGAATGTGCAAATATGTTACACGATAGCGTGTACTTTGCTCGATCATAAAAAATCCCAAAAACAGGTCTAAAACGTCTAAAAAAAGTCTAAAACGTATATTGTTTATTAATAAAATTTGCACATAGTTTTTATATGGAGATATTTTTTTTAAGTACTACAGAGAATACCTAAATAACCTTACAATACAAAATTTCAGTCATTTAGGGCGCATATCGTCAACAAGCCGATTTATCAAAAATCAATTTAGTTTATACTCCTTGCTAATTACTATTATCTACATAACAAAATACTCACTTGAAATTATCACTATTACTTACTGCTATTAACTTCAATTTCTCTGTATCGGAGTGTCGGGGACGCCACAACAATCACTATCCGTAGGTACGTAAGAAAACATTCCGCCTTTCGTCGCAACTTCTCGCCAACTGGCAGCGTCCGTCGATGTGTGCGTGAGGCTCTTTGTATGTGCTGTGCGCGATGCCCGGGGGCATGAGCGCACGAGCGATAGCAAATGTTTTCCCAAATACCTATTTCGTTAGGATCGCGAAGCTATTCTTCCCTCTTAAGAGAAAATACAACGTAAAACATTGAAAAAGTGAAAAAGTGCGGTTATTGTCTTGACTCTTTACACGTAAAGGAAAAAACAGAGACAACTGTTTTACAAATGCCTCGTCTTAACCGATTTTGACCAATTATTGTTGATAGGTTGTCAGTGAGAACAAAAGCTAGGTTTAGAGGGTTTTGTTTTTACCCACGACGGAACGGAGCAGGTATATGCGTTTAGGGTGAGAGATGTTTGTTTGTTTGTGTGTGCGTTTGTGCAAAGTAATGTTCCTACCTATCTTCTAAACTAATGATCCGATTTTGATGCGGTTTTCAATAACGGGTTTGTGTTTGATGAGTTCATGTTCTTAGACAGGTGTCATGGCTGTAACTCACTAGGGGGCGCCACAATATTAGTGCAAAACAATGTTGCAATATAATTAAAAGGAAATGTCTGATTACAATTCTGTTTTCAGCAATGTGTACGTGGTAGCTTAATGCATGTTAACTTAACATTATGTGGTAGGATGAATCACACTTATTGTTTTGCGAGATCTTACCTACACATTATATAGATTATAATTCGTTTAAGCTCTCTAAAAAGTCTGAAATAAAATTAAGCAAAATTAAAAATTTTGAAAAAAACCCACGACGGTAAAAATCTCATCGAAAAAGAATAAAATAACTCAAAACCCCCGACTTAACCCAATTATTATGTAACGAAATATTATAATAGACGTAAAAATACTTTCTAAAAAAGAGTTGATATCTCGAGAAATCGGTAATAGATATACTTAAGTACCTAAACAATGAATATCGATGTTTACAGTTTTTTCCTAACGTGTCTGTTTCTCGAAGATATGCTTAGATGTATAACGATAATAATTTTACCATAATACATAACCGAGGAATAAAGTTCAATTTTATTGTCGTTCACGTGTTTTCATACAAAACTAATTAAGGTCATTATTTATTTTTATTAATTATTTAAAAAAACGTAATCTATAATACCAACTTAGATTTGTTCTGACAAACAACCTATCAAATACTGGTAAAAAAAAAACCGACCAAGTGCGAGTCAGAACCGCACACAAAGGGTTCCGTACCATCATACTAGATGGCGCTAGTTTCTTAATTTAAACAAAAACACGTGTTTATGTACGGAAACCCTCCTTATTTTTTCTAACTTTTAGTATTTGTTGTTATAGCGGCAACAGAAATACATCATCTGTGAAAATTTAAACTGTGTAGCTATCACGGTTCATGAAATACAGCCTGGTGACAGACGGACAGACAGACAGACAGACGGACAGACAGCGAAGTCTTAGTAATAGGGTCCCCTTGGGTACGGAACCCCTTAGAACGGTTAACTTATAAGAGGTCTAATTTTTGCCGTCGTACACTTTTTCACAGTCCATCTAAAATCAGTATAGTAATAGATTATAAATAAATAAACGTAAAATAATAGGTATATACAAAACATATAATTAATAATCTCGATTTTTTTACGTGTTGCTTAAATTTTGTGTAAAGTTTGTTTGTAAAAGAAACGTGAAGTGTTTTATTAAAAAAATAAGCGCCAGAAGGGACATCGCTCACGTATACAAATTTTGGTAAGGTTAGGTTAGGTTAAGTTAGGTTATACGCAGCACTCATTGGTTCTATGCAGACGTATTTTTTCGATTACGTACATTACCTATGCTTCAACCGGCATTCTATACATTTGCTAGGTAAAATGTAAAATTGTTTAAACATTGAATATCATTTCATACACTGCCTGAACGACCCCGGCATTCTATACATTTCCTGGGTATTGTATAGAATGCCTGCATTATACACATTGCCTATAACATATATAAGTCTTAAGTGAACTAAAACACAGTGATTAAGTGAATATAATGCTCGTAGCAACATGCTCGGTGTCCAAATGTAAGTGATTAAGCTAAAATGATAAAATGGTTTGTTTACATGTTTGGTCGTTTTCAAACAAATAGGATGTAGGTATTGTATAGGTTCGAATGTACAAACATCGTGATTAGTTAATTAGACAGTTGTCAATTATATCGATATGAGTCATGTAATGAATGAATAGTTATCAAGTCATACATCGTGCGACGTGCATGCAGATACATCTCCTATCGGGAATAAAATAGCCCGGTAACAAACCATGCTGGATTTAGAATTATTTGCATCATTCATCGAAATGGAAGAAAACACCAGTCCCGGACAGGAGGCGGCGCCCCCTGGCCGACCGAGTATGTTCATAAAAAAAACGACGGGTTGCACTCCGGGAGTGCCGGCAGAAGTGAAAACTTGAATATTAACGTTGTGCATTTATATTACATTAAAAAGTTTATATCTCAGAAAAATTAACAAAAAATCAACTCCATCCGTCTTACGAATTTTCGATCAGGTCACGTGTCCTGACGCGAGTTTAACATTTTTTACCCATTACAAAAAAAGTTCACAACGCCGCTAAAGAAGTTTTCACTTCAAAAACATATTTACTTGTTCAAGAGAGGCAAAGATGTATTTCCGAGAGCTACAAGAGGCTGCAGCTTAAGAGGAAACGCGGGCGCCATTTTTTCCATACATAACTAGTCCCCTGATTCCTTCCTGGATAATGACAATAGAGCAAAAATGTTTTTTCCATCAAAGCAATATCTACCATGGCCATGCCCCTATGTTTTGTTTTTTCCCATATTCTAATTAGAATACGAAGTAGGAGCCTTCAAAAACTGAGAAAATTGAAATTGCCCAATTGAAACGTCATTTTCAGACACCCACCAAAAAATATTACGCACTTAAACAATAAAATGAAAACATAGAGGCATAGGTAAAGCGTTTTTTTAATATTTTTGAAAAAATATTATCATTGCTTAAGTTTTGGAGGAGGAAATAGGGGACTGCGAAATGCTATTTTGGTCAATTTTAGTGCCTTTTATCGGTCTGCAGTTCTCCCTTTCTTGCTGTTTACAGAGATGATTTGGGGAAGGAGACAGCAACATTTGATTCAAATACCTATTCTTGAGACCGCGTGTCCTCTTAATTTTTGCTATTTGTCGAGTTTCATTGATCCTATATTCATTGCGTAATTGTTATTAACTATTGTTCTTATATTGCGTCCTGTTTTTAAACAGAAATGTCCTGGTATTCCGAATTTGGGGATGGCAACCCTATTTTAGTGCAGTTTCGATCGAACTAAGACGAAAATTAAGCTGCTAACTTGAGATTGGTTAAATCCTTAATGAAACGCACACAACTAAGAATTTAATGGTATTTTTTTAATGGTTTTAGTTGGCTGACCGTCTACAATGTCGGGCGGCGGCGTTGGCGCGACAGGCATGGGCTGGTCGCGTCGCGTCGGCGCACGTTCACGCACGCTGCGCACGCTACTGCGCGACACACAACGCGCTTTGCACGACGTCACCGATATATTGCAATTTGGTAAGTAAGTCCCTCGCTATCGTTTTTTCTCAGTAGTTCCTTCAAATGAACTTTCCTTACCCTGTAATTCCTTCACAAGAGCTAAAGGAACTACTGAGCCTTTTCTGTCCCTGTAGTTCCTTCACAAGAGCTAAAGAAACTACTGAGCCTTTTCCGTCCCTGTAGTTCATTCACAAGAGCTAAAGGAACTACTGAGCCTTTTCTGTCCCTGTAGTTCCTTCACAAGAGCTAAAGAAACTACTGAGCCTTTTCCGTCCCTGTAGTTCATTCACAAGAGCTAAAGGAACTACTGAGCCTTTTCTGTCCCTGTTGTACCTTTTAACAACATTGATGTGTTTTGTTTTTTAACAACGCAATGGGGAACTAGCCATCTCATCTTCAAACTGGAACACATCAATGTTGTTAACAATAATGTTTGGCGCCAAGACTAAGATTCTTATCTTAGGTGGTAGCTAGCCTGGCGGGCATAGAAAATATTCTTACACCAATCAAACCGAGTCTTACAAAGCTTGAACTTGTGACCTCCTGATGTGAAGCTAATGAACTCAAACATTACGCAACGGAAAAATTAAGTTTTAATGTTTCGATAGCCACGTAAACAAATGGTTCTCGTTTTTTGTGAAATACTTTTATTGACAGTTTAAAAATGCAACCCTCCAATCTCTGAAATAACCCTCGTGTCGTGCGCGTGTATTGCAGTTTGACGCAACTTATAGTTCGTTAATTTTTTTCAAGGCATAGGTAGGTAGCCTATGCCTTGAAATGTTTTTTTAGTTCCTTTAAAGTCTTCTTTATAGTTTAAGTTAACATTGCAACGGAGCAATGGATTGCTGTAATTTTTTGCACAGAGATGGCTGAGGGGGTGAGAAATGACATAATTTACTAATTAGCATATCCTGACATGGTTCCCGAGGGATCTGGGTAAAACTCATTTCCGGGCTCGCGCACGTCAGCGTCGCAACGGAGCTACGGACTGAAGTGGTTTTTTGTAACTAAAACTATTCATATTTGATTGGGGGTTACTTCTAGTCAATTGATCAGCATAACTAGCTACGTCAATCTGTGGGGTCAGTTAAAAATGTCCGGTCCGAAGAGTTTTTGGAATACTGTGCGCCGCGATTTAACTCTGGGCAGCCCTTTTGTCGCTACCTTTGATCACAGAATCCTACTAATATTATAAATGTAAAAGTTTGTATGTATGGATGTTTGTTACTCTTTCACGCAAAAACTACTGGACGTATCTGGCTAAAATTTGGTAGGTAGATAGATTAGGACCTGGATTGACATATGGGCTACATTTTTCCACGCACGAAGACAGTCATAGAAACCCTGTTCACGCGAGCGAAGCCGCTGGCAAAAGCTAGTAAAGAATATTTATGCTTTGACGCGGCGAGCGGCATTTATCAAAGGTGCAGCTTATTCAGCGAACAAACTACAATTATTGGTAGAACGACACTTCCCGCACTACTAATTTAGTCTACTGCGAAAGTATATCGGGGAGAAATATTTTTTGTGTCAAGGGTGTGTAGACCTGGAAAACTATCATCATATCTGCTCATATACGTGCCCACCGAGAGGCTCGAGTCTATCCTGAATTAGGATGCTCGGGCTTTAGGCGACCACGCGGGCTTAGTGCGTGCTGGTCCACTTCATACACAAATTTCGAGTTTCTTCGCAGGCGTGTACAGGTTTCCTCTCGATGTTTTCCTTCACCTCAAGAGCGTCGGATGATCGTACATATGAAATCGACATTTGAAAACACATTGGTACGTAACAGGATTCGAACTAAGACCTCCCGGACGACAGGAGGTAGCAGCCCTAGCCGTCATGCCACCGACGACCTGGGGAAATGGCTTTCAACAAAGTCTTTTGCTGTACCAAAATAAGTGACACTTTGTTTTGTGAACCATGACTATAATGATATCAACAAAATTATTTTGCAGACCCGGAGATATCGATAGCAGTTCAGGAGATCAGCAACCAGTCTAATCGCTTTGTGGCCCTGGTCATCTTAGGAACCAGTGGATCGGCCAAGGCGAGACTACTTCACAGTCTGCTGGGACGCAGGCTGTTGCCTGATCCTCCGCCTAGAAATAGTCGATGGGTAAGATGACTGTCATTATGAGCCCATTTTCAGTGCGCAGAAAGTAAAATAAAGTTTAGTCGCTATGTAATCCTGGTAATCTTGGGAACCGGTGGGTCGGCCAAGGCGAGACTACTTCAGTCTGATGGGACGCAGGCTGTTGCTGGTTAGGTAATTGACTGGCATACAAGTCCATTTAAAAAGTCCTGGTCATGTTGGGAATCAGTGTGTCAGCCAAGGTGAGACTAATACTCAGTCTGCTGGGTGCAGGCTGTTGCCTGATACTCCGCATAGAAACAGTGAATGGGTAAGATGATTGTCCTTATGAGTCCATTTCCAGTGTGCTAAAAGTAAACAAAAAATTGTAGTCGCTATGTAAACCGTGTATCTTGGGAACCGGTGGGTCGGCCAAGGCGAGACAACTTCAGTCTGCTGGGACACAGGCTGCTGCTGGTTAGGTAAGTTAGTGTCATAAATGTCCATTTAAAGAGTCCTGGTCATCTTGGGAACAAGTGTGTCAGCCAAGGCGAGACTAATTCACAGTCTGCTGGAAAGCAGTCTGTTGCCTGAAACAATTAATGGGAAAGTATGAGTCCATTTCCAGTGTGCTGAAAGTAAAATAAAGTGTAGTCGCTATTTAATCCGTGTAACCTTGGGAACCGGTGGGTCGGCGAAGGCGAGACTACTTCACAGTCTGCTGGGATGCAGGTTGTTGCCTGATCTTCCGCCTATAAACAGTCGATGGGTAAGATGACTGTCCTTATGAGTCCATTTCCAGTGTGCTAAAAGTAAAATAAGGTGTAGTCGCTATGTAATCCGTGTAATCTTGGGAACCGGTGTGTCGGCCAAGGCAAGACTATTTCACAGTCTGCTTAGAGGCAAGCTTTTGTCCGAACAGCCGCCTAGGAGCAGTTGATGGGTTAGATAAAAGTCCAGTGTGCTTGAAGTTAATTAAGTTCAGTCGCGTGCAGCCCTGTTCGTCTTGGGAATCAGTGTGTCAGCCTAGGCGAGGACTATAGTCTACCGAATGAATGCTACTGCCGTTCAACCACCAAGGAGTTCTCGAAGGAGATTAAATTACAAAATATATTTTTTTCTAAAAATATATCATATTATTATGGTTCTTGGCAGCTACAGCCAATGCTTTGACTGCAAAAAGATTGACTTTGCATATAAAGTTGACTAAATACTTGACTAAAAAAATTTCTCAGTTTCGCACAATCTATCCGAAGCACTGAGCCTATTATTCTACCCCTATAACAACGAATAATCCTAAGCAAAGGTTAAAACTGGTTCGGTGGTCCAGTTGTTACCGCTTCTGCCTGAGGCCGAGGGTGGTGGGTTCGTATCCCACTGGGAGCAAAATTTGGGGTGTTTAATATATATTTAAATATGTATGTATTTAACTGTTTTCAGCTTCGTATCCAGTATGGAACCAGTACAGCAGTGCACCTCACACTAGGCAATTCAGAGTTTGAGCTGGTCGAAGATCTAGAATGCAATAAGAAGCCTTGGACTACGCTGCCTGTGGAGGTTTGTTTGTTTGTTTGTGAACTCTATTGCATATAACATTTAAAAATAAATAAGTTTACAAAATCATAATAATAAATATAGGAAAGGCGAACTAACCCCGTATGACGTAGCGAGGTTTTTCGCTTTTGCTTATTTAAACAAATCCTGTATGTAATATTGAGCCCTTTTTGACAACATGTCAGTTCCGGTGATTGGAACGTGACATGATTGGGCTCATTTGATTAGTTCTTAGATATTTTAGATGAAAGTACCATCAAAGACTAGAACGCCTAATCCACCATAAGATCGCGTTTTGTATGCGTATCCCCCTAAGATCGCATTTTGTGTGCGTATCCCCCTAAGATCGCATTTTGTGTGCGTATCCCCCTAAGATCGCATTTTGTGTGCGTATCACCCTAAGATCGCATTTTGTGTGCGTATCCCCCTAAGATCGCATTTTGTGTGCGTATCCCCCTAAGATCGCATTTTGTATGCGTATCCCCCTAAGATCGCATTTTGTATGCGTATTCCCTAAGACCAAATTTTGTATGCAGTGGCCAGTGGCGAACCTTGCCTTCCGTTCTTTCTTTTGTCGACCAATATACAAGCAAACAAAATGTCATAAAACAGAACAACATATTTTGTTCCACAACTTTGATGGATCCCAAATGACTTCTTATAAAAATCGAAACGAACTTGTATCAAAGAAGCTCTAGAGCCTCGAGCATCGTCGCTCATTTCGGAGAGTGTACCCTGAAGCTTCTCAACCTCGTACCCCCCTTCTCCATTTTATCATTGGAAGACCAGGTGCAGCTGGCGATAAACCTATACGCTCGAAGCGTTTTGCTTCATCTGTCATCATGCGAACGGCCAAGGAGTAGAATTCCCTGCCGGCGTTTGTATTTCCCTATTCGTATAATTTAGTAATCTTTAAGATGAGAGTGAAGAATCACTATTTGAGCTTGCGTGTTTCATCCTCGGCTGCGACGGCACTCAAGTGCAGCCAATCGCACTCAAAATTTTTAATAATAAAGAAAAAACGATCTGCTGCTTCGCCAACGTTCTGTAATTCTATGGGTGTTGAATAATTTTATGCGCTTTAAGCAAGTAGGCAAAAACGAAGATTTCAGAATTTTTTTCAAAGTTGTTCAGTTATGTGAGTCAAGGTTAAGTTAACTTTTTTTTCTACGGACTACTTAAGGCTCCCCAGGAGCAAAGTATATATATTAGTACTAACGTACCAGGAGGCTCGAGTTGCCATACAAACGTAGTTCCGCTTTAATACAAAAACTACATACCGGATTGAATTCAAACTTTGCGAATATATTGAGTAGACACATATCGATGTTTGTTATTAGTTTTCATCGTAGTAAATAGAAACATAACTAAACGAAGGGTAAAATTAGTTTTATACGGAAAGTTTAAAACTTCTATTATTTTTTTCCGCTTTTTATATATAAGGTCTAACAAAATTAGCTGAAACTATTTTAACTGGTAATTCTACCCATGAAACTGAACAACTTTCCCCATGAAACCCATAGTCAAATCTCAAAAAAAATTTTTAACTTTCCATACTAAGTTGGCTGATCAGCTGATCGAGTTAGTATGGGAGAGCCAATTTTTTTTTTGCGATTTGACTATAGGTTCCATGGGGAAAGTTGTTCAGTTTCATGGGTAGAAGCACCAGTTAAAATAGTTTCACCTAATTTTGTTACACATTATATATATATATATTAGACATATGTCTACTCAATATATTTGCAAAGTTTGGATTCAATCTAGCATGCAGTTTTTTTTATTGAAGCGGAATTAAGTTTGTATGGAAACTCGAGCTTCCTGGGGTCCCTTAAAATGCGTCCTATAGATGTCACTCTAACGTCAAGCCAATCAAGCCTCGGCTGCAGCTTCAGCCAAAGAAACAGTTAAACATACATACATACTTTCCCTTATTTTTGTAACCACCTCTGGGGCGTAATCGTTCAGTCCATTAGCCTCACATCGGGAGGTCGCGTGTTCGATCCCGGCGAAGTAATTTTTTTTTAATATTAACTTTGGTTGGTAGAAATTTTCCAAGTCTGCCTGGCTAGCTACCACCATCTTAATCTTTACTTTTTCTTTTGTCTGTTTGTTTTTTATTTACATTTTTTCTTGTCATCTTTATTAAACTAATATCGGTGCTAAAAATACATATATTTTTTTTTAAATTTAACTCTGTCCCTCCCTCAAGAACCCATTCCTTTTTTCGTGCGTGCAACGGCGTAGACGGAGGGAACGCCGCCGCCGCAGGATTTATTATTATTTCTATATACCAAATTTAAGCTACTCTGCTCACTTGGCACTAGGCAAAGTGGCAGGAGCACCTCCAGCGGAAGCACAGTCGGCTGGAGTTCAGTGCGACGGGGAGAGAAAGCGTCGAACTATCCGGGCATTATCGAGGAGGACTGCTTTCTGCATTGCTGCAATTATTGGTCTGCCTCGGAGATCCAGCCGCCTCAGGTGACGTTCAAGGTCGGCTGAAATTAACCCGTTCACGGATAGGACTACGGGGATGATTTCGGTAGATTCCACTCGCCACATATCAGTAACCTCGTGCGCCAGGTCCAGGTACTTGGTCCTTTTATCGGCATCAGCCTGCACGAGGTTTTCATCATATGGGATAGTGATATCAACCAAAAACACCCTTGACTGCGTCCGATCCATCAGCACGATATCAGGCTTATTCGAAGGAATAGTCCTGTCCGTGATGATGGGTCGGTCCCAGTAGAGCTTAGCGCGGTCGTTTTCGAGAACCGGCTCCGGCGTGTACTTGTAATACGGCAACCGCCGAGATATGAGGCCATACTTTAGAGCGATCTCTTGGTGTAGGATCCTGGCTGCTTGGTTGTGCCTGTGCAAATACTCAGTGTTGGCAAGCATGGAACAACCGGAGGTTATATGACGTAGGGTCTCCCCTGGTTGACGACACAACCGACAGACGTCCAAGGTGCCGTCTTTTATTATAAACCTCCTATAGTTGTTCGTCTTGACCACCTGATCCTGTATTGCACAGACAAAACCCTCGGTCTCTGCAAAAAGATCTCCGAAGCGCAGCCAGTGCACGGAGGTCTTCTGATCTACGAAGGACCCACAAAGGGCCTTAAAGAACCTACCGTGCAGCTCTTTGTCTTTCCAGAGGGCCTCTCGCTCAGCAGTGCTAAGTACAGCCGGCGCCTGCCAGTTCTCTTGGGCCATGGATAGAGGGGTTAGTCCTTTATCACAAGCTATGACAACTCTATGCAAGTCACTATCGACTTTTGTCAGGAAGTAACTTCGAAGGCTGCATATCTCGCGGTTGTGCATTTGTTTGGCACTTAGAAGGCCACGACCGCCACTCTTCCGCGGGATATATAGCCTCATCACTGACGACCTTGGGTGATGCATCCTATAGAGTGTCATAGTGGTGCGGACTTTTCGATCCAGGGCGTCCAGTTCGGTCTGTGACCATCTGAGTATGCCGAAGGTGTACAAAAGAACAGGCATGACCCAGGCGTTGAATGCTCGTATCTTGTTAACGCCCGACAAATAGCTTTCAAGAACTTTTGTCAGGCGCTCCCAAAACACGTCACAAACCGCCTGTTTCACTCCCGCTTCGTGAACACCAATACTCTGCGACATACCCAGATACCGGTATGTATCAGTTCCAGAGAGGGTACGGATGTTCATGGAATCGATTTCGACTCCATCTGAATGTACCACCCTACCCCTGTCTACATGAAGGATCGCACACTTATCCACTCCTAGCTCCATGTTGATGGAACTGCTGAAATCACAAGTGATTTTCAACAGTTCCTCCAACCGCGTGGCATTTGGAGCGAACAGTTTGAGATCGTCCATGTAGAAAAGGTGGGTCATGCGTGAATCACCTCTCCGAAACTGAAATCCCGTCCCTGACTTCTCAAGCAGAAAGCTGAGTGGATTCAGGGACAGGCAAAACCAAAGTGGACTCAGACAGTCACCCTGGAATATACCCCTCTTAATCCAAATCCGGTCCTCCGCATTCGACAACCGCTGACCATGGAGACTAAGGATCGTACTCCATTGCCCCATACACGATCCGAGGAAGTCTCGAACTGTCTCATCTATCTTGTACAGTTCGAGGACCCTCTTTAACCATGAATGGGGGACCGAGTCGAACGCCTTCTTATAATCAATCCAGGCAGCGGAGAAATTGCGTCGATTGCGGTGCACCAATTTGCCCACGACCGCATCAATCAGGAGTAGCTCCTTCGTACCGCGACTTCCGCCCCGACATCCATTCTGAGTAATTGCCATAATATCATTCGCCTCAATAAAGGCGTCAATTTTGGCCTTCAGAATGGATGTTAGTGTCTTGTAGGTGGTAGAAAGACACGTGATGGGGCGGTATTGACTAGGGTCAGCGGAGTTACTCGACTTGGGAGCTAAATGAGTGATCCCAGTAGTCAAGAAGCTCGGGACCTGACGCTGCTCGAGAGCTTGCTGGAACTGGCTGGCTAGGGTCTCGTGACTCGCATAAAACCCCTTGAGCCAATAGTGGTGCAGTCCGTCGCTCCCTGGAGTTTTCCAGTTCGGAGCTTTACGGACCGCATGAAGCACATCATCGGCACTAATGGTCACGGGGTTCATAGGCTCGAAGCGAGCACATGCTTCCTCCAGCTCAGCTGTCCATTGCCCCTCGTCGTGTTGCACAGGCCGGGACCACAGGTTACGCCAAAAGGCAACAATACCCTCATGCTCCGGTCTCTCGCCTGTGTTTAACACAGCAGGTCGGTCCATTGATCTGTAGAACTTCTTTTGATCACTCATGAAGAGGCGATTCTGGCGAAACCGGTCTACTCGCTCCGAGTATCGCCGAATACGATTTGCCCACGCAGCTATCCGTTGCTTCAGGTCATCGATGCGCTCCGTCACCAATCGCATGGCATTGCGTCCTGCAGGATCAAAGTCCGATCCCGCAAATGCGAGCCTGACAAAGCGCATCACTCGGGGCCTACTGTTGCCCGACCTGAAAGCAATCAGTTTGCCAATGAGGACTCTAGCCTCAGCAATACGACGCTCAATCCTTTTCTGCCATGCCGGCTTTTCCCACGAACGGGGTGTGCGAGCCGACTCCGGCAAGTTGGCACCGATAAAACGGCAGACTGCCATTGCGGAGCCAAAGAGGATTGAGTTCGTATCACTGAGATCGCTGCTGTTTGCCAAATATTCTGGCAGCATGCGATTTACGGCCTCAATGACATCCCGATTGCGGACGCTAAGGGGCAATCGTGGAAGCCGTGGCCTCTCCTCGGGAGGCAAAGTGCGGAATTCCCGAATCGCCTCCTCTAGTATACTCCTGATTTGCTCTAATTCCTGGGATATCGTTGCCGCCTCATTATCCTCGTCAAGTGATGGTGGAGGTTGTGGGTCTGAAATTGGCTCCACTTGCGGCACATGCGCTGATAATCGGCGCGAGCCATTTAATGAGGATCTTGAGGCGGGAACGACCTCGCGTCGTAGTCCTTCGAGTTCGGACACACTAAAGATGTTCGAGCGCAATATGTACCGAACTCGATCCGCTAGGTTTTGCTCCGAGACAGACAATGCAGGCTCCAAATGCATGAATGCTTGGTGCAGCCTCGCTCGGTAGCCCGTCCGACGAGTTTCTCCCCCCGTCGCACCGTAGTACGCACGCATGATGTTTTCGTTTTGTGATCTAGTCCATCTCATGCGGCGTACTCCACCAGCGGCGGGCGCCGCTTGCTGAGCCTGTAAAGACTCTGCCGGCGCCAAGCGCACTGGTGGCGATGATGGAAGTGACCGGCCAGATGTTCGGGCCGGTCGTGGTGCGCCGACTCGCATTCTGTCACGTCTGGCATCAGCGCGACCAGACGCGCCCCGGCGACCCCCGGGTAGCGACCCTATTCGCTCTTCATTATAGTAACTTTCCATCATCTTGTACAAGTAACCGTTACGGACCCCAATATTTTTGTACCCGGGGTCAACTAGGGGCTCAGCACGGTCAACACTGAGTCCAAGGGGTACTGACTGACTACACTGATGAAGTAGCTACACTGTCACTACAGCTACTTCCTCAGTGGCGATGGGGTCGTCACATCCCTACGCTATATTATTATTATTATTATTATTTTTATTCTCTATTGGTAAGCCCTTGGCATCATCTTTCTATATAATTATGTACCCAAAATAAGCTGCTTTTCTTTTTTTTGATCGGAAACGTCTTTTTTGCAGGATCTAATCCGCCAAGATCAGACCGACTTGGCGACCATGCTGGAAGTCGAACTGAACAATTCATTCCTGAAGGACGGTCTCAAAATCATCGTGCCCCCAGACATTCCGTCCGACGGTGCACCTAACTATGAGACTTTAAAAAAAGTTCATTCCGAGCTTTACACTAAGAGGGAGCTCATTTTGAAGAACTTCAATCCTATATATTTGTATGCTATCGATAAGATAGGTGAGTGAAAGATGTAGCCGGCACTAGTATTGCAAAAAACAGGTTTTTTTTGAGCAAGTTTTTCTCTAGAGTACAAAATTCTAAATATCCAAGGTAGTAGTTCCCGTAAATATTAATATTAAAGACTACTTATTTTAAACTTTTTGCTTGACCATTACCAAACTTACATGAATAATGAATATAATATTGGCAACATTCATGACGTAACATCACATCAATGACGTTTACAATTAATGAAAGGGGATTTCCCAAATCAACCATACGCAGTACTACATAGGGGTGTCCACTTAGAAATTACATAGATGTTTTTAAAACATACCTAAAAAACATTTATTTTCTAACAGATTGTTTTTCTCAAAAAAAAATACAATGGTACTAAGTTTTTTTGTTTTTTTTCAACAAAGCAAATAAAAACGAAGTAGATTTTTTGTCAAGTTAGATAACAAGTCGGAAACTACCTATCCATTTGGAATCTGAAACTTAAGGGTCCAAACACAGGACTGCATTTTAGCTGCGAATTCGCAGTTTGTGCAACTAACTAGGAAAACTGCATCCAAACTGCGAATTTTCAGCTGGCTTGCAGTCGAAATGCAGTTCGTATGTGTCTGGAGCCTAAGTGCCGTGATGAAATTCGAAGCGGTCGTAGTTGGTTTGACTGTTAGTGGCATTTATCTCGTCCATTTCCGTGTTCGCAAGGCACTGTGTGCTGTTGCTGTCACTAGATGGCAGTTGTTAAGCCGTCTCAGAGGCTTTAAAGGCTTGAAAACGTTTGACAGTGGGGTTTTCCACTAGTCCTACAACCTTCGACAATACGGACTTGGCCTCGTGTGCAGAGTATGGAATAACTTTTCATCACACCTAAAAACTACGATTGGTTCTTAAGTGCGAACAAAATTCTACTTTGCTCCCTGTAGAGAGTTTTGTTTGTCTCTTTTGATTGGTACCAATCAGAAGACAGAACGCTTAAACCAATGTCTATAAATACATACTAGTTACTTTTTCTCATAGGTTGTGATGTAAAATTGTGTGTGTGTCAATCGGGGCTAAAATATATTGTTCTCGGGCGACGTATATTGAATTCTTCGCTAAGCTAAGATTTCTACTTTAGATTCGCGTAAAATTCAAACTAACGCTCTCGGAACAAAATGTCACTTTGTCCCCTCGTAACACAAATAACTATTGCGGGTTAGGGAAGAGACCTGCGCCCCAGGAATGGAAACTTTCTAGGTTGTTAACAATAGATTAGATTTATTTCTTTCATATATCAATATACAGTGTAAACTCTGTAAAACGTCATTCGATATAACGATTCACTCTTTGAAAAGTCAAAATGTTCTGGCTCCAGTTGGTTTAATTGACGCTAATTTCTCTCTGTATAACGAAAACTCTCAATAACGTCACAAAATGCCCGGTCCCTTGAGTGTCGATATAAAGAGTTTACACAATATTGGAAAGCCCGCTTCCATCTTCGGCATCATCGTCACTTAACATCAGGCGAGAGATGCCAAGGGCTTACCAATTGTAAAAAAAATAATTACAAGCCATTGAATTTTTATTTTGTTTCCTCTAAAATATAAAATCCTCTTTATTTATTAGCTGTCATCCTTTAAATCTAGGGCAGCACCACAGGCCACTCTTATCACAAATGTCCTAAGAGGAGACTTAGAGATCGAAACCGAAGGATAGGCAGCAGCGTCCTTTTCCGCATATTGTGCCACCACACTGCGATCGCCAACCCGCCTGTCAAGCGTGGCGATTGGGTTAAACCCCCCCAACTGGGGAGGCCTTTTGGGCTGACGTGATCATTGACATGTAGAGAGACGGTCTCACATCCGCGTCACCACTGTAGGGACGGTGAGATCACGTCGGGGTACCGTCTACCTACAGTGGTGACCCCGAGCTGAACACATTGTTCTCTCGTCGCTTGTGTTAAGGTTCAGTGACATGATGATTATCATCGTGATTATCCTTTTGACACGTACCCTGCCGCGATGATGATGACAATACGATTATCACAACTAGAGTGGTCAGTGGCAGTGGAAGTGTTAACTGGTTCTGAACAACTTTCCCCAAGGGATGCATGTTCATTATGCAAAAAAAATAACTGTGAGCCGGACTCGCACACGAAGGGTTCCATACCATCGTACAAAAATAATCACGTTTCTTGTATAGGGCCCCCCTTTAATTTTTGATTTTATTTTGTTTTTGTTATTTTTTGTAATAGCGGCAATATTAATACACACTGTGACAATTTCAATTGTCTCCCTATTACAGTCCATGAAATGCAGCCAGCTGACAGACAGAGAGATGGACGGACGGACAATAGAGGCTTTGAAATAGGGTCCCGTTGGAACTCTTTGGGTTCATAACCCAAAAAAAACATTTCGTTGTCAAGTAATATAAATTTTATTATTATTTAAGGTAAAAACATCTTCAAAGAATGCATAGTCTGTGATAAGATAGTCTCCTCTCGAAGCGAGGAAGACTTCTGGAATAACTTCAACATGTATTACTCGGGAAGGAGCGAGCAAGAGATAGAGAAGACTGATGCGAGAGTGAGATGGAAAGAGGTCGGCGATAGTAGGGAGCCAGCTGTATTGTCTGCCGAGGTAAGAGATTATAAGTTAAACCGTGCTCACCATCGCACTAGAGTAGATTTTTGAAACCACAATTGGTAAGCCCTTAAGATGGTCTCACCTGATAATGACGATGATGCCGAAGATGGAAGCGGGCTTACCAAGACTCTCACAATGGGGAACTGGCTATCTTATCTTCATATCGAAACACATCAACATACATCATTGGCAGCAAGACTTAGATAGAATAGTGGTAGGTAGCCAGGAGGGCCTAGAAAGTGCCCTACCACCATCCAAGTCTTACCGCCGTGAATCGAACCCGCGTTTTCAAGTTTGATGCTAGTGGACTAACCACTCCGCCATGGCGGTGGTTAAAATGCTGTAAAACAATGAATGAAAATTGTTAGGGCAAATTTCGTTCTGGACAGTCTAAGTAATCCTCAGATTAAAAATGAAAGGTATATAAAACTGCTCCAATCACGACGGAGCAGAGTTCTGCTTACAGAAACGCGTTGCCAGACTGACCTTCAACATGCCGTAACGTGCTGTGGCATGTCTCAAATGCACCTGTCTCAATTACAGTGAAGGATTGGACCTATCACGTGTCGAAACATTATTCGAGGTCGCCACTTAAAGATGTATATGTATATATAGAGCATGCTGTAAAAAAATATATCTACCAGATACGCTAAACTTCCAGGTTTATGATATAGCGTCCCCCCTCATCGACACTAGGTCATATAGTGAGGGCCGCTATTCTTGCCAACGACGTGAGGCGAGGGCACGGACCAACTGCGGTAGGTCTTGCCGCCAAGACGCTTGTTCTGGTACCGGTGTAATTCTGAGAAGGAATCCATCTAGTCGGCCGACGGAGACGTCTAGACAGGGCAGTTGGGGGGGGGGAGTAATACTGTATGGGACAATAAATTAAAAGTAGAAAAAAAAAACTAAAAGTACAATAAATTAAAAGTAGAAAGGTCCTCCTAACCAAAGGTCCCGGGTTCGATCCGGACTGGGGGGTTATCTCTCTTTTCTTCCTCTTATCGTGTGGCATAATTAACCGTGCTATCCAAGGTATAGACGGCGGTTGCCTGGTGTTGCACTTTGTATCACCCGCGGTCACGTGTAGGGCATTTAGATTTACGAGTACACCTACGGACGTGTGCAACGCGACCAACATACACATCTGGTTTCAGATGTGCAGGTTTCCTCACGATGTTTTTCCTTCACCGTTAAAGCAATCGGTAAGTATATGTACCTACGTAAGTTTTGAAAAACTCATTGGTACATTGACCGTCCGGATTTGAACCCGGGACCTTTGGTTAGGAGGACCGAGTCGTTACCGGTTGAGCCGTTGACGCTTTTAAAAGGATGTTACTACTCATCTTCCGGTTCAGTCCCTTAGTCGTCTCTTACGATACCCACGGGAAGAGAGGGGATGGCCCTATTCTAAGCCAGGAGTCACACGGAGCCAAACGTAACATTTATTTACATTATTTCCAGAATTGCCTGGACCTTCACCAAGTGAAAGAGCTCAACCCCAACAGCCAGATCCACTTCGTGCTCTTCTCGAACAGCGGTGACGTCTCAGATCCGAAGAGAAGACAGTGGAACATGCACATAAGTGTGGAAGCGACTGAGTCCACAGAGGATGCCGTTTTTAGCTCTGAGGAGTTGCCTGAGTCGGATCAGGAGTTGTTGAAGGATGGAGTGCTGAGGTTAGTCCGGTCACCAATCCAGGCTAAATGTAAATGTTCTATTACCAACTGTAACTAAGGATAAGGGATAAGTCCGCCTTTGTACTTAAGGTTTTTTTTATAACATTATTTTAAGATTTTGTACAATAAAGAGTTTACAAACAAACAAACAAACTATAATTTTGTTATTTATTTATTTTTTGAAAAGACTACGGAAGCCTATTCGAACGATGCCGACTCGCACTTGGTCGTTTTTTGCAATACAGAAAAAAAAAATTGTATGGGCAAAGTATAATTAATATATATATGTGTAAATTACAGTTGTCAAACATACAAATTATAAAATGTCTAAAACTAAAATAACCCACCCCTGAGCGTGCCCGGCGCAAAGGTGCCCATAACACTCGCAGCGTTGCCGCGTTGTATGGCTATAGACAGCCTTTGCACCAGAAAGGCCCCGGAGCGGGGGTTAAATCCCTTATATATATATATATTAGTACTAACATACAGTATGGACACTCCCTGCCGCTCTCTAGATTGCGACCTCACCCCCTCGTCACCCAGAGTGATACAGATTGGTTACAGTTTGGTTGTCGAACGTATAGGATTTCGCCGCCATTCTGTTTGTTCCGTCATTCCTTTTTTGAAATGTCATTTCTGGCCCGTTGTATGAAGTGTCCAGGGTATGGTATGGGGTTAGTTTTTAACTATTTGGCATTTTTATTATTTGTTTGGAAATTCTTCATGATAACACAGATTCTGTGAAAATTTCAGCCAGCTACCTATTAAGGTTCAAAAGATACAGCCTTTTAAAGGTCAGACGGATGGACGGACGAACAGACTGCTTAGGCTTCGTAAGAGTGCCTCGTTGGCACACTTTGGGCACAGAACCCTAAAAGGATGTCTGAATCATTTCAAGAACGTCTTAAGGTTAGTTTCGGTATCTAACCTTGTCCGAGGTCGCTTCACCTCAATTATATCAAATAAGGATCCGATCTAAACAGGACTATAATTTAACCTTGAATATTTTCGGATTACATGTTTCCGAATTTAGATTTCATATGTACGAGTACGTTTATCCGACGCTCTTACGGTGAAGGCAAACATCGTGAGAAACTTGCACACGCCTGCGAAGAAACTCGAAGGTTGTGTGTGAAGTCGACCAACCCGCACTGGGCCCGCGTGGTCGACTAAGGCCCGATCGCCCTAATTCTGGGTAGGCTCGAGCTCCTAGGTGGGGCGTATATAAGCTGATATGATAATGAATCCGTAGGAGAACCAAAGTAACCGACATAGCTCTCAGATTTGCTACACTTAAGTGGTAGTGGTCGTTGGGGCAGTAAATTTCTCGAGTGGCGACCGCGCACCGGAAAACTTAGCGTAGGTGGGCCTTCCTCTCGGTGGCCCGATGGCATGGTGAAGATCGCGGGAAGCAGTTGGATGCGGGCAGCGCAGAACCGGTCGTCATGGAAATCCTTGGGGGAGGCCTATCTCCAGCAGTGGACGTCCGTCGGGTGATATGATGATGATAATGAATTATGAAAACTTATACTTGTAACTGTTTCAGACCCACAGCCGAATCTCCAGAACAAACCAAGTCTGATAAGCGGAGATTGCACGAAGAACAGATCGCCTTTATGAACGAATTGCTAGACCAATGGGAGTTAATGTGTGAGTTATTTTATACCTTTTTTACACGACTACGCCATAAGGAGGATAATTTTTTTTGAGTGTATGTCTGCTTCGGCCAATATAACAGCTATGGACCGGGCCACGCGAACAGCGGTTTTGATGCCTACAGAATGTGCGAGTCGATCAGTATTCCCAAAATCGGTTGAAGGTTGAAGTGAATGAAATTCTTTATCTCATTCGTGCTGCATTCCTAGGACGTCTCTCTATCTCTGTCATTGTTTATATTTGAAAGAAACTTTCTACACTATAGCGGTGTGAATGTGTTTGCGTGTAGTTGTATTCAACTCATTTTTACCCGACTGCGCCAGAATATGTAGTTATGTTTATCGAGTGTATGTATGTATGTTTATTTCTTCGGCACACTCTGTACCCTAAGTGGCTAGATAGATTTTGAAGTGCTAGGTGTCGTAAGATTCGTCTTAATCCCGTGAGTGACATAGGTTACATGTTTACCCGACTGGCCACAAATGAGGGGTTAACTTTTATGCAGGCGGGTTTTTAATTTATAAATTTATTTTGACTACATCTCACCTTATGGAAAGTGACGATGTACTCGAGGATGGTACATGCAAACTCATATAATTGATGCCTATTCACTCTTGCCTTGAAAGTCTTCAAATTGAAGTAAATAGTGACACATTCAGTTGTGTTCCTTCTCAACAATCGCGTTAGCTCGATAGAACTAGGATTGCTAAGCAAGCAATTGTGTGCCATCAGCGCATACGAATAAAGCCCTCCATATTAATTGTTCAAATGTTCGTGGTTTGGCTGGTGTCGGAAATTGGTGTGCGCTTTTCTGTACTAACGAAAACTGAAAGTACTAGTTGTGTAAATTTGACCCTTCGTCTCCATAACATAGACTTCAAATTCCCCTTCAGCTGCACTAATGATCTTGTGAAACTTACAGAAAGCTAGATTGATTTGGCTCAGGTACTCGCAAAGTGAAGGTCGATGGGAAAAGCCTATAGGTAGGCGCTCGTTCTTTCGTGTGTCAAATTTAGTCATGGCCGACTTGTGAGGGAAAGAGCTCAAGTTAAAGAGTGCGTCTGTGATATTTGCTCTTTCCTTGATATAAGTCGAGCTCTTTCAAGGCACGAAAGAGCGTTGTTAACTCTAAAGGCTATGTTAAACAGTTGACGTCTTGTGATTGAAGTTTCAAAAGAGATTTTGAACTCGAATTTTCTTTAAGCATTCCTAAATGTATTTGTTTATTTACACAATTAAATTCATATAAGGACCATTAAGAGCGTATAAAAAATCGTTTTCCATACAAACTTAAAGTTAACACTCCTTTGTGACGGTACAACCTTCGGGCCGGCTAGCCTGGTTGTACCGTCAGCATTAAAAGGTACCTGAGGGAGGGTTTCCTATGCGGATCGGAATAAAAGGCTAATAACAAAACTGAACTTACGGTTTTATTTAAAGAAGCACAGTCTTCACTTAACTAAACAAATAAAATAGAATAAGACACCGCGGCGGAACCCTACCCTACCTATGTATACACTTTACTACGGATTTTCTGGATTATGCTATTACGCTAAACGAACGGACCTACGGAAATCCCTGATCTGAAATATTCTTGGATAGACGATTATCCCGGAACCTCTGCAGGTGAGGCCCGGCCAAGCGCTACACAGGCTAGCACAAGTAGAGCGGTACTGAAACCAGCCTCTGCTGGATCCTTGGCGCGAGTCGAGCAGATACTTGACCCGCACTGAGTCAAGAATCCAGCAGGAGGACAGGCTAAAAACCCTGCTGAAACCTTGGTGCGAGTCCAGCAGATACTAGACCCGCACTGAGTCAAGATTCCAGCAAGTTAGGAGAGAGAGGAGAGTGGATACAATCAGTAGAACCCCTTTGCAACGCGACGTCGTGAGGACCTCCTGATTGTGCTTCGGAGGTATTGGTTGAGCTCCGGCTTTTATATTGTGCGGCGGTGGGTGGAGAGGTGACTGGATCTCTGCGGTTTGCGGTATGATGGAGCGGGGTGCGTCCTCCTTCCATTTGTGAGGTGTAGGGCTGCCGCTCTCCTTGTGGTTGCTAGGGTTGTGTATCACAACTTTCTAGTTAATTCTATTCTACTTGAAAATTAATATGTAATCTGTCCACATACTAGAATTTCGTGACTTGCTTATGTGTATAAAGTTTCATTAGTATCGGCCCATCCATTTTCAAGTAGTAATTTTAAGTTTGTATGGGAAACGATTTTGTGAATACGCCTTAACACCAAACATTTTGGCATAGTTCAGGTTTTTTATAAGGTATGTAAATATTAAACACTTGATTGTTATTTGAGTTTCCGCTCGATTTCCCATCTCTTTCTACCCCGATACGTCTTATCTCTCGCACATTCCCCATCTTCCTCACCACCAGGCAGGTGCACCGAGCTTGTGGCTGCGGTGACCTCGATTCATTAGCATTATAGTTTCCGCCGCAAGCGGTTGTATTGGAGAGAACTGCGCATTTTTTTCCGTTGACCATTTAATTTAAAACTTATCTTCACTTGCAGCGTTATAGTGCCTGAATTGGTTAAGTAATAACATAATTGACTGATTGAAGGTCTCTCACCTTTTTGCACAGTGTCTAAGGTTCACGGACAATAAGTCACATCTGTTGGACACAAATAATTTTATGTATGAACAATTTGGATAAGCTTTGTCATTTCTCGTCACATATAATCGCTTTGAGCGATAAGACCGCCTAAATTGTACCGCTATAGTTCCTTATACTGTTTGTTTTTTTATATTTTTTAAGTAAGTTTTTATAATTTGTTTATATTTTTATTAACTAGTGTGTACAATAAAGAGTATTTCTCTTATCTTCTCTTATAATCCTACAGCCAGCATAAATCACTAAACTGTTCTCCAGGTCACATCCCGCAGGACTAAACAAAATTTCATACATACAGGACTGCCATAGCATCCGTGTCACTCTTACTCACTCTCTCTTATCGTGTGGCACAATCAACCGTGCTATCCAAGAGATAACTCTCACTGAAGTCTGTTTTTTATGTGTGTACATAAATTTCCTTTATAAGACACTAGTCGCCACTGTAATAGTATAAAATGTAACACTAAACTTAAGCTTCTTATATTTACTATGAAAGTCTAGCTGCGTTAGCATTTGTGTCAGAACATATAGTACGAAAAAGTTCGAACGCTATAGCATCTGCCTCACAGTAAGGCAGAAAAATCGAACCCTATAGCGTTTCCGTCCATGAACGTGTTAAAATAGTCTGTATTTTAATTAGAAAAAAATAATTCAATACCTAACTTTTTTAACGATGCCAATTACATACAGTTTTATCTTCTTAACCGATCTGATTTATACATGAACATTTATTTTCAAAAATTTACATCTAATTGATACATTTATTAACCGCCTCCGTGGCGTAATGGTTAGTCTATTCGCTTCACACCAGCAGGTCGCTAGTTCGTTTGCCGGCGGGGTAAACTTTGTAATTTTCGGTTTGGTTGGTGGTAGGGAATTTTCATAGCCCGCCCGGCTAGCTACCACCATATTATCTAAGTCTTGCCGCCGAACATCAGTGAAGCATTGATGTGTTCCGGCTTGTAGATATTTGCGTTGGGGAATCTTGGAAAGCCCGCTTTCATCTTTGGCATCATCGTCACTTACCATCAGGTAAATTGATGCCAAGGGCTTATCAATTGTAGATGACAAAATGTAAATTTTAATCTATTTACGCCTTTCAACAAAAACTATTCATCTATTTGCCTTTCGATATTTACATATTAATATGTATAATGCATAGACATGTATCATCTATTACAATCTAAATTGCAGCTAATCCACCTCCGAAGCACTGCGTAAAAAGCCAGTGGTCAATAATCGACGATAGAGAAATACTGCGTACAGTCGACCACAAGACTCTCGCTCCAATCCTTTCCTCCGCCATACAGAACGCGGACGAAACCTCTGGGAACGAGTGCAAGAGAGATGGCGATAGAATTATAAGGGGAAGGAGTGGCTTGTTGAACCAAGTCGTCAAATTCGCAACTGATTGTATGCAGAGTTATTTACTGGAGTACTGTACGAGATTGAGTGAGGTGAGTTTTTTTTAATCTTCTTAATATATATAAATCTCGTGTCACAATGTTTGTCCTCAATGGACTCCTAAACCACTAAAACGATTATAATAAAATTCGCACACCATGTGCAGTTCGATCCAACTTGAGAGATAGGATAGGGTAGGGTAGGGTAGTGTAGGGTAGGGTAGTGTAGGGTAGGGTAGTGTAGTGTAGGGTAGGGTAGTGTAGTGTATGTAGGGTAGGGTAGGGTAGGGTAGGGTAGGGTAGTGTAGTGTAGTGTAGGGTAGGGCAGGGCAGTGTAATGTAATGTAAGGCGGTACGAAGTTCGCCGGGAGAGCTAGTAATATAATATAATACAATATAATGTATAAAATAATATAGGCAGTTACCAAGACAACGGAAACAATTTACATTCATTGATTTATACAGTATTTTAACCGCCTCCATGGCGTAGTGGTTAGTCCACTAGATTTAAACTTGAGGTCGCGGGTTCGATTTTCGGCGGTGTCTTACTTTGTAGTACTTGATTAGGGCATTTTCTAGGCTCTCCTGGCTAGCTACCAGTATCTTATCTGAGTCTTGCTGTCAATAATTTATGTCAACAGCATGAATATAAGATAGCTAGTTCCCAAATGCGTTGGGGAATCTTGCTCATGTTTGGCACCATGGTCACTTACCATCTGGTGAGATGATGCCAAGGGCTTACCAATTGTGGATAAATAAAAAGTTGGCCGTCACGGAACACCCGGCAGATGTGAAACATTTTAATGCTGCTTGCACTATAGCAAAAAAACTTCAAGTTGAGATTTTAACATGGGGATCGATGGTCTTACATTAACAGAGTCTTAAAAAAAATGTGTGCTGGGACACATAGTAGAAGTGAAACTTCAACGGCCAAGTAGAAAAACGAATCGCAAATGACAAGTGGCAAAATCTCAAAAGAAATATACTTAAAGTTTTACGTGCAGGTTATTAAATTGGACAAGTACATTAACAATCTGCCCATAAGTATTTCCCGATTCCTATAATTTGGAGATCTTCAAGGCAAGAGTGAATGGACATTATTTGAGATTGCGTGTACCATCCTCGACTGCATCATCACTTACCATCAGGTGAGTTGCAGTCAAACGCACTCAAATTTTTAATAAAAAAAAGACTTCTTTTTGTGTGTGGAGAGGACAATACTTCCACGATTTAAACGTCTTTTACAGACGCAAAGAGTAAATGATGTTTTTCACACTTTCAGATCCACATAAAGCTCCTCCAGCAGTTCATTCTCGCGTCCTTTGACATGGCGCGCGAGCTACAAGTTCTACCCAAGAAGATACAGTACGTGGCGAAGCAGGAACAACAGCTTTATGAGGTATAATGTTGTGAATTCTTTATTCGCAGAGATGATGACTTTTAATTAAACAATTAAAAAAAAGGCGCAAAGGCACTCCGGGAGTGCCGACAGAAGTGAAAACTTTCACTTCAAAAACAATGAAGACCGTCTCAAAAAGCCTTGTACCCGGAAACGTTAACAAGACTGTCTCAAAAAGCCTTGTACCCAGAAACGTTAACAAGACTGTCTCAAAAGGGCTTGTACCCAGAGGGGTTAACAGGTGTCGGTAACAGTGTCGCGAGCTCAATGGTTTTTTCCCCATCTCAAAAATGCCCAACGTGCCTATAGAATTTTTCACTTCAATAAAAAAAAAACGACTGCAAAAAAGCATTGTCCCTCTTTTTTGTTAAGTCTGGTGAAATGTATTCTATGTCACTCACGGGATCAAGATGAATCTAACGATACCTCGCACTCTTAAATCCATCAAGACGTTTAGAAGATATCGTGGAATAAATATACATACACACACATACATGGACAGTCGTGTAAAATAAAAAACCGGCCAAGCGCAGGTTAGACTCGTGCATCGGGGGTTCCGTACCACCACGCCTCTCCAAACGAGTACAACACTACCCATCCATTTCAAACAAGAGACATGAACGTGAGCGACATATATTTTTGTTCAGTTCAGACTCCTAATTGCGAGTACGATTCATACTTGGCCAATTTTTATTGTTTGTTGTTTTTAACCCCCGACGCAACGTAGTTCTTAAAAGAATGGACCGATTTTGATGCAGTTCTAAAGCTGACGTGATCGAGGTGGTTCTTAGCTATAATCTATAAACATCTGTACAACTGTTTGAAAGTCATCAGCTCTTTTCTAGGTGTAGAAGGGATTAGGGCAACTTCCAACGGTCTGATCGAATCGAATTTTGGTGCCCTGTAACTGTAATAGTATTGCAAAACCATGGTAACCTTGACTTGATGCTGCAGCATCTCCTGGAATCTGCAGGATATCCAACTTACAGCAGATGAATCGTTTTTGGGCTCATTAGAATAGTCTCAATGAATATGTGTTAGATAGAACATGGTAAACTTGCTCTTACGGTGAAGGAAAACATCGCGAGGAAACCTTCACACGCCTGCGTAGAAACTCGCAGGGTGTATGTGAAGTCGACCAACCCACACTGGGCCCGCATGGTCGATTAAGGCCCGATCGCCCTAATTCAGGGTAGGCTTGAGCCCCTCGGTGGGGACGTATATGAGCTGATGTGGTGATATTAAACTTAAAGGGACATAACATATTTTCTACTTTTTAGAGATTTTTTGTCGGGTTTTTTTATAATTTTATAATTACTTTTTATGATCTGTCAAAAACGAAATTTTGTTCCTAAATTAAAATACCCACAAGTGACATCATAGAGTTTTAGCGTCATTGACGAACTTATTTTGTGAATTTGATCAATTAAAAATTGAAGACGTGATGGAAAAACAAAACATGTAAGGTTTTTTGAAACTTCAAGAGGAGAGCAATTTAGGAAATCATATTTCAGAATTTATTTTCGATGCTGTCCGATCCCCTATTGTTGCTAACATGTACAGTTATAAGATAAAATCAATAAAATGTAGTGTGCTAAACTAACCTTATTATTAAGGTAATCTAGTTTTTAAATGAATTTTAAATGTATTATCAATGTTAATTAACGTTATATCCTAACGTCTTTAATATTTGATAATTTATCATCATAGTTTAACAACTTTTCCCAAAGAACCTACACAATTTTTTTTTACTTTTGTCACTTCTCAGGCCACTGGCCATCTTTCTTTTAACCGTCTCTGTGGCGTTATGGTTAGTCCATTGGAGTCTTACTTTGTATGACTCGGTTTGGTTGGTGGAAGGGCATTTTCTAAGCCCGCCTGGCTAGCTACCACCATCTTATCTAAGTCTTGCCGCCAAAAATCAGTGTTAATAGCATTGACGTGTTTTTTTTTATTCACAATTGGTAAAGCCCTTGGCATCATCTCACCTGATGGTAAGTGACGATGATGCCGAAGATGGAAGCGGGCTTACCAAGATTCCCCAACGCAATGGAGAACTGGCTATCTTATCTTCAAGCCGGAACACATCAATGTTTTTAACACTGATGTTTGGCGGCAAGACTTAGATAAGATGGTGGTAGCTAGCCAGGCGGGCTTAGAAAATGCCCTAACACCAACCAAACCGAGTCTTACAAAGTTGACCCCGCCGGGAATCGAACCCGCGACCTCCTGGTGTGAAGCGAATGGAGTAACCATTACGCCACGGAGGCGATTAGATGATTCCCCATTTCGTTGGGGAATCTTGGTAAGATCTTTGACATCATCTTTGCTTACCATCATGTGAGACGATGCCAGGGCTTATTAGTTGTGAGTAAAAAAGCCAAAAGTTTTGCTTCCGATTTTATGCTTGGGGAAAGTTAATTAGTTTTATTATCATTTTTCATCATCATCATGTCAGCAAAAAGATGTCCACTGCTGGACAAAACGCCTTCCCTGATAATTTCCACGGTGACCATGCGCTGCCAGCATCCAGCGGCTTCCCGCGACCAGATCTTCGGTCCACCGAGTGGGAGGCCTGCCTACGCTACGTCATCCGGTGCGCGGTCACCACTCGAGAACTCTTCTTCATCTTTACCAGGACTTAAACTTTAGAAGTACATTTAATCCAAATCAAACAGCATTTTGTTTGAATCTGTATTCGCTTCCCATCCACAGACTATAAACGAGAAGTTCTCAGAAGGTGACAAGAAACAAGAGCTGCTCCAGATTATGCAGGAAGTGCTTCAGGAGATGAAGACAGAGGTCAATAATATGGACTGGAGTGTCGATGGTTAGTTGTTTTTTATCAGATCTGAAATTTGAAGCTGAAATCGGAAAAGAAGAGCATCTTCGACATGTTTTCTAATAATATATACAAAAGTGGCCGTCTATTTCTAGCTTTTATTTAGTTTTAACAAGCATTTGTTTAGTTTCACCTGTCCCGGTGTCTGTAATGCAATCTTACAAGTTAAATTTGACTCATTTCGCGGTTTCCGATTGAGCTGAAATTTTGCATGCATATGTATATAGATATAGCGTGACAATGCAATATTAAAAGCTTAGATACCTAAAAGTTTTTAGGTTTTTCGATTTTTTTGAAAGTAAATCTTTACACACGCTTGACTTGGGGAGTAAGCTGGTGGATGCGTGACGAGAGCGTTACGGAAGTGTATTCGGTCGAGGCGAACGGAAGTTGATAGGGATATATAAATTAGTAAAGAAAGAAAGATACTATTTATTTGTGTTTACCAACAAAATCGGTTGCTAAGGCAACAATATCGGGTGTCAAAACAATCAAAACAAACTAAAGATAAAAAAGATTTGATCATTTTCAGAGGATAATAAAACTCTTTTCATAAACGGTCTATACCTCCATATGTCAAAAAAGATTTGATTATTTTCTGAAGACTAAGTATTTACTTTCATACATATAGATAGAGCTAAAGAAGTTTCACTTTAGTCGTGTGGTCTAAAGCACACCGTATTTTTTTGTTAGTTATCCATCTGAACAGATAAGTCGGCACTGTAGTCGTATCTATACATATTGTAAAACAAAGTCCCTCCGCCGCGTGTGTCTGTCTGAACGTGATAAATTTAGAAACTACCTAACAGATTTTGATACGGTTGTCACCAACGGACGGAGTGGTTCGTGAAAGTTTATTTTATTTTTATTTCCTTAATGAAACCTACAGCATACAATTTTATTATTTGAATTTTAAATACAACAATTTTACAGGCAAAAAAAGATTTTATACGTAAATTTTAAACTTTAAAAAGCTGTTAAGGGATGGGGAGAATGGAGAGAACTGATGCGCATTGTTGTATAAGTCTGCGTGTATGTGTGTGTTTCTGTGCGTGGGGAGGGAGTTTATGTGTTACTGTGCGTGGGGGTAAGGTGGTTGGGTGTTTAGGTGTATAAGTCCCCGCATTGCAAATTCTCTTAAGGTTTGTTTGCCTCAAATAAAAAATAAAAGGTAGATGTAGTGTTAGCGCTTTGAGAACGGAGTATAAAAAAGTCCGCTCCAATTACGACGGCGCAGATTTTTGCTTACAGTCACGCGTTGGCAGACTTACCGTCAACATGCCGAAATGTGCTGTGACATGTCTCAAATACATCTGTCTCAATTACAGTGCAGGACCTATGATGCGTCGAAAAATTATTCGTGGTCACAGCTGAAGATAAAACGCATACGTAAATAAAACAAGCGTTACCCCACTTTTTGTTATAATAGTTGTATGGAACTCAATATCTACATTATTTTAATCTGAGTCGTTTTCTGAATTAGCTGCACTTTTGACGGCTCGCATCACACACTATGTCAAAGATCGCCTTTCAATCGCGCCTCGCCGCGCCGCCGACGTTGATCGCCGCAGTTGAACTCAGGGCAGCCCCTAAGGACGAAGTGTTTGTCGCGAGCCGACAGCGGCGAGCGGCATTTATCAAAGGTGCACCTAATTCAGCGAACGAACTACAGTTATTGCAATTTAAATGTTTTTTACTTCTCTATTTCAGACCTTCCCTGCCATCAAGACCGTCGCTTCGTCATCTCAAACTCAATATTCTATTCCTACCGAAACAACCCCGAACAAATATCCCTCCATCTAACACGACCGATCAATCAAAGCTCTCCAAACCATCAAACAGAACTGTCGACCAATCAGAGCACGACATTCGATTCAAGGACGAGTCTTTTGTCCAATCACAGTGCTCCAGTCGATATTAGAGTGGAACAATCGACTAATCAGGAGCTACCTTCGGACGGAGAGGAGGCTGCGTCGTACGACAGTTTCAATTTTGATGATTACGAGATTATCAATGAGATTGATGAGAGTTTTAGTGTTAGCGACTTTTATAATAGAGTCAGGGTAAGTTTTAATCAAATTCGAAACATTTATCCTCAGACAACTGTAATATTTAAAAAAGGGCAATGATTCAAATTGCTAAGGCATTTGGGGCAAAGTTGTATCATTAAATGCTTTTAGGGTTCCGTAGTCAACAAGGAATCCTTATAGTTTCGTCATGCCTCCATGGCGTAATGGTTAGTCCATTCGCTTCACACCAGGGCTCGATTCCCGGCGGGTTCAACTTTATAAGACTCGGTTTGGCTGGTGGTAGGGCATTTTCATAGCCCGCCTGGCTAGCTCCCACCATCTCATCTTGCCGCCAAACATCAATGTTAACATCATCGATGTGTTCCGGCCTGAAGATAAGATAGCCAGATCTCCATTGAAGATCTCCAAGTGGGAATGTTGGTAAGCCCGCTTCCATCTTTGGCATGATCGTCACTTACCACCAGGTGAGATGTTTCCAAGGCTTATCAATTGTGGATTTAAAAAAATATGTCTGTCCGTCTGTCCGCGGCTTAGCTCAGAGACTATTAGTACTAGAAAGCTGTAATTTGGCATTGGTATACTTACTAGGGTCAATCCCGCTGACTAAGTAGTTTTTTTTTTTTTTTAAATAGGATACCTTCCCTGCTTGTAAAGAGGGGGTGATGTTTTTTTTTTGTCTTTCAAAATCACCGAAGGTTTGCTAAAACCATTGTTCGATTCAGGGTTCCGTTTGCAAAATAGTCATACTTTTTTTTTTTAGTTTGGTTAATTCTGTTTTAAAATGTCTTTTTAATTTTATTTTTAAAATTTTCAATTTTTAGTCTGTCTTCTTTTTCCTGTTTTCTTATATCTGATCTCACATAATTAGCCTATTTTCTTAATATCACTGTGTTTTATACTGCAATTTATTTATTTTATTTCAATGATAACATTATTGCTGGTGGAAATATTATTTAATTAATTTAGACCCCGGTCCTCTGGCCCTCCGAGACCCTCTCTAATTTACTACTGCTGGAAACGACGCGGCACGGAGGGCGCGCCGCGGCCGCAATTTTAGGGCGTTGGTGTCTGTTGCTATCACAAAGTGAGAGTCGTAAAGCCGTGCAGAGAAATAATTTATTATTATTATTATTATATCAGCTCATATACGTCCCCACCGAGGGGCTCGAGCCTACCCTGAATCAGGGCGATTAGGCCTTAGTCGACCACGCGGGCCCAGTGCGGGTTGGTCGACTTCACACACAACCTTCGAGTTTCTTCGCAGGCGTGTGCAGGTTTCCTCACGATGTTTTCCTTCACCGTTCGTTAGAGAAATAATATGCGGCTAGTAAACTTATAATAGTCTTCCAGTCCGTACTTGGTCAGACCTTTGCTCCCGTAGTGGGGACGTAGGAGAGACTCTTTTTTTTATTTAACAATTTGAGTGCTTTGGCTGCAGGTCACCTGATGGGAAGTGATGATGCAGTCGAGAATAGTACTCTGAAACACAAATTATGCCTATTCACTCTTGCCTCATCTTCAAAGATCTCCAAATTATAGGAATCGGAAAACACGTGACGTGACGCAGGCAAGGAGTTCCACTCCTTCTCTGTACGCATAATAAATGAGGAAGCGTAACGCTTCGTGCGAAAAGGTGGAACATCATCAAAAAAGGGGTGCAACCCCTCCCTGCGTCTCGTTGACCGACGGTGGAATGGAGCCGGGGGTATGAGGTCGTGAAGTTCTCACGCACACTCTCCGAAATTAATTCGATAGACAGGCGACTTTGCGGCGATGCACAAGGCTTTGCAGCTTGTTATTGACTAGCTCGTCGTCACCAATGAGTCTCCGTGCGCGTCGGTCAAAGGCGTCCAAGGTGTCCAGCTGCTATGCTATAGGCTGATCAATCCCATAAGTGTGTGTGTGTACTTCATACATAAGTGGACTTCACACTCCATACTTCAGCACTAGGGACGTCCTAATTAATTCATTGAATTTAGCTATATTTTACTGTTTCTTTTGTACAGCCACCAGCCGAAGACACACAATCGATAACATCACAGCCATCCGCAATACGCGTTGAGAACGAGACAGAGATGTTTTCCCTTTCACGCGGCGTGTTCAGTATGCGTAGTGACGTCACAACTTGTACTGGGAACAATGTTTCTGCTAAACACGCGTCGTTAGACGTGCAACATACTGGTAAGAGTGAATAAGAGATAAATTTTATTGTTGAAATATCCTGTTAAAATATACACTACGCAGTAGTACAGTAGTATAGTGTATATTTGTCATATATAGGGCATTCGTCCTTAATATATTGACATTTTAAGGACTAAAATCCCAAATATCACGTTTTTTTAGATCCCATTATTCAGCCATTTTTAGATAATAGTTTAATATCTTCGTATTTTGTTAATAAATAAGTAATATAATATAGATAGATCGTCGGTGGCGTAACGGCATCGATGGCCGCCGCCTCCTGTCCGGGAGGTTGTGGTTTGAATCCCGCCACGTACCAATGTGATTTCGATTTAGATTTCATATGTACGTTTATCCCACGCTCTTACGGTGAAGGAAAACATCGTGAGGAAACCTGCACACGCCTGCGGCGAAACTCGCAGGTTGTGTGTGAAGTCGACCAACCCGCACTGGGACCGCGTGGTCGATTAAGGCTTGATCGCCCTAATTCAGGGTAGACTCGAGCCCCTCGGTGGGGACGTATATGAGCTGATGTCATCATAATATAGATGAGGATTGAACAGGAGCGACTGGCCGCGGCGCGTTTGCGCATCAGTTTTTATGCCTAATTTAAGTTTTATGATGTTGTGTGACTAGTTTTGATAATTTTAATTTTATGATGTCACAAAAATTTATTTGTATAATGCGTAGACGTAGCGTAGGCAGGGCTTCCCATTCGATGGATCGACGACCGGTGAAGGTCGCGGGAAGTCGCTAGATGCGGGCAGCGCAGGACCGGTCGTTGTGGAAATCCTTGGGGAAGGCCTTTACCCAGCAATGGACGTCTTTTGGCTGATGTGATGACGCACACCTGTTTTTTTTTGTATTTTTTCGGGTTTAAAGACTCTTGTAGTTCACGCGTGTCTGGTCAAGATTGGTTTGTAACACATTTTTTCAATGTTTTAGTGAAATTTATAGCGCCATACTAAATTAGAAGACGATGAACTATAAGTCAAATTTCTGCGATTTTTTTCAACCTCTGGTGTTATAATTATCCCTTTTTATAGCAAGAAGAAGGAAGCAAACCTACGATGTCTTACGTTTTCTCTAAAATACGTGTCGAAAAATAATTATTTAAAAAAAGCATTGTCATCAAAACTGTAAACTATTCACGAATTTCTACAACTATTAATCAAACACGATAATACTAACCTAATATCTAGACATTGCTGAATTCTGGGATCTGAAAATAAAAAAAACTTACCAATTGCGAGTCAGAACCGCACACATGAGGTTCCGTATCATCATACTAGATGAAGCTAGTTTCTTTATGTTAAAAAAACAGGTATTTTTTTGTATTCAGATACTCCCCTTATTTTTTCACTGTCTAATTTGTTATGGCGGCAACAGAAATACATCATCTGTGAAAATTTAAACTGTCTAGCTATCACGGTTTAATAAATACATCCATTTGGGATTATCGTTCTCAAAATACAATACCCCCTTATTTTTTTTCTATCCAGTGAGCGTTTTTCTTAGTTTATCTTTAAATTCGAAAGTTGACTGTGATGTCGATTCGATGTAACACGACTAAACTTATAGGAATAAACTGAATCTACGCATTTTGTCTTTTTCTATCTCTGTCGAAAAGACTAGGACATTGTATTCAATTAAATTTAGTTAAGTCGTGACAAATACGTTAAGTCGTGTTACACCGAATCATACCAGTGTCGTTCATACCATTTAGCAAGTATTTACGCTGGAATGGTCTGTGGTCTACATTATCATCATAAATAATCAATAATCTTAATATTAAAATAAGTAAGCACAAACCGGGGCGCCATCTAGTAGTGCTCTTCAGAAGTGCTGGAAAAACGCATAGTTTTATTACCCGACTGCCTCAAAAGAAAGATTATGTTTCTCGAGTGTATGTATGTAGATTTCTATGTTCCCTGCTACAGCCTGAACGGCTTGAAGGATTTTAACGTATGAGGTGTCGTTAGATTTGTCTTGATCCCGTGAGTGACATAGGATGTGCATTTTCACCCGATTGGCCCAAAAACAGAATTTTTACGCAGTCGGGTTTTTATTTTTTAATGAATTCCTAGTTCAGACTTGTAAATTCACAGTTTCAACGTACAGTAAGTGAGACTATTGTCCGCAGTGCTCTCGAAACTGAGTCGCAAAATAAGTCTGAAGCTAGTCAAGTTCGTCGATTGTCTCAGGGACACGTATTTTGGAACTTTGCAGAGGTATGTGTATAGAACATGTTCACTTTATAAGATAATGTTTATTTTTTCTGAATTGGTAAGCCCTTGGCATCATCTCACCTGATGGTAAGTGACGATGATGCCGAAGATGGAAGCGGCCTTGCCAAGATTGCCCAACGCAATGGAGATCTGGCTATCCTATCTTCAAGCTGGAACACATCAATGCTGGTGACATTGATGTTTGGCGGCAATACTTAGATAAGATGGTGGGAGCTAGCCAGACGGGCTATGAAAATGCCCTACACCAACTTACAAAGCTGACCCGCCTTGAATGGATGCTGCGACCTCCTGGTGAAAAACAAATGGACTAACCTTACCTACCGAGTCATTATCATCATATCAGCCGAGAGACGTCAACTGCTGAACATAGGTCTCGCACCATTGATATCCACAAGGATCTGTACTGCGTTGCACGCATCTAGCGGCTTTCGGCGGCCGCCACTCGAGAACTTTACAGCACCAACGACGGCCTTCCGTTCCACGAACTATGTGCTCCGCCCACAGCTACTTTAGTGTCGCAATTTTATGAGCTGTGTTGGTTAATGGTTCTCTCGCAGATCTCATTTCTGATTCGATCACGTATGGAAACTATAATGCTCGAATTAAAGCGATTAAATTACAGCTTAAAATAACGATACAGTACGGAGTCCACAGCTCTGTTCTAGTTTGGAACTGAAGTTCGAGGGATCTTTTCGATACCTTATATAAAAAGGGGAGGTTTATACACATGTGTCCGATTACAGTTAAAATTTTTTGGTAAACGTTCAAACAATGTGTCAAACATTTGTTAAACACGTGTTTGATAGTGTCCGACCATGTTTTTACGTTTTGTCAAGCAAAAACCTGGCCGCACACGGACAAATAATTTGACAAAATACTTTTTTGACAAATTTTTGACAAATTGTTTGAGCGTTTACCGAGTAATTATACAAATTCAAAACTTTAACACTCAATTGACTTGACAAATGGATTTCCACATTTGTCTGTAATTTTGCTTTGCATATCATCAGACACATTAGCATACCACTTATCTAAACGAGCAATTAAGGGCTTCGGTGGTGTGAGGCTTAGGGCCGCTACCTCCTGTCCGCTACCTCCGGTCGTGGTTCGCATCCTGCCACGTACCAATGTGTTTGCGAATTTCGATTTCATATGTGCGTTTATCCGACGCTCTTACGGTGAAAGAAAACATTGTGAGGAAACCTGCACACGCCTGCGAAGAAACTCGAAGGTTGTGTGTAAAGTCGACCAACCCGCACTGCCCGTGTGGTCGACTAAGGCCAGATCGCCAAATTCAGGGTAGGCTCAAGCCGGATAATAGGTAGTGCTCAAGCCCCTCGGCGTAGACGTACATTAGCTGATATGAAACGAGCAATAGCAATATCAGCTCATATACGTCCCCACCGAGGGGCTCGAGCCTACCCTGAATTACGGCGATCGGACCTTAGTCGACCACGCGCGCCCAGTGCGGGTTGGTCGACTTCACACACACAACCTTCGAGTTTATTTGCAGACGTGTGCAGGTTTCCTCACGATGTTTTCCTTCACTGTTAAAGCAATCGGTGATTATATGTACGTAAGTTTCATAAAACTCATTGGTACATTGGCCGTCCGGATTTGAACCCGGCACCTCTTGTTAGGAGGACCGAGTCGTTACCGGTTGAGCCACCGACGCTTTGAATAGCAATATAATAAAATAATATTGTAACAAAAAAAAAAGATTTCGTTTCCTTTTCAGATGTCTAGAATCTCTGGAGTCCACCTGCCGTCAAGAGCTGGGCGGTCGTCCCGCCAGCGAAGCGATGCGACAACTATTATCTGTGGCCAGACAGGTGGACCTGCAGCCTTGTGCCTCTTTCTCATTGATGCGCTCACTTGTTGACTCCATCAGGAGACTGTTTAATAAGTAAGACTACTTTAATAATTATATCTTCATAGATTAAGGCATCATCAGTCAGTGTGACAGCTGCTGTTTGTGGCCAGATGGTTGACTTGCAGCCTTGTGCTTTCTCAGTGATGAGATTTCCATCACACATTCCCTCACGAGTCTATTTAACAAGTGATATTACTTTGATCATCATATCTACGAATGTCAGGCTAATGACTGCATCAGTCGCGCTGAATGGTAAGTAAGTCATCCAGACTTACTTACCATTCAGCGCGACTGATGTTGTCATTGGCCTGACAGTTGTACCTCACTGGAGAGGTCGCTACTCAACTATGACATAGACAAATAAGACTGCTGTCAGCATCTTCCTAGAGCTACCAGGTTAGGTGGAGTTCGCAGCAGGAACTACGGTTCCGGCTTTTTGGATCAGGGTACTACGGGATCGGGGGTAGCCCACCGCTTGCCTGCTGTCAGATCTATCGCCTTCGACAGGTTTGTCGGTCCCCCGACTGGGTCAAGGACTCGTAGTGGTAATGTGGTTAGTTGCAGGGGTTAGCAGTGTCTGTTGTCTGGCAAGCACCTGGCGTCTAGGCGTCCTTCCCCGCGCGCAATTAGTGTTGTCGTAGCCGGCCACGTGCGCTCTGGGCGAAAACAACGCCGGGCACGTGAGTTGTTCATTAAGCGGAACTGCTGGTTTGTTTACTGTTGGGGAAGCATTTGCAGAACTTGCCTGGATAGCAAGTAGAGCTACGCTGGTACTGCTCCGGCCGATCCAGCCTTGTAGGAGTAAGTCTAGACAGGTGCGATAAGTGCCGGGAAGTGAGCGCGCCAACAGCCGGGTATGTGGGAGCCAGCTTCTCTAGCGTCCCGAGCGGGGATCGAACCGCCAGCAGCGAAAGCCGTGGGAGGTGAGCGTGCCTACAGCTCCGTAACCTACCTGGAGAGTCGGTAGTGGTTCTCTTCCACGAGGTACTCGCCTTGCAGAGTACCAGGACAAGCGTTTTGGCGGCAAGACCTACCGCAGTTGGTCCTTGCCCTCGCCTCTCATCGTTGGCAGGAATAGCGGCCCTCACTATATGACCTAACTGTCGCTGAGTGGGAACGCTATATCATAAACCTGGTAGTTTAGCGTATCTGGTAAATAACGAGAAGGCATGCTGTCAGCATCTTAACTTAATGATTCATAATGTCATTCAGAGAGATAATGTGACAGTTGTTGTTTGGGATTAGACAATTGACAGAAAAGAAGAAAATGTCATCGTTTGATGTCGGAGGCCAAGATTAAATTCCAAATTATGTACAAACTAGCTTTCCCGCGGCTTCGCCCGCGTGGACATCGTTTTTACGACTGTCTTAGAGGGTGCGTGGTGTGCGAGCCGTAAGCGGCTCGCGAGCGTGGACATGAATTTTCTCCAGATCTTTCGCGGGAACTATGTCAGGATATGCTTATTAGTAAATCATGTCATTTCCCAACCCCTCAACCATCTCTGTGCAAAAAATCACACAATCCATTGTTCCGTTGCGATGTTAAAGAAATTAACCAAAAAAGAGTATATTTTCATATCCCTCAGGAACTGCATCGGGCTATGCTACTTTCGCGGGATAAGAAGTAGCCTATGTCCTTAAATTGAAATTGTACATAGCCTCATAATGTGTATGTTGTATTCGGAAAGTGGTGTTTTTTGTTCGAGCGGTGTTTGTTTACAACTTATGAAAAGTATGAAAAAAAAAGAGTTTAGTATTCACACTGTTGCATTCAGTAAATAACTAACAAACATTTCGTGACCAATACCGCCGGTGTGATTCAACCTTTCCTGCATTCTTGCCTATAGATACGTCAGTTATATATAAGGTCTAACAAAATTAGCTGAAACTATTTTAACTGGTGCTTCTACCCATGAAACTGAACAACTTTCCCCATGAAACCCATAGTCAAATCGCAAAAAAAAATTTGGCTCTCCCATACTAACTCGATCAGCTGATCAGCCAACTTAATATGAGAAGTTCAAATTTTTTTTTGAGATTTTACTATAGGTTTCATGGGGAAAGTTGTTCAGTTTCATGGGTAGAAACACCAGTTAAAATAGTTTCAGCTAATTTTGTTAGACCTTATATATGTATATCATTTCTCGCTCGTTTGTATGGAGTGTCCGGGGTGTGATCCTACTTTGGGGCCAGATGACCATGTGTAATTTTGATTTGTCCCAGAATATTTTATTTATTTATTTATTTATTATATACAGAGTAGCGACCAGTTGGTTCCTGCTAATGGATTAGGGATGATGACTGGGGTTACTTTTTATCACCTGTCAAGAACAACGAGCTTGAGTAGTACATACTATTTCGATGGTCAAAAATGTCATTTTATTATAAAAATGTCTGAATTACATAGACATGACGTTAAAGTTTTTCATCGTCACTTATGTACTCCCCTGCGTGGCCATACCTATAACTGACGTCGAGGATGTGTGAGCCGCTGAGCGGATCGCGAGCGTGCAAATGAGTGTTTTCCAGATCCTTCAGGAACAATGTCGGACTATGCTACCTAATTAGTAGTCATTTCCTTCCCACGCAACTATCTCTGTGCAAAAACCTTCGTGGTATTATTGTGTTTCAAAAACCTTTATGGTGTTTGTTTTCAGATTACGCATCGTCAGCGGAGAAGACGACGGCGCCTGTTGTGTCCTAAGCGCGGCGTGGAGACGGAATATAGCCGTGCAGACCACGCACTCACTCACTCCGACCAGGCTTGCTAGAATTATATCATCCCAGGTACGGTTTGCGGCGTATAAGTTGCACACAAATGGCGGTCGTTCGCGCAGGTGTAGCGCGGGTTATGCGAGGGGCTGGCGTCCCTTGGTGCGAGAGATTCGCGCGTCCTGTTCAACTTAGATACCGTGATCTATATTCATTTCAATGATTATATTATATTCTCATTGTAGACCTTAATCAAAGTCACTTTTTACCGCCTTCGTGATGTAATGGTTAAGTCAATTAACTACATCGGGAGTCCGTGAGTTTGATTTCCGGCGGAGTCTACTTTGTAAGACTCGATTTGCTAGGTGAAAGGGCATTTTCTACGTCCGCCTGGCTCTAGCTACCTCCATGTCTTGACGCAAAACATCAATGTTAACAGCATTGATGAGTTAGGCTTGAAGTAACGATAGCCAGTTACCCATTGTGTTGGGGAATCTTGGTAAGCTCGCTTTCATCTTCAGCGTCATTGTCACCTACCATTAGGTGAAACGATGCCAAGGGCTTACCAATTGTGGATAAAAAAAATACATAAAAAGAAGTATCATCATATCAGCCGAAGGAAGTCCACTGCTGGACATAGGCCTCCCCCAAGGATCTCCACGACGACCGGTTCTGCGCTGCCCGCATCCAGCGGCTTCCCGCGACCTTCACCAGGTCATCGGTCCACCGAGTGGGAGGCCTGCCTACACTACGCTTTCCGGTGCGTGGTCGCCACTCGAGAACTTTACTGCCCCAACGGCCATCTGTTCTACGAGCAATGTGCCCCGCCCACTGCCACTTAAGTTTAGCAATTCTGAGAGCTATGTTGGTTACTTTGGTTCTTTTACGGATCTCCTCGTTTCTGATTCGATCACGCAGAGAAACTCCGAGCATAGCACGCTCCATTGCCCTTTGGGTGACCTTGAGCCTTCTTATGAGGCCCATAGTAAGCGACCATGTCTCAGTTCCGTACGTCATCACTGGCAACACACATTGGTCGAAGACCTTGGTCTTAAGACACTGCGGTATCTGTGACGTAAAGATATTGCGAAGCTTCCCGAACGCTGCCCAGCCGAGTTGGATTCGACGATTGATCTCTTTCTCGAAGTTGGACCTACCTAACTGGACTGTTTGTCCCAGGTATTATTTATTTTATTTTATTTCCTTAATGAAACCTACAGCATATAATTTTAGTATTTGAATTTTAAATACAATTTTACAGGCCAAAAAAAATTTCATACGTAAATTTTAAACTTTAAACAGCTGTTAAGGGATGGGTGAGAATGCGCATTGTGAAGTATAAGTCTGCGTGTATGTATGTGTTTCTGCGCGTGGGGAGGGAGTGTATGTGTTTGTGCGCGTGGGGAGGGAGTGTATGTGTTACTGTGCGTAGGGGTGAGGTGTATGCGGGGGGGGGGAGGTGTGCGTGTGGGGGGAGGTGTGTGAGTGTGTGTTTAGTCGCAATTTAAATTCAGGATTTCACCAGGTATGCATATTCGGTAACAACTTTGAGTGTAGAGCCTCCAACCTCCAGAGGAGTAGGTATGACACGGACGTTTGACATAGTTTTCGTCTTGTCCATGTTCATTCTAAGACCCACTTGTTGAGAGGCTCTACTGAGGCCATCGAGCATTGTGCCTAAGTCGTCCATAGTCTCAGCCATGACCACGATATCGTCAGCGAATCGAAGGTGGGTGATGTACTCGCCGTTGATATTGATGCCGAGTCCACCCCAGTCCAAAAGCTTAAAAACATCTTCCAGGGCGGCGGTGAACAGTTTCGAAGATATAACGTCTCCCTGTCTCACCCCTCGCTGCAGCTGGATAGGTTCCGAGTTTTGATCCTGGAGGCGAACCGACATGCCACCATGTAAAAGAAGTATACTGATGTTAAAATAATATTTATCTTTCTCTTTAGTTTTAGTTAAAATTTACATATAAATGTTGCTATTAATTTTGTCACCCTTTCAAACAGAGGTTCTTCCTGTGCACACCTTCTTTAAAAAATCCAAGACAATTCGCTAAAAATACTTTCAATACTTTCCAAGTTTCCAGCTGTTTGATTTGGTTGAGAAGTTAGTTTTATGTAACGTCATTGTCCCTTTACGCCAGTGTGACGTCATTGTCACGTTACACCCGCCTGAGCCAAACGTGCAAGCGAGAGTTGACTTGTACTTGCTTGGGGCTTGGGGCCTGGGGCCCTTGCCCCCTGAGGCCTGGGGAATGGGGCCTGGGACCTAGGGCCAGTGGCCTGGGCCCCGGGGCTTGGGGCCTGTTAAGTTCAAAGTCAAGGCCAAGGTTAAGTTCAAGTTAAGTTAAAAGGATTAAAAGTACTAGGCTTCCAAGATCTTACAGGAGGTGTTCCAAGGTCAAGGCCAAGGTCAAGTTCAGTTAAAAGGATTAAAAGTACTAGGCTTCCAGGATCTTACAGGAGGTGTTCCAAGGTCAAGGCCAAGGTCAAGTTAAGTTAAAAGGATTAAAAGTACTAGGCTTCCAGGATCTTACAGGAGGTGTTCCAATTCGGTCGATTCTCTGTGAGGAAATGCCAAAGAGTTAACTCACCCGACTATGGGTATGGGCGGTATTTTATATCTCCTGACAGATGGAGCTAAAGAAGTTTTACTTCAGTCGTGTGGTTTTAAGCACACAAGCGTTCGGCTTGTGACACGTTATCATGTGAAATTATCGTCCTTAAACCGACTTTACAGACAACTCTTTTTTTTTGCGAATTGGAATGATGACAGCATCAAAAATAATTTGTGAACTCTTTATCACATTTTTTTTTATTCTAATGAGTTTTAAAATAATAAAAACTTTCTAGTTTTGTTTTCCATCAAGTCTTCAATATTTCATCATCATCATATTAGCCGAAGGACGTCCACTGCTGGACATAGACCTCCCCCAAGGATTTCCACTATAATAATAATAATAATAATATGCGTAGCTGTAGTGAAAGTGTAGCTACTTCATCCAGTGCAGTCAGTCAGTACCCCTTGGACTCAGTGTTGACCGTGCTGAGCTCCTAGTTGACCCCGGGTACAAAAATATTGGGGTCCGTAACGGTCATTCGTATATTGATGATGGAATGTTATAATAATGAAAAACGTATAGGGTCGCTGCCCGGGGGCCGCCGGGGCCCGCCTGGTCCCGCTAATGCCAGGCGCGGCAGAATGCGAGTTAGCGCACCACGACCGGCCCGAACATCTGGCCGGTTACTTCCATCATCACCACCAGTGCGCTTGGCGCCGGCAGAGTCTTCACAGGCTCAGCATTCGGCGCCCGCCGCTGGTGGAGTACGCCGCATGAGATGGACTAGGTCTCAAAATACGAACCTCATGCGTGCGTACTACGGTGCGACGGGGGGAGAAACTCGTCGAACGGGCTACCGAGCGAGGCTGCACCAAGAGTTCTTGCGGCTAGAGCCTGCATTATCTGTCTCGGAGCAAAACCTAGCGGATCGAGTTCGGTACATATTGCGCTCGAACATCTTTAGCGTGACCGAACTCGAAGGACTACGACGCGAGGTCGTTCCCGCATCAAGATCCTCATAAAATGGCTCGCGCCGATTATCGGCACACGTGCCGCAAGTGGCTGAGCCAATTTCAGCCCAACCACCACAACCATTACTTGGCGAGGATCATGAGACGGAAACGGTTTCCCAGGAATTAGAGCGAATCAGGAGTACACTAGAGGAGGCGATTCAGGAATTCCGTATTATGCCTCCCGAGGAGAGGCCGCGGCTTCCACGGTTGCCCCTTAGCGTCCGAAATCGGGATGTCATTGAGGCCGTAAACCGCATGCTGCCAGAATATCTGGCGAACAGCAGCGACCTCAGTGATACGAACTCAATCCTCTTTGGCGCTGCAATGGCAGTCTGCCGTTTTATCGGTGCCAAATTGCCAGAACCGGCTCGCACATCCCGTCCGTGGGAAAAGCCGGAATGGCAGAAAAGGATTGAACGTCGTATTGCTGAGGCTAGAGTCCTCATTGGCAAACTGATAGCTTTCAGGTCGGGCAACAGTGGGCCCCGAGTGATGCGCTTTGTCAGGCTCGCATTTGCGGGATCGGATTTTGTTCCCGCAGGACGTAATGCTTTGCAGTTAGTGACAGAGCGCATCGACGACCTGAAGCAACGGATTGCTGCATGGGCAAACCGTGTTCGACGATACTCGGAGCGGGTAGACCGGTTTCGCCAGAATCGCCTCTTTATGAGTGATCAGAAGAATTTCTACAGGTCACTGGACCGACCTGCTGTGTTGGACACAGGCGAGAGACCGGATCATACGGGTATTGTAGCCTTTTGGCGTAACCTGTGGTCCCGGCCTGTGCAACACAACGAGGGGCAATGGACGGCTGAGCTGGAGGAGGCGTGTGCTCGCATCGAACCTATGAACCCCGTGGCCATTAGTGCCGATGATGTGTTGCAAGCGGTCCGTAAATCTCCGAACTGGAAAACTCCAGGGAGCGACGGACTGCACCACTATTGGCTTAAGGGGTTCCATGCGAGTCACGAGACCTTGGCCAGCCAGTTCCAGCAAGCACTCGAGCAGCGTCAGGTCCCGAACTTTTTGACCACTGGGATCACTCATTTGGCTCCTAAGTCGAGTAATACCGCTGACCCTAGTCAATACCGCCCCATCCCTTGTCTTTCCACCACCTACAAGACACTGACATCCATTCTGAAAGCCAAAATTGACGCCTTCATCGAGGCGAATTATATCATGGCGGTAACTCAGAATGGCTGTCGGGGCGGTAGTCGCGGTACGAAGGAGCTACTCCTGATTGATGCGGTCGTGAGTAAATTGGTGAACCGCAATCGACGCAATTTTTCCGCTGCCTGGATTGATTATAAAAAGGCCTTCGACTCGGTCCCCCATTCATGGTTGAAGAGGGTCCTCGAACTGTACAAGATAGATGAAACAGTTCGAGACTTCCTCGGATCATGTATGGGGCAATGGAGTATGATCCTTAGTCTCCATGGTCAGCGGTTGTCGAATGCGGAGGACCGGATTTGGATTAAGAGGGGAATATTCCAGGGCGACTGTCTGAGTCCACTTTGGTTTTGCCTGTCCTTGAATCCACTCAGCTTTCTGCTCGAGAAATCAGGGACGGGATTTCAGTTTCGGAGAGGTGATTCACGCATGACCCACCTTTTCTACATGGACGATCTCAAACTGTTCGCTCCAAATGCAACACGGTTGGAGGAACTGTTGAAAATCACTTGTGATTTCAGCAGTTCCATCAACATGGAGCTAGGAGTGGATAAGTGCGCGATCCTTCATGTAGACAGGGGTAGGGTGGTACATTCAGATGGAGTCGAAATCGACTCCAGAAACATCCGCACCCTCTCTGAAACTGATACATACCGGTATCTGGGTATGTCGCAGAGTATTGGTGTTCACGAGGCAGGGGTGAAACAGGCGGTTTGTGACGTGTTTTGGGAACGCCTGACAAAAGTCCTTGAGAGCTATTTGTCGGGCGTTAACAGGATACGAGCATTCAACGCCTGGGTCATGCCTGTTCTTTTGTACACCTTCGGCATACTCAGATGGTCACAGACCGAACTGGACGCCCTGGATCGAAAAGTCCGCACTACTATGACACTCCATAGGATGCATCACCTGAGGTCGTCAGTGATGAGGCTGTATATCCCACGGAAGAGTGGCGGTCGTGGCCTTTTAAGTGCCAAACAAATGCACAACCGTGAGATATGCAGCCTACGAAGTTATTTCCTGACGAAAGTCAATAGTGACTTGCATAGAGTTGTCATAGCCTGTGATAAAGGTTTAACCCCTCTATCCATGGCCCAAGAGAATTGGCAGGCGCCGGCTGTACTTAGCACTGCTGAGCGAGAGGCTATCTGGAAAGACAAAGAGCTGCACGGTAGGTTCTTCAAGGCCCTTTGTGGATCCTTCGTAGATCAGAAGGCCTCCGTGCACTGGCTGCGCTTCGGAGACCTTTTTGCGGAGACCGAGGGTTTTGTCTGTGCAATACAGGATCAGGTGGTCAAGACGAACAACTATAGGAGGTTCATAATAAAAGACGGCACCTTGGACGTTTGTCGGTTGTGCCGTCAACCAGAGGAGACCCTGCGACATATAACCTCCGGTTGTTCCATGCTTGCCAACACTGAGTATTTGCACAGGCACAACCAAGCAGCCAGGATCCTACACCAAGAGATCGCTCTAAAGTATGGCCTCATATCTCGGCGGTCGCCGTATTACAAGTACACGCCGGAGCCGGTTCTCGAAAACGTCCGCGCCAAGCTCTACTGGGACCGACCCATCATCACGGACAGGACTATTCCTTCGAATAAGCCTGATATCGTGTTGATGGATCGGGCGCAGTCAAGGGTGTTTTTGGTTGATATCACTATCCCATATGACGAAAACCTCGTGCAGGCTGATGCCGCAAAAAGAACCCAGTACCTGGACCTGGCGCACGAGGTTACTGATATGTGGCGAGTGGAATCCACTGAAATCATCCCTGTAGTCCTGTCCGTGAACGGACTAATTTCAGCCGACCTTGAACGTTACCTAAGGCGGCTGGATCTCCGAAGCAGACCAATAATTGCAGCAATGCAGAAAGCAGTCCTCCTCGACAATGCCCGGATAGTTCGACGCTTTCTCTCCCCGTCGCACTGAACTCCAGCCGACTGTGCTTCTGCTGGAGATGCTCCTGCCACTTCGCCTCGTGCGAAGTAAGCAGAGTAGCTTAAATTTTATAAATTCAAATAATAATAAATAAGTTTATTTCGGACCACAAAAATCCATAATATGTGTTAGTAACAATAGATACCCAGCCTATGTTAGTTAGTACTTAAAAACTACTTGGGAATAATAAAAAGTATCATTTTACCGCACCGGTGACTATCCCCACCGAATACTTCAGGAGGGGAGAGTCAAACCGTGCGGCGATCGTCCTCAGGATGCCGTTGTGGCTGCCGCGCGACCGATGGAGAAGTGAGGAGACTTTCTTGCGTATAATTGCGTGAAATCCATCGGTTCTCGCCTCCGTAAACATTTGAGACGCACTACGGTGGCGCGGCAGCCCCATCAGCATCCTGAAAGCGTTATTATACTGCACTCGCAGGGCGTTGTAAGCTCGTTTTGTGTAACCATAACATACTGCTCGAGTAGAAAGATGTGCAATATTCTTTAAAAAGCGTTACTTTTACTTCTGGTGAGCGTCGAGCAAATCTGCGAGCTAGGACATTACTCCTTACTGCCAACGCCCTGCGCTCCCGCTCTATATCGAGGTCATCTTTTAAGTCTACCGTAATCATGTGACCGAGGTACTTTAAATTGTCGACCACTTGCAAAGCAGTACCGGAATTCATAACCGGAGGTACAGTTGAGGGCTTTTTGTTCCCAGATTTAAACACAAGAACTTGACTTTTCTTGGCGTTGTACTTAAGCACATGACTTGCCGCATACTGCTCACAGGCAACGACAATTTTTCTAATTGACCCTATTGAGGGGCCCAGCAGCACCATATCGTCGGCGTAACTAATGTTAAATAAAACAAGTACCATCTATGTGACAGCCTACATGCGTGCTGCTGAGCTCCTCAATGAGCTGATTTATGTATAGGTTGAACAAACTGAGAAGACAGCCCACCCTCATGCTCTTCAGCTTGTCCCAGAGTACATCATAAACTACTAGGTCGAAAGCCTTTGATAAGTCCAGAAAACACGCGTACACCGGCGTCTTTCTATCTGTGTAGTACTTGACAGCCTGCTTAAGACACAGAATCGCACTTTCAGTGGACAGTCCGGTTCTGAAACCAAACTGTGCATCGTGCAGCTTAATGTGTTTGTTCAACTGATCACTAAGCAAACTGTCAAGCACCTTAGCTGTTAAGTGGCAAGTGAGATGGGCCGCTACTTTATCGGATCCGAGACATCTCCTGTCTTATTTTTGACAATCGGTACAACCACCGTTCTCATCAAAGACTCTGGTAGATATGAATGCCCAATGCAAAGCGTAAAGAACATCGCCAACCCTCGCGGCAGATGAACGCCAGCATATTTAAGGTGCTCGATACTCAAGCCGTCGTGACCTGGCGACTTGCCTCGATGCATACTCATTATTACCCTAGTAACCTGCTTAACAGAAAATCTAACACTAAGCGCTTTATTTACGTCGTCCCCAGCATCGTGCAACTCACCGTTTGAAGGTCCAAGAGGCGACTGCACTTTAAAAAGTTCCTTAAAAGTGTTGGCGATGCTCCCACTGTCTGACCGGTTCTGTGCTATCCGCATCCAGCGGCATCTCGCGACCGCGCTTCAATTTTTCAAGCGACTTCCAAAAAGGAGGAGGTTCTCAATTCGTCTGCATGTTTTTTTTTATATCTGTTACCTCAGAACTTTTGACTGGGTGAACCGATTTTTATGATTCTTTTTTTATTTGAAAGCTAGTACTTCCCGTGTGGTCCCATATAAATTTTATTAAAATCGGTGTAGTACTTTAGTAGAAAATTAACAAAAACCAAAAATAATAATGCAAAAATGTACTAATTTGTTCAGATGGAAGTCGGTTTTTTAACGTGTTTAGCGTTTTCAATTATAATTCATCAAAACACAAAATGAGTAGGTACAGAGGCCAGCGCGCATCAAGCTAGACACTTTGGACTTTTTACCGTTCTTATGCCGTATGCCTAGGGATCAGAATCGCTCTACAATGTCTAGCTTGATGTGCTGACCCTTACGAATAAGTTATGTATAGATAACTTATTCGTAGGCTGGCCTCTATAAATGATTGAGGCTGAAAAGTATGACGTCAAGTCGAGTTATTAAAAAAAAATTTATAACAAAATGTCGTTTTTGACAGATGATAGAAAACAACTCAAATGACAAGCATTGATTATCCCTATTGAACGGGTTCCTTGGAAAATTTTTCTCAGAATCACTGTTAGAACCGCGCGTTAAAAGGAAGACAGCTTATAAATAAATTAGGAGTTTGTTTAAAAAACGTAGCGTAGGTAGACCTCCCATTCGGTGGACCGACGACCTGGTGAAGGTCACGAGAAGCCGACGGATGTGGGCAGCGCAGGACCGTTCGTTGTGAAAATCCTTGGGAGTATGCCTTTGTCCAGTATTTGCCTTTTGGGAGCGATCCAATTTAAAAAAGCTACATGGAAGTTGTATGGGAGAGAAGTTGTAGTATTTTTTTTGGTTGTAACAATTCTGTCGTTATTTACCTCCAGATTCTGGAGCGCTTGAGCGTAGCACACGAGCGGTACCAGTCAGCGCTTACGGCGCTTGAATCGGCGCTTGCGAATCGGCTTCATCACACCGAGGACGTAAAACTGGCTATTAGAAAGAAGTAAGTTAATTCAGGAAATTGATTACATCTAGGTAGAAAGAAGGCAGTAGATACATTTAGAAATGATTGTGCACATTGACGAAGTAGTAAGTGAGTACCTTTAGGAATCATTGTGTACATTGAAGAACTAGTAAGTGAGTACTTTTAGGAAGAAAGAAGGCAGTAGGTACATTTAGGAATAATTGTGCACATTGACGAAGTAGTAAGTGAGTGCTTTTAGGAAGAAAGAAGGCAGTAGATACATTTAGGAATCATTGTGTACATTGACGAAGTAGTAAGTGAGTGCTTTTAGGAAGAAAGAAGGCAGTAGATACATTTAGGAATACTAGTGCACATTGACGAAGTAGTAAGTGAGTACATTTAGGAAGAAAGAAGGCAGTAGGTACATTTGGGAATAGTTATAGCGCTCAGCGATACTCGTACCAGTCAGCGCTTACGGCGCTGCACTCAACGCTTCCAAGTCGGCTGCTACACACCAAAGACGACATTGACAACGCTAAAAGAGTTTAAATTCAACAACTAAGTACAATTTGGTTTGGTTTACTATAAAAAACCGGCCAAGTGCGAACCGGACTTGTGCTCCGAGGGTTCCGTACCACCACACCTCTCCACAAAACTATAACAGTGATACCTAACATGAATAGAGTAATTAAAATCGGTTTACAACTGGAGAAGATATCGCGTAACAATCACAAAAAAACAGTGTAATTGAGAATTGACTTCTTTCCTTTTACTAAAGAAGTCGTTCTTATTATTGTAGTGTGCGTGCGTGCCTACTGACGCCCACACATACAAACTGCGCGATGTACCATTGTATGAAGATAACCTACTATTCTTTCTTTTTACTATGCCCGCGTGGTCGGCTTAACCACCTCGGTGGGGACGTATATGAACTATTCAATACCCTCTAAATCATCTTTCCCCTTCTCTGAAAAAATGCGCATTCACTGCTGCCTTGAGCTTGTGAGACCTTGCATCTTGCCAAATTTGTATGTGACCAAATTGGCCGTGCAACGAACGAAGTGATCCTATAAGGGTTCTTTTATCCTTTAAAGGTACGGAACCCTAAAAATATAAAATGGGAATGTTAAAAAACTGTACCAGGCCTCCATGTGCTCCTATCTATCGCCATACTCACCGCGTCACACAATAGGGGATCGGACATCAAAAATAAATAAAGAAATATAATTTCCTAAATTGCTCTCTTCTTGAAGGTTCAAAAAACCTAACTTGTTTTGTTTTTCCATTACGTCTTCAATTTTTAATTGATCAAATTCACAAAATAAGTTCGTCAATGATGCTAAAAATCTATGACGTCACTTGTGGGTATTTTAAACACTTTTAGAACAAAATTTCGTTTTTGACAGATCATAAAAAGTAACTCAAATGACAAATAAAATAAAAGCGTCGGTGGCTTAACCGGTAACGACTCGGTCGTCCTAACCAGAGGTGCCGGGTTCAAATCCGGACGGCCAATGTACCAATGAGTTTTTCGAAACTTACGTACATATACTTTCCGATTGCTTTAACGGTGAAGGAAAACATCGTGAGGAAACCTGCAACACACCTGCATAGAAACTCGAAGGTTGTGTGTGAAGTCGGCCAAACCGCACTGGGCCCGCGTGGTCGACTAAGGCCCGATCGCCCTAATTCAGGGTAGGCTCGAGCCCCTCGGAGTACTAATATATATACTTTGCCCTTGGTGGGGACGTACTATATGAGCTGACATGATGAACTCACATGACTAGCAGTCCGATCCCCTATTTAATAGATCAATTTATCGGTCCATCTTTTTGGTGATCATTGGCCAATAATATTGGTTCTTATTATTGGCTAATAACTTATTTATGGCGTATTATATTAATCTTATAAAACTTATTTCAAACTAGTGGTTGTAAGGCGCCTACTCCATCCTTTAAAAAAAAGATACAGCACAATAGATAGCGTGAATATTTTTAATATACGATAGCTCAGACAGCGTCTGTGGCGTAATGGCAAGGGCCGCTACCTCCTGTCCGGGAGGCCGTGGTTCGAATCCTGCCACTTACCAATTTGTTTTCGAATTTCGATTTCATATGTACGTTTATCCGACGCTCTTACGGTGAAGGAGAACATCGTGAGGAAACCTGCACACTCCTTCGAAGAAACTCGAAGGTTGTGTGTGAAGTCGACTAACCCGCACTGGGCCCGCCCGCGTGGTCGACTAAGGCCCGATCGCCCTAATTCAGGGTAGGCTCTAGCCCCTCGGTGGGGACGTATATGAGCTTATATGACGATAGCTCAGAAGTAATAGTTAACTTTAATTACAAGCTTTAACTTGCATTGTTGGTTAATTTGGGTAAAATCTTGGAAGCTAAATTAGATTCACAAGTTTTTCGATTAAGCTGAAATTTTGCATACACGTTAAGTTTGGATGACAATGCATGATTAGCTAAGTGACTTTATTCTAAATCCAATATGGCGGACACCACAAGATGGCGGACCAGTTATTTTTTATGCACCCCCATTGATATGGGTATCAAATGAAAGGCCGCGGCTTGCCGAAAAGAATACGAAATCATTAAAATTCTTTTCATATGAGCGCTTTTTGGGTTTTTCACTAACATTTTTTTTTTAGATACGCGCCGTCGTACGCCCGATTGTGCTTGGAAAGTACGTCGATGTGCGATTTGCTGATGTACGGCACTCCTGAACTGGGAAGGGAGATTGGTGAGCCTTTACATGACATTACCACAGTATTACAATATAGCGGCGTACAGTAGCGCAACGAATGTACTCACGCAGAGCAACGGAAGGGTACTTGCGGGGCAGCCGGCGGCGGGCGGCGGGGCACAGCCTGGAAAATTCCGCAAGTTTGCCAGGCTGGCTACAGGCTAGTACTGCTAGTACCTACGCCGGTGGCGGCATCGTGCGATATCAAAGGCGTTGCGCTACTGTAAAGGAGTAAAAGTTTCGACCTGACGCTCGTTATGGGCCATTAAGTCTATGATAGACTACCAGATAATATAACTAATGCCCCCCCCCCCCCCCCCACGATTCTGAAGTCGTTACTGAAACGATAGATCGAGCAGATTTTTTAATTTGAAATTATATTCAGAGAGTACATATTCGTATGTAACTTAATAATAATAAAATAATAATTTTATAATCTAAATATATTTTATCTTTATATTTTATTTTGACATTATTATGGATAATTATATGAATTAAATATTATGAATTATGTCCGTATCCAGTAATAGTCGTAAGTATCCACAGGTGAGTAATTACATAGTTTTAAATTAAATAGTTTGTACATATCATTGTCATTGTACAGACCACAGCGACAGAGACTGCTGGAGCGATTTTAATAAAATTTTACACATAGTTGTTGGAAATCATGTCTCAGGGGTACTTGTTTTAATTTTTTTTTTTCTTCGGGTCTCATTCGAAGTGCGGGAAAACGCGCACCAAGGGACGCTAGCCCCCCGCATAACCCGCTCTACACCCGCGAGATCCCTACCTGCGCGAACACGCGGGCCCATTGCGGGTTGGTCGACTTGACACACAACCTGCGAGTTTCTTCGCAGGCATGTGCTGCCATTTGTGTTAAACTTATACGCCGCGAATCGTAGCTCCAATACAAGATACATTAAAGGTGCCGGCCTTGTACCCAGAGACATTAAGGTGTCGTTACAGTGTCGCGAGTTCAATGGTTTTTTCCCATCTCTAAAAATGCCTAACGCGCCTAAAGAAGTGAAAAAATACTATTTGTTAAAATGGCAACAAGATTGTCATTAATTTTTATCATTGACAACACTTAAGACCTACAATGGGCCACGTTAGTATGTGGTGAGTAACTGACTAACCTGTGGAACAAAGGAAAGTTTAAAAATATATTTGATTTTTTTTGTTAAAGCGGCAATAAAAATACGCACTCTGTGAAAATTTCAACTGTCTAGCTATTACGGTTCATAAAGTACAGCCTGCTGATAGACGGACAGACGGACAGCGAAGGCTTAGCAATAGGGAACAGTTGGTTACTTGTGTATGCCGACTACGGTTCATAAAGTACAGCCTGCTGATGGACGGACGGACAGCGAAGGCTTAGCAATAGGGAACAGTTGGTTACTTGTGTATGCCAACTACGCCAGACGGTAAAAGATTTGCGAGAGAGTATGCACAGCGTGGCTGTACCATTTATTTTTTGTAATTTTTGTACAATTTTGGGTTCAATTCACGGTTGACCAAAATATAACTGTGCCAATGCAGTGCGTTGAAGATTTGTAATTAAATTAAAATTATGTACGTCTTGCCACCAGGTCGTGGTCAATACGGAGTAGTATACGCAGTCAGGGGACCTTGGGCTGGCCATTCACCCTGTGCCGTCAAGTCGGTACTGCCGGCAGACGAGAGACACTATCATGAGCTGGCGATGGAGTTCTTCTATACAAGGTAACTAAGTCAGAAGGACCTGGGGCAGGCCATTCACCCTGTGCCTGACATATGTAGTTCGTCTTAGAGGTTTTGAGAGTAAGTACGAGTGTAAGTTTAAATTGAGCCAGCTTGCAATTCTAGATAAACCTACCTCTGATACCTCATATACTTTATCCCAAGAGTCCCCTGTAAAAACTGTAGCAGTATCTTTTGCATAAGAAATAATGTCCATTTTCAATTTTATAGTTTCATAAGTCATTAATGTCGGAGCGTCGGTGGCGTAACGGCAAGGGCCGCTACCTCCTGTCCGGGAGGTCGTGGTTCGATCCTGCCACGTACCAATGTGTTTTCGAATTTAGATTTCATATGTGCGTTTATCCGACGCTCTTGTACGGTGAAGGAAAACATCGTGAGGAAAACCTGCACACGCCTGCGAAGAAACTCGAAGGTTGTGTGTGAAGTCGACCAACCCGCACTGGGCCCGCGTGGTCGACTAAGGCCCGATCGCCCTAATCCAGGGTAGGCTCGAGCCCATCGGTGGGGACGTATATGAGCTGATGTGATGAAGTCATTGATGTAAATTAAAAATAAAGTGGGGCCTAGGACACTGCCTTGTGGGACACCATAGGTTACATGTAAGTCAGGACTTGTGTGCTCTCCAATTCGAACCCTCTGTTTTCGGTCACTTAAATAATACTTAAACAATTCTAAGGGAACATCTCTGGCGCCAATCCTTTCCAATTTGTGTAAAAGAGTAGTGACAGAGACGATGTCGAATGCTTTTTTAGATCAAGGAATACTGTTAGGCATTTAGTTCCTTTATCCAGTGAGTGAACAATCAAAGAAGTTAAATTTAAAATATCTTCCTCGGTAGATTTTCCTTGACGAAAGCCGTACTGAGAGCTTGGTTATATTAATTGAGATAGTTTATAAGTCTAAAAGATTAATTTTTATAATGTTTTAGATATAGTCGGAAGTACATAAATTAGTCTTTATATGGTCTGTTAACATCGTGTCGGTTGCCACCCTTATAAACAGGTGTAATAATTGATTGTTTTGTAAAGATGGATATTTTTATAATTCATTCCTCAAGGACAATCTATGAACTATATCCACGCGGGCGAATCCGCGGGTACAAAGCTAGTTATTAGAACATAATATTCGCATAACATAAGTTTTCCCATGGTTTTTCGGGAGCCAGGTCGTTTTTTAATTACTCTCTTATGGTCGAGGGTAACGATCGCTGACTCTTGCGTTATACTTGTGACCGGGCGCTGTCCATGTGATTTGGCCTACTCTTGTCAAAGGCATTAATGACAACATATTCAATAAAATTTATGTATTACATCTCGTGTCGTATTGTTTACATGTCTTAATGACATTATTTGTTTCAGGTATATAAATGATTTTATTTTGACATTATTAACTAATTATATTTCTTTTTAATATTTTTCACAAATGACATTATATGTAACTAGCTTTTGCCAGCGGCTTCGCTTGCGTGAATATAGTATCAATAACTGTCTCCGAGGGTGCGCAGTGCTCTAGCCGCAAAACAAAGTACCCTATATATTAATCCAGGTCCCAATCGTTCTACCTACCAAATTTCATCCAGATACGTTCAGTAGTTTTTGCGTAAAAGAGTAAAAAACATCCATGCATACAAATTTTCGCGTTTATAATATTAGTAAGGAAGTAAGCATTACTATTATATGACCATCTGAAAGAGTGTAATATGCATCTATTTTGAATTATCATCATCATATCAGCTAATACACGTCCCCACTGAGGGGCTCGAGCCTACCCTGAATTAGGGCGATCGGGCCTTAGTCGACCACGCGGTCCCAGTGCGGGTTGGTCGACTTCACACACAACTATTTTAAAAAACATTTTGAAATCTTGGAATCCATCGGTGATGGCAATGTAAATGTAGACAGTTCCTCTATGTAATTTCGTGGTAATTTCGTGGTAATTTTATGGAGATTTTCAAAAAGATACATTTTTGGATACCATGATACTGCATACCATGGTTATGTCGCATCCACTCTGAGATATGGGATAATATTTTGGGGAAACGCAACTGGTAGGGAATTAATATTTAAGGCTCAAAAAAGATGTATAAGATCTATTTGTAACATTTATCGAACTGACAGCTGCAGACCTCATTTCAAAAGACTTAAACTGTTTACTTTTCCTTGTATGTTTATCTACGAAGTAGCTGTATTTGTGAAATTTAATTTGCACCTATTTAAGACTTTAAAATCTCGAAGGCATGGTAACACTCTTTGCACAGTTCCATGTAACGCAGCCCCACTCCACAAAAGTGTATTTACATTAGGTCCTAAAATATATAATAAAGTACCACGGGAAATCCGTGAGTTTGACGACATTACGAGTTTGAAAAACAAGTTTCGTGAACTGTTACTAGAAAAGACATACTATGACATGTACGAATATTTAAATGATGACATATTGTGAAATTACTTGATTTATTTATGTTCGACATTATACATTAAATTTATGTTCTTGAGCACAACATTTGACATCAATAATCGTTGTGGCTAGCCGACCCGACTGCCCTATCTTGTGGCAATTGGTACGGCTGCATGTAAAGTAATTTTATTATTTTTAATTTGTGTAACCTTACTAACCCTAATTTTATTTTATTTATAATATTTTCTTGTACTAACACTCTATGGATTACGTTGTTCGAAATAAATGTTTTGATTGATTGATTGAATAATTTAAAATTTAAAGGTATTATGCAATTTTTAATATTTTTTTTCTATGTTTTATGTATTTTTTTTGTGTAAGCTGAAATGTATTGTATGCCTCTTTAGGCAGATTATGTGAAACTTTATATTACTTTAAGATCTTTGTACCATAATCAACAATAAAAACTCTGATTCTGATTCTGGAAAGGTTATAGTTTAAGCAATAAAATAATCTATGTTTCCAAACAGGCCTGTTTGTTTTCTTAGATTTTATAAAATAACTGACGAGTAATATTGTAATTTATGTAATTCTGTGGGTTTTTTTGGCGAGTTTCAAAATGGTAAATTATTGTAAAGGTTAAAAAAATAAAAAGCCAAGTGTTCTGTACCACCACACCTCTCCACACAAGAACAACAATGATACCTATTAATTGCAAACAAAAGACGTCAACGCGAGCGATAGAAAAAGCATTTTTTATAATTTAGTTCGGGATCCTTAGAGCAAGCTACTACTGCTGGCTTATATTTGGCCAGTTTTTATTATTGGTTGTTTTATTTTATGATTAGTACTATAATCATACCAAGTTTCATGAATGTATTTGTACGTTCTTATGATAGAGCAAAAAAAAAGTTTGTTTTATTGCGACCCCCTTGTTTTTTTTACTTTTTGTAATTTTAAATTCCCGCATTAGTTTTTTTTTATTAACATTGTTTTTAATATTATAAAAAGGTAAAGTTTGTAAGTTTGTGAATTTCTTTGTAGGAGTAATCTCTAAAATAATTTTAAAAAATCTTTTACCAGTAGAAAGTGACATAGGCTATAAATCTATGCTCGGGCACCACTCACCCTCAAAGAAGGTCATCACAATACCCATGCGAGCGAAGTCGGGGGCAAAAGATAGTTGCTTATATTACGACTTTTTGAAAATGTTCAGTTTTTACAGTCTCCACAAAATTCCCACGAAGGTCTTAACCTAAACAGAGTTAAACGTACTAAATTATTTGTACATCTCTCCCCCCAACAGAAGTATCCCCGCGCACCCCCGCATAGTCCGCCTCCACGGTTCCATCGTGCAACGCCATGGCTCTGGTCCCTCCGTTCTGCTGGTGTCCCAGCGATTTACCAGGGACCTGCATCAAGCTGTGAGAGGACCACTCAGCTTCTATATTCGAATGAGGATCAGTCTCGATATTGTCGAAGGTAGGTCAGTAGGTGGTAGCGTAGAGGGGATATGAGTCGGTTTTACTGCCAAGGCGCACAAACAGATGTAATTAAAAAAGTACAGGACATACAACTGGGCTCCCGGATGTATCTCCGGTCAATCGTCATTTACTTGAAATAAGGGTGACCTACCATACCATTAGTAACCGACATAGCTCTCAGAATTGCTAACAGACGGCCGTTGGGGCAGTAAAGTTCTTAAATGGCGATCGCGCACCCGAAAACGTAGCATAGGCAGACCTCCCACTAGGTGGACCGATGACCTGGTGAAGATTGCGGGAAGCCGCTGGATGCGGGCAGCGCCGAACCGGTCGTCGTACAAATCCTTTTGGGAGACCTTTGTCTAGCATTGGACGTCCTTCATCTGATATGAAGCAAAACTGTTCCAATTTTGAACACTCAGGGATTTTCTGACAGTTAAAATACATGTTTCAAATAGCTTATAATATGTCACTGATTAACAAAAAATCTATCGAAGCAATTTATTCACGAGAAAACAAAACAATAGATGTCATAATATACAATCAAATCAACAGATTAGTATGAACCATGTCTTGCCAGAACCATCAATCGATACAGGTTGGAACTACTTTAAAACACTATACAGGATGTAAAAAAAACAATTACAGCTGTAAAAAAGATTGGTGCAGGACCCGTTAACTGGGGGTCCTACTCATCATACTGAACAACTTTCCCCAAGGAACCCATAGTCAATTCTGAAAAAAAATTTGGACCTTCCATGCAAAGCTGCACAAAATTGTTTGATCATCTGATCGATTTGTATGAAGAGTTAAAACCTTTTTTTTGCGATTTCAGATTTCGTAGAACAAAAGTTGTTCAGTATGACGAGTAGAAGCCCCAGTTACGGGTCCCTACACCATTTTTTTTACACCCTCGGGGACTATGGCAATTTCGAGTCGCTTCAATGCTTCATTTCTTCCCCCAGTCTCCAGAGTACCCGAGGGTTTGCAGAATGTTGGGCTCTCCGACAATTTGTAGCCAGGGATCTAACCTAATGAGTTGACTTCACTTCATAGTTTCCTTAGTTTTCTTGTATAAAAATAATTATTACTGCTGTTTGAACACCCTCTTAGTAGAATTTTTTAATTGGGCCAGTTTCTGTGCCAGTGAGTGTATCTAATGGCTCATCATATCAGCTTATGTACGTCCCTACCGAGGGGCTCGAGCCTAACCTGAATTAGGGCGATCGGGCCTTAGTCGACCACGAGGACCCAGTGCGAGTTGGTCAACTTCACACACAACCTTCTAGTTTCTTCGTAGGCGTGTGCAGGTTTCCACACGATGTTTTCCTTCACCGTCAGAGCGTCGTCGGATAAACGTACATTATGAAATCGAAATTCGAAAACACATTGGTACGTGGCAGGATTCGAACCACCACCTATGTTGCTATTATGCCACCGACGCTCAACTAACGACTATTCAGTAGGAATTTCATTATTCTTCCCTCAGGTATCCGCTACCTCCACTCGCTAGGCCTCGTCCATCGCGACATCAAAATGAAGAACGTCCTTTTAGACGCTGACGACCGCGCCGCCCTCTCGGACTTGGGTTTCTGCGCCGCGGAAGCGCTGATATCGGGCTCAGTCGTGGGAACACCGGTGCATATGGCCCCGGAGTTGCTGGCCGGAGAATACGACGCGGCTGTGGATGTCTATGCCTTTGGGATCCTGTTTTGGTAAGTTTGATTCCTTTATATTAAAACACTAGCTTTTGCCTGCGGTTTCGCTCGCGTGGATAAAGTTTCTGTGACTGTCTTCGAAGGTGATTGCGGCTCGCGAGCGTGGATCAGGAACTATGTCGGGCTATGCTGTAATAAGTAGTAATGACTGTGTCACTTTTCACTAACGCCAATCCTTCGCTATAGTGTTATGTGGAAGAAATTGACAAAAAACGAGAGTTAATAAACAGCTATCCCACGGGAACCACTTCATAAATCGGGAAAACAATAGCCTAAATGTTCTTCTCTATGCCACAGGCTACGTGCATACCAAATTTCATTAATATTGGCTGAGGCGTTGAAGCGTGAAGAGGTTAACAAACAAATATATTTTCACATTTGTAATATTAGTAAGAAATGGAGTTTTCCCGCGGCTTCGCCCGCTTGTACATCGTTTTTATGACTGTCTTTGAGTGTGAGCGGTGCGCGAGCCGCAGTTTTTTCCAGATCCTTCAGGAACTATATCGGGCTATTCTGATTAGCAGTCTATGTCACTTTCCACCCCCTAAACCAATTCTATAAGAAAAATCAGTTCAATCCGTTTCTCCGTTGTGACGCCGACGTGCGCGGAGCGTGGAAATGAGTTTTCCTCAGATCCCTTGGGAACGATGTCAGGATATGCTAATTAGTAAATTATGTCATTTCCGACCTCCTCCAAAATCAATCGATTGTTTCGTTGCGATGTTTTTTACGGGATAAAAAGTACCTTATGTCCTTCACCGTGACACAGGCTACCTGCGTACCAAATTTTGTCATGACTGGTCAAGGTGCTGAAGCGTGAAAAGGTAACAAACAAACAAACACATTTTCACATTTATAATATAAGTAAGGACTAGGTTTTGCCCGCGGCCTCGCCCATATGGACATCGTTTTTATGACTGTCTTTGAGGCTGTCCGGCTCGCGAGCGTGGACATTAGTTTTCTCCTAATCGCTATTCCAGATCAGGCTATTCTGATTAGCAGTCTATGTATGTCATTTCTCACTCCCTCAACCATCTGTGTGTAAAATATCACAACAATCCATTGTTTCGTTGCGATGTTAAAGAAATGAACCAAAAAAAGACAATTCCCTCTGGAACTGCATTGCACTGTGCTATTTTTACAGTATAAAAAGTAGCCGATGTCCTTTCCCGTGACACAGGCTACCTGCATGCCAAATTTCATCAAGATTGGTCATGGTGTTGAAGCGTGAAAAGGTAACAAACACATTTATAATATTATAGTAAGTATGATTACTATTATAAGTTACAATGTTAACAATATTGATGTCTTCCGGCTTGAAGATAAGATAGCCAGTTCCCCATTGCGTTGGGAAATATTGGTAAGCCCGCTTCCATCTTCGGCAACATCGTCACTTACCACCAGGTGAGATGTTGTCAAGGGTTTACCAATTGTGAATAAAAAAAAAAACAAGAATATGTACTCTTTGAATGAATAAACCTGCATGCCAAATTTCTTCAAAACTGGTCGAGGTGTTGAAGCGTGAAAAGGTAACAAACAAACAAATTTTCAGATTTATAATAGTAGTAAGGAAAAAAAAGTTTTTCGTGACCATAATTATGAAGCGAGTCGCTTGCAGCTAACGTACACCGTATCTAGTTAATTTAGAAAGTACAAAATAATTTTAAAATTCGGAAGCGCGATCTCATACATATGAGTCGTTTGTTTTAGGAGTCTAGTCGCTGTATGTCGAAGGCTGGTGATTTCTAAATAGGAAATGGCTTTCTGAAAAAGTAAAACACCCTAGGTAAACGTAACATTTCTTGGCTGGTAATTTCTAAATAGGGAATAAGGGCTTCTTTTTATCAAAAAAAACACACCCAGGCAAACGTAAAAATTCTTGTTGCAGGTACCTCTGCGCTGGCAACATCAAACTACCGTCCGCTTTCGAGGTCTTCCAGAACAAAGAACAGCTGTGGAGCAAAGTTAAACGAGGTACAGAATAAAATTGAAATTCAGTCTTTATTTCGTATATTTTAAAAACACTTGCTACACTGATAGTTGATATTACGTCGTCAGCTGCGGAAATGATCGATGTTTTGAAACATATAAAAATATACTCTCAAGAAATCCGCACCATACTATTTTTTTTTAGTAAATTTTCGTACAAAAGGAGGTTCTTACTAAGCATGATTACTTTTAAATAAAATAAAAAACTGGCCAGGTGCGAGTCGGACGCGTACTCTAAGGGTTCCGTACCAACCACCACACTTCTCCACACAACTATATAGTAAAATTATATTTAATATTTTTAATGTAAATTTAATGTAAATAGGGTTTCATTATAATTATACAAAAACAAAAGACCAGCAACGCGAGCGACAAAAATATGCTTTTTTTGTCATTCAGTTTGGACTCCTTGGCGCGAGTACAACTCACACTTGACCGATTTTTATTATTTGTTGTTTTATTTCAGTATTTGTACTATAATTACACGAAGTTTTACGCTTGTACGTATTACCGTTTTTACAATAGAGCTAAATCAAAAGTACTTGTAAAGACCTATAAAAACACGTTTTATGTATGGAGACCCCTTCACTTTTACACTTTCAAAATTTTAGTTTTTGTTGTTATAGCGGCCACAGAAATACACATTCTGTGAAAATTTCAACTGTCTACCTATTACGGTTTATGAAATACAGCCCGCTGACAGACGGACAGATAGCGGAGGCTTAGTAATTTTTTGGTCACCCGTTGGGTGTACGAAACCCTAGAAACGGAAAGCTTGTATCAGTAGGTGATATCTCTGGCTACATATTTGTTGAGGAACACAACATAGTGAAGATCCTCGAGAACTCAGTGGACTGCTCAAAACAAAGAACATGATTTATTATCTCGTTCCCATGGATCTGGCAGAATGTTGTGCTCTTCGAAACATTTGTAGCTAGGAATCTGACCTAACTATACCACTTTTGAGTTTTGGAGTTTACTCCTTTAGAATTGATTCATATATAGAGCCCGATATGAAAAGTATATTAGGAGTGTAGTCGAGTGTTGACCGGTAACGCGTTACTGTTACATTTATGTCATTATGTTTGATCACGAAGGCTAAAGAATCATGGCCATGCCGCCTAATGCGAGTCCGAAGGCCGAGCTCCTTGTAGGGCGGAACCCGAAGCGCTCCCTGCGTGGTCGGAAGTAGAAGGCCGAAAACAAAATTGTTAAACGAGTGAACTCCTGTCGCGCGTCGGAGCTGACACGCACACTTTTTTTTACTAAGACCACTGTCCGTCCGTCCGTCCGTCTGTCTGTCTGTCTGTCTGTCACCAGGCTGTATTTCATAAACCGTGATAGCTAGATAATTGAAATTTTCACAGATGATGTGTTTCTCTTGCCGCTATAACAACAAATACTAAAACAGAATAAAATAAATATTTAAGGGACAATAATCCCATACAACAAAACGTGATTTTTTTAAAACGTGAAGAAACTAGCGACATCTAGTACAATGGTACGGAACCCTATGTGCGCGATTCTGACTCGCACTTTAACGGTTATTTTAGTTTTCTTCATTTAAAAAGTAATCGTTAAAAATGTACTAGGAAAAGTTAGGTGGTGTGGTATTTTTTTAGTGAGTTAAAACACTTTTTTTATCTGCGAAAACTTGTCATCAGCTTCTAGATACATAAAGTTTATTTATTTATTTATCATTATTGTATAATAGCAGTAAGTTTTCCAAATATAATACAAAAACACTAAATCATCGACGCAAGATCTCTTAGTTTTGGATTCGAACACCTAAAGAAACCCCAAGCATAGCTCTCACCATAGCCCGCTGAGCAAATTTGAGTTTGTGGCTAGGACAGTTTTATTTTAGAGTAATTTTGTCTTCAGGTCTTCGTCCAGAGCGACTGCCGCACTTCACAGACGAATGCTGGGAGGTGATGGAATCCTGCTGGCATTCGGAACCTTCTCAAAGAGCTTTACTAGGCGATATCCAACCTAAACTGCAGATGATTCTTGAACAGGCGCTGTTGCAGGTAAACAATAATAGTTCCTCATCATCATCATTATATTATCAGCCAAAATACTTCCTCCATTGCTGGACAAAGGCCTCCCCAAGGATTTCCACAACGACCGGTCCTGCGCTGCCCGCATTCAGCGGCTTTACGCGACCTTCACCAAACCGTCGGTACATCAAGTGGGAGGCCTACCTACGTTACGTCTTCCGGTGCTCTGTCGGCACTCGAGAACTTTGCTACCCCAACAGCTATCTGTTTTATGAGCTTGTTGAGAGGACTATGAAGCCCACTTCCATTTTCGGAATCATCGTCACTTACCATCCGGTGGGATGTTGCCAAGGGCTTAGCCAACCGGTAGTTGCCTACTATAGTTCGTAAAATTTAGCTTGATCGCTGCGACAGCAAGTAAGATAGATGGAAGTTCAATTAGTATAAAAGAGATACAACATATAAAATGTACTTAGATGACAGCTGTCCCAGCGATCAAGCAAAACTTTACGAAGTATATTCATCTGATTATTTTTTTATAAACTTTCAAAAACGAGGTTTTGCTGTAAAAAAATATTGAACTATGACGTAACAAATTTTCATTGCCGCTGATGTACTTAATAAAAAAACGTAAAATCACAAAGTGCATGTTTTCTGTTTTTTTTTAATTGTTTTTTTTTATATTTCCATAAGAAGAGGGTATTGAGAGTCTGTACGGAAAGATATTTTAGGGCGCTGATGTGCTTAACTACCGTATTTTTGATGTTGACAACACCACTGTTACGTTATAATGTAAGATTTCAAAATGTTTATTTACAATAGGTGCATGTTACACTCTTTCTGATGATGGTCATAAGACAGCGATTACGTTACATGTCAGATTGTGAATAAAAGAAACTAACAATCATCAGGTAATCATTGATATAAAACAAATAATGTCATTTGGACATGAAAACAACATGACACGAGAAGTAATACATGAAAATTATTGAATTTGTTAATGGCTTTGACAATAGTAGGCCAGTTCACACGGACACCTTGTAGTGTGACTGTAACATCTGAGCATAATATAATTATTTTAGTGTTAGAATGTAACGTTTTCAGATTCTGTATTAATAATTGTTTATATGAAATGTTTTTAATGTTAGTTCCATTTTACGCCACGACGACGGCTCTCATTCCGCACAGACTACAGACTGTCTTGTAAATATTATTTCATATTTTATTTTTGATGCAGTCAACCCGACTTCTACCTTATCAGCTCATATACGTCCCCACTGAGGGACTCGAGCCTACCCTGAATTAGGGCGATCGGGCCTTACTCGACCACGCGGGCCCAGTGCGGGTTGGTCGACTTCACACACAACCTGCGAGTTTCTTCGCAGGCGTGTGCAGGTTTCCTCACGATGTTTTCCTTCACCGTAAGAACATCAGATAAACGTACATATGAAATCGAAATCCGAAAACACATTGGTACGTGGCAGGATTCGAACCACGGCCTCCCGGGACAGGAGGTAGCGGCCGTAACCGTTACGCCACCGACGCTCTCAACCCGACTTGACTATAAATAAACTGAACTCCCCATGTAGGACATGTTTTCTCGCAGAAGCATCTAACAATATTCAATTTGTATGGGAGGAACCTTTTTTAGGGTTTTTCTAGACATACGTGTACTACTGACAGACTATTTCTCGATTGCGTAAATTTCAATAATGAACTTAGTGCCATTATGGAAAAAAAAACTTTTTTTTGTATGCCAGGTGCAATTTTTAAAGTTTTCCCAGATATACCACATAGCTTATTTTAGGACTTAATAAGTGTAGTCGATGAAAAAAACTTTGAAAAAAATCCATTTTTGAGAAAAAAAAAACTATTTTTTACCTTTTTTACTCTTAAAATTTTGAAATAGAAAAATCTAAAAAACTACCCTGTCAAATAATTTAAAAATCTATGTTCATAATTTTTCCAAAATCGGTGCAGCAGTTTCTCCGCAAATCAGGGATAAGGACACACATTCATACATACACACATTTTGCATCTATAAGTGATATAGAGTGCGTTTTCGTCAAAATCTCGTAGTCGGTTTTTTGGACAATTAAATAACCCTCTACTTGCTCCTTCATCGCTCGAAGGCCAAAAGACCAAAGCTACCAAGGCCTATCCCCCAATTATATCTGACAGTTCATTAATATTTCTTTTTTTTTTCCAGGAGCAAACCAGCCCACAAACGCATCAAGAAAACGATGATCGAGAATGCGACAGTGATGACAGTCTTTATATGACCGGTATTGTTCGGAAAGAGATGTTATGATAACCTTGGTCAGCTTTTTGGCAGCCCTACGAAACGCCATACTATGAATCACTTAGGTACTTCTCTTTCTAACCTCTCTCTCATCGTGTCGCACCCGCAGCGACCGGCTCGCCCGTACCATATTAAGGATTAAGGTTCGTTCGCTGAATTCGTTGTCGGACGCCGCGATTGAACTCAGGGCGGCCCCTTTGACGGAAGTGTTTGACGCGGCGAGCGGCATATATCAAAGGTGCAGCTAATTCAGCGAACGATCTATACCTAATATGTGCCCGCACTGCCTCTGGTACTGCTGTCATAGTTAAAGTATCCATACAGTCGGCAGACGGAGACGCTAGACAGGGCAAAGTAGTGCGGGACTGAGGGGCGAGAAGGAATGGCCAAGCCCGAGCTGCCGTAGTCGCCATTTGGGACCATTCGTTCAATGAGGAGGAGGTGATCAGAGTCTAGTGATGTCGGCTTAGACGCAACATCAAAGGCGTTGGACCTCTGTACCACTGTATAAGGATCATCCATACAGGGGTCCGTTATAATTAAATAAATAATATTTATTGCACATACTATAAAATTTACAATAAACACAATATTAAAACAAAGTCTTTAGCATGGCGGTACAATTTGGGCGATTTTATTGCTCAAAGCGACTTTTTCCAGACAACCCGGTGTTTGGAGACAAAAGCGTAAAAACAAAGAGTATCTTGTAAAAAAAACCTAAAAAAAATATAATTCGTTGTCTGTAAAGTCGGTTTACGGACTATAGTTTAACGTGCCAACGTCATAACGTAACGGGACAATGAGCGTAACGGGATAATGAGTCATCCTTTTTCGTGCGTGCAGCCGGCGTCCATCGATTTAACGATAGTTTAACGTGACAGCGTCATAACGTAACGGGACAATGAGCGTAACGGGACAATGATTCATCCTTTTTCGTGCGTGCAGCCGGCGTCCATCGATTTATTAGACGTTTGCACGTCAAAAATAATAGTAACTAGAAAAACAAATTAAAACCGTGAATAACATAAGAACATTAAAGTATACATTCAGTCGGCAGACCATGTTATTATAATAATTTAATAATTGTATCAAATTCGACGTCATTAGTAACTGGGCACCGCGCCTTAATATATGAAGCGTCCCAACATGTGACTATGGAAACTTGGGGCTCGACCCCGCGCCCCTCCCCCTCACACCCCGCACGATTGCCCTGGCTAGACGTATGCGTTGGACGGCTGTATCGATTCCTTTGACTGTTACCGTATATTGTGCTTCTACATAACAGGCGACGATATAATACTGGCAGGGGAGGTGAGTTTCGCTTCTTTACGTATTAATAGTATTATTTGGTTTTGGTTTGTATTTTGTGATTGAAGAATACTCACTAAATGTCTTGTCTGTTTGTTTGTAAACTCTTTATTGCATTTAAAAACAAATAAGTTAAGAAAAGAATTATAGTTTAGCAAAAACGGACCCCTATGTCTTTCCTTATCCTTATGTCATTATACAGCGTGAAGAATCGTTAGCCATCTCCCCGTCATTACAAGGTCATTCAGTAGGGGATCGGACTGCTTTAAAAAATAAATTCTGAAATATGATTTACTAAATTGCTCGCCTCTTGAAGTTTCAAAAAACCTTTTGATCAGATTCACAAAATAAGTTCGTCAATGACGCTAAAAATCTATGACGTCACCTGTGGGTATTTCAAACATTTTTAGAACAAAATTTCGTTTTTGACAGATAATAAAAAGTAACTCATATGACTAGCAGTCCGATCTCCAATTGTAATACAGGTGTAACAAAATTGTAGGAACCGTTATCCAGGGCTTCCACTCATAGACTGGCGTTTGTGTAACTAACAAAAATGGACCATGTTGTCTGACAAATAAAGATTATAATAATTCTGAACAACTTTCTCCAAGGAGTCATACTTAGTCAATTGGTAAAAACCAATTGAATTTTATTCAACTGTTTGGCTTATTTCCTGCATTTTTGTATGGTGTCCGTTTTTTTTTTCAAGAATTGAATATGTTTTCCTTGGGGAAAGTTGTTACTGTGATGAGCAGAGGCTCCCGTCCATGGGTTCGACACCAACTTTGTTACATCCCTAGTATCCAAAAATAGCTGAAAAAAGAAATATCTGTTCGTAAAAAAAGAAAGAACCCAAAGAACTAATGTTCAGTTTATTGGAAAAAGTTGTTCAGAATATAATAGCGCGCGGTCCAGGTTGTAAAGCCGTTAATGAAACTCAACAATTTTCTACACTGAAGCTATGCTAAAGAAGGTGCATTTTCTGTGTCTCAGTTAACTTGTAACAGGATTTTTTTAATGAAAAAGACAGCTGTTTGTATAAGATGTTCAATATATTTGTAAATTGACTATATCTTTCTAACTAAAAGTTGACAGATTGAAGAGTAGAAAAATCTCAGGAAATGAGAATGTACATATTAGGGGCCTAAAATGCATTATGTGTGAGAGAGAGAAATCTTTTCAATAGATGTTTGAGGTGGAGTAAAATCTATGCGATGGTATATATGAGAGGAGATCCTTGCAAAGGACGTGTAAAGGGGAGAAAGTTCCGTGCAATATGTGTGTGTGAGAGGGAGAGATGTCAGTGTAATAAGTGTGTAAGAGGGAGAACAATCCCTGCAGTGGGTGTGTGGGATGAGTGTGGAGAGGGATCTGTCTGATGAAATAAGAAATAAATTAGGTATTACGTAATTAATAAGTGTCTGTGATGATATGAATGTTGTGTTCAGAATAATTTGATGAAACACTATAACCCTTTGTGTCCTTTTAGCATCATAAGCTAAAACAAATGTCCGCATGGTCAATAAAAAAAAATAAACGAACCAGCCGTCCGCCCGCAGCTACGCCCGCGTTGTTTTCGATATTCCCGTGGGAATAAGACGTTTTTCCGGGGTATAAAGTAGCCTATGTTCTATTCCAGGACCTCACATACAGGGTGACCTCAAATTAGTTCTTGATAGCAAAGGATATGAATTTACTCGTGATTACAAACAACTTTCCCAAGGAAACTAGATGTGAAATATGAAAAAAAAAATTTCGCCCTCGATACATAATAAGTTATCAAATCGGCAAAAATGTATCAAGGACCAAAATTTTTTTTTCATATTTGACATATAGTTTCTTTGGGAAAGTTGTTTGTAATCACGAGTACATTCATATCCTTTGCTATCAAGAACTAATTAAAAGTCACCCTATATATGTGTGCCAAGTTTTATCCCGATCCGTCCAGTGGTTGAAGGGTGAAAGAGTAACAAACATTCATACATACAAACATTCACATTTATAATATTAAGTAGGATATGGATGTGAAAATTGTGTTATTTCATTCTTGAAATGGTTTTAATTTCTAAATCAACACTAGATTAAGAGCAGGCTGCCAATATTAGTGCATTTTTGCTAGAATATGTCGAGTCGGCCGCTTACTTGCTGAACGTGAAAACTACACATCTGATTCTTTGAAAACACGATTTATGGGTTTTTGCTCTATACTTTTTATTTTGTAAAGCTATGTAGTTTTGAGAGATTAATTGATTTTTTCTCCTACATTACATAAGTTAGGCGCATGAAATAAAGAATAAAGGTATTAAAAAAACGGCTAAGACGACATTTTCCTAGATAGTTTACTAAGGTAGTAGCAATAAACGAAAATGTGCATTTACGCCCGAAGTTAAGGACGTAAGTCGCGTTAAGACAGTCACGCGAAATTCAACTGTAAAGCTGATGCCCCAAAATTGAATATCAGGTTGTTCGCCAGTGCCGTTCGGGCAGACTGCTCTTATCTCATTGATAATTATTAAATTATAAGTACTGTTATTTAGCCCTTAGTATACTCAAATGTATCAAGCAATAAAACGTTAAAATGTTACTAAATTAAAAAGTTGTAACAAAATTGGTGTAGGACCCACCCGTTAGCTAGGGCTTCTAATAATCGTACTGAACAAGGAATCCTTTGTCAATTATTTAAAAAATACGACGCTCCATACAAAAATGCACAAAATTTGTTCAATTTGTACGAAGAGTTCTTTTATTTCAAGAGTTGACTACAGGGAAAAAAGTTGTTCAATATGATGTGTTGAAGCCCCATTTAACGGCTTCTACGCCAATTTTGTAACAGCCTGTATATAATTAAGGTGGTGTAAGGAGATTTCTAAATAAAAATAAGATATGTGGGAAGAATCTTAACATAAAGTTTAATGAAACTCGATCAGTGTTATCGACTTTAGGATCGATTATAAATCGTAACTATCCTTAACATTGGCATTGGACTATACCAAAATTAACTTCTTATATTTATAAAATACATGAAACATTGGTGCAAGTAAAATAGTCAAAAGATATTTTTATAATTGTCTGTGATTTCTTGAAAAGTTATATTTATTTGTGTATGTGAGAGATAATAAAATGTTTTATTTGAGTACTTACCTTAGATTCTGAAGAATCTAATTGAAATCATACAACTGAACAACTTGTCCCAGGGAACCTACACAATCTGAACATATTTTTTTTACTTTTATCACAAAATTAGCCAATCAGCTAATCTATTGGGTACATATACTGTTTCGGTGTAAAACAGTCGCTGCCCGCGGGGCAATAAACAATCTTTGAGTTAATTAAGGGTTGGGGCGCTTCCAGTCTGTGGACCGCTTATCTATTCCAGGAAGAAAGCACGAACACGTGCGCTAGAGCAAACAAAAGGTGTTGCGGTCGCCTCGTCACCGTTTCTAGATTGTCACTGTATTACTTTAGCCGGCAGCGGCGCGTTCAAAGAAGCCGACTTGCCGGTAGCCGGTAGCCGGTAGCGGGTGGCTCCTTTGAACGCGCCGCTGCCTCCCCGCTGCCTCCCCGCTGCCCGCTGTCATCCAGACTGCGGCCTTACAGTAAAGTGTAATGCATAGTGACGCTCCACGCTCGTATTGATAACACAGGTTATCGATATGAGCCTGTTCACTGTGCCTTTCCATAAGTGTGACAGGGCGCACTATACGTGGCGTCCTGCTCCACAGTTTATTGCCCCGCGGGCAGCGACTGTTAAAACAACTTTTTGAAAGAAACCCACGGCACAGTATAAGAAACCATTCCCCTAATAAACTGTCAGTTATTTATACCTGTCTGTCAAGGAAGAGTTATGTTTTTCACGCGTAAGATACCTAAGAACGCGTAAGATTCCTTGTATGTATGCTAGTAATTTTTTTTTATTACTTCGTATCTTCCAAACGACTCAATGGATTTCGAAAATTAAAGTATCGTTTGATTCGTCTCAAACACCCGAGTGTCATTAGATAGGCGTTTTTTTGAATCAATATGGCGGTTTTAGCGCCAAACTATAAGTCCTTAAATATTTTTTTCAACTAGACCTATCGAGTGGGATATAAAAATAAAACAAATTAAAAGGAGATTACAAAAATATATGTAAGCCATATGTTAGAGTGTGCGGGAACACTAAAAAGTCTAAAATAAAACAAATAATAAAAAACCCGACTGCAAAAAATCATCAGAGAAGCCCCGCACTAAAAAAAACGAAACAAAATTGAGAAAACAAACTACTAAACCTAATAAACTCTACTTTGGTTTAACTTTGTTTTTGCTCTGTGGGTTTAACAGACTAAATTAAGAGCTGAAAGTCTAAGTTAATAATTTACATTGTGTTTGATAGCAGACCCATAAATTGTCTTTCGGTTTATAATTTGCAAATGGGTGCCGCCTGGTGCCAAACACAATGTAAATTAATAAGGTAACTAAGGCTTTCAGCTCTTAATTTAGTATGTTAAACCAAAGTAGAGTTTATTAGGTTTTAGTAGTTGATTTTTTTGCGGTCGGTGTTTTTTTTAATTATTTGTATTGTTTTGGACTTTTTAGTGTTCCGGCACACTCTAACATAATATTATGACTTATATACTTTATATATTTTCGTAATCTCCTTTTAATTTGCTTTATTTTTATACCCCACTCGATAGGTTTAATTGAAATAATATATTTAAGGACTTATAATTTGGCGCTAAAAACCGCTATATTTATTTTAAAAAAACACTTATCTATATATAATATCTGTTGATTTCTTTGCAGTCGGGTTTTTTGTTTTTTAATTTACTCAAATTTCTTAAATCTACTTGGTATGTGACTTGTCATGGGTTTCTTGAGAAATATAAATGAAGTCTGTTTTTATTTAATTTTAGTAATTATTCAGTAGTGAGAGCTACATTCTCTTTTAAGTCACGTATTTATAAGGATGTCAAAAAGTTTTCATTTTTATCTTGTTTGTGTTTAAACTTTTTTTTTAATAGTCAAGTTTGTTTTAAGTTATTTTCCGCGATTTGAAGTCAAAGGAATTATATATGTTATGTTTCAAAATGCAACTTGCATAGTCGTACTCCTTATGAAACAGTTCAGAATAGAAAAAAAAGTATATAATTAATGTTCTTTCTGATGTGTTTTCTTTGACTGTGTAACAATTTCATTTTATTGAGTATTAATTTTAACATATGTACCTAGTACCTATGTAAGTCACCTGATTATATTTTCTTACTTTTTAAATACCTATTTGTTTTTGTTATTCGACTGATCCGTTGTGCGGTGCCAGCGCTCCTACATGAGCCGAGGGTCGTGGGTTCGATCCCCAGTCGGAGCAAACATTCGTATGACGAACATTTTTGTTTGCTCTGTGGCTGTGTTGAATATCTGTATTATCTATGCAGCGGCGTTTTGAAAAAATAACCTAAGCACTAATACTCAAGGCGTTAAGATGACTCAATCCGAGCAGGTCGATCTGTGATAAAATAATATCTAACGTAACACTAGGGCGTCGGGCGCTCCCTCCGTCTGCGCCGATGCACGCATGATGAGAATAGTAGTTAATGGAGAGAGGGCAGGGTTCTTTAAAAAAAAGGTAAAATCCACCAAAAACTGAATATACATGTATATTATGACATAATTTTCGTAAAACCTAAAAACTTTTAGATACAAGCTTTTAATATTGCATTGTCACGCGATATACATATGCATGCAAAATTTCAGCTCAATCGGAAACCGGCAAGTGGGTCAAATTAAACTTGCAAGATTTCACCCGAACAAACATACATTGTTAATTAAAAGCTTGTCAAAATAAAAAGTAGCCTATGTCCTTACTCCTGACACTGACTACCTGTATGCCAAATTTCATCAAGATCGGTCAAGGTTTTTGAAGCGTGAAAAAGTAACAAACATGCGAACAAACATTTATAATATTAGTAAGGATATGTTATGTGATATGTTTATGTCACAGATTTGAACTTACAACCATCCAAATTTCAGCCTTAAAGCTCTAATTGTCTTTGAATAAGATTTTTTTTTATTTTTTTTTTATTCACAATTGGTAAACCCTTGACAACATCTCACCTGGTGGTAAGTGACGATGTTGCCGAAGATGGAAGCGGGCTTACCAATATTTCCCAACGCAATGGGGAACTGGCTATCTTTATCTTCAAGCCGGAACACATCAATATTGTTAACATTGATATTTGGCGGCAAGACTTAGATAAGATGGTGGTAGCTAGCCAGACGGGCTTAGAAAATGCCCTACCACCAACCGAAATAGCCGTTTATTCTCATCTGCCCCCTTCGGAGCTTGCCACCGGGGTGGCGGTTGGGACTAATTAGGTGACGTTCGCCACAACCGTTTATTCCCATCTGCCCCCTTCGGAGCTTGCCACCGGGGTGGCGGTTGGCACTAAATTTTGTGCGCTTATTCCCATCTGCCCCCTTCGGAGCTTGCCACCGGGGTAGCGGTTGGGACTAATTAGGTGACGTTCGCCGCGAACGTCACCTAATTAGTCCCAACCGCCACCCCGGTGGCAAGCTCCGAAGGGGGCAGATGGGAATAAACGGAAATAGCTATGTAATGCCGACATACAGACAAACGGACATGACAAAACTATAAAGGTTTCTAGTTGGGCTACAGAACTCTAATCAAAACGGCTCCTCGGTCCTCCTCGGAGGGCAGGCCCCGTTGAGAGAAAATGTTTCATCACCCGGTGCGCGGTCGCCACTCGAGAGCTTTATTGCCTGAACGGCCATCTGTTCTATTCTTACAGAGTACCAGGACAAGCGTCTTGGCGGCAAGACCTACCGTAGTTGGTCCTTGCCCTCGCCTCACGCCGTTGGCAGGAATAGCGGCCCTCACTATATGACCTTGCTGTCGGTGAGTCGGGACGCTATATCATAAACCTGGTAGTTTAGCGTCTGGTAGACGAGAGGGCATGTTCTATGAAATATGTAAAAAAAAAGATATGTGAATAGAAGAGTGAATAGGCATTATTTGAGTTTGCGTGTACCATCCTCCACTGCATCAACACTTACCATTAGGTGAGTTGCAGTCAAACGCACTCAAATTTTTAATAAAAAAAAATAATAAAAAAAAAATGTGCCCCGCCCACTGCCATTTAACTTTAGAAATAGAAAATAGAAATAGAAAAATAGTTTATTGGCACAAACAAGTTATAAACATTGAGATGCAGCCCTAGTTCCCAAACTAGTCGTTAGACTGTATCTTGGGAACCAGTTCTTTCCCTTTTTTTAAAGGACACGATAAAGTAAATATCAATTTTACACTATGTACACTATTCATCAAAATAAACTTAGTATAATTTTAGAACTTATAAGTAATAATTGTTGTTATAGTTTAAAGTGTGAAGAATGTGCGAGTGTGTGTGTGTGTGTGTGTGTGTGTGTGTGTGTGTGTGTGTGTGTGAATAATGTATGTGACTGTTTGCATCTACTTATCTATTTCAGTGTTAGCTGATGTTTCCGGGTGCTGATATGCGTACTGTCCAATATAGATTATGGAACTGATTAAGTCTTCTGTGTTTTTGTAGTCAAAGTTGTGTAGCCATTCCGAAACATACCTCTTAAATTTGAATCCACTCAGTAGTCTCAGTTCCGTATCCTTCTCAATCCTATTGTAGAGCCTAGGTGCTAGATATTCATAGGTTTTTTGAGCAAATGTTGTGCGAACTTGTGAAGTGGGACATTTTAGAGTTCTTCTTTTCTCAAATTTATTAGTGTTTAGAGTAGGTACTACATTGCAATGATATCTACGTAGTGTTTGTGATAGAAACAATTTACGAACGGAGAGCAAGTTAGATTGCTTATATATCTCTGAAGTAGAGAATCTTCTTGGAACATTAAGAATGGTTTTTATAACTGCCCTTTGTGCTCGTTCTATTTTTAAAAAATATGTTTCAGAAGTGGCTCCCCACGAACATATGCAATACGCAAGAACACTTTGGCACAAGGCTTTGTAGGTTTGTAGTAGCAGTGGCAAGTTTGCTACTTCTCTTAATGATTTAAATATATATATTAGTTTTCGAACTCGTGAGGTTGTTTTGGAAATATGGCTATCCCAACGCAGATTTTCATCAATAAACACCCCCAAATATTTGACAGTGTTTACTCTCGTGAGCGCTGAGCAGTTGCAGTCTACCACATAATTTGATCTGTTGCATGGATATGTGTGTATTTTAATAAAGAAATTGAAGTCGGGTGCAGATGATTTGTTAATAGAAAAACAAATATAATTAGATTTTTCCACGTTCAGAGATAGAAGGTTATCCTCAAGCCAAGTCGTAATAAGTTTAAGTCCATTTTCTACTACTTTTTGGGCAGCAGACCATGATTTTGCGCTGCCTACCAACACTGTATCGTCTGCAAACATAAACAGATTAGCGCCTGGGATTTCCGTGTTGCAGAGCTCGTTTATGTATACAAGAAACAGCGAAGGTCCCAGAGCGCTACCCTGTGGGACACCATAAGTACATGCCGCGTTATCACTCATGAAATTACCTACTTTTACTCTTTGGTTTCGGTGTAGAAGGTAATCTTTAAACCAATTGTGAGCCGCTCCTCTGATGCCTACGTTTTCCAGGCGCTTTAGTAAAATGGGAAGAGAGACGGTGTCAAATGCCTTTTGGAGATCTAAGAAAACACCAATACTTCTTTTACCCTTGTCAAGTTGTGAAGTAACCAATGATGTTAGTTTTAGTACAGCATCGTCTGTGGAACGGTTATTACGAAAGCCAAATTGGTTGTTTGAAAGGAGATTGTTGCTTTCCAGATAAGACATTAACCGTTTATTTACTAATTTTTCTAGAATTTTAGACAAAACACTAAGTACTGAGATAGGTCTATAATTTGAAGATTCATTTTTATCTCCTGCTTTAAAAATTGGTGTAACTATAGCCGTTTTAAAAGTTTTTGGAAATACGCCTTGATTTAAACTGAGGTTGTACAAATGAGCGAGGGGCTCGACCAAGTACGGATGATAAGTTTTAAGAATGTTCGTAGGGATACGATCAAATCCTGGAGCACTATTGCTTTTTAGCGTACTTATTATTCCCTTGATTTCTAATGCATCGGTTGGATAAAAAAGTATGGATTTCGAGGGTACATTTAAGTTTGAAACTTTTCTTGCTAGGTCTGCATCTGATTGCTCAAGTTTCTGAAGAGTTTTGTTAGCAAGTCTACTACCTATTGTGGTGAAATAGGTGTTAACATGATTTAATGACTCTAGAGGTGATTGCTTTATATTTAATAATTGGTCAGGAGGGTCTTTAGATTTAACGGTATTACATACTTCCTTAATGATATTCCACGTTTGTTTGGTATTTCCGTAACTTTCTTGAAATTTTGATTGATAATACTGTTTCTTTAAATATTTAATAATTCTGTAGCAAATGTTTCTGTATACTGTATACCTACGTTGCATGATCATATCAGACGGCGCCCTTTTAGCTTTTTTATGTAGTTTGTCTTTTTTTCTTATGGCTTTTACTACACTTACAGTAAGCCATGGTTTAATCGGACGTGTCTTTTTAGATACTATTATCTGTGTAGTGTTGTTCTCAATTATGGCTTGTAGTTTTTTTGTCAGTGTATTAGCAGCAAGGTTAACATCTTCTATATAAAAGAATTGATCCCAAGAAATCGATTTCAGGGATGTCTCAATCCCTTGAAAATCGATCCTGTACGATTTTGTATGTATTTTATTGTTCCTAGGAGGAGAACTGTAAATTTGTAGCAATATAGGACAATGGTCAGTTATGAGCGGGTCTAGAACAAAAGTTCTCCAGTCACCATCTGACCTAATCATAAAGTGATCTAAACAGGAATCTAGTCTTGTGGGTTTGTTTATGCCTTGCTGGAGGCCGTATTCAGCCATAAGACATAAATAGCTAGAAACGTGATCTACAGAGTCAGATGACAGTGTGTTTAGGTTGATATCTCCTGTTAAAATAACGATACGTGCCTTTGCTTTATCTAGGATAGAAGCAAGGGATTCTAGGTATCTAGTAGGGTTTCTGAAACTAGGAGGTCTGTAGGAACATATAATACAGAAATCAATGCTAAGTTGCAGAACCAAACAGTTACCGTCACAGAATTGTGGTTCGGAAGCTATGCAGTCTATTGATTCAGCAACGTAGGCAACGACTCCGTCATTTTGATTAATGTAATTTTTGGTATAAAATGTCTTATAACCTACTAAACTCGGCGGAGAGAAGTTGCAACTTGTCCAGCATTCTGTTAAAACCACTATGTCAATATTTGCGTTCATTCTTTGGAGAAGAGTTGATAAGGAATCTAGATTTCTGTTTATACTTCGAATATTTATCGATAGGATAGTTAGTGTCGAACTTTTATCTGAGGCGCAAAGAATATTGTGAACACTATCTATGTTATTTATTTTTTTGCAACGTAGGTCTTCGTTGTTATCTATTTCTTTTAAAATATTACTTAAAGGATCGAATTTTAATGATAAAATACCTTATTAATAAAGCTAGGTCATGTGAGAAATCTACGTGGAACACTATAGATTTGTATATATTCTGCATATCCTGTAGAGCCCTATCTATTATAATTATATATTTTTTAAATATTTTTGAAGTCTTGTGCCAGGTTTGTTTGTGTTGGGTTTTGTGAAAAAGCGACGAAAAGTGTAGCGATTGTTTTATTATTCGTATAGAGTCAGCTTTGCGCGCTCAGCACGTACGGGTGCCTAAGCGTCGTGTCTGCACTGATTATCTGTTAAAAAAAATGACGTCGCCGGCAAATATTCTGAAATGTGATAAATGCAATTTAGTTGTTAATGAGTTGTTAACGTTTGTGCAACAAAAGCATGAAGTGATGGATAGTGAGAGTTTGGTGAGGATTTGCAATTCAGCGTTCACATCAGAAGACATCGAAACAGCTAAGTCTTTACTTTTCCAATCTATATCTACAAACATACGCAATATTAAACGCAAAAATAAGGAGGGAAAAAGTAACAAGGAATTATTTGACATTATTGAAATATTTAAGTCACTAGACCCAGAGAAGTTACCTATTTTTGTAGCTCAGGACTTGAACAAACTACCCCCAATAACATTTGATCATGTGGACGTAAGTAGGCTTTTGAAAGACATTGTTATCCTGCAAAGTGAGATCAAGCAGATAAAGAGTACATATGTGACAAACGATCAGCTGTTACAAACAAAAGAGGAAATCACGAGACTTAATAGAAACTGCCCTCCGTTAAGCGACAGTTTAAATCAAACCATATTAAATAATTCGTACAGAAACATCAATTTTCGTAGAGGTGCATGCCTAAATAATTTTGATTTTGATAGCGGTCCTATGGGTTTGCCACATGAGTCCTCGGTGTCAATGACCGACCAGGACTTAGCAACCCACGCCCACAGTCAATCTGACCATACTGCCAACAACTTATGTGATTACCCGTCCCGCTTGCGCACAAGCACGTCTAATGTCCACGAGCCCACTAAACCTGTCTCGCCTGCGCATATACAATCATTAGCGCACGTGGAGGCCCCTACCGCGGTTCCGCCACCGGGGGATGAGAGCGATAAGCGGTGTTCAGAGCGCGATGCAGTGAGGCTCACCGCGGTTTCGGACGGCACGTGTAAGGAACCGGTACTGACCATACACAACGAAGCGAATACTGGCTCGGGCAAGTTATTATCAGCGCCTGGCAACAGCTGTTTGCCTACTCGTTCGTTTGCGGAGTTGGTACAAGCGCCGGGAGAATGGAAACAGCCGAACCATAGTAATGAATGGAAGGAAATGCAAAGAAATAGGTATAAAAACAGATTTATTGGGAAGAAAGGCATTGCGGCAACGGCGCCGGATTGTAAGTTTAGAGCGGCAGATATTAAGCTTCCCCTGTTTATAAATAATGTTGACAAAGGGGCGTCGCCTACTGACATAGCGGACTACATTAAGGAAAGAACCCAAATATGTGTAACTTTAGAGAAAGTTGTAATGAAACAGCAAAAAGAATACGATGCGTATAAAATTTTTGTACCACGCCATAAGCTGGATTTATTCATGAACGACCAGGTCTGGCCAGAAGGGATATCATTTAGACGATTTATAGACTTTGGAAACAGGAAAAACTTATTCAAAACACAAAATGGATTACAACCAAAGCATAAAACCAGCAACTAGCAGTTTTATAAGTTTCAACTGTAAATCGCTGACACGCTCCATGGAACATGTAAAGATCTTATGCCAGCAAGCAGACATTATCGCTCTGCAGGAGACGTGGCTTTTCCCTCATGACTTGCCGCTGCTCGGTACGGTTGATCAAGACTTTGGTTTTACCGGAAAATCAGCCATCGATACGTCTGCCGGCATAGTGCGGGGAAGACCATACGGCGGTGTAGCGTTATTGTGGCGCAAAAGTGCATTTAGTTCTGTAACGGTGATACCCTGTAGTAGTACGCGTCTAACGGCTATTAAGGCAGTCGCATGTGATCGCACTTTTCTATTGTTCTCAGTATACATGCCTGTGGACTCTAACGAAAATCTAATAGAATTTACCGACTGTCTTAGCGAAATAAGTGCTATTATCGATAACTCTGAAGTTGCATCTGTTTATGTATTAGGAGATTTCAATGCTAGCCCTGAACAGCTATTTGGGAAAGAAATGTTGAAGTTCTGCCGCGATCAGAACTGGATTTGTGCAGATATCGAAAAATTAGGCATTGACTCTGGCACCTTTACATACATTAGCGATGCCCACGGTAGCACCAGCTGGCTTGACCATTGCCTGGTGACGGAATCCGCATGACAGTCGGTGATGGATGTGAAGGTGCATTATGACTGTGTCTGGTCTGACCATTTGCCAGTAGAAGTAATTTGTCAAATTTCTGTTATTCAGCCCCAGTTACTCCAGCGCGATAAAACTATAAATAAAATACTATGGGGAGAGAGAGACTGCGCACAAGTAGAGCAGTATCACAAAATTTGTAACGATGGGTTCAGACTCGTCGACTTTCCATCAGAAATGTCTGCATGTTGTGACAGTATGTGCAATAATTCGGATCACAGACTAGTTTTAGACCGAATGTACAAAACTATTGTAAACATTATGTGCGAAGCAGCTGTGACTACGTCGGAATTAAAAAACAGTGTAAAAATGAGGAAGCCTATAGTGGGCTGGAATAGGCACGTTAGCACTGCTCACAAGGTAGCTCGGTTAGATTTTCAAGCCTGGTTGCTACATAGTAGGCCGTCAAGCGGACCTATGTATGAGAAGATGTCAGAGTCTCGTCGATTATTTAAATCCAAACTTAAATGGTGTCAGAAAAATGCAGAGCAAATTAAAATGGATATTCTTGCGTCACTTCACGCAAAACAGAACTTCAAAAACTTTTGGAAAAGCACCAAAAAGTTGAATCCGAGACCTACTGTCCCGCTTACTGTAGATGGCGTGACCGAGCCGTGTGAGATTGCTAACGTGTTTAGAACTCATTTCCTAGTGGACCCGTTACCCCGCACCGGTGCGCCGCCGGTGCTCAGTACTGAGAACCACACGTCGTCTCTTTTGCCAATAAAATTTACTGCAAAAGAGGTCTACTCTGTTATAAAACAAATGACAAGGGGAAAATCCCCGGGACATGATGGACTCAGTATTGAGCACCTGCAGCATGCAGGTGTTCACCTGCCGAGGGTACTTGCGATGTTTTACACGTTATGTGTAAGGCATTCGTACTTACCCGATGATTGTATGAAAACGGTGGTTGTACCAATAATCAAAAACAAAACCGGTGATCCCTCTGATAAGCACAACTATAGGCCCATCTCATTGGCTGCCACGGTGGCGAAGGTGTTTGACAGTTTGCTTGATCGTATTTTAAACAGCCATCTGCAGTTAAATGACGCTCAATTTGGCTTCCGAGCTGGGCTGTCCACAGAAACTGCGATACTGTGCCTCAAGCATACTGTTAAATATTACACGGACAGAAAGACTCCGGTCTACGCATGCTTTTTGGACCTATCGAAAGCCTTTGATTTGGTGTCCTATGATGTGCTCTGGCACAAAATGAGGACAGAAACTGGCCTCCCAGAAGAGGTAGTCAAACTTTTTGATTATTGGTACAACAACCAAATAAATGTTGTAAAGTGGGCAGACACTGTCTCCGATGCGTACAGGCTGAAGTGTGGTGTGAGGCAAGGGGGTTTGACCTCTCCTCGACTGTTTAGCCTGTACGTAAACGGGCTTGTTGAGGAACTAGGCAACACTGGAGTCGGCTGTTCCATAGATGGTAAATTTATCAACAACATCAGCTACGCTGACGATATGGTGTTGCTGGGTCCCTCAATAAGCGCTTTACGTAAATTATTACTGGTATGTGAGAGGTACGCCGGGGCCTGTGGACTCAGGTACAATGTGAAGAAAAGTGAACTTTTAGTGTTTCAATCTCGTGGTCACAAAATCACTACAGTTCCACCCGTTTTCCTAGACGGAGTCGCTTTGCCGAGAGTTTCTCATTTCAAGTACCTGGGTCACTGGGTCTCGGAGGATCTCTCTGATGATGAGGATATAGAGAGGGAGCGCCGGGCGTTGGCTGTCAGATGTAATATGTTGGCTCGCAGATTTGCACGTTGCACCAAAGCTGTTAAAGTTGTTTTATTTAAAGCTTTCTGCCAATCTTTTTATACGTGCAGTCTGTGGGTCAACTACACGCAGAAGACAATCAACGCCTTGCGCGTTCAGTATAACAACGCATTCAGGATGCTGTTGGGCCTGCCAAGGTACTGCAGCGCATCAGGCATGTTTGCTGAAGCTCGAACGGATGGCTTTCATGCCATCTTAAGAAAGAGAGCCGCCTCGTTGCTAAGCCGTGTTCGTGGCAGCAGCAACGGCATCCTGAGCGTTGTGGCTAGCCGACCCGACTGCCCTATCTTGTGGCATTTGGTACGGCTGCATGTAAAGTAATTTTATTATTTTTAATTTGTGCAACCTTACTAACCCTAATTTTATTTTATTTATAATATTTTCTTGTACTAACACTCTATGGATTACGTTGTCCGAAATAAATGTTTTGATTGATTGATTGATTGATTGATTATTGGGTGATTGTAGTAGAGTATGTATGTGTGTGTTACGTGTATTAAGAAGTTTTTCTTGGAACTTATGAAGCTAAGAGTGTATGCAAGGTTTATGTATAACAAAAATCGATGTTTAGAGTAATGTGCGATATTGAACAATTGCTTTTCTGATTTTTTTCTTAGAAAAAGAAAATTTTTAGCAGCGTAGATTATTACAACAAAAAATAACAGACTTACGGAGATGATTACAATATTATCGTTAGTTGTTTTCCTGTCAGTCCGTTTGTACTCGTAACACGGCAGAAGTACATTATTAGCTGATGACCACGGTGGGGAAAGCAGTGGAGGCGGCAGCGAGGGCAGCGGAGGGAGCGGCTGGCCCGGTAGTGGTTGAGATAGTGCAGGGGAGGGGTGAGCATTGAGTGTCGTTTCTTTTTCCGAGCTCATCAAGTTGTTTTTCATCACGCACGACGATCGCCGCGTCGCCCTCTCGTTTCCGTAGAAGTATTTTCCCGTTTGCCGTCCAACAAAAACCATAATTATGATTTTTAGCGAATTCCCGAGAGTGAAAAAAGAGACGTCGTGCATTCGGGCTGAGCAGTTCCGATATGTAAATTTTCTGCCGGGTTCCTGTTATGGCGAGGTGTTCAGTGTTGAGTTTGTCTTTACTTTGCTTGTTGAACTGCCTGAAAGATGCAAGCACTTTTTGTTTATAAGCTGAGTTACTCAGCTCGACAATGATATGCTGAATGTTAGGTTTTTGTGTGCGTTTTCTGTATATATTTGCGATGTACTCTGGTTTGAACTCGGTTTTTAGAGTTTCCGTAATTTTTTGAAAGTTTTTAGTTATATCGTCTTTAGGTAATACTGGTACATTTCTTATTTCGATGTGTTTGGACGTGATATAGCGGTTAGCGTCTTCTACTTGAGACTCCAGGTTTTTAACCAAAGCGCTCAATCTATCTGTGCGAATTCGCAGGTCACTGTTCTCCGATGCTAGATCCTTATATTGTTGTTTCAGCTGATCGTAAAAACTTGACAGATTGTGAAGAGAGCTTTCAATTTCTTTATTCGAGGTTAAAAGATTTTCTTGCTTGGATTCTAGAGTATTGAGCTTAGAGTTAATTGACTTCATTTCATTACTCAATTGTGATTTGTTGCTAGATAATTCTTTCAAAATTTCTTTTTTGATAGACTGATTTGAGCATTCAATTTTGTTCAGCATGCTGGTTAAAATAGGTTTCAACTCTTCCGTCGATATACATGACCTGTGTGTGCAAATTTCTTCGATCTCATTCTCAAGTTGACCGTCGTCATCTTTTGCATCAGTTAGCTGTTTTTGTACAGGTGTTTCGTCCCCGCGTTTACCCTGCGGAGCCACACATTTAGGGCATTTCCACGCAGATTGCTTCATTTTGTTGTAACTTGAAGTACTTATATTTAGGCACTTACAATGAAATGACAGCTTACATTCCGAACAGGTCATAATATTATCTCTTATTTTTCTGCTACAACATTCCATATTTGCAAACAAAAACAAAAACAAAATCTGACGGTAGGTGCTATAAAAATGTTAGCAACGTCACGTCACAGCATACACACACAGCACTCGTCGGCACAGAAGAGCTATGAGACCACTGCTAACAAGCGTAAAATTTCCTACACTATGTCACTGAACCGGTAACTAGTTCAAGGTCAGCGAACGAGTTTATGCACAGCTGACAATATGCGAGCTTGCGATTTTCTCACAGTGTTTTTACTAATTCACAGTTAATGTTTATGAAAATTTATTTCACGAGTAGCGAGATTACAGCATAAGGATTATCCCGGTGCAAAATTCTAATAACACAGTGCACTTTTTGTATTATCAAACACGAAAAATACGGGAGCAAGCTGTTGCGCGTTAGAGGTGCGGAAAGGGAATTATTTGGCGTTTCTGTAAGCTAAGTCGGTTACATTGATTCTCCTACGGATCTCATTTTTTCTGATTCGATCACGTAGGGAAACTCCAAGCATAGCTCGCTCCATTGTCCCTTGTGTGACCTTCAGCCGTCTCCCGTACCCCTGCACGCACATATGTCAAAGGAGAATCCTACGTATCTAAACATTTAGGACATGACTAGGGCATTCATCGTGCCAAGTCTCGGAATTCGAGCAATTGCCACCAATTACAGTTTTCGAGGTACAAGAGATTATATGTGTACTTGCTGGATGGATTCAACCCAGCAAGCACACTATCTGGTCACAGTATTACGATGTGGCTTACAGTAGCGCAACGCCTTTCATGTCGCACGATGCACCACCGGCGGGCGTAGGTGCTAGCCTGTAGTTAGCCTCGTAGGAGTTTGCCAGGTTGTGCCGCGCCGCCCGCTGCCCCGCAAGTAACCTTCCGTTGCTCTGCGTAAGTACATTTGTTGCGCTACTGTAAGCCGCTATTTTGTAATACTGTGCTCTGGTCCACGAAAAACTACCCAGACTGATGCAATGTTTAGAGCCATATAAAAAAACGGAATGTATGTTGGGACACATAATAGTAGTGAAACTTCAACGCACACATTTCAAGTTTTTCGCAGGTTTATTAATTTTTTTTTATTTTAAAACAATATTTCAAAAAAAAATATTTCAAAAAATCATCCAAAAAATTTTTTTTCAAAAATATCCCTCCGCCACTGCCGCTTATCACAACGCGATATATTGTCTACCCCCTCCAAGCGGGCGTTCAACGCACACATTTAAATTTTTTCGCAGGTTTATTATTTTTTTTTATTTCAAAACAAAATATTTCAAAAAATCATCAAAAAAAAATGTTTCAAAAATATCCCTCCGCCACTGCCGCATATCACAACGCGATATATTGTCTACCCCCTCCAAGCGGGCGTAACGCTTTTTGGTGACACGTACGAAATTCTTTTTCGTGACAGAAAATATCATAATTACCCCCTCCCTCCGTCTATATAGAAGTTTCACTTTAAAAAACACGTTAATAAAACTTTTGGTGACATTTTCTTTTTAATAGTCTTCTCGCTAGAACACGAATACTGCTCCCGATCTGTTTCACGAATCTTTCTGGCAGTCTGGCCTAAGTTCTTCAGAATTCTAGTTGCTAAACGCAAAAAACTGAATTTTCCTGCCAATTATTTGAATATTTACTGCAACACGCGTCCGATCGCGATGTTGCCGCTCTGATTTAACAGGAGTTTTAACTAACTTTGTGCTCTGGAAATGAGGTACATTTCAGTTCAAATATTTCCGTTGGGTTCTTAAATTGATAGACTAGAAGCAGGTGCTACAAGCACACTTTCTTTTGCTTGATTGGTAATAGTTTTTAAAATAATATATACAAGGAATTAGGCAAAATAGAACACATTTTTGAGGCGAGCTTCTACTTATGAAACTGAACAACTCGTGGCAATAAAGTTGTTAAACAAAAATACAATTTCGTAAGTACAAGTCCCCCTGAAAAAATGTGTTTCATTTTTTTTTTGACAATTGGTAAGCCCTTGACATGATGGCAAGTGCCGATGATACCGAAGATGAAAGCGGGATTATCAAGTTATATTATTCCTAACATTCGTTATATATGCGTGCCACTAAACATAATACTTGACACACCACGTAAAACATTTTTTTTAACAAAAAATTAAATCGACCGAAAAGGAAAAGAACTGAAAAGCGAAAAATAAAAAGAACCTTTTTAGTCTGAGCTCATAGACTGATGTAAATACCTAAATAATTTTTGGGTCGGCGCCAATCAAAAAAATAAGCAAATTAATTATTACGTAAAAGGAAAGCATATCAGCGGGCTTTATTCACGGCGGCGGCGGCGGCGACGTAATGCGTCCTTATGTTTGCAATTGCCGAACGTTCTGTTTGTTTTATTAGGTATTTACTTTAGTGTAGGAGCTCAGTTAGCCTAAAAAGGTTCCTTTTATTTTTCGATTTTCAGCTCTCTTCTTTTTTCGTCGGTTTTTTTACCTCTTTTCAGTTCTTTTCGTTTTTCGTCAGTATAATTTTTTGTTAAAAAGTTTTTGTAATACACAACTCAGCATTAAAATCTGTGAGTGAACAATAAATCACCCCTATTTTCCCACCCTTCGGGTAGGATTTTTTTTTTCAAATATATATTATGGGACCAACTTGAGGTCCAAAAAAAAAGAATTATCAAAATCGGATTACTCTGTAAAAAGTATACATTACGACAGCGCCTTATATATTACTCATTACGATCAGTAAGTGAATAATCAATCATCCCCCCCTTTTCCTACATTAATTTATTTTATTTATTTTCAAATTTGATTCGAGTAACATAAACTCATAGTGTGTTAGTAGACTTATAGACGATTAAAATTAATGATAATGGAGATACAAATAATATTATTTCTGATTGCGTGTGACTAGTCCGCAGCAAAATTTCAATTGCTGGATCCCGCGGGATTGAGAGGTTCGATCCCGCGGGATCCAGGTATTTGCGGGATCCCGCATGTTTTTTGAAAGTCATTGAAAAAAGAGAGGAATCCTGTATTATAAACGAGTCTATAGAGCTTAAAATTAAACTAAAAAAATTATTGACACTATTGATTAAATAATCAAATAATTAATCAGAAATAACAGTTTCAAACAAAGGTCAAAAACTATTATTACAAACAAACAAAAAACAACTATCCATTATTTAGGAAGGAGCTGCGCAAATGCACATAAAACATAGCGTCTCAATAGTTTTGTGAAAGTGAAACTATTTATAAGTAATCAAATCAATCACTAATTAGAAATAAGAATAACTGTTACAAATAAACAAGAAACAAATATCCATTATTTTGGAAGTAGCTGCGCATGAAACATAGCGTGTCAATAGTTTTGTCAGCTAAATGGCTTCTTACTTTGCATGCTAGGTATCCGGCAGCAGAAAATGCCCTTTCCGCTTCCACGCTGGTGGGCACAACTGTTAATAACGCATTGTAGACGAATTGAAGATTTTCACCTTTGAGCCCACCAGACTCCAACAAATTCATTCACTCGGCGACATCTTTCGCGTGCCGGCCGACTCAGTTCGCGCGCTTCCGCGTGCCGAACAACACATGCCGTATGTCGCTGCGCAGTCCCGCAAATCTCGCGGGATCCCGCACGATTTAGGCGCGGGTCTGGTCCCGCAAAAATGGTGCGGGATCCCGGTATTGCATTCCCTACGTGTGACCTATCGGTCACAGCATTTCAATATATACGGACGACAGCCTACCCTGTCCGCAATCATTATTAGGGTTTGATTTTTTTTTCCAAATTTATATGGGACTAACTTTGAGGTCTTTCAAATAAAAAAAAACGAATTATAAAATCAGACTACTCTGTAATAAGTTATGCGTGGTCTCATATAAAAAAATATATATACACGTCGATTTGAGAACCTCCTCAGTTTTTTCGTCGGTTAAAAAGACAAAGTAGAAAGTGTACAAATTGTTAGGTATCCATAATAACACATCACACTAATATTATAAAGGCGAAAGTTTGTGAGTGTGTATGTTTGTTACTTTTTCACGCAAAAACTACTGAACGGAACTGGCTGAAATTTGGTAGGTAAACAGATTAGGACCTGGATTAACACATAGGTAACTTTTTTTCACGCTCGCGAGCTGCTTGCGGCTCGCGCACTGCGCACCCTCGAAAAGTCATAGAAACGTCTACGCGGGTGAAACCGCGTGAAACAGCTACTGTTCTATAATTTTGATGAATAGTAGTGCTAAGGAACCCTCATCTCGTAACTCCGACTTGCACTTGGCCAGTTTTTGATTTCTTTCTTTGTGTACGCCCAGAAACTTATTTTGACGGCAAATTTCAAGTTTATAAGTTAACTGGAAGTAGTCTATATAATTTTCTGAGTAGTGGTGATACGGAATCCTTATTGCGTGAGCACGACTCACACTTGACCGTTTTTAAAATTTACCCTTTGTGTAAGTCCAATAACCTACCTCGATGTAGAATTTCAAGTTTCTAAGTTAACTGGAAGTGGTCTATAATTTTGATAATCAGTCATAAAAATAGTGATTTTCGGACGTCAATATCTCAGAAACGGTAAAAGATATTATATTTATGAAAATTGGGATTCTGGGTGATCGAGAGAGTCTTACTAGACACACAAAGGTCAAACAGATTTTAAGTTACAGGTAAGTCGAAATGGTTTGTGTAATATCACCTACGGCCGGTGTTGGTTTTTTTTTCGACCTTGGCTGACACACTATCGTGAGTCTACATATAGGTCGGTGCGGTGGGGTTTCCTTGACGGAGAAGGTGGAATCAGTTCACAAAACCAAGGAGATGTAATTCGTAGTACTACTATTTATATGGACTAACTTTTAATTAGTTCTTGATAGCAAAGGATATGAATGTATACTGGTGATTACAAACAACTTTCCCAAAGAAACTTTATGTCAAATATGAAAAAAAAATTTGGCCCTTAGACTTTTTTGCCAATTTGATAACTTGATAAGTATCGAGGACCAATATTTTTTTTTGATTTGACATATTGTTTCTTTAGAAAAGTTGTTTGTAATCATGAGTACATTCATATCCTTTGCTATCAAGAACTAATTTATAAGTCACCCTATAGACCGGTGACGTCGCCTGCTTATAGACATATTTATTTGTATGTCTCTGAAAATGAGTTTCCTCGAGAACTGTATCGGACTGTGCTATTTTCACAAGATAACAAGACAGTAACCTATGCCCCGCCCACTGCCATTTAACTTTGGCGTTTCTGTAAGCTAAGTCGGTTACATTGATTCTCCTACGGATCTCATTTTTTCTGATTCGATCACGTAGGGAAACTCCAAGCATAGCTCGCTCCATTGTCCCTTGTGTGACCTTCAGCCGTCTCCCGTACCCCTGCACGCACATATGTCAAAGGAGAATCCTACGTATCTAAACATTTAGGACATAACTAGGGCATTCATCGTGCCAAGTCTCGGAATTCGAGCAATTGCCACCAATTACAGTTTTCGAGGTACAAGAGATTATATGTGTACTTGCTGGATGGATTCAACCCAGCAAGCACACTATCTGGTCACAGTATTACGATGTGGCTTACAGTAGCGCAACGCCTTTCATGTCGCACGATGCACCACCGGCGGGCGTAGGTGCTAGCCTGTAGTTAGCCTCGTAGGAGTTTGCCAGGTTGTGCCGCGCCGCCCGCTGCCCCGCAAGTAACCTTCCGTTGCTCTGCGTAAGTACATTTGTTGCGCTACTGTAAGCCGCTATTTTGTAATACTGTGCTCTGGTCCACGAAAAACTACCCAGACTGATGCAATGTTTAGAGCCATATAAAAAAACGGAATGTATGTTGGGACACATAATAGTAGTGAAACTTCAACGCACACATTTCAAGTTTTTCGCAGGTTTATTAATTTTTTTTTATTTTAAAACAATATTTCAAAAAAAAATATTTCAAAAAATCATCCAAAAAATTTTTTTTCAAAAATATCCCTCCGCCACTGCCGCTTATCACAACGCGATATATTGTCTACCCCCTCCAAGCGGGCGTTCAACGCACACATTTCAATTTTTTCGCAGGTTTATTATTTTTTTTTATTTCAAAACAAAATATTTCAAAAAATCATCAAAAAAAAAATGTTTCAAAAATATCCCTCCGCCACTGCCGCATATCACAACGCGATATATTGTCTACCCCCTCCAAGCGGGCGTAACGCTTTTTCGTGACACGTACGAAATTCTTTTTCGTGACAGAAAATATCATAATTACCCCCTCCCTCCGTCTATATAGAAGTTTCACTTTAAAAAACACGTTAATAAAACTTTTGGTGACATTTTCTTTTTAATAGTCTTCTCGCTAGAACACGAATACTGCTCCCGATCTGTTTCACGAATCTTTCTGGCAGTCTGGCCTAAGTTCTTCAGAATTCTAGTTGCTAAACGCAAAAAACTGAATTTTCCTGCCAATTATTTGAATATTTACTGCAACACGCGTCCGATCGCGATGTTGCCGCTCTGATTTAACAGGAGTTTTAACTAACTTTGTGCTCTGGAAATGAGGTACATTTCAGTTCAAATATTTCCGTTGGGTTCTTAAATTGATAGACTAGAAGCAGGTGCTACAAGCACACTTTCTTTTGCTTGATTGGTAATAGTTTTTAAAATAATATATACAAGGAATTAGGCAAAATAGAACACATTTTTGAGGCGAGCTTCTACTTATGAAACTGAACAACTCGTGGCAATAAAGTTGTTAAACAAAAATACAATTTCGTAAGTACAAGTCCCCCTGAAAAAATGTGTTTCATTTTTTTATTGACAATTGGTAAGCCCTTGACATGATGGCAAGTGCCGATGATACCGAAGATGAAAGCGGGATTATCAAGTTATATTATTCCTAACATTCGGTATATATGCGTGCCACTAAACATAATACTTGACACACCACGTAAAACATTTTTTTTAACAAAAAATTAAATCGACCGAAAAGGAAAAGAACTGAAAAGCGAAAAATAAAAAGAACCTTTTTAGTCTGAGCTCATAGACTGATGTAAATACCTAAATAATTTTTGGGTCGGCGCCAATCAAAAAAATAAGCAAATTAATTATTACGTAAAAGGAAAGCATATCAGCGGGCTTTATTCACGGCGGCGGCGGCGGCGACGTAATGCGTCCTTATGTTTGCAATTGCCGAACGTTCTGTTTGTTTTATTAGGTATTTACTTTAGTGTAGGAGCTCAGTTAGCCTAAAAAGGTTCCTTTTATTTTTCGATTTTCAGCTCTCTTCTTTTTTCGTCGGTTTTTTTACCTCTTTTCAGTTCTTTTCGTTTTTCGTCAGTATAATTTTTTGTTAAAAAGTTTTTGTAATACACAACTCAGCATTAAAATCTGTGAGTGAACAATAAATCACCCCTATTTTCCCACCCTTCGGGTAGGATTTTTTTTTTCAAATATACAGGGTCTTCGGCAGATGGTTGAAAATACGAAAATGGGGGATAGGTGGGGTCGCCTCCCACCTATTTTGAGAATTAAAAAAAATCTAGGACTTGTAATTTTTTTACAGGATTTTTTTTCCTTTTTTTAGAAATTTTGCCATTTTTATACCTTTGAACATATGTATTTTTGTTTTTTAAAGCTAGCTCCAAAATCTTTTTTTTAATAGACTTTTATAAGATTGTCGGCTCTAAAAAAAATTATGTTTTTTTCAAGTTATTGCTAAAAACAAAAATGTGGGCCCCCGAACTTAAAAAAAAAGTTGAACAAAAATTTAAAAGTCAACTTTGCGATGCATTTAAAAAAAAAATAATGGGGCTGGAAGGCTTCTGTTTTTTTTAAAACATCTATAAAGCTTAGGCTTTTGAATGGTATGTAATTTGTTTCGGTATCTTTTTTGTAACCGGAGTTGTTAATTTTTTTTACTCAATTGGACCATGTTGACGAAATTCCACTAGTTACATGTTTTGTGAAATGTATCAAATGCAAAGTTGAAAATAATGTAAATACTTACTGTTGGGACGGTTACAAAGAGCAAGTACGTTTTTTTACATTCTTGCACACACATAATGGCTATGTTTTGTCATTTATTGGCATATTGGAGTTAGCACTTCCATATGCCAATAAAATGTCCGCATATTCCGCATTGGTAAATTGAGCCATTTTAAACCACAACAAAGTCTTAACAAAACGTCTGATAATAACAAAAAGTGACAAACAACAAAAAAACTTAACAAAATCACAAACACAGCAAAGTGAAATTAACGAAAACAAAAAAAAAACGTTAACGTTATTAACGTTTGTGATTTTGTTAAGATTTTTTGTTGTTTGACACTTTTTGTTATTATCAGACGTTTTGTTAAGACTTTGTTGTGGTTTAAAATGGCTCAATTTACCAATACGGAATATGCGGACATTTTATTGGCATATGGAAGTGCTAACTCCAATATGCCAATAAATGACAAAAGATAGCCATTATGTGTGTGCAAGAATGTAAAAAAACGTACCTGCTCTTTGTAACCGTCCCAACAGTAAGTATTTACATTATTTTCAACTTTGCATTTGATACATTTCACAAAACATGTAACTAGTGGAATTTCGTCAACATGGTCCAATTGAGTAAAAAAAATTAACAACTCCGGTTACAAAAAAGATACCGAAACAAATTACATACCATTCAAAAGCCTAAGCTTTAGAGATGTTTTAAAAAAAACAGAAGCCTTCCAGCCCCATTATTATTTTTTTAAATGCATCGCAAAGTTGACTTTTAAATTTTTGTTCAACTTTTTTTTTAAGTTCGGGGGCCCACATTTTTGTTTTTAGCAATAACTTGAAACAAACATAATTTTTTTTAGAGCCGACAATCTTATAAAAGTCTATTAAAAAAAAGATTTTGGAGCTAGCTTTAAAAAACAAAAAGTTACATGTGTTCAAAGGTATAAAAATGGCAAAATTTCTAAAAAAAGGAAAAAAAATCCTGTAAAAAAAAATACAAGTCCTAGATTTTTTTAAATTCTCAAAATAGGTGGGAGGCGACCCCACCTATCCCCCATTTTCGTATTTTCAACCATCTGCCGAAGACCCTGTATATTATGGGACCAACTTGAGGTCCAAAAAAAAAGAATTATCAAAATCGGATTACTCTGTAAAAAGTATACATTACGACAGCGCCTTATATATTACTCATTACGATCAGTAAGTGAATAATCAATCATCCCCCCCTTTTCCTACATTAATTTATTTTATTTATTTTCAAATTTGATTCGAGTAACATAAACTCATAGTGTGTTAGTAGACTTATAGACGATTAAAATTAATGATAATGGAGATACAAATAATATTATTTCTGATTGCGTGTGACTAGTCCGCAGCAAAATTTCAATTGCTGGATCCCGCGGGATTGAGAGGTTCGATCCCGCGGGATCCAGGTATTTGCGGGATCCCGCATGTTTTTTGAAAGTCATTGAAAAAAGAGAGGAATCCTGTATTATAAACGAGTCTATAGAGCTTAAAATTAAACTAAAAAAATTATTGACACTATTGATTAAATAATCAAATAATTAATCAGAAATAACAGTTTCAAACAAAGGTCAAAAACTATTATTACAAACAAACAAAAAACAACTATCCATTATTTAGGAAGGAGCTGCGCAAATGCACATAAAACATAGCGTCTCAATAGTTTTGTGAAAGTGAAACTATTTATAAGTAATCAAATCAATCACTAATTAGAAATAAGAATAACTGTTACAAATAAACAAAAAACAAATATCCATTATTTTGGAAGTAGCTGCGCATGAAACATAGCGTGTCAATAGTTTTGTCAGCTAAATGGCTTCTTACTTTGCATGCTAGGTATCCGGCAGCAGAAAATGCCCTTTCCGCTTCCACGCTGGTGGGCACAACTGTTAATAACGCATTGTAGACGAATTGAAGATTTTCACCTTTGAGCCCACCAGACTCCAACAAATTCATTCACTCGGCGACATCTTTCGCGTGCCGGCCGACTCAGTTCGCGCGCTTCCGCGTGCCGAACAACACATGCCGTATGTCGCTGCGCAGTCCCGCAAATCTCGCGGGATCCCGCACGATTTAGGCGCGGGTCTGGTCCCGCAAAAATGGTGCGGGATCCCGGTATTGCATTCCCTACGTGTGACCTATCGGTCACAGCATTTCAATATATACGGACGACAGCCTACCCTGTCCGCAATCATTATTAGGGTTTGATTTTTTTTTCCAAATTTATATGGGACTAACTTTGAGGTCTTTCAAATAAAAAAAAACGAATTATAAAATCGGACTACTCTGTAATAAGTTATGCGTGGTCTCATATAAAAAAATATATATACACGTCGATTTGAGAACCTCCTCAGTTTTTTCGTCGGTTAAAAAGACAAAGTAGAAAGTGTACAAATTGTTAGGTATCCATAATAACACATCACACTAATATTATAAAGGCGAAAGTTTGTGAGTGTGTATGTTTGTTACTTTTTCACGCAAAAACTACTGAACGGAACTGGCTGAAATTTGGTAGGTAAACAGATTAGGACCTGGATTAACACATAGGTAACTTTTTTTCACGCTCGCGAGCTGCTTGCGGCTCGCGCACTGCGCACCCTCGAAAAGTCATAGAAACGTCTACGCGGGTGAAACCGCGTGAAACAGCTACTGTTCTATAATTTTGATGAATAGTAGTGCTAAGGAACCCTCATCTCGAAACTCCGACTTGCACTTGGCCAGTTTTTGATTTCTTTCTTTGTGTACGCCCAGAAACTTATTTTGACGGCAAATTTCAAGTTTATAAGTTAACTGGAAGTAGTCTATATAATTTTCTGAGTAGTGGTGATACGGAATCCTTATTGCGTGAGCACGACTCACACTTGACCGTTTTTAAAATTTACCCTTTTTGTAAGTCCAATAACCTACCTCGATGTAGAATTTCAAGTTTCTAAGTTAACTGGAAGTGGTCTATAATTTTGATAATCAGTCATAAAAATAGTGATTTTCGGACGTCAATATCTCAGAAACGGTAAAAGATATTATATTTATGAAAATTGGGATTCTGGGTGATCGAGAGAGTCTTACTAGACACACAAAGGTCAAACAGATTTTAAGTTACAGGTAAGTCGAAATGGTTTGTGTAATATCACCTACGGCCGGTGTTGGTTTTTTTTTCGAACTTGGCTGACACACTATCGTGAGTCTACATATAGGTCGGTGCGGTGGGGTTTCCTTGACGGAGAAGGTGGAATCAGTTCACAAAACCAAGGAGATGTAATTCGTAGTACTACTATTTATATGGACTAACTTTTAATTAGTTCTTGATAGCAAAGGATATGAATGTATACTGGTGATTACAAACAACTTTCCCAAAGAAACTTTATGTCAAATATGAAAAAAAAAATTGGCCCTTAGACTTTTTTGCCAATTTGATAACTTGATAAGTATCGAGGACCAATATTTTTTTTTGATTTGACATATTGTTTCTTTAGAAAAGTTGTTTGTAATCATGAGTACATTCATATCCTTTGCTATCAAGAACTAATTTATAAGTCACCCTATAGACCGGTGACGTCGCCTGCTTATAGACATATTTATTTGTATGTCTCTGAAAATGAGTTTCCTCGAGAACTGTATCGGACTGTGCTATTTTCACAAGATAACAAGACAGTAACCTATGTCCTTCTTCATGACATAGGCTACGTGCATACCAAATTTATTGGTTGAGGTGTTTAAGCGTGAAGATGTCAAACAAACAAACACATTTTAACATTTATAATATTAGTGACGATTATACACTTTTTTAATTTTTTTATCCTTCAATTATTTAATTAGGTATTCTTTGCTTGTCTATGGTTACGCAAAATTAAAATGTAAATGCTACCTTAAGCAATAATTGTTTTTTTATTTATTTACTGAAATGTTGATTACCACTAGTTTTCGTTCCATATTTGTGGGCGAATTTCCAAATTACTGACCAACAAAAATTAAATAAAATTTTTCAACAAAATGTCCTTTCCTTCCTTTAAAAAGCCTTCATAAGTCTTAATGTATTCGGGCTAATGAGCTGTTTTTGTCCACAGCGGTCATTTCGCCTTAATTTGATTAACATACGACGCGGGTCAGTCCCGGGTTGGATAGAGTGGGGTAAAAACATGCGAAATTAGGACGTTTGAATGTCTCTTTTTTGGTTTTGACGTAGCTGTGAATAAAAATGTGGATTTCTTTTTGTTTTTTGCTTGCTACAGAAACGGAGCAAGTTGTTTGGTTGTTTTAACCGCCTCCGTGGCCAAAGTATATATATTAGTACTCACATACAGTATGGACACTCCCCGCCGCTCTCTAGATTGCGACCTCACCCCCTCGTCACTCAGATTGATACAGATTGGTTACAGTTTGGTTGTTAAACGTATAGGATTTCGCCGCCATTTTGTTTGTTCCGTCATTCCTTTTTTGAAATGTCATTTCTGGCCCGTTGTGTGAAGTGTCCAGGATGTGCCGTGGCGTAATGGTTAGTCCATTCGCTTCACACCAGGATGTCGTGGGTTCGATTCCCGCCGGGGTCAACTTTGTAAGACTCGGTTTGGTTGGTGGTAGGGTCTTTTTATAGCCCGCCTGGCTACCTACCACCATCTTATCTAAGTCTTTCCGCCAAAACATCAGTGTTATGTGTTCCGGCTTGAAGATAAGATAGCCAGATCCCCATTACGTTGGGGAATCTTGGTAAGCCCGCTTCCATCTTCGGCATCATCGTTATTTACCATCAGGTGAGATGATGCCAAGGGCTTATCAATTGAGAAAATTTAAAAAAATATATTTTACGTACAAACTTATTTTACATGTCGAAAATAAAAACTTTTTTTCGCCAAGTTGAAGACCCTTCATAATCTTAATATATATAAATCTCGTGTCACAATGTTTGTCCTTAATGGACTCCTAAACCACTTAACCGATTATAATAAAATTCGCACACCATGTGCAGTTCGATCCAACTTGAGAGATAGGATAGGGTAGGGTAGGGTAGGGTAGTGTAGGGTAGGGTAGGGTAGTGTAGTGTAGGGTAGTGTAGAGTAGTGTAGGGTAGGGTAGTGTAGTGTAGTGTATGTAGGGTAGGGTAGGGTAGTGTAGGGTAGGGTAGTGTAGTGTAGTGTAGGGTAGTGTAGGGTAGGGCAGGGCAGTGTAATGTAATGTAAGGCGGTACGAAGTTCGCCGGGACAGCTAGTAGTTACATAAATTACTGGCGTACCTCATCGCATCATCATCATCATCATCATATCAGCCGAAATACATCTACTGCAGGAGACCGGCCTATACCGCAAGGATTTTCACAACGTTCAGTCCCGCGCTGCTCACTTCCAACGGCTTCCCAAGACCTTCACCAGCTCGTCGGTTCACCGAGTGGAAAGTCTTCATACACTACGTCTTCCAGTACGCGTTTGCCACTCGAGAACTTTACTGGCCTGAGGGCTATTTGTTCTACGAGCTATGTGAAACTCCAAACATACCTTGCTCCATCGCCCTTTGGATGACCTTGAGCCTTCTTATGAGGCTCATAGTAAGCGACCATGTCTCAGTTCTGTATGTCATCTATGGGAACAAACAGGGGTCAAAGACCTTAGTCTTGAGACACTGCCATATTTTCATTTGTCCACACCGTTTAAAAAAAAGATTCCTCAAGGTCTTCAAAATATAGGTTTACCGTAGCTTCAATCTCTTCATTCGATAAAAATAAATACCTAGTTAAATTACTGGTCACCCAGCAGTGGCTGTACTCTTTAGGTACCTAAGTATACAAAGTAGATACCTGGTTAATTACGTCGAGAAGGAGCCTGAGACATCTGAAAAACCAAGAAGACCCAGAATCTAAGAAGACCTGAAATAAAATCACTTCTCACTTTTGTGTATTATTGTGTAAATACTCCTTCACATCATATCAGCCGAAAGACGTCCACTGCTGGACAAAGGCCTCCCCCAAGGATTTCCACGACGAACGATCCTGCGCTGTCCGCATCCATCGGCTTCCCGCGATCATCACCAGGTCGTCGGTCCACCTCGTGGGAGGCCTGCCTACGGTACGTTTTCCAGTGCGCGGTCGCCACTCGAGAACTTTACTGCCACAACAGCCATCTGTTCTACGAGCTATGGGCCCCGCCCACTCCCACCTCAATTTAAAAATTCTGAGAGATATGTTAGTTACTTAATGGTGAAGTAACTGTATCTCATCTGTGCTTTGGGTTTCTTATAATATAACTATACGTTCTACGAGCTATGTGTCCCGCCCACTGCCACTTAAGTTTAGCAATTCTGAGAGCTATGTCGGTTACTTTGGTTGTCCTACAGATCTCCTCGTTTCTGATTCGATCACACAGAGAAACTCCGAGCATAGCAACTTCGAGAAAGAGATCAATCAACGAATCCACCTTATTGCGAAAACTTTAGTGTATTATTGTTAAAGTTTCTCTGCGTGATCGAATCAGAAACGAGGAGATTAGTAGGAGAACCAAAGTAACCGACATAGCTCTCAAAATTGCTAAACTTAAGTGGCAGTGGGCGGAACACATAGCTCGTAGAACGGATAGTCGTTGGGGCAGTAAAGTAAGCGTAGCGTAGGCAGGCCTCCCACTCAGTGTACCGATGATCTGGTGAAGGTCGCGGGAAACCACTGGATGCGGGTAGCGCAGAACCGGTCATCGTGGAAATCCTTGGGGGAGGCCTATGTCCAGCAGTAGACGTCCTTCGGCTGATATGATGATGATGATTATTATGTAATATATAAAATCTAAGCTACTCTGCTCACTTGTCACGAGGCAAAGTTGGATTTGTCATTGTCAAGAGGCCGACTGTGCTTCCAGTGGATGGAGTTCAGTGCAACGGTGAGAGAAAGCGTCGGACTATCCGGGCATTGTCGAAGAGGACTGCTTTCTGCATTGCTGCAATTATTGGTCTTCCTCTGAGATCCAGCCGCCTTAGGTGACGTTCAAGGCCGGCTGAAATTAGCCCGTTCACGGATAGTACTACGGGGATGATTTCGGTGGATTCCACTTTCCACATAGCAGTAACCTCGTGCTTCAGGTCCAGGTACTGGGTTCTTTTTGCGGCATCAGCCTGCACGAGGTTTTCTTCGTCTCCCCCCGTCGCACTGTAGTACGCACACATTATTATTGTTTATATACTTCTTCTTGTTATTCGCAAATTGCATCAATATTATTCGTTAGTTTCGTTTGACGATGCATAAAAATTTAATAAAAGAATATCCATCCGCACCAAATCAACAATGCGCATCGCTCTAGTTCGAATGGAAATAGCGAATAAATTCACTATTCGACAGTGCGCGCGCATTCACAAATAAGGTGTGATGTGTGGGAGGGGAGCTTACTCTGCGTCTTACTATGCGTGGTTGCCACTCGAGAACTTTACTGCTATCTGTTCTACGAGCAATGTGCCTCGCCCACTGTCACTAAAGTTTACCGTTTCTGTGATCTATGTCGATTACCTTGGTTCTCCTACGGATCTCCTCATTCTTACAATACCTTTACAGCGTGTAAAAAACTGAGTTCCAATACTTAAAGGTGGGCATCTACTCATCAAACTGAACAACTTTTGTTCTACGACAGCTAATATCGCAAAAAAAGTACTTTTTATAGATTCCAATGTTGTATATTATTATTATAATGATTATCTCGACTTTTTCAAAGGCAGGTCCTTTGGAAAGTGTACGTGGGGATACAGATCTGACACGCAGATGCTCCTTTGGAAGGCGTATGTGGGGAAACAGATCTGACACGCAGATGCCCCTTTGGAAGGCGTATGTGGGGAAACAGATCTGACACGCAAATGCCCCTTTGGAAGGCGTACGTGAGGATACAGATCTACACGCAGATGCCCCTTTGGAAGACGTACTCGAGGAAACAGATCTGACACGTAGAGGCCCCTTTGGAAGGCGTATGTGGGGATACAGATTTGACATGCAGAGGCCCTTTTGGAAGGCGTATGTGGGGAAACAGATCTGACACGCAGATGCCCCTTTGGAAGGCGTATGTGGGGAAACAGATCTGACACGCAAATGCCCCTTTGGAAGGCGTACGTGAGGATACAGATCTACACGCAGATGCCCCTTTGGAAGACGTACTCAAGGAAACAAATCTGACACGTAGAGGCCCCTTTGGAAGGCGTATGTGGGGATACAGATTTGACATGCAGAGGCCCTTTTGGAAGGCGTATGTGGGGAAACAGATCTGACACGCAGATGCCCCTTTGGAAGGCGTACGTGAGGAAACAGATCTGACACGCAAATGCCCCTTTGGAAGGCGTACGTGAGGATACAGATCTGACACGCAGATGCCCCTTTGGAAGACGTACGCGAGGAAACAGATCTGACACGTAGAGGCCCCTTTGGAAGGCGTATGTGGGGATACAGATTTGACATGCAGAGGCCCTTTTGGAAGACGTACGTGGGGATACAGATCCAACACGCAGAGGCCCCTTTGGAAGGCGTACGTGCGGATACAGATCCAACAAGCAGAGGCCCCTTTAAGATTCAATAATGTGGTCTTATTATCATTTATTATTCAGGGAACAGTGATCCAGAACTTGTTAGTAAGGCTTAGCCAATGTCAATTCATGTTACTACGAGTATGTCAATTCATAATACTATGCCAATACTTAATACTATGTCAATCATTATTAATTAATGAATAATTTATTAACAGTCAACAAACATAGAAAAATAAAGAGGAAATAAAATATAATATCTAAATGTTAAATAATGTTAAAAATAATGTCAATAAAAATTTAAATATACAGATTTGAGTGTTCATTGAAAATGTATAGAGGCCATTTTTTTAAGAATCGACTATGTTCCTTGAGGAGTTATTCATTTTGATGAGTAGGTAAAGTATTAGTGCTCAGTTTTTCACACGATGTATACACATATATTTAAACTTCTGCAACACCCGTGTACCTTAAAATATATGTACCAAAATATACAAAAAATTAAAACCCGACTCCATAAAAACGTAACCCCTCTTTTTTGGCCAGTCTGGTAAAAAAATATCCTATGTCACTCACGATCAAGACGAATCTAACGTCACATCACACTTCAATATCTTTCAAGCTGTTTAGGCTTCAAAGCGTGCCATAGAAATAAACTAGCTGTTTCCCACGGCTTCACCCGCGTGGAAAACGTTTCTATGACTTCGAGGGTGCGCAGTGCGCGAGCCGCAAGCGGCTAGCGAGCGTGAAAAAAGGTAGCACATGTATTAATCCAGGTCCTAATCTATCGACCTACTAAATTTAAGCCAGATCCGTTCAGTAGTTTTTGCGTAAAGAAGTAACAAACATACACACATTTACACACTCGCAAACCTTCGCCTTCATAATATTAGTGATATACATACATACTTTGGCACATACATACATACATACAATCAAAAACATAACAGTTCTATTAAAGACAGACAAAGTTCACTGATATTATTCTTAAGTCCCCTTTTGATGTGGACCTAAAAAAATAACCCTCTTTCTGACAAAGTCGGGTAAAAACAGTCCTATAACAAACATACAAAGCTCTCTGATCTATTCGCAACTCCCCTTTTGATGTGGACCTAAAAAAGTACAAAGGATTGACTGACATCCCTACAGGCTCACAGGGCTCAGGGCTCAGGGCTCAGGGCTCGGATGAAGCCGTGTCATGCTGTCAGACGGCAACATTAACATAATGTGCTCGCTCCCTCACTCGTCATAAATAGTTCAGCCATTTGTGTAACTGAGGTGTGTAGCGGTTAAAATACAGAAACAGACATGTCGTATTCTTCTGAGATTGTACGCAAGATAAATTATACAATTTACGCTGATCGATCAGAGTTTCTACTTATTTGAATCAAGTCACCCCACATAACTTAAATATTCATCATATCAGCTCATATAAGTCCCCACCGAGGGGCTCGAGCCTACCCTGAATTAGGGTGAGCGGGCCCAGTGCGGGTTGGTCGACTTTACACACAACCTGCGAGATTCTCCACAGGCGTGTGCAGGTTTCCTCACGATGTTTTCCTTCACCGTAAGAGCGTCGGAAACGTACATATGAAATTTAAATTCGAAATCATATTGGTACGTGGCAGGATTCGAACCACGACCTCCCGGACAGGAGGCGGCGGTCCTAGCCTTTGCCCCACCGATGTTTAAATATTAAAATTATTTGATTTTCAATTCTATTTTCTGAGTGTTCCATATCAGTTGCGGGACACTATTACTAAGCCTACGCTGTCCCTCCATAGTCTGTCTGTCTGTTCGTACGTGCATCCGTCTGTCTGTCCGACCTTTAAATGGCTGTACCTATCTTTGGAACCATAATAGGCAGCTGGTCATTTTAACAAAATATCTTTTTTAATAGGAAAATTACTAAAAAATGTTTTTTTTAAAAACAGGTGAGAAATAAAAGGGTCCCCAATCCCCAAACAAAGACGTGTTTTTATAGGTTTATTGTTTTTGCTTTTTTGTAATTAAAAACAGTAAAAAATACTTGGTGCAGTGATTATGTAGTACACTCTTTAAGTAAAACAATAAAAAATAATAATCGGCCAAGTGTGAATCTTACTCGCACTAAGAAGTCCAAACTAAATGGAAAAAATATTTTTTGGCGCTTGCGTTGATGTCTTTTGTTTGTGATGAATATGGCTTTTTAAGCGACTTCCAAAAAGGAGGAGGTTCTCAATTCGTCTGTATGTTTTTTTTTTTATGTTTGTTACCTCAAAACTTTTGACTGGGTGAACCGATTTTTATGATTCTTTTTTTATTTGAAAGCTAGTGCTTCCCGTGTATTCCCATATAAATTTTATCAAAATCGGTGTAGTACTTTAGTAGAAAATTAACAAAAACCACAAATAAAAATGCAAAAATTTACTAATTTGTTGCGACGGAAGTCGGTTTTTAACGTGTTTAGCGTTTTCAATTATTCATAATCGCCATGCTTGGCAGGCGGGTTGGCGATCACAGTTGGCTGTGTGATGGTACAGTACGCGGAAAGGACGCTATTGCCCATACACTGGATTTTGATCCTTGAGCTGCCTCTTAAAACACCATCGGGAAGAGATTATTTTTAACCACGATTGACATCCTGTTACCTGATGGCAAGTGACGATAATGCCCAACTCGAATCAGCAGTCAAGAGCACTAACCACTGAGCCACCGAGTCAGTCGTCAGTCAATAGAAAGAGACGCTAGTATGAGTCAATATTGTATGGGGACAGACTCTGTCCGACAGAGCAACTTTTAAGGAGATAAAGTTCAAAATGGAATGCACATTGTCGTTCCAAAAGTTAGTTTCGCTTTCCTACCGCGACAATGTAAATTGACCCTAATAGGTAGGTTATTAAAACAATTAAACTGGTAATCTAGGAAACTCAAACTATTCCATTTGTTGGCACTTTGACTGCGGCATATACATACGTGTCTCCCTGTGAAATGCTGGCGGCCCGTGATTTATGAATAACTTCTTGCATTGTATTCGACCGTGACTTCGCCCGCCACACAATACACGCCGTTTGCCTGCCTACCCTGAATATTGGGAATCACGTAAGTAAGTGTTAAAATTGTTAGATACTTACTTAACTTACCTAATGTGAAATTACCCTGACAGACATGGCCCCTTTTGGTAAGTAAGCAAAGTCAGTAAACAAAGTAAGTAAATATTGCAGGTACTTACTTTATTGCAAGTCCAAAAACAATAAATAAAACTGACTTAAAATGCACTAGTTGCCACTACGATTTTCGAACGTTCTCCTCGATTTCTCTGGGATGTCATCATCAGATCCTGGTTTCCTTATCATGTTACCATTCTTGGGATATCTCCTTTTCAACAAAAAAAGAATCATCAAAATCGTTATATATACGAACCGATATATATACGGTCGAATTGAGAAACCTCCTCCTTTTTTTGAAGTCGGTTAATAAGGATCATAAGTAAGTGATAAAAAGACAGCAGCAAAAGGTGATAAGGTGGTGATTCACTCAATTAGTAAAAAAAAATGGGTGGGGCGTGTGTTTACTGCCGTTGGTTTAACGTGAAACCATTTCTACTGGAGACCATCACCAGCACCGACTTCTGGCCGAAGGACGTCGTGTTTCGGCGATTCCGAGGCACCATGCCAGTCCACGCGTCACCAAAAATTACTAACATAGGTTAAGGTAGATACTAACATGCCTAATAAGTAATATTGTGTTTTATTTAGAGATGTAAATCTAAAAACAAAAATAAAAAAAAATAAAAAAAATCCTCAGTGATTTGATGAGGTTTGCTTGTTCCAAGAAATGAGGTTGTTATACAATTGGCCCGTTCACCGGAAACAGATCTAAGTCTCTTTCGTTATATCCGTTGCATTTTAGTTTGGTACCCCGTATGTAATTGTAAGTCGTGTTACGTCACCATTTGTTGACGTAACACGACTTACAATTACATACGGGGTACCAATGTATTGGAGTCCTCGCAAATCTAATCTGCGTACTTTTTATGGGAAGTCCAAAACATTTCTTTGCAAATTGACCAGGGAAGATCTGGCAAACGCAACTCCCTGGGCAATGGAACTGGCAAGGTTTTTATTTATAAAAATTAAAACGTTAAACACGTTAAAAAAACCGACTTCCATCGCAACGACTAAGTATATTTTTGTATTATTATTTTTGGTTTTTGTTATTTTTTTAATAAAATACTACACCGATTTTGATAAAATTTATATGGGACCACACGGGAAGCACAAGCTTTCAAATAAAAAAGGAATCATCAAAATCGGTTCACTCAGTCAAAAGTTACAAGGTAACACACATAAAAAAAAAATACAGTCGAATTGAGAACCTCCTCCTTTTTAGAAGTCGGTTGAAAATAGAATGACAGGCAATCATTTTACACGCCTAAGAGTGAAAGTTGTTCATGTCATTAGCTGATTCCCCCTTTTAGGGGTTGAATTCTGCAAAAACGAGAAACACTTCTTTAATGTCTCTCTTCTCTCTTATCGTGTGGCACAATTAACTGTGCTATCCAAGGGATAGACGGTGGTTGCCTGGTGTTGCACTTAGCATCACCCGCGGTCACGTGTAGGGCATTTAGATTTACACCTACGGACGTGTGCAACGCGACCTTCATACACATCTGGAATTAGATGTGCAGGTTTCACCGTTTCCTTCATCGTTAAAGCAATCGGTAAGTATATTATTTACGTAAGTTTCGAAAAACTCATTGATACACAGGCCATCAGCCCATCAAGCTACACACTTTGGACTTTGTACCATTCTTATGCCCAATGCGTATGGATCAGAATAGCACTACGAGTGTAAAGCTACTGGCCTCTGTACATGTCCGGATTTGAACCCACGACCTCTGGTTAGGAGGACCGAGTCGTTACCGGTTGAGCCACCGACGCTTCACTTGTTTACTCATTTATCTATATCAGCTAACGGGGAGGTTCGCAGTTATACATATAATAGTGCCCTATTCGTTAACAACCCAGAAATGTCCCCACTGCTGGGGTACGGGTCTCTTCCCAAATCACCAAATTCGAGAAGGTTAGGTTAGTTTGTAGGTAAGCGCTCCCCACTGTCAGAAGTTTTTCAAGCCTATAAGGCATCTAATACAGCTTAAGTACTTTTATTTGCGTAGGGAAACTCCGAGCATAGCTCGCTCTACCGCCCTTTGGGTGAGCTTGGGCCTTCTTATGAGGTCCATAGTAAGCGACCATGTCGCAGTTCCGTATGTCAGCACTGGCAACACACACTGGTCAAAGACCCAGAGCCGTCTTTAACCTATTGGAGGCTCTGGGCACATTAGGATAATGGGCCCAGAGCCTCCAATAGGTTAAAGCCGTTGCCAGCAAGCCCGCCTGTCCAAGCGGCTGGCCAGTCTTCAGATATAGGGACTATGTTAATATTTTATTCTATTTTTATTTTCTAATGTCACTAACATTAGATTTGTAAGTCATCGTAAAGTACTAACATTTATGGGCTGTGGGCCTGCTATTTTATTTGATTTGTTTAAAAATCCCATTTAAAAAAAAATTAGTCAGGAGAACAATAAAAAAGCACACGCAATTATTAAAAAAACAAGGGATATGTAAGTGAGTTAAATTAGTTAATTCAAACTTGGCGCGTAACGCTCCGCTTCGTTCGCTTAATTCAAATTTGGCGTGCGTCACTACCCACAGTAAAAATGCAAATTTTAAAAATTGTACTAAGTAGTTCACTGACGATATTTTAAAGTACTGATTACACTGTTTCAGTGTACTCATCATCATCATATCAACCGAAAGACATCCTGGGCTGGACAAAGGCCTCTCCCAAGGATTTCCACGACGACCGGTTCTGCGCTACCCGCATCCAGCAGCTTCCCGCGACCTTCACTAGGTCATCGGTCCATCGAGATGGAGGTCTGCCTATGCTACGTTTTCTGATGCGAAGTCGCCACTCCAGAACTTTACTGCCCTAACGGCCATCCGTTCTACGAGCTATGTGCTCGAGCAGTGCCAATATGAAGTTTAGCGATTCTGAGACCTATGTCGATTACTACGGATCTCCTCGTTTCTGATTATATCACGCGGAAAAACTCCGATTAAGCACGCTCTATTGCCTTTTGAGTGACCTTGAGCCTTCATACGAGGCCTTTAAGTGGCCATGTCTCAGTTCCGTATATCATCACTGGCAACACACACTGGTCAAAGATCTTGCTCATAAGATACTGCTGTACTTGGGACTCAGTATACTATAAAATTGTATTTTTATATATTTGAATTTATTTAAACATGCTGAAATCGGAAAGCGTAATTTTCGAGCGAGAGTAGAGCAGCTTCGCGCATGCATAAGCTAATAAGCGAGTAGGTATTGTAGTCAGTTAATATCGTTAGATTTTTTCGAAATAGGTATGTTTTGTCGGTAGTAAATATCGGCTATCGTTTGGTGATTTGGCAGGAATTAGGGGACCTCATCGATCGCGGGACCCTGGGCACGTGCCCAGAGGGCCCAGTAGGAAAGAGGGACCTGCAAAGACCTTCAGTCACACTGCGGTATTTGGGACGTAAAGATATTGCGAAGGTTCTCGAACGCTAATTTAAAAAAAAAATAGTCATTTGATCCAACATAACATTTTCTATTTTTAATATAACAAAATAATCTGTATCTACGTTACCGACGATGAAAAATTATGTCGTCATAGTTAATTAAATCAAACATTTATGGAATTAAATCTCGTTTTTTATAATGTTCACGCAAACTGGCCGCAAACACAAGGCAAATACCGCCGTTTCTCGCCCCAAAAATTAAATGTGGAATTAGAGGTAGATGTGAAACCTTCTATTGTTTGAACATTGTACGGCTTACCATCGAGGCGAGCCCTTCAGGACAAAGGGAAAGGGCTAGAAGCAGTTTCCCGGGAAAATCAAGGAAATCTTGTTCAAATAACCCTCGGCCTGGCCGACTCGTTAGAGAAACTTTTTTCAGGGATCAAAGAGAAAAATAAAGAAGAAGTGACAGTTTTATTGTTATGAATGACCGTGTTATTAATAATAAACAGAGTAGCCCTGTTTCCCGCTCAATTACTGAGTCATCACCGCTAGACCTAGAAGGCTGAAAATTTGCACAGAGATTCACTTATATTTTCATATTCTGTATTCTCTGATATAAAAAGAAACCATATATGGGGTGACTTTTAATTAGTTCTTGATAGCAAAGGATATGAATGTACTGGTGATTGATTACAAACAAATTCCCCAAAGAAACTATGATGATGATGATGATCTATCCGACCGATTTCGGTCATGGCGACTACTTCGACTCCTAGTCGGTTTGCCGCGCGTGCGCTCGAAGATGGTTTACGAGTATGTAGCCAATCTTCGCAGCGAAACTCCTCGCGCACTGAGGGCATTTAAGTATGCCATCCTCGTAATTGTATGAAATGGTCGCAGGTGGTCGTAAACCTGACCAGAGAAACTATATATGTCAAACATGAAAAAAAAATTGGTATTTTATACATTTTTGCCGATTTGATAACTTATTAAGTATCGAGGACTAAAACTTTTTTTCTGATTTTACGTATAGTTTCTTTGGGAAAGTTGTTTGTTATCACAAGTACGTGCATATCTTTTGCTATCAAGAACTAGTTAAAAGTCACCTTGTATAAAAGAAGACTGAATGATCTATGAACGCACAGCTCAAACCACTTGACGGATCAGAATTAAATTTGGAATACAGATAGCAATTATGACTTGGGCATCCGCTGAGAAAGGATTTTGGTAAACTCCCATGGGAATGGCAAAAATCAGGATCTGTCATGCGAAGCCGTGCACAGCCCAGCTAGTTATGTCAACAAGGATTAAGGCCTCCCAATTGTTTGAAATTGCCGGCTAGAGAATTAAAACGCGGGCGTAAATGGTAAGTGACGATGAATGATGCCGAAGATGGATGCGGGCTTAATATTCCTCAACGCAATGGAGAACTTCAAGCCGAAACACAACAATGCTATTAAGATTGATGTTTGGCGGCAAGACTTAGATACTGGTACGAGTAGCCAGCCAGGCGGGCTTACAAAATGCCCTTCCACAAACCAAACTGACTCTTACAAAGTTAGACCACACCGGGAATCGAACACACGGCCTACTGATGTGAAACTAATGGACCAAACATTACGCCACGGCCGCGGTTCCATCACCTGATTAGTATACCTAAAGCACTTTTCTACCTGCACTACAATAGGCCCTATTTTACAAAAACAAAGTATGAAGGAAAAAAACTCTCAAACTTGAGTTAAGTATCTTATTGCCAAACTAAACATCCATCATCATCATATCAGCCGAAGGACGTCCACTGCTGGACACAGGCCTCCCCTAAGGATTTCCACGACGACCGGTTCTGCACTGCCCGCATCCAGCGGCTTCCCGCGACGTTCACCAGGTCATCGGTCCACCGAGTGGGAGGCCTCCCTACGCTACGTTTTCCAGTGCGCGGTCGCCACTCGAAAACTTTACTGCCCCAACGGCCATCTATTCTACGAGCCATGTGCCCCGCCCACTGAAACTTAAGTTTAAAAATTTTGAGAGATATGTCGGTTACTTTGGTTCTCCTACGGATCTCTTCGTTTCTGATTCTATCACGCAAAGCAAATCCGAGCATAGCACGCTCCATTGCCCTTCGGGTGACTTTGAGCTTTCTTATGAGGCCCATAGTAAGCGACCATGTCTCAGTTCCATATGATAGCACTGGCAACACACACTGGTCGAAGATCTTGCGGTATTTGGTAAACAAAACATTCATCATCATCATCATATCAACCGAAGGACGTCCACTGCTGGACATAGGCCTCCCCCAAGGATTTCCAAGACGACCGGTTCTGGAACATAGCTCTCAGAATTGCTAAACTTAAGTGGCAGTGGGCGGGGTACATAGCTCGTAGAACAGATGGCCGTTGGGGGAGTAAAGTTCTCGAGTGGCGACCACGCACCGGAAAACGTAGTGTGGGCAGGCCTCCAACTCGGTGAAGCCGCTGGAAACAAAATATTAACTTCATAAAAATAAATCATGTAGAAATAAGATGAAATCCCTTCTGTAAACCACTTTATCACAAGCGCGGAGCTTGTGTAGAGAAATAATATTAAGTTAAAATAAATTCTCAAACAATATTTTTTGCACAAATATTTTCGAGATTTCGTCCTCTGTTGACCAGAGAGTTTGCGAGTGTTTGAAGCCCTCCGAGATGAACCGCCACCTTTATTTTATTTTTATTACAAACAAGCTACCCCCGCGTTTGATGGACTGGCTGCTTTATTTTTATTTTTTATTAAAGTTTTCTCAGAGGCTTTTGTATGGGGCGTGATTAAAAAAGTTTTTGGCGGGAGAAATGATTTTGTAGCTGCAGGTAAACTGTAATGGTTTTTATTAGGGTTCCTAATACCAAAGTATATATCTACTAACATACAGTATAGACGCTCCCTGCCGCTCTCTAGATTGCGACCTCACCCCCTCGTCACCCAGGTTGATACAGATTGGTTACAGTTTGGTTGTCGAACGTATAGGGTTTCGCCGCCATTTTGTTTATTCCGCCATTCGTTTTCTGTAATGTTATTTCTGGCCCGTTGTATGAAGTGTCCAGGGTGTGCTATTACTAAGATTCCGCTGTCTGTCCGTCTGTCCATCTGTCAGCGGGCTGTATTAGGTAGACAGTTGAAATTTTCACAGAATGTGTATTTTTGTTGCCGCTATAACATCAAATACTAGAATTTAGAAAAAGTGAAAAGATAAGGGGGGTTTCCATACAAAAACCGTGTTTTTTATAGGTCTAGAAGTATTTTTGATTTGGCTCTATCGTAAAAACGGTAATACATACAAGCGTGAAAACAAAAAAATAATAAAAATCGGCCAAGTGTAAGTCGTACTCGTGCTAAGGAGTTCGAACTGAATGACAAAAAAAGCATATTCACGACGCTCGCGTTAATGTCTTTTGTTCGTAATGTGGATAGGTAGGTATTATTGTAATTTTACTATGTAGTTGTGTGGAGAGGTGTGGTAGTGCGGAACCCTCGGAGTGCTGGTCCGACTTGCACTTGGCCAGTCTTTTTGCTAGTTGCTTTCGTCAAACTTTATCGTTGGTTACGCGCTCCGTAATATTGAGCGCGGTTACCTACAGTGAAAATAATGGATGCAACTTTGGCTTGGCTTGTACATGTTTTATAGAGAACTAGCTTTTGCCAGCGACTTCGTCCGCGTGGAGTTCGGTTATATCGTAGCGTAGGCGAGCGCTAAGAAAAAAAGTAGAATTGCACGGACAAAGTCGCGGGAAAAAGGTAGTAAACTACAAAACTTCTTCATACACCACATTTTTTGCTAGAAAGAATATTTATTAAATGAGGGGCTTCCATACAAAATTTAACCCCTTTTTCACCCCCTTTGGGGGCGAATTTTCCAAAATTCTTTCTTAGCGGATGCCTACGTCATTACAACTATCTGTTTGCCAAAATTCAGTGAAATCCGTTCAGTAGTTCGGCCGGTTTGTTGATAGATGAGTCAGTCAGGTTTGCCTTTTATATATTTAGAAGATTTTGACGAAAATGTTAATCCAGGTCTCATATCAGCCGAAGGACGTCCACTGCTGGATATAGGCGTCCCCCAAGGATTTCCATGGCGACCGGTTCTGCGCTGCCCACATCCAGCAGCTTTCCGCGACCTTCACCAGGTCCAACGAGTAGGAGGCCTGCTTATGCTACGTTTTTGGTGTGCGGTCGCCGCTCGAGAACTTTACAGCCCCAACGGCCATCTGTTCTACGAGCTATGTGCCCCGCCCCCTGCCACTTAAGTTTAGCAATTCTAAAAGCTATGTCGGTAATTTTGGTTCTCCTACGGTTCTTCTCGTTTCTGATTCGATCACGCAGAGAAACTCCGAGCACAGCACTCTCCATTGCCCTTTGGGTGAACGCTGAGAACTGCTTAAGTCAGTTCAACATTTTTTTATTTATTTCATTCACTTTGCTTACCTAAAATTATTTTTCTTTCACACCTATTCGATAAACATCGCTTGGTTCCTCAATAAGTGCGAACAAAATTCTACTATGCTCCTTGTAGGGAGTTTTGTTAGTCTCTTCTCATTGGTCCGCTTTCGTGTCCTGATAAGAACGCTGACCAATCAGAAGACAGAACGCTCAAACCAATGTCTAAGGTACATACGAGTACTAGTTTCTTTTTTCATAGGTTGTGATAAAAAAATATGTCTGTCACTCGGGGCCTAAATATTTTACTCTCAAGCGACGTATATTGAATTCCTTGCCTCGGGATTCTACTTTACATTTTCTCGCTACGCTAGGGAATCTACTAGAGGATCCTTGGCTTCAATCAGAATTCAAACTGAGACCTTCGGAACAAAATATTACTTTGTCCCCATGTTACAGATCATATCAGCTCATATACGTCCTCACCGACGAGGGCCCAGTGTGGTTTAGTCGACTTTACACACAACCTTCGAATCTTTTTGCAGGCGTGCAGGTTTCCTTACGAAGTTTTCATTCACCGTAAGAGCGTCGGATAAACGTACATATAAATCAAAATTCGGGAACACATTGGTACGTGGCAGGATTTGAACCACGACCTCCCAGACAGAAGGCAGTGGCCCTAGCCGTTACGCCACCGACGCCCCTTGTTACACAAATCTACATCTATCTACACTAATATTATTGTCGAGACCCTTGGTCCGTGGGGTCCTAGCGCTACAAGGCTTTTTAAGGAAATATCAAAAAGGTTAGTCGACATCACAGGAGACCGAAGAGCTGGCAGCTACCTTGGACAAAGAATTAGTCTAGCTATTCAAAGGGGGAACGCTGCCAGTATCTTCGGAACCTTGCCTAAAGGGACTACTTTTAATAATATATTTTAGGCATATTATATTTTTTAAGGTTTTTAGTTTTAGGTTCATTGTTATAGTATATATATATTTTGTTATTTACTAATATTATAAAGAGGAAAGATTTGTATATATTTTTGTATGTTTGTAATGAATAAACTCAAAAACTACTGAACCGATTTCAAAAATTCTTATATCATTAGAATGCTACATTATCCTTGAGTAACATGGGCTATATTTATTCTAGAAAAATTAAGGGATTCCTACTAAAACTTTAATAATGTATTCCAAGGTGTAAAAAAAATTGCCATGAAAATGTCTTTCATCGCTTGCACTACGGAAACTACTGGTGATATAACAAAAAAAAATGTTTTACAATATTAAAGAACATATTAATATCTAAAAAATACTTCACGATACCATCGTCGTATCAGCTCATATACGTCCCCACCGAGGGGCTCGCGCCTACCCTGAATTAGGGCGATCGGGCCTTAGTCGACCACTCGGGCCCCGTCGGATTGGTCGTGTATGAACACAACCTGCGAGTTTCTCCGCAGGCGTGTGCAGGTTTCCTCACGACGTTTTCCTTCACCGTAAGAGCATCGGATAAACGTACATTGCCCAACTATTGTAGTTATGTCACTCACTAACTTAAAAACGAAACCCTATTACTGAGACTTCGCTGTCCGTCTGTCTGTCCGTCCGTTGCTGCTATAACAAAAAGTACTAAAAAACAGAATAAAATAAATATTTAATGGGGCTCCCATACAACAAAGGTTTTATGCTCGTTTTTGCTCGATATTGATAACGGCAACAGGTAGACGCTTGAAATATTCACAGAATATCTAGTTATATATTCAATTTAAAAATAAATAATTAAAATAAAATAAAATAAACATTTTAGGGGTGCTTCCATACAACAAACGCGATTTTTATAGATAATGGTACGGAACCCTTCGTGCGCGAGTCCGACTCGCACTTGGCCGGTTTGTACATTTTAAAAGTTGATAGAAATGCTTCACTTAAAGAGCATCTTCTTACCCTACAGAACATGTAACTTTAATTATATATATTTATTTTAGTAAGAATAATTATTTTATTTTTAGTGATTTATTATATAATGCTATTAATTTATTTATTAAAAGTTTATGGTTTATTTATGAAGGTAGATTAGGTTTGTTTATACTTAGTTGTATTTTATTTAGTTTATATGATTATTAATAATATTATGTACCCACAGATTTGCCTTTCATACTTTATAGTCTCTCAACACCCGATAAGGTTGGATGGAACAGATCTCTTATAGAGATAAGTCCACCTTTGTACACGTCTTATATATGTATATAAATCAACCCCTATTTCTTCTGGTCATCGCATCACCGATTTCGCTAATTCTTTTTTTGTTGAGTTCGTTATTGTCAGGAGATGGTTCTTATGTGGGGTAGCGTAGGGTAGGGTAGTGTAGGGTAGGGTAGGGTTGGGTAGTGTAGTGTAGCGTTGTGTGTTGTGTAGTGTAGGGTAGGGAAGGGTAGTGTAGGGTAGGACAGGGTAGGGTAGGATAGGGTAGGGGAAGGGTAGGGTAGGGTAGTGTAGAGTAGGGAAGGGTAGGGTGGGGTAGGGTAGGGTGGGGCAGGGCAGGGCAGTGCGGGCAGGGCAGTGCAGTGCAGTGCAGTGTAGTGAAGGATAGTGTAGTGTAGGATAGTGTAGAGTAGGGTAGTGTAGGATATTGTAGGGTAGGATAGAGTAGGGTAGGGTGGGATTAAGAAATAAACAATCATTTAGATAATAATGTCAAAATGCAATCCTTGAAATAAGCCAGAACATGTCCTTATACCATAAAAACAATATAACACTAAAAGTTATACATAAAAATCATTTAATGTCATTGATACCTTTGACAAGAGTAGGCCAGTTCACACGGACAGCACCCGGTCACGAGTATAACTCGAGAGTCAGCCATCGCTCCCATCAAACAAAGGAACGATCCGGCTCGTACATATATTTGCGTGACAAACAGCAAATATTCCACACATTAGAGCCCGGTTGAAATTATCAAGGTTCAGTTTAAACTTTTATAAACATTCGACATTCTGGGTACTTAGATAGTTAGAAATTTAATGATCTGATCCCACAGATAATCGATGCAATAACGTCAACAGGCGAACTCATTGAAGTAAGCGTAATTACTGTCTGATCTATTAATTAAGGCAAACGTTACATAACTCAAATCAAACACTGGATATTTGCATTACTACGCAATCACTTCATAAGTATAGTATCTACCAATGGAACTCGAATAAAAGTCGACATTGAATCACCGTGAAACAGATAGATACCTAGGTACGTTACAAACCCAAATCCAATACTGCATATTTGCGTTACCACCCAATCACTTCTTAGGTAAAGTATCTACCAATGAAACTCGAATAAAAGTCGACATTAAATCACCGTGAAACAGATAGATACCTAGGTACGTTATTTGGAATGAGATAAGATTAGATATTAAAATTATTGCTTACTTTATTACTTTTAATTATTATTATTTAGGTTATGTTTAATTTTTAGCACTTATTATAATTTATTACCTACTTTAATATGTCCTACAAAATTGACATTGTTTCTGGATTGAATAAATGAATGATGAATACTGCATATTTGCGTTACCACGAAATCACTGTATCTACCAATGAAACTCGAATAAAAGTCGACATTAAATCACCGTGAAACAGATAGATACCTAGGTACGTTACAAACCCAAATCCAATACTGCATATTTGCGTTACCACCCAATCACTTCTTAGGTATAGTATCTACCAATGGTACTCGAATAAAAGTCGACATTAAATCACCGTGAAACAGATAGATACCTAGGTACGTTACAAACCCAAATCCAATACTGCATATTTGCGTTACCACCCAATCACTTCTTAGGTATAATATCTACCAATGGTACTCGAATAAAAGGCGACATTGAATCACCGTAAAACAGATAGATACCTAGGTACGTTACAAACCCCAATCTAATACTGCATATATTTGCGTTACCACGCAATCACTTCTAAGGTATAGTATCTAAAAGTCGACATTAAATCACCGTGAAACAGATAGGTAGATACGTTACAAACCCAAATCCAATACTGCATATTTACGTTACCTCGCAATCACTTCTTAGGCAACTAATATATATATACTTTATCTTACGTATAGTATATTCCAATGGAACTCAAAGGTCGACATTTAATCACCGTGAAACAGATAGGTACCCAGGTACGTTAAAAACCCAAATCTAAACTATTTGTAAGTATAAAATGATAAACTGACTGATATATCAACGAACAGCCCAAACAGATGGACCTAGAGACTTGAAATTTTGCATATAGGTACCTTATATAATGTAGGCATCCACTAAGGAATGATGTTAGGAACTTCCACCCCCGGCGGTAAAATAGTGGATGAAAGGTTTATGAAAGTAGGATTTTAAATTTTAGTGTTTAGGCTGAAAATTGATAATCATTTTGAAAGCGACTGAGCGATTTTGATAATTCCAACCCCTTAGGGGTTAAAAGGAAGATGAATTTGTGTATGGGAGGTCCTTTATTTTCACAGTTAAAATCTCTAAATTTATTATTTAAGCTTATGGTTGGAGACTCACGCCAAGTATATAGGTGTTATCATTTTGTATTTTAAGTAATTTCTTGAAATCCTGTACATACATACATGTTATACAGTGCAAGTAAGGATTTTTTGAAATTCCACCCCTAAAAAGATAAAGCAGGGGTGAAAGTTTTTATGAAAGTCCGTCAGTTTCGAAGTTAGGATCTTCAAATTTTGTGTTTAGGCAAAAGATTGAAAATCAGTTTATACGCATTAGCGGTTTTTATGATTCCACCCCAGAAAGAAAAAAAAACGAGGTATGAATGTATGTATGGAAAGTCCTTCATTTCCTAACTAAAAATTACTAAATTTATTATTTAAGCTTATGTTGGGAGACTAACGCAACATATATTGATGTTATTGGAATTGGAACGTTACCAAAAATATATTTAATAGATAAATAAATAAGTAAATATTATGATACACTTCTGCTTATCTAACCTTTGTAAATACCTAACTATAAATACAATACACGATTGATAATAAATTATTTAAACTAATAATAAATCTGTACGAAACCTCTCCGTTCCGATTCAAATTGCGTTTGGTGTTCTAACTACCAATCGCGCATCCCTTAACCGCTGCATCTACTAATCACATACATAGCATGACTATTACTTTATGGGGTGAGGATACTGAACGCCTCATCAGTTCGTCATTCCAAAACTTGCCATAGCGGTACATCCTGTCTACGAGTCGTAAATTTTAAAATGCCATTTTGTAACGGCTACTGTTAAAAAACTCGCTTAGTTGAACTCGCGTGGAGAGGGTTCCGTACAGTGCCAAAGTCAAATACAAAGTATCACATTTGAAATCCTTACAGTAAGACGCGAGTTAACTACTACTAGCGCTATCTAGTGGTGTTTTAGTGAACTATTTCCTGTAAGTGAACGTATCATATTAAGTTTACCACTTTATATGATACGTTTACAATCAGCCACTATACTTGGCGTTTGCGGACTATAAGAAAGCCTTCGATTCAGTAGAAACCTGGGATGTGTCTCTCCAGCGGTGCCAAATTGACTATCGATATATCAAAGTGCTGAAGTGTTTGTATGAGTACGCCACCATGTCGGTTCGACTTAAGGATCAAAACTCGGAACCTATCCGGCTGCAGCGAGGGGTGAGATAGGGAGCGTTATATCTCCAAAACTGTTTACCGCCGCCCTAGAAGATGTTTTTAAGCTTTTGGACTGGGGTGGACTCGCTATCAATATCAACGCCGAGTACATCACCCACCTTTGATTCGCTGACGACATCGTGGTGATGGCTGAGACTATGGACGACTTAGGCACAATGCTCGATGGTCTCAGTAGAGCCTCTCAACAAGTGGGTCTTAAAATGAACATGGATAAGACGAAAATTATGTCAAACGTCCGTGTAATACCTACTCCTCTGAAGGTTCGAGGCTCTACACTCGAAATTGTTACGGAATATGTATACCTGTGATAAACAGTCCAGTAAGGTAGGTTCAACTTCGAGAAAGAGGTCAATCGTCGAATCCAACTCGGCTGGGCAGAGTTCAGGAAGCTTCGCAATATCTTTACGTCCCAGATATCACAGTGTCTTAAGACCAAGGTCTTCGACCAGTGTGTGTTGCCAGTGATGACATACGGAACTGAAACATGGTCGCTTAGTATGGGCCTCATAAGATGGCTCAAGGTCACCCAAAGGGCAATGGAGCGTGCTATTCTCGGAGTTTCTCTGCGTGATCGAATCAAAAACGAGGAGATCCGTAGGAAAACCAAAAACCGACATAGCTCTCAGAATTGTTAAACTTAAGTGGCAGTGGGCGGGGCACATTGCTCGTAAAACAGATGGCCGTTGGGGCAGTAAAGATCTCGAGTGGCGACCACGCACCGGAAAACGTAGTGTAGGCAGACCTCCCACTCGGTAGACCGATGACCTGGTGAAGGTCGCGGGAAGCCGCTGGATGCGGGCAGCGCAGGACCGGTCGTCGTGGAAATCCTTGGGGGAGGTCTATGTCCAGCAGTGGACGTCCTTCGGCTGATATGATGATGACTTGCACGTTAATGCAAACATACTGGTTTTCGTCGAGTTCCATTAGTTGCACCTTTTCAGGGTGTTCAATGTTATTCGCAGAAACTCTCACAAACTCACACACTCTCTCACAATAGAGTGGTTACGCTCGTTGCGTAACGTCATTGGGTTATATTATCTAACAGAACCTAGGCCAGCAGCCTGACGCGGATTAAAACTTTTGCTTCTGACTATGATGATTGTGTTTGGTATTTAAGGCGCGTGTGGTCGTGAAAAGATCATTTTGAAAAGCATAATACTCTTAAAAGAGCGCACAGATAATTTCGTAATAAAAATTAGGCATCAATATGTAACCTCGCCCTGATTCGGGGTAGGCTCGAGCCCCTCGGTGGGGACGTATATGAGCTGTAATGATGATGTAACCTTAAATCTGAGCATTTCATATTTTTGAAGAAAATTTAATAGTATGTTTGTGAGGCAGTTCTTAACTTTAAATTCAATTTTTAACCCCCGACTCAAAAGGAGGGGTGTTATAAGTTTGACGCCAATGTCTGTGTGTGTGTCTGTCTGTCTGTCTGTCTGTGGCATCGTAGTTCTTAACTGATTTAGATGCGTTTTTTATTAACGTGAAAGCAAGTTTTCTTACTGTGATTCTTAGCTATTTTTGGTATAAATCGATTCAGCAGTTTGAAGATCATCAGTTCTTATCTAGGTGATGAAGGGATGTGGCTAACTTATACCTTATATCGGTCGAATCGATTTAAAATTTGGTGCCCTGTATAGTAACAATATTGCAAAACCATGGTAACCTTGACCTGATGCTGCAGCATCTCCTGGAATCTGCAGGATACCCATCTTCTCACCAACTTACAGTACAGACATCATATTGGGCTCATTGGAATAGTCACAATAAATAGGTGTTAGATAGAATATGGTAACCTTGACCTGACGCTGCAGCATCTCCTGGAATCTGCAGGATACCCATCTTCTCACCAACTTAAAGCACAGACATCATATTGGGCTCATTGGAATAGTCACAAAAAATAGGTGTTAGATAGAATATGGTAACCTTGACCTGATGCTGCATCATCTCCTGGAATCTGCAGGATACCCAACTCCTCGCTAACTTACAGCAGAGGTATCCTGTTTGCGCTAATTGGAATAGTCACAATGAATAGGTGTTAGTTAAAACATGGTAACTTTGACCTGAGGCCTTATTTTTTGGCTGATATGATGATTCGTTCACAAAATTTACCCGACCGCATTATAATATTATTAAATAAATTATAGTCATATTAATATTATATTATTATTACTTTTTTATTTTATTTAAATGTCATTGTGAAGTCGAGTAAAAAAAGGGAATCATGATGGACACAACGACACCTCGCACTCCAAAATCCGTTGAAGATACAGGCTCAGAAAAAAAAATACACTCTGTATATGCATGTCAGTTTTTACATAACACATAAACATTATCCTGTTGGCAATCGGGTAATAAATCTGTATCATAACTTTAGAGCACCAGCTCCCTTGCTACCAAGTTAATCACATCAGCAATCATCGGGGAATCCCCTCGTCGTGTGAAGCGGCCCTAATTTTATTAGGGGCGCTGCACACTGGACTAACTACAAACAACATCCATAACGAAGTTGTTTAGGTTTGTATTAAAATGTAAAATAGGAAGAAAACTAAAGACTAAATTTTGGTCTAAAAATCTTTCTAAAAATGTGAATTTCAGAACAATTTATAAATGAAAGCAAAAAATCTCTCCCGGTAACTGTAAGTTCTCTCACACGACTATTATGCGACCAAAACAAAATTCCCTCAGCTCCTTGCATTCAGTAAGTCCTGTGTTTACTCTGCAAATTGGCAGGGTTATTTGAGTTTGAAATTAAGTAGCTCGCTATGCCTTTTTTTGCCGACGAAGCGTCTGCTTGGTTTATTCCATATTCCCCTTTTTCTGTGCCTCTTTGCTGGAGAACAGGAAAAATACACTGACATTTTAAAATTTTAATAGGTTTAAATGATAAAAAGGTAAGTAGTCCTGTTTTTTCATTTCACAAGTTCGTTAGGAGGAGTTAATTTGTTAGGATTTAGAGCCACAATTTCTAAGGAAGCGATTCACTTCACTTCACATCAGCTCATATATAAGTCCCCACCGAGGGGTTCGAGCCTACCCTGAACTAGGGCGACCGGGCTAAAGCCCACCACGCGGGCGCAGTGCGGGTTTGTCAACTTCACACACAACCTTCGAGTTTCTTCGCAGATGTGTGCAGGTTTCCTCACGATGTTTTCCTTCGCCGTAAGAGCGTCGGATAAACGTACATATGAGATAGAAATTAGAAAACACATTAATACGTGGCAGGACTCGAACCACGACCTCCCGGATAGAAGGTAGCGGCCCTTGCCGCTGCGCCACCGACGCCCAAGGAAGCAATTACCTAATTTTTAATACAGCACAACTTTTATCCTAAGACTTATTGAATTAAAAAAAACGGCTAAGTGCGAGTCGGCCTTGAGCACCGAGGTTTCCGTACCACTACAACGCTACACACAAGTACAACAATGCTACCTATTAATTTCACAAAAACAAAAGACAACAACGCGAGCGACAGATAAACGAATTTTTGAAATTCAGTTCGGATGCCTTAACGCGAATACGACTCACACTTGACCGGTTTTGGTTATTTTTTAATTTACTTTGGAAGTATTACTATAATCACACGAAGTTTTGACGAGAGAAAAAGAAATAACGAAATACTTTTCTCGTATGGGACCCTCAATTTTTCACTTTTTTAAAATTTTATTATTGATGTGAAACATTTAATGCTAAGGTTAAGACCTTCTGTTCACGTAGCTACGCTGTTGTCATGGTGACGCGTAGCCGAGCATTGTGTATTGATGTGACAGTAACATGTTAAAATTACCTACATAAGTACCTAATTATCTACCCAGCGGTAGTAAACAAAATTATTCTGGGGTTTGACTAACAACTAGCCTTTGTACATCACTGGTAATTGTACACAAGCTATTGTATCTAGGCATTTGTGTCTCTCAGTTCTTCCTACCCCACCTTAAAAATAAAGTACACTGCTCGGAGTATTAAGGAATCAAGTAGCCTATACAGGCGATACCCCCTTGTTAAAAACGTTGGTCTAACAGGTATATAAGTGTATATGTCGCAGCCTTTTAGCTTGATTAGCCATTCAATGAAATTCATAGCTTTTTAACTAATTGGCGCCGTTTAACTGCCTGCATGATTATTTAGCCATTCAACTAAACGCCTAGGCAAATGTCTTGGATCGATATCGTTCAACTTCTGCTAGCCAGGTAGTTTAAATATACAACTCAGTGGAAAAATGCTTAAGGGGGGCAGGTGGGAGGAAGAAGGGGACATTTCTCAATCGACGGAGCCCCTCCTGCGCTCCTAGTTCTATATTTTCATTTAAAAATAACACTAGGACTGTGAGTGTATCCTCCTAACCAAATGAGTCGGAGGTTCCCCGAAATTTCGAGCTCGCTTCGCTCGCTCCCGCTCTAGTTTTAATTGTTCCATTTTTCAGTCGGCATAGCCCCTGCGGAGCTTCTACTTCTGTAATCGCTTCGCTCGTATAGTAAATGGCCTAAGCATCAGCTAGCCAAATCATTAAATGTATTATCGTTCAGGCAGTATGTTAAATGCCGTCATTTATTGAACTGGCTAGGCAGCATATGAATGGCTAATTTAACCAGTTGGCTGCAACAATTATATATTACCTCAATTCGTTAGGTCATTTCGCACATAACGTCAAACTGAATTGAACTCACGCAGAAATGGTATGTCGTTCATATTTGCTATGTTTTCTTTTTTTTTTGATGTAAAACATCTACTACGGCGGGACAGACCGACTGTTGGTACACGCTAAGCATTGTGTATCGAATCATGAATCACACAGTAAAAAGTAATTGTATTGAGTATGAAAAAGCCTGAACGTACTCTCTGTTTAACATTTAATTGTTGACTTCACTCAAAGGATCGGTACAGACTTAAAAAAATACATTTTCATCCCCCTATCTCGGAAATTGTATTTTTGCTCTTCGATATCTGAGTGCAAAAGCCGTTTTTATTCGCTTGAGGAGAAAAAGTAAATTGAATTTAGAACATCGTGTGCACTAAGTTTGTGAATTCAAAACATTAATAAAACCTATTTACTTCTACCTCCATGGTGCCGAATTTATCATACAAACTTTTTTAATTTGTTAAAAACTCAGACTCGGATCATTCTTGGTGCACTTTTTTTTTAATTGGCTTTGCTCGCGCCATTTTCTTTTCACGTCATATTGTTAAACCCTTACGTTAAAAACTAGAAATTTGAAAACAAGTGAACAACCTTAAATGAGTGATTATAGCGACGAGGAAGTTTATTTGACGTCAACAGAATTGACTGAAACTGTTTTTAATGCGCAAATGTTTTTTTTTTGCATTTTGTCATTTCCTTGCTGAGGTGGAATGAAAAGTTACGTGTTGCACTCGAGTGCAAAGATTTTTCACCTCGTGCTCTTTTGATTCCCTCGCTAACGCTCAGGATTCTTAGTTTCGCTTGCTCGGTCATCAAAATTGAGCACGCGGTTAAAAAGCAACTTTGCTCTCTTGTATAACAAATAACTATTTAAAAAAAATATTTTTTATGTACATTAATAAAACAATTGGTTTAGGTACCCTTAACTGGGGCTTCTACCCAACATACTGAACAACTTTGCCCAAAGAACCCGTCATCAATTCTAAAAAAAATGAAACCTTCCATACAAAAATGCACAACATTTGTCGATCAACTGACAGATGAAAAGTCATTTTTTTGAGATTACAGAAAAGTAAAAGAACTAAAGGTGTTCAGTATGACGAGTAGAAGTTCCATTTATCGGAACCTATACCAATTTTGTTGCACCCTGTATATTCGGGAAGAATTAATTATATTTTGTTTTTGATTAACCCACATAATTTATTCAGCCATATTTATTTCGTTTCATAAAACATCCTTTCAGGCATATTTTCTGTACAAAATAGTTTCGATGTTTCACATCTTCCAGGTATCCCACGACGGCTATTTTTTTTCTTTATTGAATTAGTCCTAATAACACATACGAGTATACTATGAAAATTTCAATTAAATACCTTTCACAGTTAAAAACATACAGCCTTATAAATGTCGAACAGACAGACGGGCGGAGAGACGCACAGCGTATCCTGTACACGTATCCTACATAGTTATAGGGTCCCGTTACTTGGTACGGAACCCTAAATAGATCCTATCTACCTACTTACTTTTACAATTGATTGATAGGAATTAGTTGAGTTTACGTGCTCCATGCTCGACTGCATCGTCTTTCATAAGTTGTTAAAATGTATATGCAAACTAGCTATTTCCCGTGTCTTCGCTCGCGTGGAAATCGTTTTCGTTCGAGTCGTGAAAAATCTCAGAGAAAAAAAATCACTCAGTTTTTAAATGCAATTTTTGATTGGTAAACATGTCTAACGACCCTTAAACTTTCACTAGGTACTTAACGTAGTATAATAACGATTCAGTATAAAAACTACAGAAATAACTTATATTTCATTGTATGGCTACACCTGAAAAAAGTAAGACTTTCAAGTTTTATTTGAATTAAAAATTGAAAAAGTAAACATGAAATTTGTAAAACAAAAGCATTCTTTAAAAATAGGACTCATTAAATTGCCACAGTGTAAACAAGTCTATCGTCATGGACCGCTTTGCCTTGACACTACACGCTGCATAATTTCTCGCCCTTCTAACTGTGGTAAGACGAACCTAGTCATTGGTCTTCTTTTACACGAAGATGGGCTGAAATTTGAAAATCTTTATATTTATTCTAAGACTCTGTTCCAACCAAAATATTTTTAACTTGAAATAGTATTTCAACTTGTACCTGGCATTGTAAAATATCGTGGAAATGAGGAAGTAATAAATATTCATGAAGCAGCTCCAAATTCCATCATATTATTTGACGATATTGCGTGTGAAAATCAAAACAATGTTCGTGATTTCTTTGCAATGGGAAGACATAAACATGTAGATTGCTTTTATTTAAATCAAACATATTATCGGAAAATTCCAAAGCAACTTATACGAGATAATGCTAATTTGATTATTATTTTTAAGCAAGATGATGTCAATTTGCGCCATGTTTACGTTTACGACGAGCATGTTGGTGCGCCATGTTTACGACGAGCATGTTGGTGCGCCGATATGACCTGGATGCAGTTTCGAGACATGTGCTCAAAGGTTTGGAATGAGCCTTACAGTTCATCATTTCAGCTCATATACGTCCCCACCGAGGGGCTCGAGCCTACCCTGAATTAGGGCGATCGGGCCTTAGTCGACCACGCGGGCCCAGTGCGGGTTGGTCGACTTCACACACAACCTTCGAGTTTCTTCGCAAGTGTGTTGTGCAGGTTTCCTCACGATGTTTTCTTTCACCGTTAAAGCAATCGGAGAGTATATGTACGTAAGTTACGAAAAACTCATTGGTACATTGGCCGTCCGGATTTGAACGCGGCACCTCTGGTTAGGAGGACCGAGTCGTTACCGGTTGAGCCACCGACGCTTGAGCCTTACAGTTATTTAGTAATAAATAAAGACTGTTAAAAAAAATGGATGTTACAGAATTAATTTTGATAGTTATGTTGTTATAGACTAATTGCAATAAAAATGAAGTCAACTGATTTTTACCATCACTATCGTTTAGATATAACTAATAAGAGAACGTATTTATGATGGAAGAAAAATCATTCAAAAAACAAATACTTGCATCTGCTGCTGCAGCGGTTAAGCGTAAAGTTAATGTCAAAAGATTGTAAAACAGATAACAAAATGGTTTAAAAGTCAGTTTTGAAACCAATAACTTAACCATTTAAAGAAATTGCAAGTAAAAACATTTCAGAAGAAAACTTTGTCAACACTTTTTATATGTCAAGAACTAAAAAAACGTATTGTAGATAAGGGTAGTAAAACTTCATCTAACAAGCGTAAGCGTTTGTCAATGACAACATTAAAGGGACATATATTTAATAACACATCAAATGAATTTTATTCTGCTGACGATGAAAGTGGTGGTGAAGTGGTGATGAAAGAATCGATAAACTGAAGTGGCAGTGGGCAGGGCACATAGCTCGTAAAACTGATGGTCTCTTGGGCAGTAAAGTTCTCGAGTGGCAAACGCAAACCGGAAAAAGTAGCGTAGGCAGGCCTCTCACGCGGTTGACCGACGACCTGGTGAAGATTGCGGGAAGCCGCTTGATGCGGGCAGCGCAGGACCGGTCGTCGAGGAAATCGTTGGGGAGGCCTTTGTCCAGCAGTGGACGTTCTTCGGCTGATATGTTAATGATGATGATGAAAGTGGTCCTTACCATCATCAAGAAAATTTAAATCACTCAATTTTTAGCAATCCCAATAATGACGAAGGTTTGAATATTATTTAACAACAAAAAAACTGAAATAAGAGAGCTGTTCATCTTAGGAAAGTGTTAGCCTTCGGAATTGGTGGTCCTTGTCTGAAGAGGTTACAGAAAATATTCCTTTTGGTATTAGAAGAGATAGAGGAAAACTTATGATCGGCTCAACAAAAATGGTTATTAATGACGAGGAAATTATTGCGGGTGCTGATAAGTATGAAAATACTCCATTATTACGTGAACTTTTGTTTAAAAAGACATCGAGGCTAGATCTTATTACTGAATACGATAAAAAAATATACAAGTCGATATTACTAGCTACGAATGCTCATCTTAGAGACAATGATCCTAACAAACCCATCAAAAGTAGTAATTAGTGCAACCTATATGTACAATGGACCAACAATTTTTTGTTCTTATTAAGTACATAAAAATTCACATTTATCTTGTGATTATTCCTTTCATATATTTTTGTATCAAAAAATGACACGGGAAATGTTATACATAAAATATTACTCAAGTCGAGCACAGTGTTATAATTCAGGTAAAAAGAAGATCGCTCAGGGTTAGACTTGCTGGAAATAAGGCAGCCATTATACTCCACACAAAACAGAGATTATCGATGTTTTTATGTTAATACAAGCGCAATACATACGCCTTAAAAAAACTCTCTCGTTCCTGAAATTTGTCAATTTTTTAACTATGATTTGAATTGCTTTTAAAAAAATATTATAAAAATCATAATTTGATGATTTAATTTAAAGGATTTAATTTCTACAGTGTCACTCTTAGGCAGCACAAACTCTAAAAACAACTAAAAGTTAACTTTGATATTTACATGCTGCTGCTGCTTATCAGCGATTAGCTAGTGCACGCGCCGTCTGGTGGCGGCCAGGAAGTCTGCGGGCGCGCCGCCCGTGCCCGCGGTTGTGCCACTCGAGCGCATCCTGTATGACACTATGCGTGACCTGAACGCGCTACATAACTTTTTAACATCTTCGCTCAGTTCGACTGTATTATTATTTTTATGTAAGTAACTACGAAGATGAGCAGAGGAAGCTTTACTTTTGATCGACTAATCGCAAACATTACAATAAACTAAAAGTGAGTATCAAATTACATAAGTTATCATCAAATTGCATTGTCTAAATATAAGTAGGTAGTTACAGTAGGTAGTACTACTGGCAATCGTAATTATGGTTCATCTATCTATCTTCTATCTTATAATAAAACTGTAACGGGGCCGCGTCTGTACATGAAATATTTTTGTAAAATAATATCTGTGGTGGACATTACTAACGATATAGAGGTCAAAACAACAACTTTTGGATTTTTTGTCTGTCTGTCTGTCTGTCTGTCTGTCTGTATGTTCGCGCATCACGCAAAAACTACCAGGCCGATTTTGATGAAATTTTGTATGGTGGTTCCTTATAGCCCGGGGTAACATATAGGATACTTTTTATCCCGGAAAATTTAAGAGTTCCCGTGGGAAAATCAAAAGTATTCGTTTATAGAATGTCTCACCACGCAAATGTGGCTTTACCTATTACAATCTAACTATATACTTTGATACCCTATGTGATGGAACGGAACGCAGCTGCGCGCCCCTCCCTCACGCCCTCCCCGCAGTCTAGGATTTTGACAGGTGATGGGTTGCTTTTTTGGGTTCGGTTGTGTTGTGTCATGTGTGGTGCGGAGTACGAAAAATAAATATATATCAAATCATTCAGGCAGAGTTTTAATTAATAACACGCCTGGATATCAAGATTATCAAATTGGCGACGAGGAATCTAAAGAAGTCACGCGATATTTATCAAAAAGTATTTGCTTGAGGCACGCCGTCCGCCATGCTTGACAATGAATAATGGAAGAAATAAAAAAGTACATAGAAGAGGGTAAAACTTCTTGGATTCAAACGTATTCAAAGGAACAATTAATCTCCATAGCGCAATCTCTTTCAGTAAACATTTTGGAAAATACAGGCCTTGATGATATTAGAAAAACATTGAGAGCGTACGTAAAGGAAAACCAAGAAAAGAAAACGGGAATCATGGCGTCACTAATATCAAACATTGAAGTTTTTAAAGGAGGTAGTTTTAAAGCATACATCGAGCAGTTTATTTGCTTCACAGCATTAAATGAGATTCCACCAGAAAAACATGTAACGCTGTTGATCACAAAACTAAGCAGTGAAGTTTATGAAAATCTAAAAGGGCTTACAGCTCCTCAGAAGCCACCGGAGTGTAAGTACAACTACTTAGTAGAAAAATTGACAGAATATTACGATCCCGTGAAAAACATACATATAGAAAAATCAAAATTTAGAAGCAGAAAACAGATGGCAGGTGAAACAGTGGAGAAGTTTGTTCTAGAACTGAGAAAATTGGCCTCAAAGTGCGACTTCAGTGATCCCGGCGAGCAAATAAAAGAACGGCTGTTAGATGGAGTTATAAATGAAAAATTGAAATTTGAATTATTAAAGGAAAGTAATAAGACCCTAGAGGAGTTGATCATTTTGGCAAAAACAGTGGAATGTGCTTACAATCTGGCACATTCAGAACAGGTAGAAGTGTTCAAATATGACCCATCTAAAGCACCGCAGAACAAAAACAAACCAGGATATCGACCTCAGATGCAACAAGACTGGTCGCGAGGGAAAGTTGAAAGTCAAGATTGCTTCTGCTGTGGCAAGAGGGGGCATATGAAGAATACATGTTCATTACGGTTTAAATACTGCTCGGAATGTGGTCAAAGGGGGCATATTTTTAGAATGTGTCGTAAACAAAACAAAAGTGGTAGAAAAGTTAACGTGTTAGAAAAATCTGGTGAATTTAGTGAAAATCAAAGTGATAAGGAATCTGACGTTCTATGTGATCTGAAAAACTTGAACTTAGTGGGGGATACTGACCAGGAATCTGGGGAAGAATATCAAGTGTTCTCTTTTAACAGCATCAACAAGGTGGACCCAATGAGTTTGACTGTGAAAGTATGTAACAAACTGGTAACATTTGAGGTAGATTCTGGATCTGAAGTAAGTACTATAAACGAAAATACAAAAAATAGGCTTTTCAGTCAGTTAGAATTATTACAGTCAAAAACAGTTTTTACTAACTTTGATCAGACACAGTCAAGGCCCTTGGGCCACATTATGGTGACCATACAACTTGGTTCTGTTTGTGTAGATAATGTACGATTGTTTGTTATGAAAAATAACTGTCCTCAAGTGATGGGTAGAGATTGGTTAACAGCCCTTAAGGTATGGCCATTGAAAATTGAACAAAATGTATTTAATAACCAAAAAATATGTGAAAAGGAAATGATAAATAAACTAAAAACTGAGTTCGAGCCAGTATTCACACCAGGCTGGGGTAGTTTTAATGGAGGGACCATTAAGTTAAAATTAAAAGAAAACGTTGTGCCAAAATTTAAGCCATGTAGATCTGTGCCATTTGCTCTAAAAGAGAAAGTAAATAATGAAATAGATAGATTGTTAGAAAACAAACGTATCGCTCCTATTGAATACAGTGAATGGGGCACACCAGTGGTGCCTGTGATTAAGGGGGATGGTTCTGTTCGTTTATGTGGGGATTACCGATTAACTCTGAATCCACATTTAGAAATAGATCATTTCCCACTGCCTAGTGTTACTGATATCCTACAAAAGATGCAAGGTAATGAGTTTTTCACGGAGTTAGACCTATCTGAGGCCTATCTACAGGCACCCCTTGATGAGGAATCACAAAATCTAGTAACTATTGTAACGGAGAAAGGATGTTTTAAATATTTATATCTACCATATGGTGTAAGTACTGGTGTGGGCTCGTTTCAGAGATTGACTACGCAGATGTTGCAAGGTCTAGAAGGAGTAGTAGTCTATGTGGATAATATATATGTTGTAGGAAAGTCATTAATTGAAAACTATAATAGAACTAGAGAGGTTTTACAACGTCTTTCCGATGCAGGATTAAAACTAAAACAAAAAAAATGTAATTTCTTTAAAAGTAAGGCACAGGTTTTCGGGTTTGAAGTTAATGGTAAGGGTGTCAAAGTATTGCCAGAAAAAATTGAAGCAGTTTTAAAGGTTCCAAAACCAACAAATATTAAAAGTCTAAGATCTTTTCTAGGAAAAGTAAATTATTATAGTAGATTTTTAAAAGACATGGCTATCACCTTAGAACCTCTATATAAATGTTTGAAAAGGGAGAAATTTAACTGGAATCATGAGTGTGATATAGCATTCGATCAAATTAGAAAAGCATTGACAAACACAAATGTTATGGCTCATTTTGATCATAATTTACCTGTAATACTAACGTGTGATGCATCAGACTATGGCGTAGCAGCGGTATTGTCGCAAAGATGTGAAAAAGGAATTATAAAACCAGTGGCATATGCAAGTAAAAAACTGTCTGAAACTCAACAACGCTATTGTACACTTGATAAAGAGGCATATGCTATTGTATTTGGAGTAACTAAGTTTTATGAGTACCTATATGGGAAAAAGTTTATCTTGGAAACAGATAATTCAGCATTGACACATATTTTTAATCCTAACAAAGGAATTCCAAGGATGGCAGCTAAACGATTACAACACTGGGCCATATTTATGTCAGCTTTTGACTATATGATACAATATATAAGTACTCATAATAACCCGGCAGATTACCTGTCTAGATCTCCATTGGAGCTAAATAAGAGTAAAAAAGAGGATGTACTACAAGCTGGTGACGTAAGCATCTTAAATGCATATACTGTAAACTCTCAAACTGATGGAATTTTACTTGATTGGAAATTAATAGAGAAGGAAACAAAAAAAGATGTTGTATTGTCAACTGTGTTAAGATTATGCATAGATGGCTGGCCATCTGAAAATTCATATGGTGACTGCCTACACCCCTATTTTAGTCGTAGATTTGAGTTAAGTGTGGACAAAGGATGTATTTTGTGGGGATATAGAATAATTGTACCATATGCTTTACAAAGTAGGGTGCTTGAACAACTTCATGCCAGTCATTTTGGATCCACTAGAATGAAAGAACTGGCAAGATCATACATCTGGTGGCCAGGACTAGATGATAATATAATGACTATTACCCAAAACTGTTTGGTTTGCCTACAAAATAGAAAAGAAAATAATAGTATTCCTTTGCATGTATGGCCTATTATACCAATACCATGGTATCGCATACATGCAGATTTTCTGGGCCCTTTTATGGGAAAATACTATCTGGTCATCATCGATAGCTACACTAAATGGCCTGAGGTTTTTCAAGTACCAAATATGACAGCTAATACAACTATAAAGGTGTTTAAGAGCGTATACATGAGATTTGGGTATCCCTTGCAGTTGGTTACGGATAATGGTCCTACATGGACTAGTAAAGAGTTTGTTGAGTTCTGCAAAACAACTGGAGTAAAATTAACTTACACCTCTCCATATCACCCTGCAACTAACGGGTTGGCTGAAAGATTTGTGTACACTTTTAAACATCATATAGCAAAGATTGTAGAGAGCGGGCATAACTTGGACTATGCTCTTAACTTGTTTTTGTTAGACTATAGGTCAACTGTCCATAAAACAACAGGGGAGACTCCGGCTAAGTTAATGCTAGGAAGGGAGTTGAGGGGTAGATTAAATTTGCTAAGACCAGCTCCAACTTTGGATAAAATTAATGTTGAGCAAACCAAGCAGATAGAGAATTTTAAGGGGAAAAGAATGGTAAACTTCTGTAAGGGTGAAAAGGTCATGGTAAGAATGTATAAGGGGAAGAAGTGGGTCTTAGGGGAGATAACTGATGTTGTAATGCCAGGAGTGAGTTACAATGTGAAAGTTGAAACTAAAATTTTTAAAAGACATGCAGATCAGCTTTTAAAATGTAAAACAACCTAGTTTGTAAGAAGATATTATTTGTAGTGGGGGAAGATGTGATGGAACGGAACGCAGCTGCGCGCCCCTCCCTCACGCCCTCCCCGCAGTCTAGGATTTTGACAGGTGATGGGTTGCTTTTTTGGGTTCGGTTGTGTTGTGTCATGTGTGGTGCGGAGTACGAAAAATAAATATATATCAAATCATTCAGGCAGAGTTTTAATTAATAACACGCCTGGATATCAAGATTATCAAACCCTATATCGCGAACTAAAACTGGTACATTGTAAATCCCAAAAAAATTAAGGGTTCCTGCAGGAATCCAAAAAAATGTATCATTAGAGTGGCTCAACGTAACAATATAAAACCTTTACATTGGGATGGGGTGTTTTGACCATCATTGTATAGTCGGGTATTCTTTATCCCGGAAAACTAAAGAGGTCCCGTGGGAAGTTAGATCTATCGATTCTTACAATAATAACAATAGAGTATTTTTTTCCCCATATTAGCTACACATACCACACATTATAATCATAGCAGCAGAATGTCAATAGATGGCACTGCAGGGATAATAAAACGCGCTCAAGTTGTATTAAAACATAAAATATTATTTCATACTTTTGATTGGATTTCTTTTATGTATTTTTCAGCTTATGCTACTGGAACTATGGCACGTAGCGATGTGTTTCATAGACGAACCGACAGGTATTTTTTTACAGATTCCAATCGTGTAAAAAAATTAAAAACACATAAATCGAGTTTAGCATCTTTTAACAGGAGGCACAGATGTGGGAACTCTTCTGACGGCGACTATTTGCGTGTGGCAGTTGCTCTCCGCCTGCAATATCAATATCTGTGATAGGTTCACTCAATCAATGTATTTGCGGGTCCACGGTGGAGGCAATTGGCCATCACGCACTGAGTTGCGGTCGTTTTTTGTGAAGATTCCCACGTCACCAATTCCTTAATGACCTCACTCGGAGGGTACTGGTCTCGGCCAGATGGAATATTCCATCTTTAATGCAGCCGCCGGGCTTAAGTCGATATGATGGCAAAAGGCCGGAGGGTTTAAACAGGTGCCATGGCAGAGTGGAACGTGCCTGCTTTGGGATGCCACTTTTTCTGCCTCACAGCTCACCCGTACGGTACTGCTGCATTGAGCAGCGAGAAAGAAGCATAATAAGTACTCTGTCTTGGAGGCAAATTACTGCTTTGTGCCGCTGGTCTGTGAGACAACCGGCTGCTGAACCCTCAGAGGCCTTTGCCTTCACAAAGGAGATTGGCCTTCGCCTTCGAGAGAGGAGATGTGACGTAAGGTCCTACCTGCTGCTAAGGTTGTCTATTGCCATCCAGCGCGGCAACAAGAAGTGCGTCTTGGGCTCCTTTGGAGCTGATAAGTCTCGAGTATTTGACCCATATTAATATTGTTAGGAAATTTTATTACTAGATTGATACCTATAATGATTTGAATTAGTTTTTTGATAATATAGGTATATATGTTATTTCATCATATCAGTTTATATACGTCCCCACCAAGGGGCTCAACCTGCCCTGAGTTAGGGCGATCTGGTCTTAGACGATCACGCGGGCCCATTGCGGGTTGATTTACTTCACACATAAGCTTCGAATTTCTTCGAAGGCGTGTGCAGGTTTCCTCACGATATTTTCTCACCGTAAGAGCGTCGGATAAACGTACATACCAGTATAAAATCGATATTCGTATAGATATTGATAAGTGGCAGAATTTGAACCACGGCCTTTCGGACAGGAGGTAGTGGCCCTAACTGTTTGCCACTGACGCTCTATATTTTATTTAAGATTTAGAAATCCTTACTTATAATATTATAAATGTGAAAATGTGTTTGTTTGTTTGTTACCTGTTCACACTTCAACACCTCTATCAATCTTGATGAAATTTGGCATGCAGGTAGCCTGTATCACTGGGAATGAAATAGTTATGATACAGTTCCTGAGGAAACTAAAACAATACTCTTTGTTCGTTTTATATAAAATCGTAACGAAAAAATAGATTGGTGTGATTTTTAGCACAGAGATGAGGTGGAAAATGATATAATTTACTAATAAGTATATCCTGACATAGTTCCCGAGGGATCTGGGGACAACTGTTTTCTACGCTCGCGCACGTCGGTGGCGTCGCAACGGAGCAACGGAGCAACGGATTAAAGTGATTTTTTGTATAGAATTTGTTGAGGGGGTGGGAAGTGACAAAGACTGCTAATCTGAATAGCCCGATACAGTTCCTGAGGTACCTGGAGAAAACTCATGTCCACGCCTGCGAGTTGATTGCGGCTCGCGCACCACTCACCCTCAAAAAGAGTCATAAAAAGCTATGTCCACGTGGGCGAAGCCGCGGGCAAAAGCTAGTAATATAATAAAACTGTAACGGGGCCGTGTCTGTACATGAAATATTTTTGGAAAATAATAACTGTTGTGGACATTACTAACGATACAGAGGCCAAAACAACAACTTTTGGAATTTTTGTCTGTCTGTCTGTCTGTCTGTCTGTCTGTCTGTCTGTCTGTATGTTCGCGCATCACGCAAAAACTACCAGGCCGATTTTGATGAAATTTTGTATGGTGGTTCCTTATAGCCCAGGTTAACATATAGGATACTTTTGATCCCGGAAAATTCAGGAGTTCCCGTGGGAAAATCAAAAGTATTCATTTATAGAATGGCTCACCACGCAAATGTGGCTTGACCTATTAAAATCAAATTTTACACGTTGATACCCTTATCGCGAACTAAAACTGCGACATTGCGAATCCCAAAAAAAATAAGGGTTCCTGCAGGAATGCAAAAAATTGTATCTTTAGAATGGCTCAACGTAACAATATGAAACCTTTACGTTGGGATGGGGTGTTTTGATCATCATTGTATAGTCGGGTATTCTTTATCCCGGAAAACTAAAGAGGTCCCGTGGGATATTAACTATCGTTTCTAACATTAATAACAATAGAGTACTTTTTTCCACAAATTAGCTACACATACCACACATTATAAACATAGCAGTAGAATGTCAATAGATGGCACTGCAGGGATAATAAAACGCGCTTAAGTTGTATTAAAACATTAAAATATTATTTCATACTTTTGAGTGGATTTCTTTTATGTATTTTTCAGCATGCGCTAATTTACACAACTCTAACTCTGGAACTATGGCACGTAGCGATGTGTTTCATAGACGAACAGATAGGTATTTTTTTACAGATTCCAATCGTGTAAAAAAAAACACATAAATCGAGTTTAGCATCTTTTAACAGGAGGCACAGATATGGGAACTCTTCTCACGGCGACTATTTGCGTGTGGCAGTTGCTCTCCGCCTGCAATATCAATATCTGTGAACCTCATCAATGTATTTGCGGGTCCACGGTGGAGGCAATTGGCCATCACTCACTGAGTTGCGGTCGTTGTTTGTGAAGATTCCCACGTCACCAATTCCTTAATGACCTCACTCGGAGGGCACTGGTCTCAGCCAGATGGAATATTCCATCTTTGATGCAGCCGCTGGGCTTTAGTCGATCTGATAGCAAAAGGCCGGACGGTTTAAACAGGTGCCATGGCGGAGAGGAACGTGCCTGCTTTGGGTCGCCACTTTTTCTGCCACACACCTCACCCGTGCGGCGAGACAGAATCATAATAAGTAATCGGTCTTGGAGGCAAATAACTGCTTTTTGCCGATGGTCTGTGAGACAACCGGCTGCTGAACCCTCATAGGCCTTTGCCTTCATTAAGGAGATTGGCCGTCGCCTTCGAGAAAGGAGATGTGACGTGAGGTCCTACCCTACCTGCTGCTAAGGTTGTCTATTGCCATCCAGAGCGGAAACGAGAAGTGCATCATGGGCTCCTTTGGAGCTAATACGACTAGAGGATTTGACCTATATTAATATTATTAGGGAATTTTATTACTAGATTGAAATAATGATTTGAATTAGGTTTTTGATAATAAAGGTATATGTGTTATTTCGCCCTGATTCAGGGTAGGCTCGAGCCCCTCGGTGGGGACGTATATGAGCTGTAATGATGATGTGTTATTTCATCATATCAGTTTATATACGTCCCCACCAAGGGGCTCGACCTGCCCTGAGTTAGGGCGATCAGGCCTTAGACGATCACGTGGGCCTATTGCGGGTTGATTGACTTCACACATAAGCTTCGAGTTTCTTCGCAGGCGTGTGCAGGTTTCCTCATGATGTTTTTCTCACCGTAAGAGCGTCGGATAAACGTACATACCAGATGAAATCGATATTCGTATAGATATTGGTAATTGACAGGATTCGAACCACGGCCTTCCGGACAGGAGGTAGTGGCTCTAACCGTTCTGCCACCGACGCTCTATATGTTATTTAAGATTTAGAAATCCTTACTTAATATTATAAATATGAAAATGTGTTTGTTTGTTTGTTACCTATTCACACTTCAACATCTCTACCAATCTTGATGAAATATGGCATGCCTGTATCACTGGGAATGAAATAGTTTATTTTTTATCTGTGGAATTATCATAACCCTATGCAGTTCCTGAGGAAACAAAAACAATACTCTTTGTTCGTTAAGTTATTAAAAATCGTAACGAAGAAATAAGGTGGTGTGATTTTTAGCACGGATTAAAGTGATTTTTTGTATAGAATTTGTTGAGGGGGTGGGGGGGGGGGAAGTGACAAAGACTGCTAATCCGAATAGCCCGATACAGTTCCTGACGTACCTGGAGAAAACTCATGTCCACGCTTGCGAGCTGATTGCGGCTCGCGCACCACTCACCCTCAAAAAGAGTCATAAAAGCTGCTATCAAGTCATAAAAGTCATGCGGGCGAAGCCGCGGGCAAAAGCTAGTTATACATATAATAAAACTGTAATGTACAGACACATGAAATATTTTGGGGAATAATAACTGTTGTGGGTATTAGTTACGATATAGAGGCAAAACAACAACTTTTGGAAATTTTGTCTGCCTGTATGTATGTTCGCGCATCACTCAAAAACTACCAAGCCGATTTTGATGATTTTTTGTATAGTGATTCTGAGTTAATATTGACACTTTTTATCGTGGAAAATTCAAGAGTTCCCGTGGAAAAATTCAAAACCATCACGCGGACTAAGTCGCGGGCACAGCTAGTGTTAGTATAAAGTTGTGTTACTATACAGTTATAAATATTGATTATAAACATAGCCTTACATCTAAAGTTAGCTTTGTTACGTATTTGATACAATACATGTACAAGGTTAAATTTTTATTTGATATCAATGATTGTGTTGATTCCATTTACTTTTTTTTTATTTTGTACCTGCGATTCCAATTTCGTCTTGTATTTTTTATTTATAGATTATTTTACTTTAAAATGACTATTTTACTATTACTGTAGTAAAGGAAAGTCCGATCTAGTTCTAGTATAACATATAAATTAAATTAATTTCAAATCTAACAACTTTTGCTTTATTTGTAGCTACAAACTCGATTGCGTTGACGGCATCACTCTTCAGTTCAGTTCGACGAGTTGGTAGGTTGCTCCAAAGAGTACAGTCACTACGTTTTAGGTTGCTCTGTACACATAGGAGCGTCTCGTGTTGTTAAAGAACGCGTAACGGAATGTCACCTATGTACGGTTCTACGATAGATGCAGGTTGCGTGGAGGTGATGAACAGTGATCCGAATTTATTTCGATTTAAAACAATAATTTTACATGAAGTAAGGATGTATCCTAGGTTATGTCTATAGCGAGGCGCGAGTAGGGAACGACTGGCGAGCCGAGCCCAGTGTATTGGTTAGCTGCTTACGCAACGCTAATAAAATAAGTAGTACATGTCTCTACACTACACCCCTCCTAAAATTTGGTTCACTAAATGTTATACTAACCAAATTTATAATATACTAGCTTTTGCCCGCGGCTTCGCCCGCGTGGACGTAGCTTTTATGACTCTTTTTGAGGGTGAGTGGTGCGCGAGCCGCAATCAGCTCGCAAGCGTGGACATGAGTTTTCTCCAGGTACCTCAGGAACTGTATCGGGCTATTCGGATTAGCAGTCTTTGTTACTTCCCACCCCCTCAACAATTCTATACAAAAAATCACTTTAATCCGTTGCTCCGTTGCGACGCCACCGACGTGCGCGAGCGTAGAAAACAGTTGTCCCCAGATCCCTTTGGGAACTATGTCAGGGTATACCTAATAGTAAATTATATCATTTTTCACCTCATCTATGTGCTAAATATCATTTTTTCGGTACGATTTTAAATAACTTAACGAACAAAGAGTATTGTTTTAGTTTCCTCAGAAACTATGATAATTTATAGGCTATGATAATTTCCACATATAAAAAGTAGACTATTTCATTCCCAGTGATACAGGCTACCTGTATGCCAAATTTCATCAAGATTGGTATAAGTGTTGAAGTGTGAATATGTAACAAACAAACAAACACATTTTCACATTTATAATATGAAGTAAGGATTTCTAAATCTTAAATAACATATAGAGCATCGGTGGCAGAACGGTTAGGACCACTACCTCCTGTCCGGAAGGCCGTGGTTCGAATCCTGCCACTTACCAATATCTATACGAATATCGATTTTATACTGGTATGTACTTTTATCCGACGCTCTTACAGTGAGAAAAACATCGTGAGGAAACCTGCACACGCCTGCGAAGAAACTCGAAGCTTATATGTGAAGTCATTCAACCCGCAAAGGGCCCGCGTGATCGTCTAAGGCCTGATCGCCCTAACTCAGGGCAGGTCGAGCGCCTTGGTGGGAACGTATATAAACTGATATGATGAAATAACACATAAACCTATATTATTAAAAAAACTTATTCAAATCATTATATCAATGTAGTAATAAAATTTCCTAAAAATATTACTATGGGCCAAATCCTCGAGTCGTATCACCTCCAAAGGAGCCCATGACTCCTTCTCGTTGCTGCGCTGGATGGCAATAGACAACCTTAGCAGCAGGTAGGACCCGAAGCGGGCGTTATATCTCCTCTCTCGAAGGCGACGGCCAATCTCCTTAACGAAGGCAAATGCCTCTGAGGGTTCAGCAGCCGGTTGTCTCAAAGATCAGCGGCACACAGCAGGAATTTGCCTCCAAGACCGAGTACTTTTTATGCTTCTTTCTCGCCGCAAATTGAGCAGTAGTACCGTACGGATGAGGTGTGAGGCAGAAAAAGTGACGTCCCAAAGCAAGCACGTTCCTCTCTGCCATAGCACCTGTTTAAACCCTCCGGCTTTTTGCCATCAGATCGACTAAAGCCTCAAAGATGGAATATTCCATCTGGCCGAGACCAGTGCCCTCCGAGTGAGGTCAATAAGGAATTGGTGACGTGAGAATCTTCACAAACATCGACCGCAACTCAGTGAGTGATGGCCAATTGCCTCCACCGTAGACCCGCAAATACATTGATTGATGAGGTTCACAGATATTGATATTGCAGGCGGAGAGCAACTGCCACACGCAAATAGTCGCCGTCAGAAGAGTTCCCATATCTGTGCCTCCTGTTAAAAGATGCTAAACACGATTTATGTGTTTTTAATTTTTTTACACGATTGGAATCTGTAAAAAAAAAATACTTATCTGTTCGTCTATGAAACACATCGCTACGTGCTATAGTTCCAGAGTTAGATTTGTGTAAAGTAGCGTATGCTGAAAAATACACAAAATAAATATGAAATAATATTTTAATGTTTTAATACAACTTATGCGCGTTTTATTATTCCTGCAGTGCCATCTATTGACATTCTGCTGCTATGATTATAATGTGTGGTATGTGTAGCTAATATGTGGAAAAAAGTACTCTATTGTTATTATTGTAAGTATCGATACATAATTTCCCACGGGACCTCTTTAGTTTCCCGGGATAAAGAATACCCGACTATACAATGATGGTCAAAACAACCCATCCCAATGTAAAGGTTTCATATTCTTACGTTGAGCCATTCTAAAGATACAATTTTTTGCATTCCTGCAGGAACCCTTAATTTTTTTGGGATTCACAATGTCCCAGTTTTAGTTCGCGATAAGGGTATCAACGTGTAAAATTTGATTGTAATAGGTCAAGCCACATTTGCGTGGTGAGCCATGATATAAATGAATACTTTTGATTTTCCCACGGGAGCTCTTGAATTTTCCGGGATAAAAAGTATCCTACATTTTATTTTAGTAACCCGGGCTATAAGGAACCATCATACAAAATTTCATCAAAATCGGCCTGGTAGTTTTTGCGTGATGCGCGAACATACAGACAAAAATACCAAAAGTTGTTGTTTTGGCCTCTGTATCGTTAGTAATGTCCATCACAGTTATTATTTTCCAAAAATATTTTATGTACAGACACGTCCCCGTTACAGTTTTATTATATTATAGATTATAATTGAACAAACGTTAAGTATTTAAAACATAGCTATAAATTTAAACAATATCTATAAAATGTAAAACATGATGATCTAGTGGAGCGAGCGTTTGTTAAAACTACAATTACATTTTAATAGTAGTAGGTAACTAAACTATATGCTATTGTGACACGATACAGCAATGCGAAAATACTTAGTTAGCTTAATACGTAGGTACGAGCTACGAGAAAATGTAAGTTTTTAGTCCTTATGTTAAATTAATATTTATTGTTTGATATTTATTTAGCATAGAAAATATATACCTAGTCTTTTGGAAAGCTTGTCAAATGTCCTTGGGAAAATGAGTCGATAGAAGGAGGCTTACGATTAAGTAAAGTACCTAATTTATTAAATTTCTAAAATTTATAATGCGTTAACTATCTTGGTACTTAATATTATTAGGAAAGTTAGGCAAATGTCCTTGTGCATATGAGCCGATAGAAGGAGACTAACGATTACGGTAAACCTATTTAATTTAACTCTTTGATCAAACAATAAATATGCTGTTATCAATTGGATAGTACTTACAATTTTATTTTTTTATTTTTCTTATTTTTGTCGTTATAATTTATCATAATCCAACGGAACTACTAATGAATCGCAAAAGTATTAAAAACTTTAACTTAGAACAAAAACAAAAATATGGTTGTGCTTTTTGTTTTTCAAAAGTAATTCAAACAATATGAAAAAAAAATCCTGATAATTTCTATTCCCGATCCATCAGCTCTAAAACCTGCATCAAACATGACTGCGAACGATATGTTCACGTAGGTACATATTAAATGTTGTAGTGTGACAGAGCGCCCGCCGCGCGCCGTGTGCCCGCGCGCGCACGCAGCACTGCATCGCGCTTTTTATAATACATTAGCATGTTCGATCACATTCAAGCCATACATGTATACCAATCAACTTGCGTTAAATACAATACTGGAGGGCTAGTAATACTGAATCATTCATGTATTATTGGGCATCGAAATCACTAGCGCGCGAAGTGAGCGTTACGCGAACGATCTAGAAATCTTAATTCTTCTTTGTCTTAACATGGGAATTATTTGATGAAAAAACTTGTCTGAAATCTGACCATTCTTTTAAATAAATAATTTCCATTCAAAATAGATGATCCCTAACCTAGTCAAATTTTATGTCTATCAAACACCCACTAGCTTCTTAAATTAGATACACAAAACGCAAAAGAGATTATAGGCATTTCAGTGCACAAAGCAGGAGCGACTGTTGGTACCCAAAATACGTGAACTGGTTGAGATAGATCAGTTGAGATAGATCAGTTGGTCGATGGTGACTGTACTTACAATCCGTGGATGACAGAACTTTGGGATTTTCCCTACTCTCAAAACAATATGTTTTTCTGTCAGATAACGACTGTAACAAACACATTATATTAGTCATGGGAATTCTGAACTAAAAATATGTAAACATAAAACTTTTTAGATAAGAGTGGTCAGCATAGGTACATCGCATTTATTAAGGAAAACCAGACTTCAATAACAAGAGATAAATAACTTACGTGGACATTTGATAGTTGTTTGAAAAACGGTGTTAAAAATATGCAATTTAAAAGTAAAAAGCACCCTAGGTCAGTCGGGCCAATGGAGAAAGAAAAGATAAGAGAGAGAGAGAGAGGACCTACTTGGAATCTGGAGATTGTCTGAAAATTTCATCGAAATCGGTCCAGCCGTTTTGGAGTCTATAAGGAACATTTTTTTTTCCTTCACATAGCACAGAGATAGACTGGATTCAAGTGCTGATAACTACAGCCTCCCTGATTTAACAAAAGGATTTGAATGTAAATAACATGTTAAACGCTCATAAGAATTAGAAATGATTTGAACGATTAAAAATTATTCAAAATGATTACAAATCAAATCATTTTTAATCCTTTTTAATGATTTTGTTTAATCAGGGCTGTGATTAAAATAACTAAAAAAGAGATTATAAGGTTTTCTTATTTGTTTACTTAGCTTAAGTAATAAAAATATGTATCGTTTATTTAAGTAAATAAACTTTAAACAAAAAAAAATGTTATGAGGACAGGTTATAGCGGTGAATACTTATAACCTGTTTTGTCCGTTAAATTTGGAACCATATTAAAATAAATAAACTCATGTGAGTCCAACTATGTAACTTAATTAATTAATTCATTAACTTTAATTATCTTAACGTTAGTTAAAAAACACTATAATGTTAAGAAATTATAAAGTCACATGAACAATGCGTTCATAAATCTTATTATTGGTCAACTGACAGCCAAAACCGTGTGCTAACACTGGTCTTATGTACAGTTGGTAATATTACAAATTATACAGTCAGTCATTCTAATCACCTTATCATGCTGTGTCCAAAATTCTACATTTTTGCTAATAAAGTCAGTAGGTAAATCAAATATCTGAAATATAATCAATGATTTTTTGATACAAAATCACTCAGGTCTGCTGATAACAATTCTTCCAAGTTCTCTAGCCCAATTACAAATTTCTTTTTTTGGGATCAGTGTTCATTTCATTTTTGCATAAAGCTTGGATCATCTTTTATTTCACAAATAAAGGTACATTATCGTCAAAAAGAGAAATAATGGCCAACTGTTCACTCAAGTACCACAAGTGATTTATCATTTTTGAACAAGCTGCTTTTGATATGGAACTGTTTATAGCTTTATACTCAATCAAGTTTTTCATGAAGACTAGGTCATTGTGTGGTGCCAGAATCGCAGATGAAGCAGTGAACCAAGCTTTTAAATATATTTTTACAAGAAAAATACACACTTGACGTAAGCCGTTAATTTCTCGGGCTGATAATTTAAATTATTCTCTAATAAGAAATATTTTTTTTAATCACGCTGGATGATAAAAAAATTTTCTATGAATTTATCAAATAAAACCAACGAAAGTCATCAAAAATAAGATATTTTATGTATTTGAGTCACTTTTTTATGATAGAACATAAACAATTGTAAAAATTATAGTTCACGATTTAAGGTTGGACTTTAACCTCGAATAACTTTTGAAGGAGTCGACTTAGCAAAAAATCATCTCAGAGCTTTTTTGTAGATCGTTAAATTCCCTACAAAAATAAGTATTTGTCGTCACTAGAGGATTATTTGTTTAAATGCATTAAAAATCCAAACAAAATAAAAATAACATTCCTGTGTTATTTAAATGGGAAATCAAAAATTATGAATCGTCACCTGTTAATATTAAAATTAAGAGCTCATACGTTACCAGAATTTTTTATTCGTCATTTCGGACGATATTTTCATGGTATCTAAGGAAAAAAAAATTAAAAATTTTTTTTTGGCGCACCCTACTAAATATGAAATTAAAGAAAGTGGTAGCCCTAGTTTTGATAAGCATTGCTATTTAAACGGAGACGGAGGGTCGAAATAATTCATATCGTTGCAACCATCCCGTCTGTACAGACAAAATAGTGAACAATAATTGTTAAAACAGTGAATAATAATTGTTAAAAAAAAATGGAGTCTCCACCAAAAGTTTGTTTAAATTGTGGCCGAAGATATGACTTTAGCCCATTCTGGAGGTGGTGCTCCGATTGCGGCATAAAAAAGTGTTTGAAGGACTTGGAAAAATCAAAAAAGAAAAAATAAGTGTAATGTAATGTAATTTATTGAAAAGGCCGCAGGACTAAAGTCCTCTAACGGCCTAAAGAAAATACAAAAATTATACATCGTTGCAACCATCCCGTCTGTACAGACAAAATAGTGAACAATAATTGTTAAAACAGTGAATAATAATTGTTAAAAAAAAATGGAGTCTCCACCAAAAGTTTGTTTAAATTGTGGCCGAAGATATGACTTTAGCCCATTCTGGAGGTGGTGCTCCGATTGTGGCATAAAAAAGTGTTTGGAGGACTTGGAAAAATCAAAAAAGAAAAAATAAGTGTAATGTAATGTAATTTATTGAAAAGGCCGCAGGACTAAAGTCCTCTAACGGCCTAAAGAAAATACAAAAATCATACAGAGTGTACATAAAAAAAACAATAATATAATTATCAATATTCGCTACAATAAGAAAAAGAAAAAAAAAATAAAGAAAATAATATTATGGTCTCTCAACGTCAATTGCTACAAGACAAAAAATATAATTATGTAACACAAGAACACTTAAATTGCACTTGGCTATCACTCAAAAGAAAATGAAACAAAAAAAGTTTGCACTCAAGAAAAGAAAAGGAGAAGAAATTACTTAATGACCTACTGACTAGACGCAGCAACACAACAATCGCAACACTAAGGCACCGCACTTGCAACTTCCGCTCGCTCGATAGCCAGAAGATGGTTGAAGCAGTTAGTTTTAAAAACAGCTACAGATGTTGACGTAGTGATCGCTGGCGGTAAGGAGTTCCAGAACCCAGTGCCTACGACTAGAAAAGAGTGCTGTAACGTTGATGTGCGAGGAATTGGCGCGATGAGCGTATCAGTCCGGTTGTTATCCCTGTGTCGAGCAATGTTGTGATTCATTCTGACACGCTCACACAGTAGAGCATTCTTGCTCAGCACCAGCATACCATAAAATATGCAGCCTAACAGATAAAGACGACGATTATACGGCGAAAGCCAACCAAGATCCAACCGAGGACCACTTATATGCTCGCCTCGCGGCTTACGCAACACTAACCTCACGCAATTGTTCAACGCAACTGTTAGCTTTTTCTTTAAGTTCAGATTTAGATATGTAAGCGCGACAGCACAATAGTCGAACACAGGAAGGACCAAGCTGGTGACAAGCTGTCGCTTCAAGTTGATGTTTAGGTCATTGACTGAACGACGAAGGCGATACAATATCCTAGACGCCGTACTGCATGTTCTCGCAACTTGCTCAGCTCAAGATAATCTGGGATCAATCATGACACCAAGGTACTTGAAGCTGACCACGTACTGAATATCTTCATCATCAAGGGATAAAGCTGGTATCTGATCAAGCTGTATAGAGTTCACATTGAATGCACTACCCAAGATCATTGCTTTAGTCTTTGAAGCGTTAATTTTCAGTTTATTCTGTCGACACCAGTTCCCCACTGAAGCTAAATCTTCATTCATCTTCTCAAGACCACTATTTATCTCAGAAACTTTACAGGTAAGATAAATAGCACCATCATCAGCAAAGAAAAGATGACTGCTGTACCGCAAGCACTTTGGAAGGTCATTGATAAAGAGTGAAAACAGTATAAGGGTCATTGATAAGTGTGACTGTATAAGTGTGACTGAATCTCGATAACGATGTAAAATAGTAATCTCTCTCTTAATTTTTTTTCCGTTTACTCACCAATTTCTTGTATAACATTTTTTTTTTTCTGTTTAATTTTGATTTTTGGAACTGCCGTTTATCTAAACGTACTATCCTCATAGATAGCAGTGAGCAGTGTATGGACACTCAACAGTTTTAGAGGCAAATTATTCATCGGTGTGGACTATGGTGTGGACCATATACCACTGTGCTAGAATAACGAGTGGAGGGGAGTACTAAGTGTCCATACCCTGGCAGTGAGAAGCCAAAGCTGTCGTTAGCTGGTGAAGATATTGAGTAAGTTAGTATTCTCAAGAACCTGGGAGCTATTATCGATCCGACTCTGCAATGATCTGAAAACAACCGGACTGATACGCTGTTATCGCCGATTCCGGGTTTCTGGAACTTTGTGCAACCTGTTGCTTCCCTGGATGAATTCAAGACGATGCTACAACTACTTATTACTTGCTATTAAGCAAGCTAAAGTCGCGAGCGCATATTAGTTTCTGGTGTGTGATGTGCTGGTAGGGCTGTCAAGTCTTATATGATACAATACTTTTTGTAAATCGTCTTGTTTCTGTTTTTTTAAATGCCATGAGTTTTATATTATTTTTGTCTTTATTTAAAAAAAAAAGGTTGAGCTAAAGCTTTTGTATTTTGTAATGATAAAGCCTACTCGAGGGTAAGCAGGCTAAAATCTTAAAATATTAAAAATTTTAAATACAGAACATAATATAAAAAGCGTCTGATTATGGAATCTATGTACATGGAGAGGCATCAAGATTTAATTAATAAAAGAAAAGATACAGAAACCATAGATAAGATCTACCATGATTTAATTAAATCAAAATAATCTTTAAAAAGTACCGTTGTTACACTTTCTTGGTTAATTAATTGGAAATTTAAATTTGCGTTTGTATTCATGTAATTTCAAAATTTGTAATTGTAAGTGTCTTTTAAACTTTACGATTATATTTATGTAGTTCAAAATTGACAACCCTGGTTATCTGGGTAGGTGATTTGAATGACTGACTGTATAATTTGTAATATTACCAACTGTACATAAGACCAGTGTTAGCACACGGTTTTGGCTGTCAGTTGACCAATAATAAGATTTATGAACGCATTGTTCATGTGACTTTATAATTTCTTAATATTATAGTGTTTTTTAACTAACGTTAAGATAATTAAAGTTAATGAATTAATTAATTAAGTTACATAGTTGGACTCACATGAGTTTATTTATTTTAATATGGTTCCAAATTTAACGGACAAAACACGTTATAAGTATTCACCGCTATAACCTGTCCTCATAACATTTTTTTTGTTTAAAGTTTATTTACTTAAATAAACGATACATATTTTTATTACTTAAGCTAAGTAAACAAATAAAAAAACCTTATAATCTCTTTTTTAGTTATTTTAATCACAGCCCTGATTAAACAAAATCATTAAAAAGGATTAAAAATGATTTGATTTGTAATCATTTTGAATAATTTTTAATCGTTCAAATCATTTCTAATTCTTATGAGCGTTTAACATGTGATTTACATTCAAATCCTTTTATTAAATCAGGGAGGCTGTAGTTATCAGCACTTGAATCCAGTCTATCTCTGTGCTATGTGAAGGAAAAAAAAATGTTCCTTATAGACTCCAAAACGGCTGGACCGATTTCGATGAAATTTTCAGACAATCTTCAGATTACAAGTAGGTCCTCTCTCTCTCTTATCTTTTCTTTCTCCATTGACCCGACTGACCTAGGGTGCTTTTTACTTTTAAATTGCATATTTTTAAGACCGTTTTTCAAACAACTATCAAATGTCCACGTAAGTTATTTATAATTTGTTATTGAAGTTTGGTTTTCCTTCATAAATGCGATGTACAGCTGACCTCTCTTATCTAAAAAGTTTTATGTTTACCTATTTTTAGTTCGGGATTTCCATTATTAATAATGTGTTTGTTACAGTCGTTATCTAACAGCACAAAGTATTATTTTGAGAGTAGGGAAAATTCCGATGCAAGTTCGGTACTGCTATTGGTATCTGGCAATTGCATGACACCACCTCGTGGTCAAAGACTGTACTACTGAAAGCGGGTCATGTATTCTTATGGGGACGACATATTCGCCACCTGGATTTTTAGAGCTTAACTACTGAAAAATACCATTGAGTACAGATACCAATAGACACCATCCACGGATTAGATGATTCTAGTTTTTGGAGTCCCGGACAGAATTGTACAAGTACAGTCACCATCAGCCACCAAACAGTCTGTGGATGGTGTCTACACGGAAAACCAAACGTAGGTGTGAGCACCATCTCACATTGGTCTGAGAGCCATCTGTAAGAAAAAATATTTATAAATGGATGCTAGGCCTATGCAGATAGTATATAGTACAATCTGCATTGGACACAGGCCCATCCGAGATTGGTCTCACACCAATCTTAGATTTGTTCGTTCAAGATAGTTGCAGAGCCCATGCGCATGTGCGTAGAACCAATGTACATGTGCGTCACAACTAGCTGAGATTGTACACTCAACTATCTTAGATTGGTCTGGGACCCATCTCATAAATTAATTATTGATAATGAGATGAGTGCTCACACCTACGTTTGGTTTTCCGTGTATAGACACACCTTAAGTTTATATAGTTCAGGATCGTGTATAAAGATATGCATAGAGCTACTGTTTCGTAATTAATGTTTTATTTAAGAAGAAATAGGTCATAGATATAATTATAGAGTAATTTAGGTTTCTTCTTTGTTTGCTAGTGAAAACTGTCAATGTTTTTATGTTATCATTTATTATCTCGAGTTGTAAAAGGATGTCTTTGTTTCTGAAACTTTATATGTGTAATTAGACATTATCGTCATTAACTTTTTATAGACTGTATCGACTTCCTTCGTGACATTTGTTGTGTATTTTAATTCGTTCTATGAAAAGCTATAAAATTTGCAAACTAGTCACAGATTTGTAAGCTCTCAGATACCATAAAATTCACTATTTATCAACCATTATGATTCAGCATAGAACCATAGCCATCCAACACAATAAATGGTCATTCTTTAGCGCCTACATGTTTTAGAATATCAAAATCCACTGAATATATGTTATAACATTGCTATGAACAACTTGTCAGGCTGTATAGAGAATATATCGCGTTTTAGTCATTATGGATTATTGTACACCTTCGTGATTTACATAACCTGATGTGATGTCTTGTTTACGAAAATGCCATTACTCAGCCATAATAAATCATTTTGGATAACATCTGTTTTTCATTTAACGCTCCCTGTACAATTATAAACAGTGCGCATGGTTAAATTTTTTATAAGAATTTTCCAGTTGTTTTCTTCTATCTTTTGATGCGCACTCACAGAAAATCTCGTCGAATTTAGTTAAGTCCTTACTTTTGGGTCCGAATAAATTCTTAGTAATGGCCTGGCAGAATCATCAGCGCTGCGAATCTAAGGTTTTGTAGCATTCAAGCTGAGCCTGGTCATTTTCCTAGCCCACCTTATATTTAATAGTTATTAAGATTTTAAAATAAATAGTTTTAATTATTATTATTTTTTCTTGCATTGTATTACCTGTTTTTTTTTTGCTTGTGTGGGCTCTGAATAAATGCTTATCTTATCTTATCTTATCAATATTATATGGATATTGTCAGAATGCCACGTCCCATACAAAAATGTTCCAACCCCTTTATGCACTCCCTTTTAGCTACTATGCAGTTGCGAGGCCGATTTTCAATTCAAGAATCTCAAAAAGTAAAACGAAGCGAACAAAACCAAATTGGTTTTCATCAAAACCTTTTATCGCTAAAGCCAGACGTCATTAAGGACGGATTGCAAAAGAAAAGCACTGCTTTTCAAGAGTTGCACTTCGTCTCATTATTGTCCTTAATTTAATGGACCCATCTCTTGGTCGGGGCCGAAATAAAACTAAAAGGTTTGCTATTATAATGTATCAACCCTAACAAGCCTTTGTCTGTGAAACAATAAGCCATGGTTGAAAGAGAATAATCTGATTACTTTTGGTTCTCGATAAGGGACACAAGTACAGGCGAGTTTTTCATGAGTTCTGGTTTTGAAGTTTAATTACAGGGTTGATTCTAATTTTGTTAGTTTATTATTTTAGTAATATTCGACTAGGAGTAGGATTAGGTAATATGTCTTTTTTAATAAAAAAAACGCTGTCCCGGCGCACTTCGTACCGCCTCACAAACTCAACACTACACTACACTACGCTAAGCTACACTTAACTACGCTACACTATACTACAAATTTATGGACAATGTACGGGAAAGTTAATTTTTTTTCGTAGTTATTTTTGATGTTTTAATAATTATTCGGGGTCGAGACAAATCGAAAAAACCAAAAATCATGAAGATCGATCATGAACGGTGTAGCACTTTATTAACACCTAAAACGTGCCTTGTGTGGTAAACCTGGAAAAGTCCAAAAATGATAGAACATACAAAATAAAACCGGCCAAGTGCGAGTCGGACTAGCACTCCGAGGGTTCCGTACCGCCACACCTCTCCAAACAACTACATATTATAATGACAATATACCTATTCACATTACAAACAAAATACATCAACGCGAGCTACAAAAATAACCTTCTTTTGTCATTCAGTTCGGAATCTTTAGCGCAAGTACGACTTACACTTCTAAATATTTTAAATATTTTTTGTTTTATTTCAGTTTTAGTACTAAATCACACCAAGTTTCACGCTTCTATGTATTATCGTTTTTACGATTTGGTTAAATTAAAAATATTTCTAAAGACCTATAAAAAGCACGTTTTATGTATGGAGACCCCCCCCCCCCCCCCAATTAATTTTTCACTTTTGCTAATTTTTGGTATTTGTTGTTATAGCGGCAACAGAAATACATATTCTGTGAAAATTTTAACTGTTTACCTATTACGGTACATGAAATACAGCCCGCTGACAGACGGACAGACGGACAAACAGCGGAGGCTTAGTAATGGGGTCCCGTTGGTCACCCGTTGGGTGTACGTAACCCTACAAAGAGAACAATATTTTTTTTCACCAAAATGACGCTAATGATGTTTTACAAATTTTTGTAATTGATTGTCACTAAGTTCCTAAATTAACCTATATTATGCAGTATGACTTGTATGGAGTACTGTTCTCACCTATGGGATGGATCAGCCCGCTATCAGCTGGACACCTTGGACGCTATCGACCGGCGCGCTCGGAGACTCATTGGTGACGACGAGCTAGTCAAAAACAAGCTCCAAAGCCTTGAGCATCGCCGCAAAGTTGCCTGTCTTTCGGTTTTCTATCGAATTCATTTCGGAGAGTGTGTTCAAGAACTTCACGACCTAATTCCCCCAGCTCCATTCCACCTTCGGTCAACTTGACGCAGGGGGAGGTTCCACCCCTTTGTTGTTGATATTCAGCCTATACGCACGAAGCGTTACGCTTCCTCATTTATTATGCGGACAGCGATGGAGTAGAACTCCTTGCCTGCCTCTGCGTTTCCCGACTCCTACAATTTGAGGATCTTCAAGGCGAGAGTGAAAGGCATTATTTGAGTTTGCGTGTACCATCCGCGACTACATCGTCACTTACCATCAGGTGAGATATCCTAGTCAAACGCACTCAAATTTTTAATAAAAAAAAATATAAAGCTTGAAAACTAAATACCGGTAAACTGCGAGTCGGAACCGCGCACAAAGGGTTACGTAGCATCATACTAGAAGACGCTAGTATCTTCTCGTTTAAAAAAAATTAAGTTTTTTTAGACTGTCCCTTTTTCTAATTTTTAGTATTAGATGTTATAGCGGTATCACGTTTCATGAAATATAGCCTGGTGACAGACGGCTGGACTAGATATAAGTCTGTGCGGCTGGACCACAAACCATATAGATAAGTCTGTGGGCTGGACGGACAGCGGAGTCTTTTTAATAGGGTCCCGTTTTTACTCTTTGGGTAAGGAACCTAAAAAATGATACCAGTCATACAAAATAACATTTAAATATTTTTTTTCCAAGAAGCCCACGACGGGTGTTCAAAGGTCATTGAAAAAGGATAAAATAACTCTTTTAAAGTCCTACGACAAGAGGGAAAATAGAAACGAAAGATAAATTTAAAAAAAAATCAAGATAATCCTTCGGGGACTGCCTTTCTCTGCTCTGAAACAAACTGAATATACGCAGTTTTATGAGTTTGACTAATTCAATATGTAAATTACTGCTGTTTTTTAAATTTTCATTACACATGCAGGCTTTGTGATTTTTTATGTATACTAGGTGTGTTAAAAAAATGATAACCGCCTCCGTGGCGTAATGGTTAGTCCATTCGCTTCACACCAGGAGGTCGCGGGTTCGATTCCGGCGGGGTCAACTTGTAAGACTCCGTTTTGGTTGGTGGTAGGGCATTTTCTAAGCCTGCCTGGCTAGCTACCACCATCTTATCTAAGTCTTGCCGCCAAACATCAGTGTTAACAACATTGATGTGTTCCGGCTTGAAGATAATATAGCCAGTTCTCCATTGCATTAGAAAATCTTGGTAAGCCCGCTTCCATCTTCGGCATCATCGTCACTTACCATCAGGTGAGATGATGCCAAGGGCTTACCAATTGTGAATAAAAAAAAAAAAATAATAATAATTTATGTCGCAATTACCTTTTACTAGATTTTGCCAGCGGCTTCAATCTTGTGAACATAGTTTCTATGATTTTCCTTGAGGGTGCAAAAAAAAGAAGCGTATAATATGTTAATTCAGGTCCTAGTAATAGTGGCAGGCTTTGTAGCACCTAACGGCCCGTATAATAGCCGTATAAGGCATGTCACTAACTGTTCAGTTAGTACAGAAGAGAATATAAACTCTCTTTTACAGCAAGGCGGTAAAGTAACCGTATTTGAGAGCATATAAACTCTTTATTTTGTATAAAAGAGAATTTAAACTCTCTTGTACAGCTAGGTGGTGCAGTAGCAGTATAAGAGAGTTGGTTGACTCTTTATCCTGTATATTGGAGGGTACAAAACACTCCTTTACGCCTTAAGTTGTACAGCGGCCGAGCGCCGTCAACAAAGCTCCTAAAGAGTTTAAAGAGCTTATCATAACGCTTTTGTACAGATTCACGATCTAAAACAGAGTTAATGAGATAACTTATATCATCTAAGGGGTTATCAATAATATAATGCAGTCCATAGTGTTAGAGGTGATTTTGAAAAAGCTTCTGTGGCACTCAGAGCTGTACTGGATTAATATAGATCAATAGTAACACTTAAAGCTGTACATGTAAGTAATTTACTGCAAATATACGGCTTTAAGCAGTTTTTGGAATCCTTAGTGGTATTGAGACTATCACACTCTGTTATACCTGCTTATGTGCTAGCGTGGCGAGCACTGCCGCTACTTAACTTCTAAAATATATAATTTACACTCTTATACGACGACTGTAAATGTTAGAACTATATTATGGAGACCAATAGCTCTTTCTTACGGCTCAATCAGATAAAACTGCTACACTGAACACTTACGGCACTTATTCTGAATAAGACGCCATTATAGGTTACCAGCTTTTTCCCGCGGCTCCGCCCGCGTGGACTTCGTTTTTATGCCTGTCTTTTCGGGTGATTAGTAAATTATGTCGTTTCCCACCTACTCAACCATCTCTGTGCAAAAAATCACAACAATCGAGTATTTTTTTAGTTCCCTCAGGAACTGCATCAGATTATGCTATCTTCCGCGGGGGCGTTATCTTGGTTAAACAAAACAACTTTAGCGAGTTTGCCATACCGTTTCTTGCGTATTTCCTCACGCAACTTTGTTATTGGTCATGCGTACAAAGTCCTCGTATTAGTCGATCATTACTATTGATTGACTGTCCCAGCAAAGAGAGCCCATGATCTTACCGGCGGATGAAATCGCCTTAAATTTCTTCGGAGTTGGATATGACGGTCTCTTACAAGTCTTGGACTGTTTTTGCGTTTCGGGGTCATAACGGTGGAGCCATGTTTCCACCAGCCAAAAATCGATCAGGATCTTGTTGTAAGAAATCCGAACAGCTTTTTGAAATTCTCAAACTCGTTTGTTTCTGCGCGTCAGTAAGCTTGTAATCAATTTTTACAAACTTAATTGAAAGACTAGTTGAAAAAGTGATCTTCCTTACATTGATATACGTCATGGTCAATTATGCAGCTATATATACTTTTGTAATCACATTTTAAATCTTTTAACGTATATAATTTATGTCTATGGCTGCATAATTTTTTTAACTTATTTAATTTATGTCTACGGCTGCATAGATTTTTATCGAAAAACATTAAAATTCTGCTCACCAAACAGTACTTACGTGCATCTTGGGCGTTACAGTGCTTGGGACTTGAGGGATATATTGTTAGTTATAGTATATAATTGTTTTAGATTCTTATTGATTGTTACTTTTTTATATAATCGTCGTTATTCCCTAAAATATCCTTAAAATATCGATGGCCGTTTAGCAATAAATCAATGTTTTTGCGCTCAATGCTAGGTGTCCTCTGTCCAGTGTTTTCAAGTGGTACATTTTCTGAGTGATTTATAGCTATGATCCCATAAATGATCAGGTGTTGGGTTTTTTTGTTTATAGTGATTGTATATCTGACGAGCTGTGAAAACGAAGCGATTGTGAATGAAAGGTATGCCTTTCAAACAAAGTTTCTGTACAATAATGAGGTAAAACGTTTGTCACAATAATTGAAAACGCTAAAAACGTTAAAAAACCGACGTCCATCGCAACAAATTAGTACATTTGTGCATTATTATTTTTGGTTTTTGTTAATTTTCTACTAAAGTACTACACCGATTTTGATAAAATTTATATGGGACCACACGGAAAGCACTAGCTTTCAAATAAAAAAAGAATCATGAAAATCGGTTCACCTAGTCAAAAGTTCTGAGGTAACAAACATAAAAAAAAACATACAGACGAATTGGGAACCTCCTCCTTTTTGGAAGTCGCTTGAAAAAGGCGCTGCACGCAGGAAGCGGGGCTTGAGGAGCTATTACGATGAAATTAAAGGACTTAATAATAACAACCACAAATTTTAAATTTTCGGATTCTTTCCTTTGCCAAATTTCATGATACTAGGTCGACGAGGAATTACTTAACCTAATATTTCGATTTATTTGCTAGTATCAAATATGTCGTAAATGGCCGTATCTTTTTATTGCTGAATTTTCACAGCTCCAAGGGACCGTAGACCTAAGTAGGTATTTCACATTAATAATAATAATAAATAATAATAAATAAATTTATTTCACAAAAAGTTTACAAGTTAGAAAAACAAGGTCTTAATTCTAGTTGTACATCTTAACTTTAGATAATGGAACTCTGGCTACTAAACTAGGCTAGAGAAAGCCTGTACCTTAGCAGTCAGCGAGCAGAGATAGGAACAAAATGTGCGATGTCAACCGACAACTTTAAGTGAGAATTTAACAAAATAAAAGTCAACAAAATGCATGTGCAATGTGTGTTAGTGTGTTTGTGTGTGTGTGTGTGTGTGTGTGTGTGTGTGTCAGTCTGTGTGTATATGTGTGTGTGTGTATACGTGTGTGTGTGTGAATGGTGATGTGTGTATGTGTAGATGGTTAGTAAAATAAATAAATAAATTGTATGCCGCAATTAAGTAACAGGTAGAAGTAACTGTTCAGTTTCTTGATAGTTAAGGTTTTGGATCCAACAATGAACTATCTTTTTTAATTTATGTCTGCTTAGTAGACCTATATTTAAATGTTTATGTACTTTATTGTAAAGTCTGGAGCTAAGAACTTTATAGTGTTTGCTAGCTAGGGTAGTTCTGTGTTTTACAACAGGGTGTATAGGGGTGTTACGGCGTTTGTTTAGAACAGTTTTAATCGGGGGATCAGAATGTTTTCGCAGAATAGTTCTTAGGATGTAAAGCTGTCTAACCGTTGGAACTTTACAGTCACGATAAAGTTGATCAGTAGGATACCTAAAGGGTCTAAAAGACATGACTTTCAAAATTGCTCTCTGAGCTCTTTCTATTTTCATAAAAACTGTTTTGGACGCGCCACCCCAAACTGTGATACAGTAGGTAAGAAGTGTCTGGCACAGTGAAATATAAATATTTTTTTAATGTGATGCGATCCACAGAATGACGCAGGTTTTTAAAAACATATATGAGCCTTCTAATCCTAGAACTCAAGATATCTAACTGAGCATTCCATTTTAGATGTTGGTCAATATATACACCAAGGTATTTCATGGTAGACGCGCGTGACAACGATAAGCACTGACAATTTGGTGACTGCTTATTACAGAAGTGTGATTTAATTTCAAAGTTTAAAGGAGGTTGTGAATTTGACTTCATTGAAAAAGGAACGTACATGGTTTTCGTTAAATTTAAAGTCAGAAGATTTTTTTGTAGCCATTTCATCACAGTTTCAAAAGAAGTTTCTGCATGGTTTTTAACATCAGCCCAGTTAGACCCACTGACTAGGAGTGCTGTGTCATCTGCATAAACAAAAATTTCACAGTTTGTAGGCTTTAAGTAACAGAGATCATTTATGTAAATTTGGAAAAGAGTTGGTCCCAAGATACTTCCCTGTGGTACACCATACTCCAGGATTTGTTCATCACTAAGATAATTTCCAATCTTGACTTGCTGCGTTCGTCCTGTCAAATAATCTTTAAATATGTTAAGGACCATTCCACGAATACCAATGGCTTCAAGTTTTGAAAATAGAACTGGTATGCAAACCGTGTCGAAAGCCTTAGATAAATCAAGGAAGATCCCTATGCACTTCTTTTTATCATCAAGATTAGTGACGATAGAATTAACTAAGTCTGAAACAGCATCCTCAGTTGATACCGCTGCTTTAAAGCCATACTGATTTTTGGCAATTACATTATGATGATCAAGAAATTTAATGAGACGGTTATTAAGCACTCTTTCAAGAATTTTGGATAAGGATGTTAAAACCGAAATCGGGCGATAATTAGTGACACTTGTTTTTTCTCCTGTTTTATATATTGGATGAACAATAGCTTTTTTAAAGGCTACTGGAAAAATTCCGGTGCTGAGCGACAAATTCACAATGTGTGTAATCGGAGGAACAAGCACTTTCCGGCATTTGTTTATCAACATAGAAGATATACCATCCCAACCAGTAGCACAGTCTTGTCGGAGATGTATGATAATATTTTCTATTTCGGATTCGTCGACCTCAAATATTGCCATAGAACTAAAATTACCTGTTGAAAAATGATTGTGCAGAGGTTGTGTATTTGTACGTATTTTGGAAGCTAGATCTTTTCCTACATCGGCAAAAAATGAATTAACATCATTAACAGATGAAATCGGATCAGCAGATATTTTTAAAAGTTCATTGGGTGTGGAAGTGACTTTTTGAGTGTTTGTAATTTGTTTTATAATTTTCCATAGCGCTTTAGGATTATTTTTTGATTTTTCAACTTCCGATTTTTCGTAAGCTCTTTTGACCTTACGCAGTAAGTTGGTACAGAAATTTCTGTATCTGGTATATGTTTGCTGTAGTACTATATTGTTAGGGTGTCTCTTTAGATTTTTATGCATCTTGTCCCGGTTCCTTATACACCTTAACAAGCCTGGAGTTATCCAGGGTTTTATGTTTCTGTTTTTCTTGGGAGGTTTGATACAGACTGTGTTTTTAAGAATAAGATTAGACATGACTGATATGAGCTCATTAACAGCTGAATTCGGATCAATTATGTTAGAGATATGGGCAAAGCTAGTAAGATTCAGTTCATTTATCAGGTTTTCATACTTTATTCGGCCAGAAAGATATGTCTGTTTATATGGAATTTGTTTTAGATCTATACTGAAAGCTAAAGGAGAATGATCTGTTAATGAGGATTCAATAATAAGAGTTAGCGAAGGTAATTTAGACTTTAATAGGACATGATCAAGACACTTTTTGTCTCTCGTTGGAAGTTGATGAGTAGGTATTAAACCATGAAATGCGTTTAATACTAAATATTCTTCAGAATAATTTTTGTTATTACCAATAATTATATCTATGTTTATATCGCCAATTAAAGCTATATTATTAAAAGATTTAAGACAGATGAACTGATCATTTAAGCTGTTTATAAAGTTATCATGATTCTCTCTAGTCTTGTAAGATGGGGATCTGTATATTGCCAAAATAGCTAACTGATTACCTATAGTGCATACTAGGCAATTTGCGTCCTTAAAAGAGGGTTCAAATACTAGACATTCAAGGTCGGATTTTGTGTAAATAACAACTCCTTCATTTTGATTGTGTATGTTTTGTGTACTGTTAAAATTATAGCCATGCAGTATGGGGGGGTTAACTACTTTGCTCAACCAGCATTCTGTCAGAATAATAAGGTCAAAATTTGTTTTAAGAGTAGATAGTAGAGCAAGTAGGCCATCGAAGTTTTTATTTATACTGCGAATGTTTAAATGTAATATTCGAAGGGATTTGTCAGACAGTCCTATTTCATTAAAACAGTTTTCCGGCTCACAACAACGTCTTAAATGTAGGCATGAGTCTAGCTCATGATAAATATCATCTATATTACCCATTGTTAAAGTAATAAACAATCAAAAAAATGAAATTCACAGTAAATAAAAAGCAATCAGAGTTTTGTGTGAGCTCATTATTTTGACGAAAGGCCATTGGGGTAGCAAAGCTCTCAAGTGGTGACCGCGCACCGGGAAACGCAACGTAAGGAGGTTTTCCCAGTCGACGGACTGACGACCGGGTCGCGGCAAACCGCGCGATGTGGGCAGCGCAGCACTGCTCGCTGTTGAGATCCTTGGGGGCGGGGCCCATCCAGCAATGTTCGTCCATTGGCCGATATAATGATGATAACTTTAATTTGAATTCCTGACAAATCATATTAAAAACAAAAGACATTGAAAATTGCATGCAGACGCTATGGAAAAAGGGTTCAGCTATATATTTAGAGTTGAACACCCAGTAGTTTGAACATGGAATGCGTAGTATTATGTGTGTGTGTAGTGGAGTTAAAAAATTGTTAGTGTATTTCTGAACAGTGTGATATTGTAGGTACATTAGAATTAAAGCATGCATACAAAGGTGAAAAACAGTGTTACAGTAAAGATATGTATTACCTATAATTAGCTATGACTATAACTACGATAATAGCTGTGCCAGAGTGTTTCATTGCACTAAACAAACAAAAGGATTACATTTTTCCCGAGCGAGAGCGCCCAGTCCTTATTACCTATAATTATTAATAAAAGTTTATTTACTTCTAAAAATAAATCTCCTACACATTATAATAGGCGTTTAGTTCTCATTTCCTCGCGCTGCGAAATAAGGTCGCTTGCTAGGTAGGTAGGTAGGTACCTACCAACTATAAAATATTTCCATCCCTGTCTATAGATATAACGAGCCTCTCGCCACGCTGCTGGCTAGCCGTACCCCACAGCAGTACCTACAATCTCGGTACATTACATACATAATAGAAAAAATACAAGTAGGTAGGATTAAAATAAAATATTAGTATTAAAGTAGAAAAATAGGTACCTTTTTATAATGATTGTACTTATTTTCGCAGCTATCTTGGGGCAATAGGAAATGCTAAATCTTACTATACTTATTTAATAATATGCTCAATAATGAAATTAAATGAAAAATAATATTAATATAATATACATCCAACGGGCTAAACGTCGCACACACAGAATAGATATATATATATATATATATATATATATATGTCCAGCAGTGGACTTCCTTCGGCTGATATGATGATGATGATGATATATATATATATATATATATATATATATATATATATATATATATCTTCCTGGGGCGTGTGAAAACAGGTTAACATGAGTACTTAATAATTATGATCCTATACCTACTAATTAAAAAGGTAGGTATATCATTTTATGTTGTCTTGTAAATGTTGCAAGTTAAGTTCCGAACGGACGATCACTTGTTTATCCCCTACATCCTTACGAAGAAAAATATTGCCGTTAGAGGACCAGCAGAACTTGTAATTGTTAGATTTCGCAAAAAGTCGCGCCTGATAAAACAGTTTTTTGATACTAGGCGGGAGATGCTCTGATATGTAGATATCCTTGCGCGCCCCCGGAACTCCTACAGACTCCGTGTTCAGCTTGGACTCTTTAGATTGTTTTTTGTTGAATTCTCGCACTGCCGAAAGCATAGCTTGTTTAGCTTGAACTGAGGAGAACTGAACAACTATTGGTTTGTCCGTGTTAGGTTTGGCGGGCTGCCGATAAATATCACGTATGCCCGCGGTGGGTATGGGAAACCCCACAGCTGATGCCACTTTATTTACGATTGAGGTCAGGTCTGACACGGTTTCTTTATCTCTCGAGGGAATATTTCTTATCTCCACGGAAGAGGGGCGGGAGGTCAATTGGAGGTCTCTGATTTTATTTTCCATTTCGGATATAGTTTCTTTTGACTGTTGACGCTCAGTATCCATACGCTGTATTTGTTCTTGGATGTCATCATATTTTTCATTCATGAACGTTATGGATTTCTCGATCTCGACATTTGACTTTTGGATTTGTGCATTTTGGATTTTGAGCTCAGATATGTCAAGAATTAGTTTAGACATAATGGTGTTTTGTTCCGTGGCAAATTTAGTAAGGAATTGTTCCTGTTCCGACTTCCAACTCGCAAGCATTTCCGAAATTTCACGTTTTAATTCCTGGCAGCAGCTAGTGCCACCAGCAGTAGGGGATTCCATCCGTGGTCGTTTGTTTCTTGACAAGGTATTAACATTGGAAACCTCCTTAGCCTGAGCTAGCGACAAATCGGGCTCGGATCGTGTCTCTGTTAAGTTATCACTAGGTGAAATTAGAGACTTTGAGGGCGGGGTGCGTTCCATTCCGTGTTTGAAGAAGAAAGGCAGTTATAAATCTCATAAGCACAGCACAACACTCGCAGAGGTACCGGTAGTTTAACGCGCCGGGCAGTGACGTCACCGGCTGGTCGGTCAGGTCGGTAGGTACTTGTTTCGATATTATAAAGTTGACATCACAAACAGCGCGTTGAATGCAGGTAGGCACTGGTAGGTACTAGGTAAATCGGCACACGCGACAAGATTCACTGAGCATCACTCGAAGGTCACAAAAGGTCGCTCTTTATGATGGGTATATAGGAAAAGTATTCTCTAACAAACGGTCATAACGAGTGCAATAAAACACCCAAGCAAAAACAGCCTATCGCAGATATGCGTACACGTCCGTCCGCGACGGCTGCATCGCACACTATTAATTTTAACATGATACCTCCACGGCCACGCGCTCCCAAGAAAAATGATCTTGACAAACAGACATACGGACAAAGAAGTGATACTATATGTGTTAGTTGTTCCTTTTGAGATACGCTACGGAACCCTAAAACACATCATCGTTGTTAAAATTGATTTTTAGCGGCAACTCGGCCAGACTTGGATAAGATGGTGGTTTAAAAGAATGGTGTAAATTGTGGGTAAAATCGAGAAGGCTCTTATGTTAGTACAGAATACTTATGGATTCTTTGTCTGAAGTAGGGGCTGGAGCCTCCACAGGAGTGGAACTCCACAATGCCTCGTTCTCAACGGACATTAAAGTCTTTTTTGTAAACAAACGGCCGGCGCCCGCTTCAGACTGAAGTGTCGACTTATCTCAGATTCGTTTCGCATTTAAATCAAACTTTCAAAGTTAGATTTGTGTCTTTCATTCTTACGAAATAAATTAACTTACTTATTTACTCAATTCTTATTGATAGGTTATGTGTCTTTACCTTTTAGTCTGTTCTTTATAGGTTTTCTTCCGTACCATTTAAAAATATAGTATAGGGTCCCGCTATACTATAGTTTAAAAGGTAGGTAGGTATCTTTTTAATAGGTAGTAGTCAGCTGAAATCATAGAATATGTTTTATAAGGGAATTTACTTAAAATAATTAATAAACAAAAAAGTAAAAACTTGCGGGGGATCCTTGTAGAGAAAACGTGTTTTTTTAGGATTTTTAAGACCTCAAAAGAAAAAAAACGAAACCCTTATAGGATCACACGTGTGTCTGTTCATCCGTCTGTCTCAGCCGATTTGCTCAAAAAATACTAGACCGATTGAGTTTAAATTTCGAAACCGCAATTATGAAAACGGACTAAACGATACATATGTAAATCGGTGATCCAAAGACAAACATGTAACGTAAATAAATTAATACCACTTCTGGGGGGTAAATTAGAAAATATAAAATAATAGTTTTGCAAACTACATTGTGTGACGTATCAAATGAAGGTGTATACCATATTATGTGAGTCGTAATTCGTAATCGCGCCGAAGGGTCCAAATTGAATGAACAAAACAGATTGGCCGATGATTTTTCTGTCGCTCTTGTTGATGTCAATAATTTGAATTTCTTTGATTTTGAATATTCTTGTGTGTCTGGAGGTTGTAATTTGTTTTTTCATCACTTTTGGTGTTTATCTTGAGAAAATTATAATAATCGAAATTTGTTGTTTGTTCACCGCTTTTCTTACATATAAGGTTTAATTAAGTGTCTGCAACCCTCACCGTTTCATTGAAGTATGTATTTTTCTTAATCCATTTAATCCTCTAACCTTTGTGTTACGTTGTGGTGAAATTGCCGGTCTTGTGTACGTTTTAGGGTCGTCCCATACCACCAGTCCATGCAGGGAGCTCTTGGCACACCACGAACCTAAAGTCCACCCTGGTACACTCAGGACAACGGCGTACCACCTTCCATCGGTGCAGCGCAACTATCAAATAAAATCTTTTTATTTATTCTGGTTTACCGGCGTGGAGAGAATTCTCAAAAAGTCCTAGTTAACTTATTTAAATTATATGTGTTAAAGTGAACATTTCCTCGTCGGACTCAAACGAACCTTTAAAGGGGTTTGAAAGTTATTGGCATACGGAGGATCCGCCATTTTGTTTTTTTTTCAAAATGGCGTCACACGACATAACCTGTGTTTTTGGATAGAGGACCTATAGAAGAACAAAAAATGTCATATAACATTATGGCCTAAAGTGACACCTTACGGAGATAATCTACTATATAAAACTAAAAAACTTAATGTTTGTCCTTTTATAACTAGAGAACGGCTGCACCGATTCCGATGGGGTTTGAACCAATCGAAAGAAGAGATTACTGACCAAATTATAGGCTACATAAAAATTAAAAAAAACTGTTATACGGTGATGCCGTGAAAAAAGCTAGTTGGATATATTTGGCAAAACGTTTCTACATACTTATATATACATACACATTTTTATGATATAAGCTGCTACAAACCTTGAAAACGATAAATGGACCCGTGTTGTACGAAAATAACTAGCTTTTGTCCATGGCTTCACTCGCGTGAACATCGTATTTATTTCGGTTTTCCCGGGAACCATGTCGGGCTATCCGCTACTCTTATTAGAATGTATCCTGTGCCAATCTGGGGATCAAGACGAATCTAATAACACTTCAGATACCTGCAGGCATTAACAATTAAACGGATGTAAGTTCCTATGTAAGATGATACCAAAGATGAAAGCGGACTTTTTAAGATTCCCCAACGCAATGGGGAACTGGCTTTCTTATCTCCATGGCGCAACACATCGATGCTCTGAACACTGATCTTTGGCGGCAAGGTTTCAATAAGATGGTGGTCGTTAGCCAGGTGGGCTTAGAAAATGTTGGTTATAATTATTTACCACCAATCAAACAGAGTCTTATTAAGTGAAACCCCACCGGGAATCGAACCGCGACCCCCTGATGTAAAGCGAGTGGACACTAGTTCACTTGAGGCGGCTTAAAGTTAAAAATATTAAAAATTAAAAATTAAATTAAAAACATTTATATTCAATTATCTCCGTAAGGTGTCACTTTAGGCCATAATGTTATATGACATTTTTTGTTTGTCTGTAAGTTTCCTATCCAAATATATAAGTCTTAAAGTGCGACGTCATTTTGAAGAAAAAAAAAATGGCGGACCCCCGTATGCCAGTCTGCATACAAAAATTTTCAAACCCCTTTATATGTGATATTTAGGTGGTTTTCTATTTAATTTGTAGAATAATAAGCAATTGCGGCCCCGTACGTACGTGGTTGCAGCCTTATATACCTATATATGTCGGAGCGTCATTGAAAACGCGACCAATACCAGCTCGAGATACGTTTACATAGATCGTTACACTTCATTTGGAAACCGGTGGTGGCGTGACAATCGCTTGTAATCGTAAGCCGATCGTATGTGGTAGCAAAAATGACCTATTAACGGTAGGCTGTTTGTGATTGAGGTGGCAACACTGAGTTGAGAAGCCATATTAACTGGACGTCAGTATCGGGGCAGACACTTTTTGACGGAGCATCGAGCTGGACGGACGTGTCGCGCCATCGCTGGGATCACCGCGTTTGCATCCATTGTTATACAAGGCATACTGTACAATTTCGATTGCCGAATAATCAAGACCATTGAAGGAGGGCCTCTGTGATATAGCTGCATTGTTATTTCGACCCCCACGGCCAAAATAGTTAAGGACGTGAACCATAAGGCCATCCATAGCCTAAACACCCCTCCGACATATAAAATACTTTCGGAATTGAAATGTCTAAATCCCTTTTTACCTTTTTTTAATTGACAATCTGTGATGACAATCCAAATTTTGTAAGTTCGCTGTTTTTTTTATTATTATCACCAATTATATATTTTTACTAATCTCATTAACCTTTTTAAATTTTTTTCATAATTTCAACTATTAGGTCACTGTTCCAAATCTTACGTTTTCATGTAGCAGGTGATTTCCACTCAATATTTTCTTTATTTTAACTGAATAATGCTACATTAAATATTATGTACTGTATGTCTTTTTCTTGGGCTGAGCCTGTAGGCAAAACGGCTTGATGGATTTTAAACGTTTAGATTCGTCTTGATCCCGTGAGTGACAAAGGATACATTTTAACCGGACCGTCCAAAAAAGATGGTCATATTTTCATGCACTAGGGTTTTTGATGTTTAATTTTATTTGTTAGGTTTTTTAATTGGTAGTTTCTCGGTAAGAATTTAAATTAATTTTGAATTGTCTAACGAGTAACTTCATCTAGTAAGTGCCTGTTTCTGAACTGGTTTACACGAGGTGCTCCATAATCCTTATCAGTAACCGGTAACGACTCGGTCTTCTTAACCATAAGTCCTGGGTTCAAATCTGAACGGCCAATGTACCAATGAGTTTTTCGAAACTTGCGTACATATACTTACCGATTGCTTTAACGGTGAAGGAAAACATCGTGAGGAAACCTGCACATTCAAGATTCAAGGTATTTATTTAAAATAGGTGCAAATTACACTCTTTCTGATAGTATACTTAGGATCATCATAAAGGTTTTGGTCGGATTTCAGAAATAAAGTCGTCTTTGAGAAGTTTTGGAGTGCACATTCAATATTCACACACGTTTACAACGCGAGGCTTCAGAATAATTCGGACAAAAACAGATTATTTTATAAACTGCGATGAGTTCGGCACGGGGCTGGCTTTCCAAGTTGACAGTTCAGTTGCTCGATCAAAAGTGCTCGTAAAATAATTGGCGCCTCTTTCGTAGCCTCTGTAGGTTGGCTGCATTGTCATTTATTGGTTCGATAATCACAACGATTCTGATTGGCTAACAAACGAGTACCAACACTACCAACTAAAATTGGGTTCCGGTCTCGCACCGACCACACCTTGACCAAAGATGACTATTATTACTACCCTATCTAACCGCTTGACGTATAAAGATAAAACACCGTGCCTCGACACATGCATAGGTGGCGCCACGTCCTTGCGCTCCGACATATAGTATATAATGTCATTTGTGAAAACCAAGAAATAAACAATCTTTAGTTAATAAGTCAAAATCCAATCCTTGAAATAAACATGATTATGTCATTAGAACATGATATCAATATGACACAAAAACTTATGCATAAAAATAATTGAATATCAACCATACTACACCAATCAATCAACAACCAATCAACCATATTAGAGGGAAAGGAACGACCCGGCTTCCAGATGTATTTGAAGGTCACGTTGCACACGTCCGTAGGTGTAAATCGAAATGCCCTACACGTGACCGCGGGTGATGCTAAGTGTGACACCAGACAACCGCCGTCTTTCCCTTGGATAGCGCGGTTAATTATGCCACACGATAAGAGAGAGAGATTTGTATGCAAAATAGCGGTCAATTCTCGATATTGACCGCACTTTGTGCGATATTGTTAAACTTTACCGCATACCGCTCGTGTTATCGACTGTCGGGGCGAGTGTCCATTGTTACCTTTTGATTTAAAACTAAACATTTTTTGAAAAACACAAAAACTTTTATTTAGCTACATTTATGCTTACATTTGAAAAGAGTTTTTATGTCAAACAATCCAAATGCTTAGTGTGCCATATATGTATTTACACGTTTCCAAATTTAAAAAAGCGAAGCAAATTTGTTCTACGATTCTATTTGAAATAAAAAAGAAACCTGCTGGGACCTTATTTTCACTTCCAGAGTTCATCATCAGATCAACTTCAAAATACCAGACGGATTTGTCACCTGAAATACGGCTTTATACCAAACAGTTCATTTGGATTTGTCACCTGAAATACGGCTTTATACCAAACAGTTCATTTGGATTTGTCACCGGGAATACGGCTTCATACCAAATTTCAGTTCAATTGGATTAGTCATCTGGAAAATGGCTTCATACCAACTTTCAGTTCAATCGGGTTTGTCACCTGGAATACGGCTTCATATCAAATTTCAGTTCAATCGGATTTGTCACCTTGAATACGGCTTCATACCAAATTTCAGTTCAATCGGATTTTTCACCTGAAATACGGCTTCATACCAAATTTCAGTTCAATCGGATTTTTCACCTTAAATATGGCTTCATACCAAATTTCAGTTCAATCGGATTTGTCAACTGGAAAACGGCTTCATACCAAATTTCAGTTCAATCGGATTTCTATATACAGGGTGTCCAGTAAATATAGGTGCAAACTGAAACTGGGGATAGATCAAGTCATGACCTATCCGAATTTAAAAAAAATATGTCTAGTAAAACTTCAACCGTTTCCGAGATATGGCGGGTTTTTTGAAATTTCCGTAAATCACTACTTTTAGTCAGTTTCAGGGATGCTACAGCTGCAAATGAAGGTATTTTGAAATACTTTTTGTTGCATTTTGTTACTGAAGAATTAGACTATCAAATGCATTGCAATATTTTTGGAGTTTACTCCTTAAGAATCGATTTGCATATAAGGCGCCCGGTATGAAAAAAATATGAGGAGTAAAATCTAGTGATCGAAAACTTAGTTTGTTATATTCTCTTTGCGCGTTACGTTTTTTGACGCGCAACCTATTGTGCGCACCTCTGTCACGTGATACAAAACAGTCAGGATTGGCTGAATCTGACAAAAAAAATATGTCACTACGAAATCTAAGATGAAGTCACAACACAGTAATCAAATCAGATCTGTTATTGTTGCAGTCTTACAATTTTTGATCTGATAAGATTTTAAAATTTGTGATTTTTATATAATTTGGTGTCAATTTTGTGAAAGCAGATAGCAGAAACTTGCCCAAAGTGGACGCAATCATGTTCTTTAAAAATAACCCCGATTTTTACTCTGCAGAGCTGAGAAATGTAAAAACAGCAATGTAAGTACTATAAAATAATATAACACTACCTACGTAAGTAACCTTAATTCTGCTAAGGCGAAAGAATAGTCTTTCTTTCAGTAGTAGTTTTTTAGGTTATAAAGAATAAATTTTGTTTACAGTAAGTAATTAGTTTGCATTTTCAGGGCTGCACGAGAATCTTATGGTGACGATGCTATTGGGTACGTGCAACAAAGTGAGGGCTAGTTCATACAAATTCACTATGGTGATAGACGAGACTAAAGGTGAAATCGTCAGTTGCCAGTGCTTGGACTGTGCAGCTTTAGCTGGTGGTTGTAAGCATGCAGTGGCATTTTTGATGTGGACCCATCGTCGCAGTGAAGAACCTTCCTGCACCGAGGTTGAATGTTACTGGAAAAAACCCGTCCTCTCGAGAGTAGGGACTACTATGAAATACGTCACTGTATATCAAATTTGAAAAAAAAACAGCTCCACATCATGAAACCAGCACAGACCTTTTCCACGGGTTTCTTCAAGAAGCAAAAAAGAAGAAAATTATGAATTGTGAACTTTTAAAGTATCAGAACGACTTTAAACACAGTGATGTTCGACAGTTTTCATTTCCTTATTCAAGTGAATGATGATATAAAGAAAGATGTCAACAAATTACTAGAAACATTACAAGAGAAACTTAACAAAAATGCTCTTGATTTAATTGAAGAGTCAACACAAAACCAATGTTAGAGCCCTTTATGCTATGACCTAAGATATGCTCGTATAACCGCATCTAAAGCATACGAGGTTAGTCGCTGCCAAACACCAAATGGATCATTAGTAGCTGCGACCATGGGAGCTAAAACACCTGACACATCAGCTATGAAAAGAGGCCGGAAATTGGAATCATTAGTTATAGAAACTGTGCAGAGTAAACTTAAAACTAAAGTCAAGCCCTGTTTTGTGCCTGTTTAGACAATCGTACTTAAGTAGTAAACTCCAGTCGTGCGTCGGAGCTGACACACACACTTATTTTTTTTTAAGAAGCTACCAGTTCCCCGTAATAAAATAAAAATATTTTAATTTTTACCCATTAAAACTGCAATGTCCCAGATTTGGTAGCTTATGCTGTAAAATAAATGCACTACGCTAGTCCGGACCATTGATCTAAAAAGTTGTAAATTTTGTGTAGATTCCAAAATGATATAATACTTATCATTTTTCTTAAAACAGAAAAAGATTTAGAGATTTGGTTTGAAAACGAACCCATTTTTTTATAAGTAGTTAGGTTTAAATTTCGATTAGAAACCATTTTCAATTGATAATTTACTACTTTTCATATCATGTTGGGTATTTAAAAGATAGGGATTTTAAATTTTTATTTTAATTAATTGCGGCAGGAGACGTGGCTTCAAAATGATGGGTGTCCAGCCCATTATGCTAGAAAAGTAAGAGAATATCTGAATAGCAATTTTCCAAACCGCTGGATAGGGCGCTTGGGACCAACTTTGTGGCCACCACGGTCACCAGACCTCAATCTATTGGACTTTTTTTATTGGGGCTGCCTGAAGGAAATGGTGTACAGACAACCAATAACAACTGTCAATCAACTGAGGCGACGAGTTGAGGAAGCCGCTCGCCATATTAGTAACGAGGGATTCGCTCGTCGCTTAAAGCCATCTTTTATTAAGAGGTGCAGAGCGTGTATTTTGGCACGTGGCGGTCATTTTACACATTTCATTTAAGCGTGTATTAATAAAAGATGGTCTAAATTTTAACTTGTTTCATTTTCTATCTTTTAAATAGCCAACATGATATGAAAAGTAGTAAATTATCAAGTAAAATAGGGTTTTTAAAAAAAATAATCGAAATTTAAACCAAAACTACTTAGTACAAAATGGGTTCGTTTTGATACCAAATCGCTTCATCTTTTTCTGTTTTAGGAAAAATTAGAAGTATTATACCATTTCGGAATCTGCACAAAATGTACAACTTTTTAAAGCAATGGTCTGGACTAGCGTAGTGCATTTAGACAGCATAAGCTACCAAATCGGGGACATGGGTGAAAATTAAAATATTTTTGTTTTATTACGGGGAACTGGTAGCTTCTTAAAAAGTATTGCAATGCATTTGATAGTCTAATTCTTCAGTAACAAAATGCAAAAAAAGTATTTCAAAATACCTTAATTTGCAACTGTAGCATCCCTGAAACTGACTAAAAGTAGTGATTTACGGAAATTTAAAAAACCCGCCATATCTCGGAAACAGTTGAAGTTTTACTAGACATAATTTTTTAAATTCGGATAGGTCATGACTTGATCTATCCCCAGTTTCAGTTTGTACCTATATTTACTGGACACCCTGTATATATTATTATTATTATATCAGCTCATATACGTCCCCACCGAGGGGCTCGAGCCTACCCTTAATCAGGGTGATTAGGCCTTAGTCGACCACGCGGGCCTAGTGCAGGTTGATCGACTTCACACACAACCTTCGAGTTTCTTCGCAGGCCTGTGCAGGTTTCCTCACGATGTTTTCCTTCACCGTTAAAGCGATCGGTAATGATATGTACGTAAGTTTTTTTTTTGAAAAACTCATTGGTACATTGGCCGTCCAGATTTGAACCCGGTACCTCTGGTTAGATGGACCGAGTCGTTACCGGTTGAGCCACCGACGCCTGTATATATACAGAATGTTAAAAAATTGGCGCAGGACCCGTTAACTGGGACTTCACTCATCATACTGAACAACATTTGTTGTACGACTTTGCTATTTAGCAAAAAAATATTTTTACTGTTTTTTACGTAGCGTAGGCAGGCCTCCCACGCGGTGGACCTATGACCTGGTGAAGATCGCGGGAAGCCGATGGATGCGGGCAGCGCAGGACCGGTCATCGTGGAAATCCTCGGGGGAAGCCTTTGTCCAGCAGTGGACGATTTGTGGCTGACATGGTGATGATGATTTTTACTGTTCATACAAATCGACCGCTTTTGTGCATTTTAGTGTGGAGGGTCCAAATTTTTTTTTGAGAATTCTCTATGGGTTTCTTGAGCAAAGTTGTTCAGTATGATGAACAGAGCCCCCAGTTAACGGGTCCTACACCATTTTTTTTGCACCCTGTATAACGTTTTAAGGGTCACAGGAGGCTCGAGTTTCCATACAAACGTAGTTCCGCTTTAATACAAAAACTACATACCGGATTGAATCCAAACTTTGCAAATATATTGAGTAGAAAAATATCGATGTTTGTAACTAGTTTTCGATGAACTAATATAAAACAATAAAAGCAGTTTCAAACTTTCAGTACAAAACTAATTTAAGCCTTCGTTTAGTTGTCTTTAAATTTACTACGATGAAAACGAATTACAAACACTGATATGTGTCTACTAAATATATTTGCAAGTTTGGATTCAATCCGGCATGTAGTTTTTATATTAAAGCGGAACTACGTTTGTATGGAAACTCGAGCCTCCTGGGGACGCTTTAAGTTACCTTTATATATCATCTCATTTCTTGATAGTCGTGCGACAGTGGAAACTTTAAGAGATTACCATATTACAGTTTTTCAGCATTTCATCCGTTCAAGTGCGGTCGACAAACTGTGCTTATCGCCGATAGCTGGACCCTCCTCCCTCTTAAATAGGGGCGTTTTTACAACCACTTCGTGCACTCTCCAGCGAGGAAATTGAAAAAGGGGCCAAGTTCTATAGTTTACTTATCTTTTTCGGGTGGATTTGGTTTGTTTAAGGCTATGTGTCGGGTTGTTTATTGAGGCAAACAGAAGCTTAAACGGATAGAGATAAAAACTAGTGTTTTCGTACATAACTTGAACCCGTTTTGTAGGGAAAAAATTGTTTTGTGTTGAATAGGTTTATATTGTAGTTTTAACCGCTTTGTATGTTGATTTAAAAGGTTAAACCTAAGATACATACGTAAGTACTAATGTACAGATGGTTCTAGATGGTTAGACCCGAGTTTGCAACATTAGGATCTACGAATATGTAATACAGAGCTTCGTCAAGGCTACATAGTAATTAATTAATAGACCCATAGATGGCACAACTTAGCATTAGTATAAATAGAAACACCACCGTTGCAAAGCTCTGTTTTTCCAAAATAACATACCGATATAGACTCGCAAACGCCTTTCTATTTTTCCTCCAATTTTAGTAGTTCGGGTCTTCCTATACAAGGGTGTAAAATAATTGATGTAGGACCCGTCAACTGAGGGTTCTACGCATCATGAACCCATAGTCAATTCTCAAACAAAAATTGGACCCTCCATACTAAAATGCACAAAATTGGTCGACCAGCTGATTGATTTGAATGAAGAGTTAATTATTTTTTGCGATTTCAGCAAAGTCGTACTAGAACAAAAGTTGTTCAGTATGATGAGTAGAAGCTCCAGTTAACGGGACCTACAGCAAACTTGTTACACCCTGTATACTAAGGGTTCCCCACACACTGTCAAGCGGTTACTCACATAAGGAAAACCTAGGTCATGGGTTATCCGAAGCAACCCTAATAATATGTGTGTGTCGCGAAAGTTTGTGGCTTTCGAAACTTATCTGATTTCCATTTTGAGATCGATCCTATTAACGCTCACTTCGCTCGCTCATGTACAGTTTTTTACTCAGTCGATTTTTTTAATCACAGTCAAAATTGTTTTTGACTAAGGGCATCGGTCAAAACCACTTTAGCCTGATTTTTGCAGTCAAAAGTGGTTTTGACTGGTTATAAGTTTTGACTGTGACATATAATATATGTCATATATATATTCTTAGAAGCGAAGAAATGTAAATAGCGCGTTCTAGATGTTAATAACCGCCGATGTTTAACCGCCTCCGTGGCGTAATGGTTAGTCCATTCGCTTCACGGATGGTCGCGGGTTCAATTACCGGTGGGGTCAACTTTTAAGACTCGGTTTGGTTGGTGGTAGGGCATTTCCTAAGCCCGTCTGGCTAGCTACCACCATCTTATCTAAGTCTTGACGTCAAACATCAGTGTTAACAACTCCGTATTCCGGCTTGAAGATAAGATAGCCAGTTCTCTATTGCGTTGGGGAATCTTGGTAAGCCCGCTTCCGTCTTCGGCATCATCGTCACTTCCCGTTAGGTGAAAACCAACCAAGGGCGGTGCCAAGGGCTTACCAATTGTAAATAAAAAAAAATCTTTGACTTCATCGATATTAGATAGATAGATAGATAGATAACTCATTTATTTTTCTAGCAAAACAGCACCATACATCAAACAAGCAATGGAGATAAAACATTATAAGTACTTAATTCATAAAAGAGTACACTGATAATGAAAACACTAATAAAAACTAAAAGGTAACTGCCTAGCCAGAAAAAAAGGCCTAGGCTCAGCATAATGTTGTGCATGCAGGGTATACAATACATGCGCAACGCTGTTTTTCAGCCAAGACCAGCGAAGAGAGGTAAAATGTGCGCACCTCTGTGAAACAAACTCGAACCAGGCAAAATGAATATCATATTGTGTTATGCATTTATATGTATTAGTATGTGTATATAGTATATAGGTGCAAATAAGGCCAGTTGGTAAGTATGAAGCCCATAAATATATTTTAATAAGACGATAATGTGTAAGTAACTATGCAAAATATCAGAGTGAAATGTTAATAAATATGGATGAGTGTTGCACAGCCAATTAAATAAAAAGGTATGGTTTTAATTTATATTATATTTTATTTTCGTCGCAGTATCCGCTACTCGCTTTGCTGTTGTGACATCAAATATTTTTTAAAAATATAAAGTGATGGTAGTACACGAAGTGGCGGAGGGAGGTCGTTCCAGCATTTTGAAGCAAAGAAGCGGAAACTGCCGCGAAACAAAGCAGTTTTGTGTCGAGGGATAACGAAAACACTTGAACAATATCGTGCCACGTAACAATGACTAGCATAGCGCCAATTAAGTTTCTTAAAAAGATAGTCGGGTTGCTGCGTTTTAAGAATCCCGAAAAGCATCGACAAATAATATAGCTTTTGGCGACCCTGCATTTTCAAAATGTTAGAAGCATTAAGGTATGGCGTTACATGAGATCGTGGTGGTATGTAAAAACAATACCGGGCACAAGCATTCTGCACTCTTTGGATTAAACGCTGCGATTTTTGAAGAATGCAAGGGCCGTAAACCGCAACACAATAATTTAATTTTGACAGAATAATACTCTCACAAAGTCTGCAACGTAAGTCAACACTAATAAATGGTCGGATCCGGTATAAGATTTTCAACCGGTAAAGACAGTTCCGTACTGTGTCTGCTACATGTTTTTCAAAGCGTAAGTTTGCGTCAAACAGTACCCCCAGGTTACGAGCCTCGGTTACTCTTTCTATCGGTTCATTATTTATCACCACTTTTGGTTGCAACTGAGAGATTACTTCAATTTGATGCTTGGTTCCCATGACTATATATTTAGACTTTGTTGGATTTAGCATTATGGAGTTATTAACTGACCACTCATAAACCCTACTTAAATCTTCATTTAAATTTTCAATAGCCTGCTGAACATTTTTTAAATCTATACTAGCATAAATTTGGAGGTCATCAGCATAGATATGAAAATTACATTTTCGTATGCTTTTGACAATGTCAGCGCTATAAATTATAAATAACAAAGGACCTAAAATTGATCCTTGAGGGACTCCTCTTTCTACAGGTAACAAAGGTGACGTAAGTTTACTTCCATTGAGGTTATGAATTATAACCTGTTGGGAACGTCCACGCAGGTAACTGTCAAACCATTTTAAACTCGAGCAGTCAAAGCCATAAAAAGATAACTTAGAAAGTAATAACGCTGTATTTATAGAATCGAACGCGCGTGTAAAGTCAAGGAGCGCTAGCACGCTACCCATACCTCTATCAGACGCCAACAGAATATTGTCAACAACATCTAGTAGAGCACTAGCCGTACTGCGATTTTTTCGAAAGCCTGATTGCAGTTCTGGAAGGATACTATTATGCTCGCAGTATGTAAAAACTTGGTTGTAAACAACTTTCTCCAGTATTTTGGATAAAAAAGGCAGAATACTAATTGGCCGCAAATCAGATATATCTACAGGATCACTTTTCTTAGGTATCGGTCTGATGAGAGCAATTTTCCAAAGATCAGGAAAAGTTTCTGTCCTAATAGATAGGTTAACAATTGCAGCAATAACCGGTAGTGTACGTGGAAGCGTCAGTAAAATCATATCTAAATTTACACCATCAATACCTATTGCGTTTGTTTTAATACCCAAAATAATTTTTGCAACTGCATTTTCGTGAACAGGTTCGATTTTGAACGTAGAATTATTGTATCTATTAAACTCATAATGCGTTAAGAGTGACAGACTGACAAGATTATCACCTGGAACTTTAATAAAATGTTTATTAATACAATCTGGATCGTTAAAATGTTCCGGAAGGTCACAGTGCCCTTTAAAATCAGGAAGAATTGTTGATTTTAGATTTTTCCAAAGATGTTTAGAAAAAAAAATCCATATTATACTAACGATGTTTAGCTTTTTATATTCTTGAAATAAATTAGATAGATAATTAAATATACTTTTTACATATTTATCAATCAAATAAACTGTAAAAATAAACCTGTTCACAAATGAACTGTAAAAACAAACCTGTTCACAAATAAAATGTAAAATAAACCTGTTCTCAAATTATAACTTCCACTTCCATACATATTACATAAGGTATAATATCTTCATACTAATGTGTAGATCTCAATTCATCATATCAGTTAATATACGTCCCCACCGAGGGACTCGAACCTACCCTGACTTAGGGTGATCAGGCCTTAATCGACCACGCGGGCCCAGTGCGGGTTGGTCGACTTCACACACAACCTTCAAGTTTCTTCACAGGCGTATGCAGGTTTTCTCACGATTTTTTCCTTCACCGTAAGGGCTTCAGATAATAGTTATTTATGCCACTGCCAAGATAACATGAAGCCATTGTAACATGAGTGCTAGTTTGTGCCACAAAGCGAAGCTAAGTGGCACAATAGACAGCACGAGTGTAACAATAGCTAATTGGGTGCAGCGGCATACAATACCTTTTCTACGATCATGAAATAAATAAAAATACATTGAATTTTTTTCATAATCATATTATATTGAATTTTCAAAGCGAAAGCCATATAAATATTTAAAAAGTTTCATTATAGTACAGTTGTCTCATTTTGAAATGATCATTGTCACTTACCACCAGGTGAGATGTTGTCAAGGGTTTAACCAATTGTGCTAAAAAAAAAAAAAATTGTAACACAGCTTGTAGGAATGAATACTTTTGTGATATGATTTGAGTTTATGTGTTAAGAAAATTACCAAATGGGAGTCAAAATTCGAAAACATATTGCTGCGTGGCAGGATTCGTACCACGACCTCCCGGATAGGAGGTAGCCGCCCTAGCCGTTACGCCACCGACGTGAATTAATCTGAACGAAATAATCTCTATACTTGTGACTATTGCTAATGTTTTTTCTCACTGTTTAGTATATTTACTTAAAGCAGTGTCACAACTAATAATGTACAAGCATAATAATATGAGTTACACCTAAAATAAAACGCCTAAAATACCTAAAATGGAACACATAAAATAACTTCAAATCACACCTAAAATGCCTTAAATAAATAAAACACCTAAACTGAATAACCCATCCCTCGTCATCCCCGGTGTAACAGTGTCCACAACACTTGCTGCATTTCCGCGCTGAATGGCTATTTTGTAATAACTTGCCATTTTATAATATTTCCATATTAATCTCAACAAAACAGCACATGTTGTTCTGCTACAGAACTAAATTAGAAGTGGTTTAGCAAGCTAGCGCAATCACGGTCGCACAGTATAGCGTTAAAATCGGTTTGCGACGCGTTATATGTGATCCGTTCCCGGGCAGTACTTGGCACCTAATTTTTATTTGACACCTGTGTGCGCGGCGAGCACATTATGTGTCTTGCTCTGTACTTTGTCGTGTGTGCCTTTGTGTGTATCAGCATCGCAGAGGACAATGGTTAGTATACATAATATTTAAAAAAAATGAAATCAAGGAGAATTTAGAAGCATAATTCAACCCATACTCCCATGGTATGTGTCATAAAACAATATATTATGTAAATGCCAATGTTATATATGTATTGATTCTATACCATAACTTAGAAAATGTAATCTTAATCATGACATTGTTTGAAATAGACTACTTAAAAGTATGTGAAAACACCTATCTTCTATCATCATCATTATATCAGCCGAAGAACGTTCACTGCTGGACATAAGTCTCCCCCAACGATATTCACATCTTCTTCTATATGTCGCAGGGAAATATCAGGGACAATATCAGGGATTTCACAAAATCTCTAGGGATATTGCACACTATGGAATAGAAAACTCCGAATAAAAGCAAGTCGGACGGAGCTCCGCTGGAGGGGCTCCTTTTTACGGTAGAAAAAGACATGCTAACCAAACCTAACCTACTTAACGAAGCGGGGCTCCGTCCGACTTGGTTTTATTCGGAGTCGAAATAAACAAGACCTCCGCCGTGGCTCAGAGGCAAAGTTCACTGGCTTTACACAGGAGGTCACGAGTTCGATTCCCGGCGGGATCAATTATAAGACTTGGTTTGGTTGGTGATAGGGCATTTTCTAAGTCCGCCTGGCTAGCTACCACCATCTTATCTAAGTCTTGCCGCCAAATATCAATGTTGTTATCATTGATATGTTTCGGCATGAAGATAAGATAGCATGTTCACCATTGCATTGGGGAATCTTGGTAAGCCCGCTTCCATCTTGGCAACATCGTCACTTACCACCAGGTGAGATGTTGTCAAGGGTTTACCAATTGTGAATAAAAAAAGTATATTCGACATCTACCGGGATTTCGTGATATCTCTAGGGATTTCGTGAAATCCCTGATATCCTCATTTCCCTGCAACATATACAAATAATAAATTGTACAGCCTCCCTGTGCATATTATCTCGCGAAGCCTTCATCGTATGGTGTAGTCGGGAATTACACAAAACGACACAAAACACAGTAGCAATACAAAAATAAATTGGATTGGTATAGGAGGTACCTTACGCAGATTTTTTTCTGGAATAATAAACTACCCAGGACAGGAGGCTTTATTAAGTTCTTGTTATTCACAAAGTTTCATTAAAATCACTGGATTTGTATTGGGGGTACCTTATTCCAATTATTACCTATTTTACGAACTACAGTAGGTTTCACAAAGTTTCAGTAACGTACACAGTGTCCTCGAAATCAATAGAGATATATTTTTTTTAAACAAGAGGTTATTTTTAACTATAGCCACTTCCCCATTGCATTGGGGAATCTTAGTAAGCCCGCTTCCATCTTCGGCAACATCGTCACTTACCACCAGGTGAGATGTTGTCAAGGGTTTACCAATTGTGAATTAAAAAAAAAACCCTAAAAAACTAACGAGATCACCTGACCAACAAAGTTTCAGTAACGTACACAATGTCCTCGAAATCGTTAGAGCTATTAAAAAAAAAACAAGAGGTTATTTTTAACTACAGGGGCAACCCTAAAAAACTAACGAGATCATCTGACCAACAAAGTTAAGTAACGTACACAATGTCCTAGAAATCGTTAGAGCTATTTTAAAAAAAAACTTGTTTTTAACCTCTTGAGGTTATTTTTAACTATGGGGGCAACCCTAAAAAACTAACGAGATCATCTGCTATAACTGCAATATCGGCAATAACTGATCTTTGCCTTGGTTTTGGTGGCATTTTGTATAAAAACCCTGTTCCACTACCTTCATTGAATCTTCTTCTTCTTCTGTCTTATACAGGGTGTAACAAAATTGGTGTAGGTCCCGTTGACTGGGGCTTCTACTCATCATACTGAACAACTTTTGTTCTATGATTTTGCTAAAATCGTAAAAAAAAAATCTTCAAACAAATGACAAATTAATGAGCTAATCAAAAAATAATAATTGCATTTTTGTATGGACGGTCCATTTTTTTAATATGGCCATTGGGTTCCTTGGGTAAAATAAGTAATTTATAAGTTAATTATTGTAATTCCAGTACCATGAGAAGAGCCCCCAGTTAACGGGTCCTACACCCTGTATATTAAAATGAATTGGTGTTCCTTAGTTTCGCTAAAACTCGAAAATGCCTCGACCGATTACGATGAAACTTCGGTGAATTGTTGTGCGTACGCCGCAAGGTTTACGCTCGTAAACAGCGCATTATCAATGGCGAGCCGCTTGCGGCGTTCGCCCACCGCGCAACATTGATGGCGAGCCGCTTGAGGCTCGCGTACCGCGTAACATCGATACCACACGAGTGGAGCTGCAGGCATCTACTAGGTTTATACACAATTTGTACCCTGTATACTTAAGAGCCCGCTGGAGTTCATGAATCCCATACAAACGTAGTATTTGATTCATTTGTTTACCAAACAACCGATTTTGAAATAATTTTACATCAATAATTGGATGACTATTTTTTTGGCATTAATTTTTTGAAAAACGAAACAGGACACCATTATTAAGCATTAAACTTTTTTTAAGGTAAAAGTATCCTTGGGGGAGGCCTTTGTCCAGCAGTGGACGATTTGTGGCTGATATGATGATGATGATGATGAAGGTAAAAGACGGAAAACAATGTTAATTGGTATTAAAAGGATTCCTTTTTCGTTTTTCAAAAAAGTAATGCGGTACAGGCACAAATATACGTCATCCGATTATCGATATAAAATTATTTCAAAATCGGTTCTTTGATTATCAAACAAATCAAAACTACGTTTGTATGGAATTTATGAACTCCAGCAGGCTCTTAAAGCCCGAAGGCACAAAAGTGACAAGAAATTAATAGATTTTGATATTGATGTGACATCCAGAACGAACCAAACTCGTATATCAGAGATTTGTCATTTATACTAATTACCTACAAATATGCTTGAACACAGCGCCGGTTGTAGACTGTTTGGTGGCCTAATTAACTTCTAAATACGTGATGTCGGCCGTAAAGTAAAAATTTTCAGATTTTTAAGATAAATTTTACTTAATAAAACTACACTCAACAAGAAAAAAATACACTAATTACACAAAAAAGTTATGTTCAGAAATAACTGTACTTTTGAGGCGACCAAAACCACAAAAATATCATTTAAAACTATGTCTTGAGACACTTAAATACTCGTAAGATGCACATACCACAATTTTGACAGGACATTTTTAAAACGTCTTCGGGCCCTCTTTTTATAATTCTACGTGTAAGGTTTGTTTATTCTTTGTACTCTGTAATAAGTATTTTTTTTAATTTTTTTGTAGTGTGTAGTTGTTTTGAATCAATTTTATGTTAAAATCTTTGCTAAGTCATTATTTATTTCTAATTTTGACTTTTCGCCTATCCTTCTGCGTGTTCTATTAACTTCGTAGCTCATCCTTTTTTATTTATTTTTTGCGTAACGTTTTATTAAATTGCTGGTGGTAACAGTTTATTTAATATATACCCTGGTCCCCTTGCCCTCCAAGTCTTGTGTGCTTAGACGCGGTTGGAGGACGCGTCAAGGCCACATACCTACTTACAGTTTTTGCGCTAAAATTGATGTTATAAAATGGTCAGAAATGTTTAACAAACTTGTAATTATGAAACAAGCTATACCTATTTTTATTAATAAATTACAATATAGAATTTTATTACGATAATATTTTTTTTATTCAGTAAACGTTTCAGAATTAACTGTCGTAAAAATTCATGTCAATTTTAATATAACGCGCTGTGAAAATCGATTCTTTTGCCGAGATGCAATTCAGCGCTCCACTTTTTAATCTTTATTCTATAACTCGTGTTAAACTAATGTTTTGTAACTGTGATTTAAATAATCTGGAATTTTAGTTCAATGCATTTACGAGAAAACTTAATTCAAATTTGACAACTTATTTTAGATTATGGATACCTTAATAAATTAAAATAATTTTGTTTCTCCACTCGAGTTACTTTTCAGATCATTCAGACCTATATAATTTATCTGTAGAATCGTTAAATTCTTCTAAAATACCTGAAAACAGTTAAATGGGGCTTTTACTGAAAGGAAACATTTTCCTTAGGGAACATGAATTATGGCTATTTGGCAAAAATACAAAGAATTTATTTGTATGGAAGTCGGACCAAGGGCTTCCCAGAATGAACAAGTAGTGTTTTATGTTCCATAAGCTTGAGGACTTATAAGAAAAAAGGCTTTTTTAAAAATATCAATTAAGATATATTGATACATCGAAATTTTACAACAAATCTTATTAAGGAGATGACGGAATGGATCTCTTGAATGTGGTTTTATGTAACTTTGGGCGTGAACATCTCAAAATGTAATTTTATAAAAACATAATTATTAAAAGCTCCCAGAAAAAAATCCAACAAAAAGTATTTGATTTTATTAGCTTGCTGTTTTAGTTTGTTTGTTTGTTTGTAAACTCTTTACTGTACAAAATCTTAAAATAATGTTAAAAAAAAAACATAAATACAAAGGCGGACTAGAGGGATCTATTTCAGTTTATTTAGTTTGTTTGTTAGTTTGGGACAAATCTTGGAAGCTAAATAAGAATCACTTCCCGATTTTCGATTGAGCTGAAATTTTGCATACACGACAACGCACGGTTAGCGATGTGACGTCATTCTAAATCCAATAAAAAAACCGCCTCCGTGGCGTAATGGTTAGTCCATTCGCTTCACACAAGGAGATCGCGGGTTCGATTCCCGGTGGGGTCAACTTGTAAGACTCGGTTTGGTTGGTGGTAGGGAATTTTCTAAGCCCGCCTGGCTAGCTACCACCATCTTATCTAAGTCTTGCCGCCAAACATCAAGTGTGTTAAAACATTGATGTGTTCCGGCATGAAGATAAGATAGCCACTTCTCCATTGCGTTGGGGAATCTTGGTAAGCCCTCTTCCATCTTCGGTATCATCGTCACGTACCATCAGGTGAGATGATGCCAAGGGCTTACCTATTGTGAATAAAAAAAAATAAGGCGGATTTCCTATGATGGTGGACTAGTTATTTTTTATGCACCCCCATGATATGCAAATAGACTTACCAGTAAATTATTTATTGGTAACAAATTAATCCTCGTTCGTTCGCGCTTTTTTTTGTGACACCATCGGTCGCGTAGGGTCTTTAAAGCCCGATATTGGGGTAGACATTTTAAATATTTTAATTTTTTTATTACTTATTATTATTTATTTTATTCAATATTTATAGAAGCGTCGGTGGCTCAACCGGTAACGACTCGGTCCATCTAACCAGAGGTACCGGGTTCAAATCTGGACGGCCAATGTACCAATGAGTTTTTTAAAAACTTACGTACATATCATTACCGATTGATTTTACGGTGAAGGAAAACATCGTGAGGAAACCTGCACACGCCTGCGGAGAAACACGCAGGTTGTGTGTGAAGTCAACCAACCCGCACTGGGCCCGCGTGGTCGACTAAGGCCTAATCGCCCTGATTCAGGGTAGGCTCGAGCCCCTCGGTGGGGACGTATATGAGCTGGTATAATAATATTTTTAGTAGCATAATAATAAAGTTTTAAATAAAACCCATAGTGTTATTTGAACTCACTTTATTGATAGGAAATATTGTTTACAAATAATAATATATTTTTTTTGTACAAACTGGTAGTTAAGTATGTTTTAGGCAGTTACCCTGAGGAACAAATTTGTATCTTTAATATGGAACAAAATATAGCAGTTTTCGTAAACGTCGGGATTTTAAAGACCCCACAAGACCAACCACGGGTTAATCAGTCCTAAAAATAATATCACTCTAATTAAAAATTACACCTAAAAATGCCTAAAATACCTAAAATAACATCATCTCATATACCCGGAATCAGGGCGATCGGGCCTTAGTCGACCACGCGGGCCCAGTGCGGGTTGGTCGACTTCTTACACAACCTTCGAGTTTCTTCGCAGGCGTGTGCAGGTTTCCTCACGATGTTTTCCTTCACCGTATAAGAGCGTAAGATAAACGTACATATAAAATCGAAATTTGAAAACACTTTGGTACGGGGCAGGATCGAACCACGAGCTCCCGGACAGGTAGCGGCCCTTGCCATTACGCCACAGACGCTCTCAAAATACCTAAAATAAAATGTCTAAAATACCTAAAATGGAACATCTAAAACACCTAAATCACACCTTAAATACCTTAAATAAACCACCTGAAATAACCGTCCCTCGTCATCCCAGGTGCAAGGTGCCCATAACACTACCTGCATTTCCGCGCTGAATGGCTATGGACAGTCTCTGCACCAGGAACTCCCTATCTTCCTCACAAATCGACGTCCTCCACACTCCAGCTCCCCGCTGTCTCCACCGCAAATGGAGTAAATAAGTATTTGTCACGGAGTGTGCTACACTTACCCTCCTTTTGAATGGCCGCGAACTCTGCAGCCGCCCCGGCCGGCCCCGGCAACATGTGTCGTGCGTCAGATATTCTTTGATATGGGTATCAAATAAAAGGATTTGCTGAGAAAAATGCGAAATAATTAAAATTATTTTCATATAAAACCTATACCTGAAAATTTGTAGGTTTTTCAAATAAATAAATAAATTTTAGGGCAGCATTTATTTGGTCCAAATTCTTTTAAGACCTTAAGATGGGTCAAATGATAACATTCATTTCAAATTAATTGAACGACTGTGTAAAGTGTAATCACCATGGAAAAAATATATAATATACTTAAAGTAATAAGAAATCGATTTATTTGAATATAATTTTAAAAATGTTACCAATTTTGATGTAAAAAATATCTACTTAGCCCTGTTAAATAGTTAATGTTGAATGAAACCAACACACTAAAATCGGTGACTTAAAGACCTTTCATTTTAATTGAACACATTTTTTTAAACTTATTTGAAAGTAAAGAAAAGTAATAAAAACATGTAAAAATCGAGAATAGGCCCGCATTGATTTGAACTTAATTGGAAACACTAAATACGTTAAAAAACCGGCCAAAAGCAAGTCAGAACCACACACAAAGGGTTCCGTACCATCATACTAGATGGCGCTAGTTTCTTCAGTTCCGTATTATAATAGGTGGCGTAAGTTTCTACACGTTTTTTATATGGAGAGTTTCACTTTTTCAAATTTTTAGTATTTGTTGTTGTAGCGGCAATAGAAATACATCATATCTGAAAATTTTAACTGTCTAGCTATCACGGTTCACGAAATACAGCCTGGTGACAGACGGACAGCGAAGTCTTAGTAATGGCACAGATGACTAAATTGTTATAACAGGGTCCCGTTTTTAGCCTTTGGTTACGGAACATGTAAAATTTATATAGCAGCATACCCTATTAAATAAAAAAAAATCATGGAAATCAGTAAACAATCTAAAAAAAAATGAATTGATAACCTCCTCCTTTTTGGAAGTCGGTTGAAAATTGATAAATTCTCCCAAAGGACTCTTAGGACAATTAGCAAAATAATTACAAAACTAATATATTTAACTAATTTACGGTTGTGAAAATCTTTGGGGGAGGCCGTTGTCTAGCAGTGGACGTCTTTTAACTGATTTGATGATGATGATGATGATGCAATGATTCAATTTCACAGTGACGGACGACAGTTACAAGGGTATCCTGACGCCGGATTGCGTCCGCAGCTACTTCCGGACGTACGTGTCTCGACGGATACCGCCGAGAAACTACAGATACTGGCATGAACTGCTGGAGCAGAAACAGCTGTTAGCCGACCAGGGGACTGTCGAAGGGGATGTTGAGGTAACACCAAACAGTTTCTGAAGGCTGTTTTAACGCAGATACGCCTACCAGCTGTTTTAACACCGGAAATTTTACTTTTTTAATATTTTTTTTCTAAGCTAATCACATACAATTATAAAAAAAATAGTAATTTCCGTAATAAGTGGGTTAATCACATAAATGGCATCACGTGGTGTAGGTGTCGCAGCCTTCTGGTGGAATATGCCATTCAATTAAAAGGCTAGCCCGATGATAAAATGGCGACATTCAATGGAATGACTAAAGGACAACTGGCCAAGTCGTTGAATGTAAGCTGATATGATGATGCAGATACTTTTTATGGTAGATTTTTTTAATTGGGTCAGCTTTTGTATCGGTCTAGTTACTTTGTGCATGGATTAGTGAATAAGTTAAAACTGTAATTAACAAGCCTAAAGGCGGAAAAGCGTTAAATCTGGCGTAGCGGTCACTGCAATACTTACTTTGCCGTTACTGTATCGATTCCAAGGTTCATTAAGAACATACTAACTGAAAATTTTAATTAATTTTAACCCGCCGCGCCGGCACGTCATAACGTAACGGGACAATGAGTCATCCTTTTTCTTGCGTGCAGTCGGCGTCCATCGATTTATTAGACGTTGTCACATCAATAAATAAAATAAATATAATTAATCACTTTTTTATTATGAAATTTTCAAAAATAAAATTTACTTAGGGCCACTCTGTAGTTGTGTGGAGAGGTGTGGTGGTACGGATACTGGGATCGGTCGGTTTTTCATGTATGTACTACTGTTCCTTTTGAAATACATGTACTGTTGCTGTTCGAAACTGTTATCTTAAGTGCCTGTGTACGTCCTCCTATATATTATTAATATATATCCTGCTATATATTATTATTAATGATTTTTAAGTCCGGGAGGGGTCCGGAGAACGTACCTGAAATTAAATTAAATGGTGTGGCGGTTCGGGTTGTGCAAATGTTCCGATACTTAGGGCACGTACTCACATCGGACCTGAAAGACGATCAGGATATGGAGCGAGAGAGACGGGCGCTCTCGGTCCGGTCAAATATGCTCGCACGCAGATTTGGTGGGTGTAGCGACGGAGTCAAGCTGACATTGTTTAATGCGTACTGTCAATGTTTCTACACCTGCCAACTCTGGGTCGATTTTAAGCGCAAATCTTACAGCACCATGAGAGTGCAATATAATGATGCATTTCGTACTCTCATGTGTTTACCTCGATATTGCAGCGCATCGGGCATGTTCACCGGGGCGAGAGTGCCCGACTTCTTTGCTGTTATGAGGGCGCGTGTGGCCTCTTTTTGGGAGAGACTGCACTGCTCTGATAACAGCATACTCCAGGCTGTGAGTGACGGCATTAATAGCCCGTTGCACAGATATTGGCTATCTGTGCATTCAAATGAGAATAAGAAGTGACGTGACTTTTAGGTCAGATATACCTAATATTATTTTATTTTAATTTTGATTTGATTTGTTTTGTCCTATTTGGTACTATGGCTGTATTTGGCTGCAATAAAGATTTATTTATTTTATTTATTTATTTATATATAGGTTATTCGAAAACTAAAGGCGGACATCCCATGCTTATTTATACCTATCTAATTTATTACGTCACCTACCTAGTTTGCTTTAAAATCATCATCATCATCATTTCCGCCGAAAAACGTCCACTGCTGGACCAAGGCCTCCCCCAATGATTTCCACGACAACCGGTACTGCGCTGTATCCATCGGCTTCCCGCGATCTTCACCAGGTCATCGGTCCATCGCGTGGGGGGGCTGCCTACACTACGTTTTCTGGTGCGCGGTTGCCATTCGAGAACTTTACTGTCCCAACGGCCATCTGTTCTACGAGCTATGTGCCCTACCCACTGCCACTTCAGTTATATCGGCAACAGAAATACACATTCTGTGAAAATTTCAACTGTGTACCTATTACGGTTCATAAAATAAAGCTCGCTGAGAGACGGACGGACAACGGAGGCTAAGTAATAGGGTCCCGTTTGGTCACCGTTGGACTCCCGTAGGGAACCCACAAAATGGTTGAAACTTTCTGTGTTCGTGGTGACGAAACGGTTTAACAGTTTTTTAATATATTTTTTATTTAGGCTTCAAACAAGTTTTAAATAAATCGTACACTAACTAGAGTTCTATTTTTTGTTCAAATGTATAAAGTGACATTAGAATAGGTTTTATATTTTTGAGAAATTAAAATTAACAGTTTGTATGGAAGACGATTTTTGATAAAAGTAATCGGTAGCGAGCCTTATCCACCCACATACTGAGCATATTTTTTTAATAAATAATTTTAATAAATAAATAAATAATTATTATTTTCAATTTTTTTTGCTATAGTAGGTCTTTACCTATGAAATTTCCGATTGTATAATAAAGTTTTTCAATAAAAATTGGCATTGAACTTCAAAAACTGAATCGGCAATTTCATAGGTAAAGGCGTATTATAGCTTTTTCTATTTTATTAAAAATTTGTGTGCGTTTCATTGTAACTCACTTTTTTTTATATTATTTTTATTTATACAATTGATAAAAAGAATGTTACAAAAAATTATAATACTAATACATCAAAAACCTTTACAGGTTTATCCGTGTAATAGTTACTATTTGCTGACAAAATACACTTAAGCTGAGTTTTCTACCCTATGTTATCAAAAATCAAACATATACAAGAAAAAAAAGAAAAAATAAGACAATATATCAGTATTACAAAAATGAAATATGTATCCACCTATACGAAAAAATAAATAAATGAAAATACAGTAAAAGCTTAATGATATATCTGTTTGAAAAGATGGGCACTATCATCACAATAGACTTAACTTAAGTCTTACTTGATGGGAAGCGACGATACTATCGAGGATAGTACACGCAAACTCAACAAATGCCTATTCACTCTTGCCTTAAAGATCTTCAAATTATAGGAATCGAGAAAAACTGACGCAGGCAAGGAGTTCCACTCCTTCACTGTCCGCATAAGAAATGTTAAGCTTCGTGGAACAAAGGGGTGCAACCCCTCCTTGCGTCTCGTTGACCCTCGTTGGGTATGTACCTGTGTAATCTTTTAATAAATAAATAATAAATAAATTGTAGCTTGCCATTTGATTGACAGTTGGCAGTTTGATTTTTACTTTGGACAAAATATTCTTGTAAATAATAAACCTCTTTTCCATAGTACTCAGTGTCCTAGTTTTGTGCCATAGTTTTTGTCAGGATTGTTTCAAAACATACATAAGTCTGGATTGTTTCAGGCGACGCATTGGAAAGTCTCTACAATTACAAAACATATGATATATTCTGACCTGATTCTTCATTTCAATGACTTTATTTAGTCCGTTGCAGAAACACGATTCGTTAACTTTTATAACAGAAAAAATATATCAAAGAAACTTCTTTTAAAACAGAGATAGCCATTTCTTCATTGCGTTTGGGAATCTTGGTAAGCCCGTTTCCATCTTCGGCATCATCGTCACTTACCATCAAATGAGATGATGCCAAGGGCTTACCAATTGTGAAAAAAAAAAATCGAGCGAGACCTACAGTACTCGCATATGATGTGTAACATGTGACAAAATACTTTATAAAAGGATGGCAAAGATACGGCAGACTAGGCTGTATGGTCATAGATACCTTTGCCTTTTCCGCGCTTTTAAAGACTGAAAAAGAGACGGCAAAGATACGGCAGACTAGGCTGTATGGTCATATATACCTTTGCCTTTTCCGCGCTTTTAAAGCCTGAAAAAAGGACGGCAAAGATACGGCAGACTAGGCTGTATGGTCATAGATACCTTTGCCTTTTCCGCGCTTTTAAAGCCTGAAAAAATGCGACTTCCTGTTACAATGGGACACATTTCCGTCCCATTAGTTCAAGTTTATTCGAAAAACAATTTAAATTGTGTACGAATTACATAAAAATATAAATAAACATAGCATACAAACAATTCAAAAACTAAACGAAACTAAAGTACCTACAAAAACTAATCCCAATGAAGTATCACATTGTACGATCTAATTATGAAAGAGTAAAATCTTCAATGCAATAGCAACACTTGTCCAAAAGAAGTGCCTTTAGTGCGCTTTTAAAAACATGAATGCGTGACTCCAATTTTAATTCAATAGGCAACTTATTAAAAAGCAATACTGCTTGATTTCTTGCGGAATGCGTTACAACTCTGAGTTGTGGTTTAAATTTGTTCTTAAGGTCTTTTCTCCTTGTTTCGAACCTTGCCTGCATCTCAGTTTCAGATTCATAATTTTGTCTATTTTTTAATACGTCTGTCAAAAGGACTAAAATATAAAGACTGGGAACTGTTAGTATTCTGAATTTTTTAAAGTACTCCTTACAAGATTCCCATGGAGGAATACGTGCTATAGTTCTTATTGCCCTTTTCTGAATAACAAATGCTCTATGTATGTTATATTTGTAGCTGTTGCCCCAAAACCTTATGCTGTACCTCAGCTTTGACTCAACCAGAGCATAGTAAACCAGTATTAAGTGATCAGTTCTCAATTCATTTCTTAAAGTGCGCAAAGCATAGCAAGCTGAGCTTATATGGTTTTCAATTGCGATAACTTCAACCTTCCAGTTTAATAAAGAGTCCACGTGGACGCCGAGAAATTTTACAACGTCTGCCTGAACCAACGTGTCATTCATTGTTGATATATGTAAGTGTTCTTTTTTATTTTTTGTAGTTGTCTTAAATAGCATAGCATTTGTTTTTTGAGTGTTTAAATGTAAGTCATTGACAGAAAACCACCGCTCAAATAAGGACATCGTTTCATTGCATACATTTTCAAGATCTTCTATCGTTTTTCTTGATAAAATAGCATTGGTATCATCTGCAAATAATACTATTCCGATTTCTGGTAAGGCGTCATACATATAGTAGAGCATGTCATTCATAAATATAATAAAGAAAATTGGACCCAAGACTGATCCTTGAGGTACACCCCTGGATACTTTAACCATTTTAGATTTTACACATTGCTCATTACCACTGTCATCAATGTCCATGATCTCGACAAATTGCTGCCTGTTTGTCAAATAAGATGTAAAAAGCTTCAGTTCCATATCTCTAACCCCGTAGTGTTCTAGCTTTTTTAACAAAGTTTCATGATTAACCATATCAAAAGCAGCACTTAAGTCCAGGAATACTCCACCAACCTTATCCTTTCTGTTAAGCCTTTGCATTATATCGTCCAACAGAGTATCGATAGCCTCCGACGTACCTACACCTCGTTGGAATCCAAATTGTCTTTGGTGTAATAGTTTAGAATTTTGCAGGTGGCATACAAGTTTGTCTTTAATAATGTTTTCAAATATTTTTGATAAAGTAGGTAGTAGAGAAATGGGGCGGAAATTACCAATATCCGTCTTTTTATTCTTTTTATTTTTATGAATCGGTAGAACTTTTGCTATTTTTAACTGCTCGGGAAACATACCTTGTTTCAAGCACTTATTAAAAAGTTGAGCTAATGGCTCTGCCAAAATATCTATATTGTTCTTAAAAATCCCAATCGGCATGTCATCGTACCCACATGATTTCTTGTTATCGAGTCTGGTAACGATCTTTGTTATTTCTAGTGCAGTAGTATGCCTGCAACATAGGCTTACCTCTGTCTTGGGTGCTTATTTATGAAGGATATGAATTACTTTACCTAGTTCACTTGTTGTTTCCTTCTTTCCATGATCAAACCTTTTAGAGAATAATTCAACAATACCTTTAGGATCGCTTACAGCTTTACCATCCACTTTCAGTATGAGTTTTTCTTTCCGAATTGTGTCTTTGTTTTTCCTTACTTTGTTTACAATGTTCCATATCCCTCTAGATGAGTTCTTTGATTTCGTAAGTTCGCTTTGGATGGATAAAAACTTAGCATTTTTTAGAACTTTTCTGTACTGTCTTATATATTTAATTTTATATTCAGATATACTGCGATCATTGTTTGCCTTGTCCATGTTACATAAGAAACGCTTCATTTTACTGGATATTTTTATCCCTTTTGTAATCCACTTCAAATATTTTTCTCTCTTTAGTTGTATTTTTACTTTTATTTTCCTGAAGCAGTTATCAAATATGTCTTTAATCTTTTTCAGTGTACAGTTTATTCCCATTTCTTCCCACTCAGTTTCTAGTATTTCCTTTCTAAACTTTAAACGATTTATTTTATTAAATACTCTTTTCTTTACAAATTTAACCTTCTCTTTCCATTTAAGGCAATTTTGCTCAGCCAAAATGCTAGTCATTAAACCCGCATGCCCATCTGATAAACCATTATGGTCTGTAATAGTATCTGTTACCATATAATCTGGAAGGTTAGTTATGATGTTATCTATGCAGGATTGTGCCTTGTTTCTTTTGAATGTAACTTCAGTAATAAGATGCCTAAAATTGTAACTTTTAAGTAGATTAACAAAATCTTGGTGTTTTTTATTCTCAGTATGCATATCAACATTGAAATCTCCACATATTACAGCCTTTTTGTCAAATAGATGTTGTAATAGTAATTCAAATTTTTCCAGGAACAATTCAAACTTTTTTCCATTCTGATAACAACATATTACATATATATTAGTATCTAAGTCTTTTAAACCACATATTTCAAAGCTGTCTATTATACTATTTTTGTTACAATATTTAAAAACTTCGGTACGTCTATCCTTATCACACATGATCAAAGTACCACCTCTTATTTTATTTGCTCTAGAATAGTAAGTTATTAAATTATGATTCGTAAAGTTAAGAAATTGTATTGACTTATCATTTAAAAAGTGTTCACTGATACAGACGTAATGAATTTTACGGTCGAGTGAATCTAAATATACTTCGATTTCGTCTTTTTTGTTAGTTAGTCCACACACGTTTTGATGAAAGATATTTAACTTGTATTTGATTGTTTCCTTATCACTTTTAGTCTCTTTGGTCTCGAAAAAATATTTCACTTCGGTCTTGCGCAGATTCTATACTATTAGCCGTACTAGAATTTACAACAAACAGTTCATCAGTTTGTGTCTCAGTATTTCTGGTTTTTATTCGACTTTTAGCTATATGTTCATTATATCTATTTCTATAATTAATGCGCAATATTTCCTTTACAACCGTTCGAGTTGTGTATAATCTATCCCAACTATCCCGATATTTACATTCTGGAGTGACATCTAGGAATTCTACATGCGCCATATTGTTACATATTAATTTAAATGATTTGTTTATTTCATTAACATTCAGGTGTTTATTTCTATAGACTTCTCCCAAGAACACATTTGTATGACATAATTTATCAACATAGAAATATGTATATGAATTTAATTTGGTTTGGTTGTTGTCGTATGACCCCGTGAGTAAGATCACGAAATCTTGCTTAGAAAAGTCCTTACAAAATGATAAAGATGAATTTAGCAATTGGTCTACTGGAGCGTTTGGTTTGCAAAAACTTGTGACTAAGAAATTTTCACCCAGGATCGTTTGTAGATTTTTTCTCACGTTTTTTCCCTTTCCATCGGTCAGCAATAGCACTCGGTGCTTGCTCAAATTGCAAGTTTTTTGATTATGTTTTAGCTGCGAGACCTCTTGTTGTGGTTGCACGACAATTAGTTTATAGGGTTGCGTAGTTGTTTGGCTCACATGCAAGATGTTTTCAATCTGACTGGTTTTCTGCCGTTGTGATTGATCAACAGTTTGCTGTATAGTTTTCTCATTCAGTGGGGAATGTAGTGTACTTACAGAAAAATCACCATCTTGCGAAAAGTTCACGCAAGCACTACTTTTACATTTCTTTTTCTTTTTACCTTTCTTTGAGGATATTTTTGGAGCGGGACTGCATAAATTTGTGAGCATTTCAACCTTTTTTTCGTATTCTAATATCTTTTTCTTGAGCGAAAATATTTCAGACAACTGATTTTCTATTTCTAGTTCAGCTCGCTTCAATTCTGTTTGCAAAAATTCCCTTTCTTCCTTAAGCTTCTCCAAGTTTGCACTTGTGTTGATTTTATTAATATCAATATCTGGGCAACTCCTGTGCATTCTATTGCTTTCTTGTGAGTTGGTGCTATCCAAAGATTCTTCTCCCGATAAAAACTGGAACGAATTTTCAGTCGATATATTGACAGTGAATTTTTTTCTTACAGTTACATTCCTATGACTTGGAGACTCAGAGATTTTGTAGCCTAAATGGAGTCCCGGTTCCGTTTCACTTTTCTTTGCAATACGTTCCTCTACAGTGGGATTTTGGGTTTCTGGAATTGAAACTGATGACAATTGACTTACTTCCTTATTGATACCAGTTCGTTTAGCTGTAGGAGAACTAACCATACATGCCAAACACTGCCATTTGTCTTTTGTTTTCCTTGTCATTATGCGAAAAAACTTTGCAGTTATAGTTCTTGTACATTCCACATCATAATACCTGGTACATTTTGTGCATTTCAAAAATTCTTTGGAGTTTATTTTATTTTTACACTCCGCACAATACATTTTAGCTCAACGTTACTCAGCACACAAAAGAAAAAAGAAAAACACAAAAAAAAAAAAGATGTCTTGTCAACGGACTCGAACTCACGTGTATGTGATAACCGGCCGCTGCCACTACCAAACCACACCCCGGACACTCCATACAAACGAGCGAGAAATGATATACATAATTATAACTGACGTATCTATAGGCAAGAATGCAGGTAGGGTTGAATCACACCGGCGGTATTGGTCACGAAATGTTTGTTAGTTATTTACTGAATGCAACAGTGTGAATACTAAACTCTTTTTTTTCATACTTTTCTGTTGTAAACAAACACCGTTTGAACAAAAAAAAACCCTATTTCCGAATACACCATACACATTATGAGACTAAAAAACATTGTAAATGGTAACTGCGATGAGGACGTATGAATTAACACTGAAAACTGCTATTATTTTGTACATCTTTAAACACTTTTTCCATAAAATTGCGAAAATGATAAAGGAATTTGTCACAGATTAAAAATCGACATGATAGTTTTGTTGGTTTGGTGTAGAGATGGGACGAAGTGAATGACTGAATGAATGATTTTGAACTGTTGTTGCGAGCTGAAAACTGATTGTATAATTTGATTCCAAAGATTCATAATATAGGTAGTCTTTGACCGACAAATCGCTTTAAAAAAAGGTCATCTACTGTAGTCTTTGACCGACAAATCGCTACCGCTTATTAAAAAAAGGTCATCTACTTCTATGACGCCGAAAATCGCTACCGCTTATTCCAAAAAAAGGGGTAAGTCAATTTGATCACCAAGATTCATGATATGGGGTCCAGGGGGCTTAGCCCCCTCCACCCATTTAAAACCCCCAACAAACCTTCGGGATCCGAGGAGGATGTGGGACACCCATTTAAAACCTCCAACAAACCTTCGGGATCCGAGGGGGATGTGAGAGTATCAGGGCGGGGAAAGCACGCGGGGCCGACAAACTCTAACGGATCCGAGTCGGAGTGCTCTCGCGGACCCCATATTATGAATCTTTGGGATCAAATTGACTTAGACCTTGACCTTGATGGATTACCCCCTGGTTTTCGATTTGTTACGCCCAAGTTTGTCTGCCCTCAAGTCGGCCCCGCGTGCTTTCCCCGCCTTGATACTCCCACATCCCCCTCGGATTCCGAAGGTTTGTTGGGGGTTTTAACCCCATATTAATGGAATCAAATTATACAATCAGTAATAAGTCATCTTTGGTCCTACATAAACTCACAAAACAAAGACCAAAGAGTACCTAAAAATACAATTTAAAAATTCATAACTCAAAAACCGCTGGTTTCCTAACCTTGAAATTTGGTATGGATGTTCAGCTAAAGCCTATCTCTTACCAAAAAATCGCGGACTGCCAAATCGATGTACCCTATTGTACAGTTGAGCCCAAAGATGACCCAATTTTTACCTCGCAACAACAGTTCAAAATCATTCATTCACTCATTCACTTCATCCCATCTCTACACCAAAGCAACAAAACTATCATGTCGATTTTTAATCTGTGACAAAATCCTTTATTAATTTCGCAATTTTATGGAAAAAGTGTTAAAAGATGTATAAAATAATAGCAGTTTTTAGTGTTAATTCATACGTCCACGTCAAAGTTACCATTTACAATGTTTTATAGTCTCATAATGTGTAGGTATGGTGTATTCGGAAAGTGGTGTTTTTTGTTCGAGCGGTGGTTATTTACAACTTAAGACAAGTATGAACAAAATAGAGTTCAGTTGGGCCTTTACGTTCGGTAACTGGTAGGTTTTTATGCTTGTGAACGAAATCACAGCGGCGCGCAAAGTGAATATAGTGAATAAAAGTGCTTGCGTAGCTCGTCTTTTACGTTTGGTACTCAATCTACAGCCAATCTGAGTGACGGGGGGGTGAGGTCGAATCTAGAGAGCGGCAGGGAGTGTCCATACTGTACGTTAGTACTAATATATATACTGTGACCAAACGCGCTACCACAGTATATATATTAGTTGGCGCTACCGAATCGCTGTCCAACTGGGCTAAAATAAGCAATGGTTTGTAAATTAATGCTAATGAGCCGTAAGTAGGTTGGTACTGAGATTGCGAGTCCAAAGTCCAATTTTAACACTGGCTAACGATTGTTCGTTACAAATCAATATTTAAAATTTAACACTGATTAACACACTATTATACGAATGTTTTTTCACAGGTTTAGTCCCAAGTCACTGTACTAAGTTATTTTATGAATTTTTATTTTAAAAGTTGATTTAACACTAAAAAATTTTTGATTTTTAAATCACCAAAATATCACTACTGTTCCTGAGTTTTTTTTCTAAACCCACACTTCCATAGCTTTACTGCACCATATACAAAGTAACTTTTATACTAACACTGCGTTTTTTTATTGTTTTCCATTTTTAAAGATAAAATTAGTACCGAGACGATGTTTACTTGTGCACGCTCGTGACTCATAGTGCACGTTCGTGACTCATATTTCACGAAATCACTCCCACAAATTGCAGGAAAGCGAGAGCAAAGATTTTACACATCAAAAAAAGAGATTTGCATTTTACAGGCAAACCAGACTGATTATATCTCTACGTTTTCTTAGTTGATTAGTCTAAACACTAACGACTATATGCCAGTTGATTTTTTTTATTATTTATTTATTTAATATTGTAACATAAAAAGTATGTACACATTTACTATCACCAAGAAAAAAAAGATTTAAAAAATCAAGATAAGCGCCACAGACAGCCCATGTTAATTCAATGTAGTTTTAAAAATATAAACAAAAACATTGAAAAAGTGCAAAGTGTTGTTATTTTCTTTTTTCTTTACACGCTAAGAAAAAAAACAGAGAACTGTTTTTCCAATGCGTCGCCTTCAGAGACCACACGTGAAAGATTAAACGGAAAAGATTTCCACCCCTTTGTTGTGGATATTCAGCCTATAAGCACGAAGCGTTACGCTTCCTCATGTACTCGTATAACGCGGACAGCGATGGAGTGGAACTCCTTGCCTGCGTCTGTGTTATCCTACAATTTGGGGATCTTAAAGGTGAGAAAGAATAGGCAGTCTTTGAGTTTGCGTGTACCACCCTCGACTAAATCACACCGTGACTTACCATCATGTGAGATGTATTCAAACGCATTAAAATTTTTAATAAGAAAAATATAGAAATGGCCTTAGGTATTAGGTACAATGGAGTAATTTCTTTTCTGCAATTTTAGATAATTTTAGGCTTCCTAGGTCAGAAACTACACAGTGATTGTAACATCTTAGACCTTTAACGGTCACTTTTACGAATGAGACGACCTGCCAGGGAGTATGTTGGTATGGAAGAATGGTGCCGGCGTTTCCTCTTAAAAAAATCTGTATTTTTGAAACGTATTAGCGTAGTATACTAATTACTCTGAGGTATTAGGTAGGTAACCGGTTGAAATTTTCACGGATTAAGTGTAATTATATTGAATATCCTAACAAATAATATAACCCTAAAAACAGCAAATAGGCCAAAATCAAGGAGGTCTCCATACAAAAAAATGTTTTTAAAATTTATTTTTGCTGTTATTAAAAACCGTAATTTACATACAATCGTTGAATTTGGTGCAAATCCTAAAGTAAAACTGATAATAAAAAACCAGCCAAGTGTGAGTCGTACTCACGTTAATTTTATTCGCGTGTATTTTGATTCATTTATGTTCTCAAGATGCCTGTTACAGCGCCATCTAACCTGTAACTCCTTTTCTATGTTCGTCCCGTAACGCCTACCTTACTATCGATGTACAATAATGTTAAGTTCATTTGTCTTACACATAAATACCGCAGAGGGCGCCTGATCAACATTAATATATAAAAACACTGTACTGAGTTGTTCGTGCATTCTCAATCTGCACCTACCGAACAAAAATAAAAAATGTATCTGTATTTCAAGAAGTGTTTCTATCTCTTGACCTCAATTCTTCAATGCCTTATCCAGAGATGTGATGGTACGAAACTCTTGAAGCGTGAGTCCAACTCGCACTTGGCCGGATTTTTCCCTCTTTGCGTATCAATAAAAATGCCATTTTCTCGAGTGGCAACCGCGCACCGGAAGACGTAGCGTAGGCAAGCCTCCCACACAGTGGACAGACGACGAAGGCGCTGGATGCGGGCAGCGCGTGACTAGTCGTCGTGGACAGCCTTGGCGAAAGCCTTTGTCCAGCCGTGGACGTCTTTCGGCTGATATGATGATGATCATTCCTTTCCCTCTAATATGGTTGATAGGAGCGATGGCTGACTCTCGCGTTACACTCGTGACCGGGTGCTGCCCGTGTGAACTGGCCTACTCTTGTCAAAGGTTTTAATGACATTTAATAATTGTGTGTATAACTTTTCGTGTCATATTGTTTTCATGTCCTAATGACTTTTAATTTGATTTAATTTTGACATTAATAACTAATTATTGTTTATTTCTTGATTTTTCACAAATGAAATTATGTTATTATTAATTTATGTTATGACTATCAGAAAGAGTGTAATTTGCACTTATTTTGAATAATTTGAATAAATACCTTGAATCTTGATGATGAAGTATGCCATTTGAGCGTGTTCTTTCTATTTTAGCCTCTGTTCCGAATAGTGGGGGGCAACAAGGTGAACATCGCCGATGTTCCGTACACTGTTTTGTACGGGTTGTACTGCGGGGGAGCCCTCATTGCTCCTGAATGGGTGCTCACCGCGGCGCACTGTAGGTGAGTGAGTACAGTACATCATACTACATCCTTTCTATTTTAGCCTCTGTTCCGAATAGTGGGGGGCAACAAGGTGAACATCGCCGATGTTCCATACACGGTTTTGTACGGGTTGTACTGCGGGGGAGCCCTCATTGCTCCTGAATGGGTGCTCACCGCGGCGCACTGTAGGTGAGTGAGTACAGTACATCATACTACATCCTTTCTATTTTAGCCTCTGTTCCGAATAGTGGGGGGCAACAAGGTGAACATCGCCGATGTTCCATACACGGTTTTGTACGGGTTGTACTGCGGGGGAGCCCTCATTGCTCCTGAATGGGTGCTCACCGCGGCGCACTGTAGGTGAGTGAGTACAGTACATCATACTACATCCTTTCTATTTTAGCCTCTGTTCCGAATAGTGGGGGGCAACAAGGTGAACATCGCCGATGTTCCATACACGGTTTTGTACGGGTTGTACTGCGGGGGAGCCCTCATTGCTCCTGAATGGGTGCTCACCGCGGCGCACTGTAGGTGAGTGAGTACAGTACATCATACTACATCCTTTCTATTTTAGCCTCTGTTCCGAATAGTGGGGGGCAACAAGGTGAACATACGAATTCAGATATTTATGACAAATTAGATTGATTGATTGACTCAAAACACTTTATTGCACAACATAAGAGAAGAAAAAAAGATACAATGATTAAGGAAGTTGTACATATAGGCGGTCTTATCGCTAACAAGCGATCTCTTCCAGACAACCTTTAGGTGAAGGAAATATGAGAAATCATTATTGTGGGGTAGTAGTGGGCAATAAACAAATTCATAGAGAAAAAAAATATAAAAAAATATCCAATCTTAAACTAAGTAATACACGTAAATATATAAGTAGATATAAATGATATAAAGTAAAATACATATACATAAAAAATACATATACATAAAACATACATACATAACGTATATAAGTATGTATATCAGTCTCTGGTTCCCATAACACAGGGAATCCTACTTTGGGGCCAGATGACCATGTGTAATTTGTCCCAGAATATTTATTTATTTATTTATTATTTATAGTATAGTAAGTACATACATAACCACATTAATGATGATGATGAGAACAACTAGAGATAATATGTAGGAGATTAAACAGATTTATGAAATTTATAGCGCTAGAAAGTGATCTTTAACTTTAGATTTAAATATATTAAGGGAAGGGGAATTACGAATGGAATCAGGGAGAGAGTTCCACAGGCTTATGGAACGTATAGTGAAGGAATCAGAGTAGAAATTGGTAGAATGAGTAGGTACAACAAGGCGAAGTGAATTTTCAGATCGTAGAGGTCGACTATGAGAGGAGGAGAGGTATTGGAAACGGTTTTTAAGATAAAAGGGAGTACGAGGGTCAAAAAGCACTGAATAGAGAAGAGCAAGAGAATGGGCGTCCCTTCGACAACGTACTGAAAGCCACTGTAGCTCCCTTCGATGTTCAGATATTAATAGCAACTCCTAGTGTACATAATTTTTTGAAATTCAACACTGCTCAGATATATTTGAACACCTCGCCCGCTACGATATAGCTGATGGCGACTGTAGTTCTGAAGTTCTGAATTAAAATTGACATATATGATAAATCTATAACTTATTTATTGGACATGGGTGGTGGGGCATCGGGAGCCGGGTCGTTTCTTTCCCTTCAATATGGTCGAGTGGAGCGATACTTATACTGGTTGGGTTATACTGGTGACCGGATGCTGTCTGTGTGAATTGTTTTTATTTCCTAATGATGTACCTGTTCGGTCCAAAACTTTCTGGCTGGAAAAATTTGGCGGCTTAAAAAAAAATAAAAAAGATGTCATCGCGATTGTCATTTAGTCTGCTTTTTCGAGTCTGGTTTTGGCGTTTCTGTTGGTTGTAGTTTTGATTTTACGGCGTTTTAACGATACGAATCCGGAAAACTTTCGAAATGATCAAATTGGAATATCGTTCCGTGATCAAATTCCTGATTAAGGAAGGGGTCAGCCCGACCGATATAAAAAAAGGGTGGATGCCGTGTACGGGGATTCTTCTCCATCATTTTCCACGGTAAAAGAATGGAGTAAACAGTTTCGATTGGGGCGGGAATCCATTGACGACGAACCTCGCTCCGGCCGGCCTATAGAAGTACTCACCGAGCAATGTATTAAATTAGTGGAAGAGGAAGTTCTGAGTGATCGAAGACTAAAGACTAAAGAAATAGCGGCAAGAACCGGACTTTCCAAAACTTCAGTACTGAGGATACTACATGATCATCTTCACATGAATAAAGTTAGTGCTAGGTGGGTACCCAAACTTCTTTCGAGCTTGCAGCGTACTGAGAGAAAAGCGTGTTCTCAAGAAGTTTTAGACGCGTATAGGCGTTACGGAAAAAGTTATTTGGAGTCGATTGTTACGGGAGACGAAACCATGGTTTTGTACTATGATCCCCTGTCTAAAAGGGAATCGATGGAGTGGCGTCGTCTTGGTGAAAAGCCACCTAGAAAGGCCAAGGTAACGCAATCCACCAAAAAGATTATGGCAACGGTATTCTGGGATTGTCACGGAATACTAATGATTGACATAAAAGAAAGGAATACCACGGTAAATGGCAGCTACTACGCCACCCTTATTGAGCAGTTGCGAGAGGCGATCAAGCAGAAACGACGTGGAAAACTTAGTAGAGGTGTTCGGCTTCTCCACGATAATGCTCCCGTTCACACTGCTGCAATTGCCAAAGCTGCTGTAGCTAAATGTGGCTTCGAGGAAATTCGCCACCCCCCTTACAGCCCAGACCTGGCCCCAAGCGACTACTACTTGTTCTCGAGACTTAAGGCAGACTTAAGGGGAAGACGATTTTCTTCGGATGATGAAGTGGCCCAAGCAGTTTTTACCCATTTCGAGGACAAAACTCCAGAATATTTTTATAAGGGGATAGAAATGCTTATCACGAGATCTGCAAAGTGCGTTGAAATAGAGGGGGACTATATCGAAAAATAAAAATAAAATTGTAAATATATCTACTTGTTTTCTTTGTTAGGCCGGACACTTTTGGACCGCACCCTCGTAATTACTATCTTCACGTCCCAAATACCGCAGTGTCTCAACTAAGACTAAGGCCACTCAAGTTGCGCCACGAGGGCGCAATATAAATCCAGACGCGCCACTCAAGTCGCGCCATGTGGGCGTAATACGAATCCAGACGCGCCATTCAAGTCGCGCCATGTGGGCGTAATACGAATCCAGACGTGCCACTCAAGTCGCGCCATGTGAGCGTAATAGGAATCAAAACGCGCCATGTGGGCGTAATACCAATCTAGACGCGCCACTCAAGTCGCGCCATGAGGGCGTAATACGAATCCAGACGCGCCACTTAAGTCGCGCCATGTGGGCGTAATACGAATCCAGACCCGCCACTCAAGTCGCGCCATGTGGGCGTAATATGAATCCAGACGCGCCACTCAAGTCGCGCCATGTGAGCGTAATAGGAATCCAGACGCGCCATTCAAGTCGCGCCATGTGGGCTTAATACGAATCTAGACGCACCACTCAAGTCGCGCCATGGGGGCGTAATACGAATCCAGACGCGCCATTCAAGTCGCGCCATGTGGGCTTAATACGAATCCAGACGCGCCGTTCAAGTCACGCCATGTGGGCGTAATACGAATCCAGACGCGCCACTCAAGTCGCGCCATGGGGGCGCAATACGAATCCAGACGCGCCACTCAAGTCGCGCCATGTGGGCGTAATACGAATCCAGATGCGCCACTCAAGTCGCGCCATGTGGGCGCAATACGAATCCAGACGCGCCACTCAAGTCGCGCCATGTGGGCGTAATACGAATCCAGACGCGCCACTCAAGTCGCGCCATGTGGGCGTAATACGAATCCAGACGCGCCACTCAAGTCGCACCATGTAGGCGCAACACGAATCCAGACGCGCCACTCAAGTCGCGTCATGTGGGCGTAATACGAATCCAGACGCGCCACTCAAGTCGCGTCATGTGGGCGTAATACGAATCCAGACGCGCCACTCAAGTCGCGCCATGTAGGCGCATTACGAATCCAGACGCGCCACTCAAGTCGCGCCATGTAGGCGTAAAACGAATCCAGACGCGCCACTCAAGTCGCGCCATTTAGGCGCAATACGAATCCAGACGCGCCATGGGGGCGCAATACGAATCCAGATGTGGCACTCAAGTCGCGCCATGTGGGCCCAATACGAATCCAGACGCACCACTCAAGTCGCGCCATGGGGGCGTAATATGAATCCAGACGCGCCATTCAAGTCGCGCCATGTGGGCTTAATACGAATCCAGACGCGCCGTTCAAGTCACGCCATGTGGGCGTAATACGAATCCAGACGCGCCACTCAAGTCGCGCCATGGGGGCGCAATACGAATCCAGACGCGCCACTCAAGTCGCGCCATGTGGGCGTAATACGAATCCAGACGCGCCACTCGAGTCGCGCCATGGGGGCGCAATACGAATCCAGATGCGGCACTCAAGTCGCGCCATGTGGGCCCAATACGAATTCAGACGCGCCACTCAAGTCGCGCCATGGGGCCGCAATTCGAATCCAGACGCGCCACTCAAGTCGCGCCATGGGGGCGCAATACGAATCCAGACGCGCCACTCAAGTCGCGCCATGGGGGCGCAATACGAATCCAGACGCGCTTCTCAAGTCGTGCCATGTGGGCGTAATATGAATCCAGAAACGCCACTCAAGTCGCGTCAAGTGGGCGCAATACAAATCCAGACGCGCCACTCAAGTCGCGTCATGTGGGCGCAATACGAATCCAGACGCGCCACTCAAGTAGCGCGTAAATCAGCTCATCTGGACCTGAGTGCAACACCAGACAACTGCTATCTATCCTGCCAAACGATAAAAGATATCATAAGAAATAACGTGAATCCAAGAATACTTTCCTGACTGACATCAGATTTCTGAAAATGATCGCCAAGAGCAGCAGGCGTAGCATGAGATCATAGACATATGTCGCGCGCGAAGAGAGAAAATTATCTCTTTCTACGGGCTTTTGTCGCGTGTGCGAGCATGCCGTTACAAGTAGAGAGTGTGTAGAGTAAAAAGTTGCGGCAACATAGCAGTTTGATAGGCGACAAATCTTTTTATGATTTTGTTTTGTTGTTTGCCAATTGCTTGGTTTGTATTTCCAAAAAGACACCGAGATATGAAAGTTTGCTTGATTAAGTAATAATTTGACACAAAAACAACTTTTATTGTTTGTGAGGTGGGCAAACGTAGTGATTATATGCTCTTTGGAGGTGAGGGGACTGCTGGCTCCGTTGGTTTTCTTGCAAGTTTCTGAGATTCAAGCAAAGGAAAAAGTAGGTACCTAATTTGTTATTTGATGATAAAACAATAATAAAACACAAAAAATCTATAAACAGTCGCTAGAAGTTTGTCGATACCTCAAGGGGGTGCCGATATATATGACTTCAATCAAACGTCAAAGTAAGCCTATTCCGGTGCGTTCATGCTCGGCACGAGATAAAAATCTCTACACACTCTCTACAAATGACAGATGAGAGCGAGACCAGTCTTATCTCGCGAGGGCCATGCTCCAGTGTCGAGATACAACCGTTTTTTTTATCGTGTGGCAAAATTAACCGTGCTATCCAAGGGATAGACGACGGCGGATGCCTGGTGTTGCACTTAGCATCACCCGCGGTCACGTGTAGGGCATTTAGATTAACACCTACGGACGTGTGCAACGCGACCTTCATACACATCTGGAATCAGATGTGCAGGTTTCCTCACGCTGTCACAACCGTTTTGTCGCGCTTCAAAGTCTACATTTGACATTAGTGGGTAGACAAAATGGACCTCATGCTACGCCTGCAGGTCGTTTAATAAAATTCGGGGTGGATATATAGAAATTTTGGCTAATACCGCTAGTCTTAAGTAGTCATTTGCGTGGTCTATGGCGTTCTTTGGCGGATATAAAAATTTATTTTTGTGTTGTTATTAGATAGAACTTAGAGGCGGTAAAATTATTATTTTTCTACCTGTTATAGTTTAGCCGTACGAAGCTCTCGAAAGTACATACATGTTTTTTAAGACGCAATAGTTTCTGGAATGCCCGTCGAATTAAAGGTAATAAATTTGTTCATTGAATTCGCGTCCAATCACCAAACAGACTAAGGTTTCTCAATTAAGTAAGTGAAAACATAACTCGGGAAAAATCCAACTTACTGGCATTACATCTAATATTATTATCGAATAGATGACTCAAAAGCCCAAGGAATATCACAAAATTAATTGTGAAGAATCGATTTTCATTTGCAAATAGATTTTACGCAAATATTTTGTATTTGTTTGTCGGTGGCGTAATGGCAAGGGCCGCTACCTCCTGTCCGGAGCTCGTGGTTCAAATCCTGCCACGTACCAATGTGTTTTAGAATTTCGATTTCATATGTACGTTTATCCGACACTCTTACGGTGAAGGAAAAACAACGTGAGGAAACTCGCATACGCCTTCGAAGAAACTCGCAGGTTGTGTGTGTGTGAAGTCGACCAACCTGCACTGGGCCCACATGTTCGACTAAGGCCCGATCGCCCTAATTCAGGGAAGGCTCCAGCCCCTCGGTGGGGACGTATTTGACCTGACATATATAAATATTTTGTTTAATTTACAGAGAGAAAACGAACTTTGTACTTGCCGGGTCCACACACCGCAGTGTTGCGAAGAGATATCGCATCTGCGCCCACTTCACTCACCCGCTGTGGGCAGATAAGGAAAAGGTCAGCTTGCACAATATCACACAATATTCTCTCTCCTTCATCATCGCCATCATCATAATTTCAACCTGAAGATGACTGGAACCTACTGAATATAGGCATTCCCCGTCAAAATCCACATAGCGTGGTCCTTACCCATATACATCCTTCGTGTTTGAGCGTAGCCAACAACCATATGCGAAGCGAAGCATGATATTGCTTAATTTTCGTGGTTGTACATTGTTATAGCTAAAAATCTTGATTAAGCATGTGGTGAAGATGATGATATCCATGACCACATCAGCCAGAAGACGTCTACATCCTGGACATAGATCTTACCCGAGCTAGGGGGTTTTGCTTTAATCAACACGCTTGGCAGGCGGGTTGGCGATCGCAGTGTGTAATGTTTTTTTTTATTCATTATTGGTAAGCCCTTGGCATCATCTCACCTGATGGTAAGTGACGATGATGCTGAAGATGGAAGCGGGCTTACCAAGATTCCCTAACGCAATAGAGAACTAGCTATCTTATCTTCAAGTCGGAACACATCAATGTTGTTAACATTTAGCGTTAGATAAGATGGTGGTAGCTAGGCCAGGCGGGCTTAGAAAATGGCCTACCACCAACCAAACCGAGTCTTACAAGTTGAGCCCACCGAGAATTGAACCCGCGACCTCCTGGTGTGAAGCGAATAGACTTACCATTACGCCAAAATAAAGAAAACAAAAAGAAAAAAAGAAAAGAAGTGTGGTGGCACAGTACCCGGACAGGACACTGCTGCGCGTTGTCCGGTTTTAGATCTTGTAGTCTCTTCCTACGACACCCTCAGGAAGAGATGAGATTGTATTTTTTGTCACATAATTATTAGTATCACTCATCATAACGTCTATGTCGTAGGCGGATTGTATATTTAGTCATATTACAATACCGCTAGCTGTTTTACAATACGGAGGCACATTGCGATACAGCGTGTCGACGATACGCTGCATCATCATCGCGACATAATATGTGGCAGGAAAATTGTATGATTAGTCATTTTACATACGGTCAGGCAAACTGTATAGTTCGTCCTTATGTAAACGATCAGGCAAATTGTAAAATTCTGTACGCAGATTGCAAAATCCCGAGCCAGGCAAATTGCCAAAATGCCGTACGGCAGATTGTAAATGAGCTCGCGAAGCGAACGATGTTAGGTTCGGTCAGGCTTGATTGACTTAACTGTCAATTCAAACCGCCCTTGCCATTGTATAATTTGCCTGACCGTATGTAAAATGACGAATCATACAGTATGCCTGCGACACAATGCCAGCGGTAATGCAATCTGCCTTATCATCGACCCCGCTGTATTGCAATGCAGCTCTCTATTGTGAAACAGCTAGCGGTAATGTTATACGCCTGCGACATCTGCAATGTACTTAATTAAGGCGACACAAAAAGATTTTCTAATGTCTACGACACAGGTCTTCCTGTTGTAAGATCTTTGGCCAGTCTTTGACAAGGTATTCGACCAGTGTGTGTAGCCAGTGATAACATACGGAACTGAGACATGTTCGCTTACTATGGGCCTCTTATATATTATAATATCTATGATATAATAAATGCTATAATGTATAATATCTTTCTCGGAGTTTTTCTGCGTGATCGAATCAGAAACGAGGTGATTCGTAGGAGAACCGTGGCCGTTGGGATAGTAAAGTTCTGCAGTGACGACTGCGCACCGGAAGACGTAGCGTAGGCAGGACTCGTACTCGGTGGACCAATGACCTGGTGAAGGTCGCGGGAAGCCGCTGGATGCGCTACCGGTCGTCGTAGAAAATCCTTGGGGAGGCCTATGTCCAGCAGTGAACGTCCTTCGGCTGATATGATGATGATAACTTAGCTAAATGGTGTATCCTTAAAACAAATAAATTTAGGTGATTTATTATTAAAAAAATATCTCGACTGATGTTTAGTTTATACTTAATAACAACATAATAGAATATATGTTTTCTCGAACATTCTTATGGAAATTTGAGCATTATTTTGACATCCTTCTTCGAGATAGATCGAAATTGCTGTACCGGCCAAATACATGCGAGCGGTGGCTGGCAAAAGTTGTATGAAAATCCGTATCTGTCGTGTTTTAGCGGCCAAACCAACTACTATGTAAACTCATATCTGTCGTGTCATTTTAAAATGAAACGATCTTTTACTTTGAAACATGGCAACCAAGGAGGTAATTTATTAAAGTTATTATTTTATTTTCGAATTGGCTTGCAAACAAAAAGCTGCTAATTAAGTAAAATAAACAAATGAATAATTTGGCGCATGAAAAATTATTGTTGTTCGTTGTTCGTCATGATTTTGAATTATAATTTCCGCGCATTATTTGAATAAAGTACTACACAAGCCTTGGCCAAAACTAGGCGTTGATGGACTTACGTATGTGTGTGGCTCACATTTACATGTTCGTCCATCAATGCCTCTTTTGCTGGCCGCCACATTGTATTTACCTGGTCCCCCAGGTCCACTCCCATGACTACGACTACCAGCTGGTGTTGCTGGAGCATCCGGTCCCAATAACACCAAACAGCGTGCCCATCGCCATCGGCACAGCAGCTGACATGAGCCCTGATACTTTGGTGTCAGTCAGCGGCTGGGGACATGTGAAGTCTAAGGTACGTCATCATCATCATCATCATATCAGCCGAAAAGCGTCCACTGCTGGAAAAAGGCCTTCCCCAAGGATTTTCACGCACGACCGGTCCCGCGCTGTCCGAATCCAGCGGCTTCCTGCGATCTTCACCAGGTCGTCGGTCCACCGAGTGGGAGGCCTGCCTACGCTACGCTTCTACACTTAGGTACGTGACTGAATAAAAAGAACAAAAATACTTCCTACTAATAATATTATAAATGTTAAAGTTTGTATATATGGATGTATGTATGGATGTTTGTAACTATTTCACGCGAAAACTAAACTACTGAACGTATCTGGCTGACATTTGGTAGGTAGACAGATTAGGACCTTGATTAACATTTAGGCTAGTTTTTTCCACGTTCGCATGCCGCTTGCGGCTCGCGCACTGCGCACCCTCGAAGACAGTCATAGAAACCATGTTCACGCGAGCTAGTATTTAATGAATGTTATAGCTGAAATAAGCAAAAGCTTTCATATTGAAGCCGAATAACAATAGCAAAATTGTGCGAAACTGGTTAGTTTTGACCGTCATCTTTAAAGAAAATTAATTACCCGACTGCGCCAGAAGAAGGGTTATGTATTTCGAGTGTATGTATGTTTACTGTAGCATGTGTTGATGGGTTTTGGAGTGCGAGGTGTCGTTAGATTCGCCTTATGTTTGCTGTAGCAGTTGTTGATGGGTTTTGGAGTGCGAGGTGTCGTTAGATTCGCCTTATGTTTGCTGTAGCATGTGTTAAAGGGTTTTGGAGTGCGAGGTGTCGTTAGATTCGTCTTATGTTTGCTGTAGCATGTGTTGATGGGTTTTGGAGTGCGAGGTGTCGTTAGGTTCGCCTTATGTTTGCTGTAGCATGTGTTGATGGGTTTTGGAGTGCGAGGTGTCGTTAGATTCGCCTTATGTTTGCTGTAGCATGTGTTGATGGGTTTTGGAGTGCGAGGTGTCGTTAGATTCGCCTTATGTTTGCTGTAGCATGTGTTGATGGGTTTTGGAGTGCGAGGTGTCGTTAGATTCGCCTTATGTTTGCTGTAGCATGTGTTGATGGGTTTTGGAGTGCGAGGTGTCGTTAGATTCGTCTTATGTTTGCTGTAGCATGTGTTGATGGGTTTTGGAGTGCGAGGTGTCGTTAGATTCACCATATGTTTGCTGTAGCATGTGTTGATGGGTTTTGGAGTGCGAGGTGTCGTTAGATTCGTCTTATGTTTGCTGTAGCATGTGTTGATGGGTTTTGGAGTGCGAGGTGTCGTTAGATTCGCCTTATGTTTGCTGTAGCATGTGTTGATGGGTTTTGGAGTGCGAGGTGTCGTTAGATTCGCCTTATGTTTGCTGTAGCATGTGTTGATGGGTTTTGGAGTGCGAGGTGTCGTTAGATTCGTCTTATGTTTGCTGTAGCATGTGTTGATGGGTTTTGGAGTGCGAGGTGTCGTTAGATTCACCATATGTTTGCTGTAGCATGTGTTGATGGGTTTTGGAGTGCGAGGTGTCGTTAGATTCGTCTTATGTTTGCTGTAGCATGTGTTGATGGGTTTTGGAGTGCGAGGTGTCGTTAGATTCGCCTTATGTTTGCTGTAGCATGTGTTGATGGGTTTTGGAGTGCGAGGTGTCGTTAGATTCGCCTTATGTTTGCTGTAGCATGTGTTGAAGGGTTTTGGAGTGCGAGGTGTCGTTAGATTCGTCTTATGTTTGCTGTAGCATGTGTTGATGGGTTTTGGAGTGCGAGGTGTCGTTAGATTTGCCTTATGTTTGCTGTAGCATGTGTTGATGGGTTTTGGAGTGCGAGGTGTCGTTAGATTCGCCTTATGTTTGCTGTAGCATGTGTTGATGGGTTTTGGAGTGCGAGGTGTCGTTAGATTCGCCTTATGTTTGCTGTAGCATGTGTTGATGGGTTTTGGAGTGCGAGGTGTCGTTAGATTCGCCTTATGTTTGCTGTAGCATGTGTTGATGGGTTTTGGAGTGCGAGGTGTCGTTAGATTCGCCTTATGTTTGCTGTAGCATGTGTTGATGGGTTTTGGAGTGCGAGGTGTCGTTAGATTCGCCTTATGTTTGCTGTAGCATGTGTTGATGGGTTTTGGAGTGCGAGGTGTCGTTAGATTCGTCTTATGTTTGCTGTAGCATGTGTTGATGGGTTTTGGAGTGCGAGGTGTCGTTAGATTCACCATATGTTTGCTGTAGCATGTGTTGATGGGTTTTGGAGTGCGAGGTGTCGTTAGATTCGTCTTATGTTTGCTGTAGCATGTGTTGATGGGTTTTGGAGTGCGAGGTGTCGTTAGATTCGCCTTATGTTTGCTGTAGCATGTGTTGATGGGTTTTGGAGTGCGAGGTGTCGTTAGATTCGCCTTATGTTTGCTGTAGCATGTGTTGAAGGGTTTTGGAGTGCGAGGTGTCGTTAGATTCGTCTTATGTTTGCTGTAGCATGTGTTGATGGGTTTTGGAGTGCGAGGTGTCGTTAGATTCGCCTTATGTTTGCTGTAGCATGTGTTGATGGGTTTTGGAGTGCGAGGTGTCGTTAGATTCGCCTTATGTTTGCTGTAGCATGTGTTGATGGGTTTTGGAGTGCGAGGTGTCGTTAGATTCGCCTTATGTTTGCTGTAGCATGTGTTGATGGGTTTTGGAGTGCGAGGTGTCGTTAGATTCGCCTTATGTTTGCTGTAGCATGTGTTGATGGGTTTTGGAGTGCGAGGTGTCGTTAGATTCGCCTTATGTTTGCTGTAGCATGTGTTGATGGGTTTTGGAGTGCGAGGTGTCGTTAGATTCGCCTTATGTTTGCTGTAGCATGTGTTGATGGGTTTTGGAGTGCGAGGTGTCGTTAGATTCGTTTTGATCCCTTAAGTGATATAGGAAGCATTTTTACCAGACTAGCCAAAAAAGAAGGGTTAAGTTTTTAATTTTGTAGTGCGAGGTGTCATTAGATTCGTCTTGATCCCGGGACATAGGATGCGGTTTACTCGACTAGCCAAAAAGAGGGGTTAAGTATTTAGGCAGTCGGGTTTTAACTTTTTATTTAATTGGTTTAGTTATATTACATTCTCGACCGCGTAGTACGGTACGTACGTTTGTAGGGTAGAGGAAGTATTGTTATCGCGAATAAAGACTTACAATGTTCGTGAAAATGTGTTCTGTATTATTAACTCATACAAAAAAACCGAATAATATATAAATTCCGTCCGTGCGTCCATCCGTCACGCTTGGCTCTGGAGGCTAACTCATAAATCTGATTGAGACTTAATTTGGAACTTTTTTTTTTAATTCACAATTGGTAAACCCTTGACAACATCTTACCTGGTGGTAAGTGACGATGTCGCCGAAGATGGAAGCGGGCTTACCAAGATTCCCCAACGCAATAGGGATCTTATCTTCATGCCGGAACACACCATAAACTTTAAAGGGATTCGAGGGATTATCAAAAATTTCTTCGTACCGACAAACCAAAGAGTAGCTGTTATACAACAAAACAGTTTTTTTTCAAAAACGGTTTTAAATATTATTTTATAAATTTAACGGTTTTAATTGTTTTGATGAAACTTTACGTGTCGGAGTTGCTATGTTGTGCTATGCTATTTTCATGAATAAAATTGTCGAGAAAGTTTAGTGCGGGCAGCCATACAATTTAATTTTAGTTTGAATTCGACTGAATAAAAACTGTCCGAAATGACCTAACCAATTAAAAAAAAAAAACTCAACTCTATTAAAACCCATAAAAGCATCCTACGTCATTCAGGGGATCAATATAAATCTAACAATACCTTGCACTTTAAAATCCATCGAGCCGAAGAAACAGACATACATACATAATATACCCCTTGGGCAGTTGGGTAAAAAGCTTCGACCAATATAACAGCTATGGACCGGCCTACGCGAACAGCGGATTTGATGCCTACAGAACGAGCGAATTCGCTCATTTTGTCTCAATCGATAAGTATTCCCCAAATAGGATGAAAGTCAAAATGAGTGAAATTTATTATCTCATTCGTGCTACATTTCGAGCACGTCTCTCTATCTCTGTCATTGTATATATTTGATCGAGACTCGGTAGACCATAGTGGTTTGAGTGTGTGTTTGCGTGTAGTTGTATTTGACTAATTTTTTATGAGATTAATGTCTCTCCGTACATTAATATTTGGACGAAGGTAAAAATATACTTTAGAACTCCTAATATTTCAATGAAAATTAAAGTAAGAATTGCAACATTTGCTTCAGTTTGCAGACGACACTGCTATCTGCGAAGATCGGTACAAGTGATGTACCTTGGCCTCGAGGAGGCCTATGTCTAATAGGGGACTATTATTGGCTGTTTATCTTCATTAAAACCTTTCCTAGTTTTGGGTATAACACTAATGTTCTATTGCCATATATAATAATAATACCTTTAAACGAGCATATCTTCTTGTATATATATTATATTATGTATACAGGGTCTTCGGCAGATGGTTGAAAATACGAAAATGGGGGATAGGTGGGGTCGCCTCCCACCTATTTTGAGAATTAAAAAAAATCTAGGACTTGTAATTTTTTTTACAGGATTTTTTTTCCTTTTTTTAGAAATTTTGCCATTTTTATACCTTTGAACACATGTAACTTTTTGTTTTTTAAAGCTAGCTCCAAAATCTTTTTTTTAATAGACTTTTATAAGATTGTCGGCTCTAAAAAAAATTATGTTTGTTTCAAGTTATTGCTAAAAACAAAAATGTGGGCCCCCGAACTTAAAAAAAAAGTTGAACAAAAATTTAAAAGTCAACTTTGCGATGCATTTAAAAAAAAAATAATGGGGCTGGAAGGCTTCTGTTTTTTTTAAAACATCTCTAAAGCTTAGGCTTTTGAATGGTATGTAATTTGTTTCGGTATCTTTTTTGTAACCGGAGTTGTTAATTTTTTTTACTCAATTGGACCATGTTGACGAAATTCCACTAGTTACATGTTTTGTGAAATGTATCAAATACAAAGTTGAAAATAATGTAAATACTTACTGTTGGGACGGTAACAAAGAGCAGGTACGTTTTTTTACATTCTTGCACACACATAATGGCTATCTTTTGTCATTTATTGGCATATTGGAGTTAGCACTTCCATATGCCAATAAAATGTCCGCATATTCCGCATTGGTAAATTGAGCCATTTTAAACCACATAAAAGTCTTAACAAAACGTCTGATAATAACAAAAAGTGACAAACAACAAAAAAACTTAACAAAATCACAAACGTTAATAACGTTAACGTTTTTTTTTGTTTTCGTTAATTTCACTTTGCTGTATTTGTGATTTTGTTAAGTTTTTTTGTTGTTTGTCACTTTTTGTTATTATCAGACGTTTTGTTAAGACTTTGTTGTGGTTTAAAATGGCTCAATTTACCAATGCGGAATATGCGGACATTTTATTGGCATATGGAAGTGCTAACTCCAATATGCCAATAAATGACAAAAGATAGCCATTATGTGTGTGCAAGAATGTACAAAAACGTACCTGCTCTTTGTAACCGTTCCAACAGTAAGTATTTACATTATTTTCAACTTTGCATTTGATACATTTCACAAAACATGTAACTAGTGGAATTTCGTCAACATGGTCCAATTGAGTAAAAAAAATTAACAACTCCGGTTACAAAAAAGATACCGAAACAAATTACATACCATTCAAAAGCCTAAGCTTTAGAGATGTTTTAAAAAAAACAGAAGCCTTCCAGCCCCATTATTTTTTTTTTAAATGCATCGCAAAGTTGACTTTTAAATTTTTGTTCAACTTTTTTTTTAAGTTCGGGGGCCCATATTTTTGTTTTTAGCAATAACTTGAAACAAACATAATTTTCTTTAGAGCCGACAATCTTATAAAAGTCTATAAAAAAAAAGATTTTGGAGCTAGCTTTAAAAAACAAAAAGTTACATGTGTTCAAAAGTATAAAAATGGCAAAATTTCTAAAAAAAGGAAAAAAAATCCTGTAAAAAAAATTACAAGTCCTAGATTTTTTTTAATTCTCAAAATAGGTGGGAGGCGACCCCACCTATCTCCCATTTTCGTATTTTCAACCATCTGCCGAAGACCCTGTATAATCTGAATCTCGAAAACGGCTCCAACGATTTGCTTAAAATTTAGTATACGGGAATTTTTGGGGGCGAAAAATCGATTTAGATAGGCCTAATTTCTGTAAAAACGCTATTTCCCCAGATTTTACGCATTGGAGTCGGTCGCGAAATATGCCGTGCAATGTGTATCATAGGTAACGTATTTTTAAATGTTTTAACGGCTCTGGGTACCATACCCTTTTATTGAAAAAAGGGTTACCGACTAACGGTGTACAGAAAACGCTAAGGTACTGTGCATAAAAGTTCGTTCGCTCATTTTACACCATCTTTGACGGCTCCCAACTAACATAGTCAAAGGTGGCGTGGTGGGTGGCATGATTGAACTCAGAGCGGCACCTTTGACAGAGTGTTTGTCGGGAGCCGTATAAGATACGGTTAAATAAGCGAACGATTTACAAACAACATCCTTGAACAGGACAAGATGCAGGATGTGATCCGTCGGGTGTACCTCCCAATTGTGGACCCGGAAGTGTGTAGCAGCTTGTCTACCTTCATTGGGAAAACAACGCCAAGGATGATTTGTATCGGATACCTGGAAGGGAATAAAGACGCTTGTCAGGTCAGCAAATTTTACTATATTCTTAGCTGTAATCAGCTGTCATCATATCAGCGCATATATGACCCTACCGAGGGGCTGGAGCCTACCCTGATTAGGGTGATCGTGCTTTAGTCGACCACGCGAGCCCACGGGTTGGTCGTCTTCATACACAACCTTTGAGTTTCTTCGCAAGCTGTGCAGGTTTCCTCACGATGTTTTCCTTCACCGTAAGAGCGTCGGATAACCGTACATATGAAATCGAAATTCGATAAAGTCATTTAAAAACACATTGGTACGTGGTAGGATTCGAACCATGACCTCCCGGACAGGACGTGGCACAGCCCTAACCTTTACGTCACCGACGCTCTTAGCTTACTAATCTAAGCAGCAGTATGGCCAACAGATGGCCGTTGGGGTAGTAAAGTTCTCGAGTGGCAACCGCGCACCGGAAAACGTAGCGTAGACAGGCCTCACACTCGGTGAAACGATGACCTAGTGAAGGTCGCGGGAAGCCGCTGGATGCGGATAGCGCAGAACTCGTCGTCGTGCAAATCCTTGAGGGAGGCCTATGTCCAGCAGTGGACGTCCTTCGGCTGATATGATGATTATGATGAACCAAGGATGTGTAGTAATAATGTAATTATTAAAACAGCTCATATACGTCCCCACCGAGGGGCTCGAGCCTACCCTGAATCAGGGCGATTAGGCCTTAGTCGACCACGCGGGCCCAGTGCGGGTTGGTCGACTTCACACACAACCTTCGAATTTCTTCGCAGGCGTATGCAGGTTTCCTCACGATGTTTTCCTTCACCGTTAAAGCAATCGGTAAGTATGTACGTAAGTTTTTGAAAAACTTATTGGTACATTGGCCGTCCAGATTTGAACCCGGTACCTCTGGTTAGATGGACCGAGTCGTTACCGGTTGCGCCACCGACAGTAATAATAATGTAATGTTTTGCAGCAATTTGCCAAGACATACGAGTAATATAATGCCTCCTTGACAAGACAAAATATTTTAAAATATTAAGCTTCTGATCCCTTGGCAGGATCGATTTTTAAATCATGATGACATCGATTACTGCTGATGATGATTCCTTCAAGGCCAGTCCAATCAACCCAGTTATCCCTGTTTTTTTAATATAATTGCATGCCCTTTATTATCGTTTTGTTGACTTGTATTATGGCGCATCGGGAGCCGGGTCGTTCCTTTCCCTCTAATACGGTCGAGGGGGCGATGGCTGAGTCTCGCGTTATACTCGTGACCGGGTGCTGTCCGTGTGAACTGGCCTATTCTTTTCGAAGGCATTAATGACATTCAATAATTTTAATGTATGACTTGTCGTGTCATATTAATTTCACGTTCTAACGACATAATTTGTTTTATATCAATGATTGTATTTTGACGTTATTATCTGAAGGTTGTTTATTTTTTTAGTTTTTACAAATGACATTATGTATATGTAATTGAACATTTTATGTTGTTCCTTGCACTTTCACAATGAATATAAACAAAACACAAATTTGTTTATACTGCAACCGGTTTCGTGATCATCTTCAGGCAGTAGACTACTTTATTTCATACTTAGTAAGGGTAGTGTGATACTTACTAAAAATAGGGATAACAGTTTCTAAAAAAACTAAAAAAATGGTAGTTTTCGTGTCTTACTAGTACCTAAATAAATAAGGTAACAATAGGGGATCGGACTGCATCAGAAATAAATTCTGAAATATGATTTTCTAAATTGCTCTCCTCTTGAAGTTTAAAAAAACCTTACCTGTTTTGTTTTTCTATCACGTCTTCAATTTTAAATTGATCAAATTCACAAAATAAGTTCGTCAATGACGCTATCTATGACGTCACTTGAGGATATTTCAAACACTTTTAGTACAAAATTTAGTTTTTGATGTATCATAAAAAGTAACTCAAATGACTAACAGTCCGATTCCCTATTGTATCTGAATGTCATATTAGAAAATTACAATTTTTTTTGTAATACTATTTTATGAATATCAGAATGAGTGTTATCTGTATCTATTTTGAATAAGCATCTTACTTGGAAAAATGTTAGGGCGTTCTAATGATCAGTAGGGGAATCTGGCTTAATGTCATCTGGTTGTGTAATTCCAGGGTGATTCAGGCGGACCAGCGGTTGCAAATGGGAAGCTGATAGGCACAGTGTCATTCGGGAAGGGATGCGCAGAACGCAACCGGCCGGGCATTTACGCGAACGTGCCAAGTGCGCGGGAGTGGATCCGCTCCGTCACTGCGTTGCCCTTGTAGATTTATGTTTAAGGCGCAGTGGTACCTAAAAATCCACTTAAACAGATTTTTAGAGTAGTTAACAGTAAATTTAAAATCTAGGAAAACATTTTTGGTATTATTGAGAATAGTTACGAGGGACTATATCGAAAGGAAACACGATTTAATAAAGTTGACTAGATAGAATAATTTCGCAAAGGTACCTCTTTTCGAGCCATTTTTTCGTCTATTTTCGGTTTTATTCTTAAAATAAGTAATTTGATAATATGATTTATTTACTAAAATAAAGTTCACAGGTGACTGAAGGGAAAACATAGATTGGATTTTTATTTAAGATAAATATGATGAAAATAAAAACGAAAGCATCGAAAAAGTGCAAAAGTGTGGTTATTTTCTTCCCTCTTTACACGTAAAGAAAAAGACAAAGACAGATTTTTAAGTACCACGGGGCCTTAAGGCTTATATCTCCGGCAACGACTACTTTTTACTTTAATTACGAATTTTTTATCGAAAACAAAATTGTTTTGTAACTTATAGGATATGAGGAGTGATTTTGATTTCCTCGAATTTTATTTTATTTAATACGAGTAAATATAACTAAAAAAAAATATCATAATGTACACTTTTTTTCTAGTTGTAACCATAGAACTTCTGCAATTGTAATCGAAATATTATGATAATTTATGAACTTCTTAACAAAATAATATGAAATGGTTTTGTTTTCTATCTTTTTGGAAATTCTTCTAATTCTTGTAACAGCCTCCTTGCAGGACGAGCTGACAAGAACTTTATTTCCGAGCTATTTCGATCGATGTTTGAAACATTGTAAATGGACGGAGGAGCCTTAAAAATTTTAACAGATTTTCCTTTGGATTTAAATGTAAACCTTTATACAAAGTCAAGCAAACCATTTGTACTTAATTGCTCGCAACACCGTAAAAGTTGTATTCATAGTGTAACACAGACAAAATTTAAAGCAAGCAAACCGCTGAATGTAATTCTTTCCTATTTTTTTTAAATACAGTGCATTTTAGAACAAAATATTTTGTTGTTTGATTCAATTATTTTTTTATTCACAATTGGTAAGCCCTTGGCATCATTTCTCTTATTGGTAAGTTACGATGATGCTGAAGATGGAAGCGGGCTTACCAAGATTCTCCAACGCAATAGGGAAATGGCTAAAGATACCCAAAGATAAGAATCTTCAAGCCGGAATTGGCATTGATGTTTGGCGGCGAGACTTAGATAAGATGGTAGTAGCTAGCCAGGCGGGCTTAGGAAATGCCCTTCCACCAACCAAACCAAGTCTTACAAAGTGAGACTCCGCTGGGAATCGACCATTAGATGAGAAGCGAATGCACTTAACCATTACGCAACGGAAGTGGTTGATGTTTGGAGATCGTTTGGAGTCTGTCATTAAATTACATTCCTGCAGGTATGTAATAAGTGAATCATCATCATCATTAATAGTTGTTGACAATACTATGTTTACTTAGCTGATAAGATTAGACATACAGTAAGTAGAGCCTCGATAATCCGTACCCAGGCTAATCCGAACGCCACTTTAATCCGAACTTTAGTTCCGAGAAAACTTATGCTCTTCATAGAGTACCTATCAGTGCGCCATTTTGGATAGTTTAAAAGCTAAAATGTCTGCAACGTCACTTGTTCATAAATATGGTTGATCACAATGGTTATTAACCACCTCCACGGCGTAATGGTTAGTCCATTCGCTTCAGACCAGGATGTCGCGGGTTCGATTACCGGTGGGGTCAACTTGTAAAACTCGGTTTGGTTGGTGGTAGGGCATTTTCTAAACCCGCCTGGCTAGCTACCACCATCTTATCTAAGTGTTGCCGCCAAACATCAGTGTTAACACATTTATATACACTTTAAACTCTGACTATTTTTCATACCGTCAAATTGAAAGCGGGACCTGACATGACTTTTTATTTAACATATGAGCAGGTATTGATGTTGATTTTACCTCAACGTTTCGACTATGCTTCGATAGCTGTGGTCGCGGGTAGACTGAAGCCGCGGTGTCATCGCCGCCGGCGCATCGCAGGAACACCTCCATCTACCCTCACTTCATTTTGTAAAGGGTTAGGGTCACCACACATTTCACTTAAAAATAAATAAATTATTTATTTACTTTCACTTTATACTTTGCCAAGAGCACCTGAAGTTTCGTTCACCCAAAAGTAGCCTCCACTCCTAATTCTCACTTATCTTCACTTTTCCCCACTTCCACACAACGCACGTAACTTATGCGACGTTTAAGTTAAAGTGCATCTTTTTTAAAAACACAATCGATGTCACCTGATGGTAAGTAACTATGATGTCTGAGATGAAAGCGAACTACCAAGATTCCTTAAGGGTCTCCAGGAGGCTCAAGTTTCCATACAAACGTAGTTCCGCTTTAATACAAAAACTACATGCCAGAATGAATCCAAACTTTGCGAATACAATGAGTAGACACATATCGATGTTTGTAATTAGTTTTCATCGTAGTAAATTTAAACGTAACTAAACGAAGGCTTCAATTAGTTTTGTACTGAAAGTTTGAAACTGCTCTTATTTTTTCCGTTTTATATTAGTACATCGAAAACTAATTACAAACATTCACATGTGTCTACTTCATATATTCGCAAAGTTTGGATTCAATCCGGCTTGTAATTTTTGTATTAAAGCAGAACTGCGTTCGTATGGAAACTCGAACCTCCTGGCGACCTTTAATGCTACTGCTTATTGAACTGGCTATCCTATATTTATGCTGGAACATATTAATGTAATTACCATTGAAGTTAGGCTGCAAGTCTTAGATAAAATGGTGCAGGTTTAGGAAATGCCGTACCATCAAACAAACCAAGTCTTACAGGGTTAGACGCCGCCGGGAATTGAACCTTTATCCTTCTGATGTAAAGCGAGTGGATTTACCTTTACGTCACGGAGGCGGTTAATTTTTACAAACATACATTAAGTTTTCCTTCTCCTAGACGGGTTGCAGACCAATGTTAAGGCACGGGGTCTTTAAAGGCACATAGTCTTCAACCTAAAAATTTTTGAAAAACTTAAAAAAACTTTCAGGTACAAGCTTTTATTTGAAAATAAATTGTATCTATGCTCAAAAAAACTCGTTTCTAAAACATTTTTTTTATTATTTCCTACTCTTCTCAGTAAACCCTTTCATTTGATACCCATATCATGGGGGTGCATAAAAGTTCACTAATCCGCTAACTTTAGGAGTCCGCCATATTGAATCAAGAATGACGTCACTGTATTAACCATGGACTGTCAACCAAATTAAACATGTATGCAAAATTTCATCTCAATTTGAAACGGGAAAGTTGGTCAAATTAAACTTGCAACATTTCATTACAGACACCGTAACCAGTAAAAATAAAATAAAAAAAATCGAAAAACCAAAAAACTTTTAGGTACAAGCTTCAACATTTAATTTTATTTATTTATTGCAGTGTCACAACTAATGGTGTCCAAACATAATAATATATGTAATAGTAAGTAGGTGTTGTATTGTCACCAACAGAATAATATATATAAGCGGTCCGCCACAGCATGATGGTAAGTGACGATGATACCCAAGACGGAGGCGGGCTTACCAAGATTCCCCAATGCAATGGAGAACTGGCTATCTTATATTCAAGCAGGAACACTTCAATGTTGGTAGCATTGATGTTTGACTGCAAGACTTAGATAAGATGGTGGTAGCTAGCCAGACAGGCTTAGAAAATGCCCTTTCACCATAGTCAATTTTTCATTTTCAAGTCGCACGTTAGACTCCGCCGGGAATCGAACCCGCGACCTCCTGATGTGAAACTAATGGCCTTAACCATTATGCCACGGAGGTGGTTAATGAATGCTGTAATGAAGTGTTAATGAAGTTTGTAGGGAAGTGGCGAATCCCAATGTCAGAAGTTTCTCAAGCCAGCTGTAAGGCATCTGACATAACATAACGACTGCCATCTAGTGAAAGTAACCGACACCAACTGGTTTACGTGCCTTGCAAAGCACGGAAACGGTCGAGAAAAAATCCACTAACAGTCAAACCCATCCAGGCAACAACTGTGCTTCAAGTCGACCTAACCACGCGAGTCCCATTAAGTTACAACTGCTTCTCAAAATGTGTAGCATAAACGAAACAGGACAAAAATGATGATGAGGCGGCATAAAAGCTGTATAACATTCAAGTACTGGTGACCTCGATCTCAAAACCATAACACGATAATATTTTGTATTTCGCAAACATATTACAAAGTCGTCGGCAATTTGTTGGGCACACTCGCCTTGAACGCGATCAGGAGTTGATTTTTCGTTTCGCATCACATTGGCCGTTCACATATTCAGCTCGCATGTCTTGCGGTCTTGGGTACATACGGGAGGGAACGCCGAAGAGAGTCGCAGCGATCCTGGAAGCGAATGTATTAGCTTTTTGGGAACGGTGCGTTCCTATCTGATAAGAGCAAAGGGAGATACCTTCGCCAGGCGAGGTGGTATGCCTAGGGTCCGGCCGTGGACCAATCGTTGATGATTGGTATCTGTGTAAGATTACCAAGAATAATAAATTTGTGCGAAAAAGATAACTAAAATATATTGTACCATTCCTAATCAACCAGTTACCAACAGGTCTCAAGGAACAAATAAATGTATTGTATTGTATTGAAGATATAATAAAAACAATATTAAAAATAAATTGAAATTATTATTTCTTGCTAATCCTAATATAAAATTCGAATAATCATAAAACTCTGAATATATTAATGAATATAATATCATACAAGAAAACAATTTAATACACCAAAAGTCACATTCTGTTTTTTTAAGAAAACATACCTGTATCAGCGACATATACTCACACACAGTCACACATAAAGTTCTATTCACAGGCTATACGTTGACGTTATCATTTTTCTTGTGTTATGAACATCTTTATGGCAGTTCTTTTTAATTAAAAGTACCTGCACCACATAATTATGCGTTTGGTGTCACCTCCTTCATAATATATAATAGTCTTCGATTTCTGTGCAACTCCATTTGTACTATGTTTAAAAAAAAACTCGGTTCTGAAGAAATTCTATAGCGCGTTCTAGGTGTACTTTGTTTCTCGTCACTTGTGTAAAGGTTCAGTAGCGGGTTACTGCAGTTGCCGCCACAGCTTCATACGCAATGTTAGGTTATACAGCATTTTCATGAGGGACTTCTTTTCATAAAAATGAACAAAATTTAATTTAGAACTTTGTTTAAATCACCAAAAAAATATGCTTTTGATATAAACTTCACTAACTATCTTTTTATGTAAGTTCCAAATTTTTTTTTAATTTTATCAAACTTGTAGAACACAACCTTTCCAGTTTCATGAGAAGCCCTTTTCAAAAATACGCTCTGTTTTACCTAAAATTATGTATTTTACGCTATTTACTAACTTACCTATTTAAATAATGCACCTTAATAGTTATTTATGATATAAGGGTAGTAAAAAGGTTGATAACAAACGAGTGACATTTGTGAGCCCGAGCCATGGTGCCGATGGTGAGGGTTTACCATTGTCACGAGTTTGTTATTTTCTTTTAAACCCTTGTACCATACAACATTTTTCAATACAGTTGTGAGAAAACTGTTAAAAGAAAAAACGACCGTGACAGAAAAATAAAATACTTGGGTACCTACATACCTCTATCAAGGTTTCGGCAACCAAAGTTTGGCTCATTTTGAATTCCGGGGAGTAATCTCACTTTGTTTTTTCTTATACATACACAAGTAATAAGTATTTTTTTTATTACACGTATATTCATAAATTTGTTTGTATTCAAAACAACACAATTCTGTTTACGAAAATTGCGCCATATTTAATTTAGCTAGGCACAAGTACGCATGCGTAAGTTTTTTTTATATTACCATAAACAGATTACAATAAGGCTTGGAACAATATTAATGTAAGCATTAAAACCTCCTGGGAAAAGATGACCTATTCCTTCTTATAACCTATGCGCTTGATTCATATTTATTCTCCTTTCTTCACAAAGATATAACCCTTAGAGAATCTAATCAGCTAGCGTTATGTACTAACCTCACAGAGTTACAACCAATCTCTTATAAAATTCTTCTTTCAAAAGTCTTAAAGAAGATTTTGTATCTTTGGTTATTAAATTTTATATTTGCTAGAAATGTCTTGTACATCCGAGCTAGAAATTTTAAAAAAGTGGTAAAATAAGAGCACGTGTGCGGTAAAATCAATTATGCGCACACTTGACTGGCATATAAAGTACCACTTTTCGAGCAACTGTATTGAAAAAATGTTTTCGAAAGACACTACTACGAAAGTATATAAATTCGTACTAACCTAACATACAGTATGGACACTCCCCGCCGCTCTCTAGATTCCGACCTCACCCCCTCATCACACAGATTGATACAGATTGGTTATAGTTTAGTTTTCGTACGTATAGGATTTCGCCATAATTTTGTTTGCTCCTTCATACATACGAGAACCTACATAAACTGTGTCTTACTTTAGCTTTTTCCTAGCTCGATCTTACGAGTACTTTATAAGATCACAATATTATATACATTGGTCACTATATAAACATTAGGTCACTGGTCATTATCTATAAAAAGAGAAGGATACAAAAATAAACAACTTAACTTATATTTAAGCACTGAGCTACTAAGGGACCGTGACCAAAGCGAACACAATCACTACGTTTAAGCTATGACAATTGAAAGTCAAGTATTAGTGGCAGTGCGTACCCGTGCGTTGCGAGGGAAATACATTGGTGGGGGGCAGGGAGTGTCCCTTCTTTGCGTAGTAATATTTAGTATTCTTTGACGGTATCTAGAGCTATGAAAAACTTAAGGACTTGCAGCGATTGCCAACTGGGCTACGAAAAATGACTACGTATATATAAATAAGCTGACTCAACATTTAATACTTCGCCGTAGCCGCTACAAGCCGGTGATAGACGGGAGAGCTTGCCTTTTTGTTCGCGTACACACAGGCAATGGAGCAAGGTCGCCCGTCTATCACCAGCTTTAGTGTAATAAGCGTCTTGGATATTATTCCAATTTCTTTGGTCGTGGGCACGTTTGGGCAGGGGGCGCAGTGGGGAGGGATTTTTGGTCAGGTACTGAGTTAATTTATGTTACTTGTAAATAAAATTTTATTTGAAAGTGTACTAACATTAATATATCTATATATATAAAAATGAACCCTATTTCCCTTGGTCACGGCATCACGCGTGAACGGCTAGACCGATTTCGCTGATTCTTTTGTTTGTCGAGTTCGTTATTGTCACAGGAGAAGGTTCTTATGTAGGGTAGGGTAGTGTAGTTTAGTGTAGTGTGGTGTAGTGTAGTGTAGGGTAGGATAGGGTAGTGTAGTGTAGGGTAGGGTAGTGTAGTGTAGGCTGTGTAATGTAGTGTAAGGTGGTACAAAGTGCGCCGGGACAGCTAGTTAATAATAATTGATTATTGTTGACACAGGGTTTTGGCTCATTCATTATTCTATTAGTACACTGTCACTATTTTTTGAGCATTGATAGTACTTGTCAAAAAGTATTCTGCTTAAGGCAGCCTATAGTTATAATTATTATCTTTATTTCAGGCCATGCCCATAATTTGTTAGTACAACTTATACTATGTTAGTAAACAATAATACATAGTAACCCTGGACTCCATGTGCACTATACTCTGATAAGAGTTAACTATGCCCAGCATAAATAGCTATGAAATAAGACAGAAAAATTGTCATATGAAATAGTAACGCTAAACTTGTAAGTATATTTTGATAACTTTTATTCTAAAAAGAAAACTGAACGGTTTAAGATAGTACTAGTAATTCAATGGTTTAAGATGACTTCAGTGAGACAAACGGCTGTCATCATTGTTAAACATCATCACCATCGTCATATCAGCTCATATACGTCCCCACCGAGGGGCTCGAGCCTACCCTGAATTAGGGCGATCGGGCCTTAGTCGACCACGCGGGCTTAGTGCGGGTTGTTCGACTTCACACACAACCTGCAAGTTTCTTCGCAGGCGTGTGCAGGTTTCCTCACGATGTTTTCCCTTCACCGTAAGAGCGTCGGATAAACGTACATATGAAATCTATGTAAATTCGAAATCACAATGGTACGTGGCGGGATTCGAACCATGACCTCCCGGACGGAAGGCGGCGGCCCTAGCCGTTACGCCACCGACGCCCTATATTGTAGATATATTTTACATTTCCTTTATGATTATACGTCTCTAATCGTGTGGTACCATTAACCGTACTATCCAAGGGATAGACGGCGGTTGCTTGGTGTTGCACTTAGCATCACCCGCGGTCACGTGTAGTGCATTTAGATTTACACCTACTGACGTGTGCAACGCGACCTTCATACACATCTGGAATCAGATGTGCAGGTTTCCTCACAATGTTTTTTCTTCACCGTTTCATGAATCGGTAAGAATATGTACGTAAGTTTTTAAAAACTCAGCGGTACATTGGCCCTCCGGATTTGAACCCGGGACCTCTAGTTAGGAGGACCGAGTCGTTACCGATTGAGCCACCGACGCTTTATTATCAATAAGACCTTGGCATCATCCACCTCATGGTACCTAACAATATTGCCGAAGATGGCAGCGGGCTTGCCAAGATTCTCCAACGCAATGGGGAAGCCGGAACACACAATGCTCTTAACCCGTGGAGCGTAATTCGATTTTTTCCGCTAAAGTGCCTTGAGCGTGTTGAGTCATGGATGACGTCATTCAGACTCGGCTAGGGCCTATTTTTTCAAGTTTTTTATAAATATATAATTAAGTTATATACTATTGTTATATACCGTTGTAAAGATCAATAAATTGCCTAGGTATTAAAATTAAAAGATATTTAGAAATAACTCACCTGATGAAGACATTTTGTGGTTTTCATCATCATTTTCAAAAAAAAACTTGATTTTTGCACTTTTAGTCGCTGAATGCACCCACTTACACAACCTTATTACACATTTTCGCAAAAACTAAAAGTATCATAGCATAATACACTTTCTTAAGTGTATATAAACTAAATATTTCACTTCGAATCACAATAGTTTTACTGCAAAATTAGGATAAGTTTCCAACGACAAAAAACGGAGTTCATCACTTTGCCGTTTTGCACAGTACTTCGTACTTTTCACAAATTATTTTTGCAAATATTTGAAAAACTAATCACTTCCACATAATGAACATTTTTTTCCGAGTATTTTGATATGAGATTTATATAACAAAACATACTATTTACGTCTGAAATTAATTTTTCATTTCTTCAAAAAAATTAAATTCGCCATTTTGCCGTTACCAAAACTTGGTCTCAGTTTTAACTAATTATTTTGCAATTATTTCAAAAACTAATCATTTTAACATAATCTTCATTCTTTTCCCAGTAATTTGATATGAGATTTATATAACAACACGAACCGTTTACGTCTGAAACTCATTTTCACACTTTACTATTCTCACAATACAAACGACACGGCAAAACAATATGGCTGACTATGGCCGCCCGGCTTGGAAATAATTTATTTTAGAATGATATTCGAATGGCTGAACGATAAAAAGAGGATAAAACAGGTCACAACATGATAGAGTTTGTGTATAAAAAGATTCGTTCCTATACGGTCGGTAAGACGGCAACCAATCACATAAGAGTTTATTTGGTCTACCGGTAGTCCAAAACACGCTCCACGGAGACATTTTTTCTGGCCTACCGGTAGTCCAAAACACGCTCAAGGAGTTAACATTGATCTTTGTCGTCAAGACTTAGATACGATGGTGGTAGCTAGGCAAGCGGGCATAAAAATGCCAAATCGAGTTTCACAAAGTAAGACCCAGCCAAAAATCCACTTTTGACCTCCTTTTGAGAAGCAAACAGACTTACGAAACACCACGATGGCGGTTACCGTGATATTGTAGCAAGTTTTTACAAATCGAACGCCCGTAATCACCCGGGTCCATCTACATTCAGGCGACGCTTCCACGAGTGTTTTCCGAGCGTTTTCGCGGCGAACTACTTCGTATGCCTGTACACATGACCCATGATTTATTTACACGGGACCGAGGGGGTAGGGGGTGTAGTGGAGGGGGAGGGGATGTCTTCTTTGGGTTTTTATTTATTTTATTTATGTAAGGATTCGCTGAGATTTGACAATAGCGCTGAAATACGGCCCCCGAGCTCGGAGCTGTGAATGAGACAGATCTCAGTGGGTCGGGGTGCTGGATTGTCATCCGCGTTGATGCTCGTTTCAATCCGGATTGCACAAGGGTTTATGTGGCTTTTATTACCAGTTTTGATATTTAACCGCCTCCGTGGCGTAACGGTTAGTCTATTCGCTTCACATCAGGAGGTCGCGGGTTCGATTTCAGGCGGGATCTACTTTGTTAGACTCGGTTTGGTTGGTGGTAGGGCATTTTCATAGCCTGCCTGGCTAGCTACCACCATCATATCTAAGTCTTGCCGCCAAACATCAGTGTTAAGAGCATTGATATGTTCAGACTTGAAGATAATATAACCAGATCCCCATTGCGTTGGGGAATCTTGGTAAGCCCGCTTCCATCTTCGGTATCATTGTCACTTACTATCTGGTGAGATGATGCCAAGGGCTTATCAATTATGGATAAAAAAGTGCGTGTGTCAGCTACGTCGCAAGACTGCAGTTTACTCCCTACTAACGATTATAAATGTTCTGGGGGATGGCGGCCAATTTTTTAAAATTCTGACAACGGATCCGAGATAAGGGACCTCAGGGTCCCCCAGATATCGATTTTAGAAGCAATCGGTCCAGTAAGTAAAAAAATCAAAATGGCGGCCACTTTTGTCAAATCTGACAACGGACTCGTTCTAAGGGACTTCACCCTTAGATATCGATTTTGGAAGCATTCCGTTCAGTAACTAAAAAGTTCAAAATGGCGGCTACTTTTTCAATTCTGACAAGACAAATCTAACGACACCTCACACTCCAAAATCCATCTAGCCGTTTAGGCTACAGGACGTGCCAAAGAAATAAACATAAATATGTTTATACAACCATACATACAAATAAGTTGCGCATAAAATTAATAACTATACTATACAACTAAAGCATAACGCATAACGTCTGATTTTACTCCCCATAAATTTTCATACCCCGGGCTTATATAGGGTGACTTTTAATTAGTTCTTGATAGCAAAGGATATGAATGTACTCGTGATTACAAACAACTTTCCCAAAGAAACTATATGTCAAATATGAAAAAAAAAATTTGGTCCTTCATACATTTTTGTCGATTTGATAACTTGTTATGTACCGAGGACCTAAAATTTTTTTCTGATTCGACATATAGTTTCTTTGGGAAAGTTGTTTGTAATCACGAGTACATTCATATCCTTTGCTATCAAGAACTAATTTAAGGTCACCCTATATATGAAAATCAATTCTTAAGGAGTAAACTCCAAAAAAATATATTTTGGAAGCATAATGTAATATTGACGGATAAATCACACACGATCATCATCATCATATAATCTGAAAAACGTCCACTGCTCGAAACAGGCCTTCCCTAAAAATATTTCCTCGACGACCGGTTCTGTGCGCAGTCCATTTTTAGCGGCTTCCCGCAACCTTCAGCAGGTCGTCGTTCCACCAAGTGGGAGGCCTATCTACGCTACATCTTCCAGTGCGCGGTCAACGGCCATCTGTTTCTACAAGCTATGTGTCCCGCCCACTGACACTTTCTCCGTATTTCTGGTCTTAATACACACGGTAATCTGGCCCCAAACTAGGATTCCCTGTGCTATGGGAACCAGATACTGACAGATATACATATCTGGGGGCACGGCAGTGCCCCCGCCAAGTCGAGAAAAAAAAGAGGCACGGCCGTACCATCCTTTTCTCGAAGCAGTTCAGGCTATTTTCGACCCCCCCACAACTTCGTTGTAGATAAACCTAGAAGCCTGAATTTTCTGTACCCAAGCAGGCATCATATAAGCATGGTATATTCCAAATTTCATTCAATTTGAACCAGTACTTTAAGAATTATAACTAGTCAAAGTTTCCTAATTTGTCACTCACTGACTGACAGAATATCATCAAAATTCCAATGCACTTCTAGCCGATATAGAAGATTCAAATTTAGAATACAATTAGTCTTTAGTGTATAAAGCAAGGAAAAACTCAAACATTTTGCAATTTCGGTCCAGTTTTCTAGTTACACAAACTACATAAATAACTTTGTAATCCCATATAAAATATATAGGATTACAAAGTTATTTATGCAGTCGCAGGACCGAACTCCTTGATTTACTAGTTTTTAAGGCGCAGTTCATGAATCAATGTGGTTTTCTACAAAAATAAGTGAAATCCCACCAAAAACATCCTGTAAAAACTAGCCAAGTCTCGATTGAGCTGCTTGTTTTTCTATAAAAAGTAATGAAATCTCTAAGCAAAGCCAAGCCTAGTCTAGGGTTCTTTACTGCGATTTCTTTATTATTATGGTTAGATTTTATGTGACTTGGCCGTTGACTTGGATGTCTCAAGGAGTAAATATGCATAAAGAATGTTCAACGGCAGGTCACATAAAATCTAACCATAATAATAAAGAAATCGCAGTAAAGAACCCTAGACTAGGCTTGGCTTTGCTTAGAGATTTCATTACTTTTTATAGAAAAACAAGCAGCTCAATCGAGACTTGGCTAGTTTTTACAGGATGTTTTTGGTGGGATATTACTTACGTTTGAATATAAGGCGCAATTTTATTGGATACCGATATTTTTGTAGCTCATGATTCTAAACAACTTTTAACTTTTACGTCTAATCGCAAAAAAAAAAACAAATTGACCAGCTGATTAGCCAATTCAGTATGGGAAAACAAATTATTTTGTTTTCGCAATTAGACCATGAACAGAAGCCCTGTATAAATTAATATCGGTAACTAATAAAGTTGAACTTCATAAACATGTATTATTCTAGCTGTAGGTAGCGTATAAGTGGAAATAATTTTCGTTCGAATCGGGAAAATTCCCATAGAAAAGAATCACTTTTAGTTTTTCCCGTGTTTACTCGCCATTTTTCCGAGAAAGTAGCTCGCGGGGTTTTATTTCGTTTTAAACCTTTCCGGGCGTGCGCGCAACATCTTGCTAAAGTTTCATCGTAATCGGTCAAGTCGTTTTTAAGGTACACGATCACTAACAGACGCACTCAAGATTTTTATATACAGGTGTAAGAAAATTGGTGTAGGTCCCGTTAACTATGGCGCTTCTTTTCATCATACTGAACAATAGGATGAAAAATGAAATTATATTAGAACGATTTCTAATAGCGCGGGATCTGTGACCCTGATAGATACAAGTTATTCCATATTTTCTTTTTTTTAATGGTTTCATCTACCCGCGCATTGCGTTTGAAATTTCAAAAAATATCGAAAAACTTAGTTTTGAACATAGATGTGAAACTGAGTTTAAAAATTGATTTTTATCTCTGTTACTACTTTAATTTAACAAAATATTATACAGACAAGTATTGTGAGCGATGGTGTGACCTGTAGTGAGCTGAGGGGTGCAGGGGAAGGGATTCAAAGTATGCAGTATGCACGTGATACCTTTTTTAGTTTTACCACGTGTTATCAACAATGTCCAAGTGAGACGCCGCGCCACTTTTTATCCGATTCTGTTATTAAATTGATTAGTTATTTTCACTGTAATTTTTTGAGTGTTATGGATATTAGCAGAAGAACAACAACAAACTGACGTATTTTTGGCTCGTTTGATGAGCTTAGCAAGAACCAACTACCCAGATAATTCTAAAAAGGAACCTACTGTTAACGAGATTTCCGAAATAGTGACACAAAAAGTCGAAAATTTGTGTCTAAAAGCTTCTATACCGATAATATCTCACATTCGTGTGTTGCAATTGCTAAAAGCATATCATGGTAAGTGTTAAAATTTGATAAAGTCTTGAAAGCGTCTATCTGAAGATAAAAAGCAAAGTTTTTTGTTGAGGTCAGAAAAACTGCTTGATTTAAGCGCATGTAAGTGCAAAAACTTTCATGTTTGTAGTTGTCCTAAAGAAAGAAAATGCCCAATAGCATAACAAAATTTCCTTACAGGAAAATGATCATTATGATTAAGGAAAAATTGATTTGACGGCAACTAAGTAGGAAGAATATCAAATTTATTCATCGAAAACAAAAACTAGAAACCTATTATAGTGCTACAATAACATCTCGGCATTCTCAGCAAGGCCGTTTTCACGAAAGACCTAATGTAATGACACTTCCATGGAATCCGAAGGCAACCTGGAAGAGTTTTCACCAGAACATTCATCAGCTCCACCACTGACAACAAAACCAAAAATTCAGTCATTGAAGATTGTGGTAAAACGTAACACAGATTTCGCTCACTTGGAAAAATCTGCTCCTGGCCAAGTTAACCGATCCTCAAAATGTGCGAGAGCTCGCCTACAGGCGAATCTTGAAAGCCAGAACAGCACCTATTTCTGGAAATCCTCGTGGCCCTAGTGTATTCCAGGTACCCAAGACTAACTTAGATGCTGCCTACTATATTGATTTAATTGACTGGCAAGAAAAATGCTCTCGACCCCCTATTCTACGCGATGTGACAGGTGAAGTCCTTCTTTCTATGGTGGAATCAGGGGGCAGAGACGAAATACTTCCTTGTCATACACAAGCTGTGGAGCGGGAAGTAAAGACAGTTACTGAAGCCTCAGAAACTATGACAAAGGGAAAATTTTATAGACGAAAAAGTATGCCAAAATTCGAAAGAAGGAAGGATTTTAAGACATTTTAATTATTTTTTTTGGGATGGTTTAATAAATAAATATTTATATTTTTTTATTCAAATACACATTTTATAACATGAACAATGCATTATATGTGCTAAAACAACTTTTTTATTGAAGCATTAATAAAAAAATCCGTCTTAGATCTGAGTGAAATTATGATATGTTCAAATTTTCAAAGTCGTTGCACGGGTAGACGGAAAAGACTTACAAAACTTTTTTTTCTGTAATGTGTTTGTATAAGGGTAGGTCAACTTTTTATCACTATTAGAAAAAAATGTATTTAATTTTTTTTCCATACTAGTGCGACCCACCCTACTGAACAACTTTTGTTCTATCACTTTGCTGAAATCGCAAATATTTTTTTTTACTCTTGATACAAATCGATGAGATGATCGACTAATTTTGTGCATTTTTCTATGAAATGACTACGGGTTCCTTGGAGAAAGTTGTTCAGTATGGTAAGTAGAACCCTCTGCTAACGGGTCCTACACCAATTTTGTTACACCCTGTATAATGATAAATATTAAACTAACCCCTTAGTTACATGAATGTTTGCTCTGGGTAAAGATCGTACCAAAGACCTTCAGCTCTGCATGGAGGAGCGATAACACTAGGGCGCAGTTTTACGGCTAAAGTCTATGGTGACATACCTACACGTACAATAAATACCTACACGTACAATGAAGAGGTCAAAAGGATAACACATATTTACCATTTTAATAGAAAGGTCTGTTATATAATATCATCATGATAACAGCTGAAAGAAATCCACTGCTGGACAAAGAAAAGTTCTGTTACGTATCATCATCCCCATCATCATACGTCCCCACCGAGGGGCTCGAGCCTACCCTGAATTAGGGTGACCAGGCTTTAGTCGACCACGCGGGCCCAGTGATGCTATTGTTGTTACGTATGCTCTCAAAATATTATTCACTATGAACTTGAAACAGAACAGAGCGTTCGGTGGCGAACCAGTCCGGGAGGTCATGGTTCGATCCTGCTACCTACCAACGTGTTTTCGAACTTAATTTCATATGTACGTTTACCCGACGCTCTTACGGTGAAGGAAAACATCGTGATGAGGAAACCTGCGAAGAAACTCAAGGTTTTTTTTTACTTCGTAAGTCCTTGCCATCAACTCACCCGATAGTAAGTTACGATGATGTCGAAAATGGAAACGGGCTTACCAAGATTCCCCATCGCAATGGGGAACTGGCTATCTTATCTTCAAGCCGGAATACATCAATGTTATCATTGATGTTTGGCGGCAAAACTTATAGGCTTAAAAACCGGTAAAGTGCGAGTATGGACTGCGCACAAAGGGTTCCGTACCATCAAACTAATTACCGCTAGTTTCTTCACGTTTCAAAAAAAAACAACGTTTTTTGCATGAAGACTTTCACTTTTTATAAATTTTAGTACATATTTATTGTTATATCGGCAACAGAAATATATCATCTGTGGAAATTTCCACTGTGTAGCTATCGCGGTTCATGAAATACAGCCTGGTGACAGACGGACAGACAGACAGACAGACAGATGGACAGACAGCGCAGTCTAGGTAATGGGGTCCCGTTTTCAACCTTAAGGTACGGAACCCTAAAAATGCCCTTACACCAACCAAAAAAAAGGCTTAAAGTTAGACTCCGCTAGGAAATGAACCCGCGACCTCCTGATGTAAACCTAATACCCATTACGCCACGGAGGCGGTCATCGGTTGTGTGTACGGTCGACGGTCGACCAACGCGCACTGGGCCTGCGTGGTCGACAAAGTGTCCGATCGCCCTAATTCAGGGTAGGCTCGAGCCCCTCGGTGGGCACGTATATTAGCTGATATTATGATGATCTTGAAACTTTATCCCTCAAAATGAAATATTTATAAAATTATAGATTGGTCATTATCATCATATCAGCCGAAGGACGTATACTGCTAGATATACGCCTCCCCAAAGGACTTCCACGAAGACCGGTTCTGCGCTGCTCGTATCCAGCGACTTACCGCGACCTTCACCAGATCATCGGCCCACCGAGTGGGAGGCCTACCTATGCTACGTTTTCCGGTGCGCGGTCGCCGCTCGAGAACTTTACTACCCCAAAGGCCGTCTGTTCAGCTATGTGCCCCGTTCCTGCCACTTAACTTTATAGATTGGTACCTAGTAGGTACTTTTTAAGTCGATCTTATCTCAGTGCTACTTCGTGTTTGGGCCGATCATGAAGTTTAACTGACCTCAAGGACAGTCATTACCTAGATGGGTTTGACTGCTAGTGGCATTTTTTTACCGTTTCCGTGTTTGTTCCGTCATTTTTTTTTGAAATGTCATTTCTGGCCCGTTGTATGAAGTGTCCAGGGTGTGCTTTAAGGCTCCCCCGATCCCTAAAATTACAACTCGATTCACGAAACAGCTTGGAAATAAAGTTCTTTTCAGTTCGTACTGCAACGTGGCTGTTACGTCAATCCTTGCAGACGAATCGTGCGAAAATTGTGGTTTTTTAATTCATCTATATAAATTAAATAAGAAGAATTTCCAATAAGTAAGAAAACAAAATCATTTAATATTGTTTTGTTAAGAATTTATAAATTATCATAATATTTCAAAAATTGCACCCTTTTTAGGGTTCCGTAGTACAACAAGAAACCCTTATAGTCTTCTCATGTCTGTCTGTCCGTCTGCCCGTCTGTCCGTCTGTCTGTACGCGGCCTAGCTCCTAGACTATTAGTAGTTAAGAGCTGAAATTTGGCAAAGATATATATAATAATAACATGGAGAGAACTGTAAAAATTTTTTTGTAAAAGAATATATTTATAAGGGTATCTCCCCTAGAAGTAAAGTGGGATGATTTTTTTTCTCGTCAAACCCAGTCGTGTGGGGCATTGTTGGTTAGAACTTAAAAAATAGTTGTGAGTCTTCTAAGACCCTTTTTTATTTTAGGGTTCCGTTTTCGAAAAAATAGGCTTGAAAGTGCTAAATTTTGTTGGAGTCGAGTGTCCCCACCCCATAACAACTAAACCGCTGTATTTGTAAATTAAAAAAAAATCATGAAAGTAGTTTATATAATGAACTTAAAAGGCAAACTATCACGGCTAAGTAGGCTTTCTTAGTTTTGGAGAAATAGTCGACCAAATTAAGATGTGCAGTTCGATTTGTAAAAAGTTCATAGATGTTTCATACAATATGTTCTATTATCAACTACAAATATTATTTTGTTTTTTAAAATAAACATTTATTTTTAAATGACTACGCAGCCCTACTATGCGCGAGTCCGACTCGCACTTGGCCAGTTTTTTTTCTAGTTTGAACAATTTTTTAAATATTTATTTCTTTAGTTCTGTGTAATAAAATAGATTTCGAAGGAAATCAAAATCACGCCTTGCCAGGTGAGTTAGTAAAAAAATATGAAATATATATTTTTTAAAGGCATAATAAACATTCGGTCCGCAAAATAACTACTTGAGCGGCAAGATTTCATGATTGAGCGGCAGAAAAACATGTCTATAAGCAGCAACTCAACACTGTAGGAAGAGTGTGGTACGGGGAGTTCTAAATGGAAGCGGGAGCGAGCGAAGCGAGCTCGGACTTGCGGAGCACCCCGACTCGGATCCGTTAGGTTCGGAGACTGTGCGGGGAGGCGAGCTTAGCTTGTCACAGTCGTAGTGTTAGGTTTAACATGAGAACACAGAAGTAGGAGCCCCGAAGGGGCTCCGTCGACCACTCAACACTGTAGGAAGAGTGTAGTACGGGGATGTTTAAAATAATTACAGCCATCCAAAATGACATAAATTGCTGATTGATTTTGAAATGTTTGCTGACCATGAGTTGCTGACCAATTAGCTATTTCTGCTGACCGATTAGTTATTTCTGCTGACCGATTATATTTTTCTGCTCACAGAAATAACAATACTATGCTAACCATTTAATTGACACCCAAAAAATATTATTCGATAAAAAAATACTTAACTGAAGCAAAAACTGGTTACAAAGTTGATCGTTGGCGGCGGTATAAGCCTTAGCAACCTACCTACTTTTCTAAAGAAGCATTATATTCTAAGCATGTTCACATAGCAGTGTTGGTAATGATTCAAATTAGAAATCACAAGACTTCGAGAATTTGTAAGGCTACAGTTAATTAAGTAAAATCATTATCGTAGGAGGATATCCTCAAAAAAAAACCTCGGCTTATTTCTTCCAATTTTCGTTTTCGCCAATCAAGCAAGAGCAATCTTTGGTCTCATTAAACGAAGGACGTAACAAGCCTTATAATAAATACGAGGATCTTACAATCAGCGAAATAAGATATTGAGAAAAATATATTTATTACGTAACACGTTTGAGGGTTCCGTGGACATTAATGGCTTTCTGAGAATTATCGGATGTTGGCAACCCGTCTTTTTACCCGACTGCCCAAAAATAAGGTGTATGTATGATAGCGCCCGCGAAATCTTGCGAGTTAATCAAAACATTTCCTTAACTTATTTATCATCATATCAGGTCAAATACTAGGTCTACCCTGAATTAGGGCGATCGGGCCTTAGTTGACCACGCGGGCCCAGTGCGGGTTCGTCGACTTCACACGCAACCTACGAGTTTCTCCGCAGGCGTGTGCAGGTTTCCTCACGATGTTTTCCTTCACCGTTAAAGCAATCGGTGAGTATAGGTATGTACGTAAGTTTCAAAAAACTCATTGGTACATTGGCCGTCCGGATTTGAACCCGGCACCTCTGGTTAGGGAGACCGAGTCATTACCGGTTGAGCCACCGACGCTTTAACTTATTTATAACTTATTTATAGTTCAATAGTAATAAGTTCAGTTAAACTGTAAACTATTTGATCAAAATATCACGTGCCAACTGCATCAAAACAAAAGCTGCATTTATTTGTCAAATCAACACGTGCAGCGTGACTCCACGATACCACATGCATTTGTTTGTTAAAATAGCACCTGCACTCATTTGTCAAAACAACACGTGCCGCATGACTCCGTAACACCACTTGCATTTGTTTGTCAAAATAGCACCTGCACTCGTTTGTGAAAACAACACGTGCAGCGTGACTCCAAAACACCACTTGCATTTGTTTGTCAAAATAGCACCTGCACTCGCATGTTAAAACAACACGTGCAGCGCGACTACATAACACCACTTGCATTTGTTTGTCAAAATAGCACCTGCACTCGCATGTTAAAACAACACGTGCAGCGCGACTCCATAACACCACTTGTATTTGTTTGTCAAAATAGCACCTGCACTCGTTTGTCAAACAACACGTGCAGCGTGACTCCATAACACCACTTGCATTTGTTTGTCAAAATAGCACCTGCACTCGCATGTCAAAACAACACGTGCAGCGTGACTCCATAACACCACTTGCATTTGTTTGTCAAAATAGCACCTGCACTCGCATGTCAAAACAACACGTGCAGCGTGACTCCATAACACCACTTGCATTTGTTTGTCAAAATAGCACCTGCACTCGTTTGTCAAAACAACACGTGCAGCGCGACTCCATAACACCACTTGCATTTGTTTGTCAAAATAGCACCTGCACTCGTTTGTCAAAACAACACGTGCAGCGCGACTCCATAACACAACCTGCATTTGTTTGTCAAAATAGCACCTGCAATCGTTTGTCAAAACACAAGAGCGGCAAGGTCCTTTGTCCAATTTAAGCAATCGAGAAAACTTACTAGCGTCTATATTATGATATAATCGTAAGTGGTTAGACGATGCCAAGGGCTTACCAATTTTGAATAAAAAAAAAAAAAGTGGAAAATTTTAGAATCGCGCTAGAGTGTCCGAATTGAATGAAAAAAACCTTGATGTCAAATGTTTGAAATGAATATATCGTCGTTTACATTGTGTAGAGAGGTGCGGTGGTTGGTGCGCGAATTCAACTCGGACTTGGTCGTGTTTAGGGTTCCGTAGTCAACAAGGAACCCTTATGATTTCGCCATGTCTGTCTTTCCGTCCGTCTGTCTAACAGCGACTTAGCTCAGAGACTATTAGTACTGGAATGCTGTTATTTGGCATGGGTAGTAATCATCATTACAGCTCATATACGTCCCCACCGAGGGGCTCGAGCCTACCCTGAATCAGGGCGATTAGGCCTTAGTCGACCACGCGGGCCCAGTGCGGGTTGGTCGACTTCACACACAATCTTCGAGTTTCTTCGCAGGCGTGTGCAGGTTTCCTCACGATGTTTTCCTTCACCGTTAAAGCAATCGGTAAGTATGTACGTAAGTTTTTTGAAAAACTCATTGGTACATTGGCCGTCCAGATTTGAACCCGTAGTTGTGAGGGTAGTAATAACGCTGACAAAGTGGTACAATAAAATCTTTAAAAAAAAATTTAGGGTACCTACCATAAATGTAAAGGGGATTTTTTTATATACTTTATTGTACACAGGAAATTTGCAAGAGATAAAGTTTTAAAGTGCTAATTTTTGTTAGAGTCGAGTCCTCCCGCCCACCCACAGCTGAATCGCTTTTCAGGCCATCAGAAAACAATGAAAATTTTCAATTTTTATTTAAAAGGAAAATTATCACGCCTAAGTAGGCTTTCTTAGTTTAGCCGTAATAGTCGAAAAACTTAAGGTGTGCAGTTGGGTTTGTAAAAAGATCACAGATTTTCCATACAAAATGTTCTTATAACCAACTGCAAACATAATTTTGTTTTTAAAATAATCATTTATTTTTTTAAGATACTACGGAACCCTATTTTGCGCGAGTGCAACTCTCACTTGTCCGGTTTTTTATTGCAAATTTGTGTGAGCTTCACTACATTATGTCAAACTTACATAACAATATCTCAGTTAACAGTTCTTAGTAGAACTTGGTTGGCCCCTAAGATTCAATATGGAAATTTCCTATAGAAATGAGTAGATTTATTCAAACTTCCATTGTCCCGGTGGATCCCTAAAAAGAGCGTCTCCTTGAAGTGATCGTTATTATGATGGGAAGTTTTTAATTTAGCCGGGAAGAGGCCGGTTCCCCTGGGAAATATCGGGAGATATTCCGGAATATACGGGAAACAATATCGAAGGCTCTAATGGACGGGCTATTTCTGTATTTTTTATTATTCCGAGCTAAGAATATTTTTGCAGGCATTACAGCTATGAGATGTTTGCGCGTCGAGTTTTTGTTGCGAAAGAGTTGGCTTACCTTCAGCCTTCTGAATGTCTGGAGATTTACGTTTTGAATGTAAAGTCGATACATTTAATAAAAAAAACTCCTTTTTTAAAGTAACAATAAATAATTGAAAACGCTATACACGTTAAAAAACCGACTTCCTTTGCAACAACTTAGTACAATTTTGCATTATTATTTTTTGTTTTTGTTAATTTTCTAATAAAATACTACACCGATTTTGATAAAATTTATATGGGACCAACTCGGGAGTATACCCTATCATATAAAAAAAGAGCAATGAAAATCGGTGAACAATCTGCGAAGATATCACGTAACAAACATACAGTACGAGTATGTAAAACTTCCTTAATCATTGTATCTTTTTTTTCTCTTATGTTGTGCAATAAAGTGTTTTCAATCAATAAAAAATATCAAAAAAAAACCAAAAAAACATACAGTAGAATTTAGAACCTCCTAATTTTTGGAAGTCAGTTGAAAAGATTAAGGTGATGCTCATGATCACAAAGAAGGCTCAACATGGTCACCCAAGGGGCAATGGAGCGTGATCGAATCAACAATCGAAGAAACGAGGAGATCCGTAGGAGAACCAAAGTAACCAACGTAGCTTTCAGAATGGCTAAACTAAAATGGCAGTGGGCGGGGCACATAGCTCGTAGAAAAGATGGCCGTTGGGGCAGTTAATTGGCGAACACTCACCGGAAGACGAAGCGTAGGTAGGCCGGCCAATAGCCGATGACCTGGTGAAGGTCGCAGGAAGCCGTTGGATGCGGGCAGCGCAGGATCGGTTGTCACGGAAATCATTGAGGGAGGCTTTTCTCCAACGGTGGATGTCCTTCAGCTGATAAGATGATGATGATACTACTAATAGTTGGTCTTCTATTCGTATTTTCCTGTATCGTACCAGCCACGCGCGCAAGTACGGCCATTGCTATGCTCAATGGATTTGGTTTGAGATCCAAGATGTTGAAATATTTGATGATCACATAGGAAAGATTACCACTAATCTATAAGACTGTACATTACAAATATTTAAGAACATTTCACTCTATCTTGATACCTAGTTCACGGGTCTTAAAGCTTAAATACACTACCTACGCGCATCTACTGAATATTCGATTACCATAAGACTATCCAGGAAAGTTGCAACAACATATCCAGACAAATACCACAAACCGGTCCTGCGCTGTCCACATCCAGCGGCTAAGCAACCATGTCTATAGTTTGCCCGACTTAAGAAAAAAATATTTTTTTTAGTAAATATTCACGGATATTTTTAAAAATATTCACGGATTTTTTAACAAATATTCACGGATATTTTAACAAATATTCACAGATATTTTAATATTCACGGATTTTTCAACAAATATTCACGGATATTTTAATATTCACGGATTTTTTAACAAATATTCACGAATATCTTGCGGTGATGTGACAAACCACCGACACAGATATAAGAATCTAAATTAGTTCTAAAACTTGCTTGAAAAATCTAACAACTTTGACCGATTAATATTCAAATATGAACCAAATGGATGCGGGCAGCGCAGAACCGGTCGTCACGGAAATCCTTGGGGGAGGCCTATGTCCAGCAGTGGACGTCCGTCGGCTGATATGATGATGATGATGAACCAAACAACGTTTGTGGTGCTCGCTAGCGATACATTACTCTTAAATTATCATTTCTTGCTGTTTTATTCAAGTTTGCAATATGATGATGTTATTAGACTTCCGCACCTCGAAAGGTAAAAACGAAACCATTATAGGATCACTCGTGTGTCTGTCCGTCCGTCTGTCACAGCCAATTTTCTCCAAACTACTGGAACGATTGAGTTGAAATTTGGTACTCATTTGTAAGTCGGTGACCCAAAAACGGACTTGAAACGTAAATAAACGAATTTTTAAACATGGGGGCCATTTTTGGGGGGTAAAACCACCTCCGTGGCGTAATGGTTAGTCCATTCGCTTCACGCCAGGAGGTCATGCGTTCGATTCCCGGCAGGGTCAACTTTGTAAGACTCGGTTTGGTTGGTGGTAGGGAATTTTCATAGACCGCCTGGCTAGCTACCACCATCTTATCTAAGTCTTGCCGCCAAACATCAGTGTTAACATCATTGATGTGTTCCGGCTTAAAGATAAGATAGACGGATCTCCATTGCGTTGGGGATTCTTGGTAAGCCCGCTTTCATCTTCGGCATCATCGTCACTTACCATCAGGTGAGATGATACCAAAGGGCTTATCAATTGTGGATAAAAAAATATACAATTATAAAATATTTTAAAAAATATGTTGTGTGACATAATTAATAAAAGGGCTTGTTGTGAGATTTTTTAAATAATTTTAGGATGAATAGATTTGAAGTAATGAATAATGAAAATTAAAGGCTATAAAATTGACACAAAATACTCTTTCACGTCACAACAAATAAACGGATCTGGATGAAGTTTGGTAGGTAGATAGAAGGACCTAGATGAACATATAGATACTATGTTTATACGAGCGAAGCCGCTGGTAAAAGCTAGTATTACATGCGTAAGATATGATAACGAAGCGGTCGTAGAATAAATTTTTCGTGAATGGGTCGATCACACATTAACTACCCTGACACACGGTCATTACCAGGATGGGTTTGACTCATAGATGCCATTTTTGTAAATCGTTTTCGTGCTTCGTTATCGCTTTCGTTAAGCCGTTGGTGCTGGTAGCTATCACTAGATTGGCAGTCGTTAAGGCGTATCAGATGCCTTAAAGGCAGCTTGAAAAACTTCTGACTGTGAGGTTGGCCACTAGCCTTACAACCTCCACCAACCTGGACTCTTGGCCCCATGTGTGGAGGTGTGGAGTATGGTATGATATTATGAACGTTATTAGCGTTGTAAGTAAGTTTAAATTCGCATGTTCGCTATTACAAAGTTATCTTTATTTTACTTGTAATAATCCATACTCTTCGGCTGTACCTTGAGCCGGTTGGTCCCTGAAAATAAACGAAACATATCATTTTACTTGTTAGTAAATCAGAACTATTTTGCATTTGACCGTCATCAGCGTCAGGGGCACCGGCGTCAGGAGCACCGGCGCGAGGGGTTAAAAAACAATGATCCAACACACGTACAAACAATTATCTGAATGTGGGGCCAGGAAATCCGAGGGACATGTAAATGTATATGTTGCTGGAAAATTGTATGATTAGTCATTTTAAATACGGTCAGGCAAATTGTATAATTCGTCCGTATATAAACGGTCAATGTCGAGTCAGGCAAATTGTCAAAATGGCGTACGGCAGATTGTAAATGAGCTCGTAAAGCGAGCGATGTTAGGTTCGGTCAGGTTTGATTGATTTAACTGGCAAAGAGCCTCGCGAAGCGAGCTCACCGCCCTCGCCATTATATAGTTTGCCTGACATTTACCCGACCGTAGGTATAATGACGAATTATACAGTATACCTGCGACATATACATTGAGTCTGGGCAACATAATTACTTTTTCAAGATCTGCCCTCTAGTATTTGTCAGTTTCACTATAGGTTAGTTCTTTATGTTTTTGTGCAGCTCTCTTGCTTTCTTGTAGTTCTCAGGGTGCTTGGCCCATTCCACGCAGACATTATAATTTTCAACTAGCTGAGTTGTGACTTGTGGCATCAAGCGAAGTTCCACTTTTATGCAAAATATATGACTCACGTGTCTCACGTTCTTCATTATCAAGTATAGTAAAACTTATGTTCGTATGTTTTATTTGTTTGCTGTAGACTTCCTATGAAACCTTTTTATCTGGATACATCTCACAGAATTGTTTATGCATACCATATTACAAAGGTTAGAGTTTGAAAGCGCTGAAACAATAGAACCATCACGAAAACGGAAGAAACGTCAGTAACAGATGCTCAAAAAATTTAAGTTTAAAAAACCTAAGAACCGACTTCAAAAAGAAATTCACTCAAAAGTATGAAATAATATTTTTATAAACGAATACACGAAATTAACCAACAATAACGAAATTAAAGGTAGGTACGAATCAAATTAGGTGCCTAAATTTTTTTTTGAGGATGGTGACAGCACACATCCACAGATTACTAAATAGTGACACAGCTACTTACCTATCAAATGTTTTAGATTCGATGGCTTTGCGCAAACTGCAGGCGATAGAGACGGCCCTCGATCGATCGATCGGGGTCTTTTGCAGGACTGGTTGTAAATGTCCAGATTTTATAAAAAACACCTCGCGTGTTTCTTGACCTTGGCTTAATGCGAGATTAGTTAACGGCGTTTTAGTGAAGTGATGAGGGATAGCCGCATTTTAGCTTAGCATTTGATGCTAAATGTTTACATGCTTAACACCGAATAAAGTTCTGAAATGCCGCTTACCACCTTTAAGCGCATTTAATTATAGCATTTTCGTTTAACGCCATTATAGTTTAGGATTACTAGGGCGCTACGACTTGTCTACAATACTACTAGATAGTTAAAGCACTTTAACCGTATTTTAGACTAGGAAAATCAGTTAATGGCTTTCAAGTCTAGCAATGGACGATATTTTTTTTTTCGAAAATTATGGTACTTAAAAATCTGTCTTTGTCTTTTTCTTTTCGTGTAAACAGGGAAGAAAAAAACCACACTTTTGCACTTTTTCGATGTTATTCGTTTATACATACATACATATTTATCTTAAATAAAAATCCATTCGATGTTTTCCCTTCAGTCACCTATGAACTTTATTTCAGTAAATAAATCATATTATTATCAAATTACTTATTTTAAGAATAAAACCGAAAATAGACGATAAAATGGCTCGAAAAGAGGTAACTTTGCTAATTTATTCTATCGTGCCAACTTTATTAAATCGTGTTTCTAGTCGATATGGTCCCTCGATCTCAATAATACCAGTATGTTTTCCTAGAATTTAAATTTACTGTTATCTACTTCAAAATTGTATTCTAAAAACCTGTTTTAACCGGTCCTGGCGACTATTGCCCAGCCTGGGCATATAGCGCACAAGTGGATTTTTAGGTACCACGGGGCCTTAAACAGCTTTAGCCGCAATTTAGCTTAGCAATTGTGGTTAACTGCATTTTACCATTGTTTTTGAATAATATTTGAGAAATTAACGGTAAAGTAGCATTCGATATTTCAGAATCTATAAAAGATAGAGAAATATGGGTTAGATAGGACCATAGATATTTTTTTTTGTGAGTAGGAATCAATTAAAAATTAAAAATCGACCTCGTGTGGGTTAACGGCATTATCCTACTAATATTATAAACGCGAAATTTTGTAAGAATGTATGGATGTATGTTTGTTAATCTTTCACGCAAAAACTACTAAACGGATCTGGCTAAAATTTGGTAGGTAGCTAGATTAGGACCTGCACAGCGCACCCTCGAAAAGTCATAGGAATATTGTCCATTCGAGTGAAGCCGCGGGAAACAGCTAGTAGCTTATATAGGGCAGAATAAATTAATTCTTATTCTGTACCTCACAAGCTGATTATATCAGTTTTAGTGACGACACACACTATTCATGACGTCATTAATCCAGCTGACAAGACGCATGGTGGGAGTGACGCGTGACGCGACCCTGTCTGGCTGGCGGACCTCCCTTAGCGAAATGAAACATCGAAACATTGTTATTGAAAATATATGCTTTATTTAATTCATAATAGGGATGACGACAGCATCACAAATAAATTATGAACTCTTGATCACTAAATTGTCCTCCTACTTAAACTTCGGAAAACCTTACACGTTTTGTTTTCCATCAAGTCTTCGATTTTTAATTCACCAAAATCGATCCGGTCACTTACGGCCACTTCCTCTAATGGCCACTATCCAAATTCCTAGTTCGCCCACATCCTTGAACGACCACTTCTTTTTTTGTACATTTCCTTGTTCGTCCACTTCTTTTATTGCACATTTTTTTAAGATAAAACTTAGTAAAAAAACTGTAAATGAGCGAGCGAAGCGAGCGATATTAGGTTCGGTCAGGTTTGATTGATTATACAGTCAAAGAGCCTCGCTTCGCCCCCATGGGTAGCAGAAAAAGGCGTGGTCGTTCAAGGATGTGGGCGAACTAGGAATTTGGATAGCGGCCATTAGAGGAAGTGGCCGTAAGTGACCGGATCGTTCTAGTGTTATGGTCGTTCGAGCGACATGGACGTTCAGGGATGTGGGCATGCCAGGTATGTGGCCGTGCGAGGAAAGTGGCCCTAAGTGACCGAATCCACCAAAATCACAAAATGAGTACATAAATGACGCTGCAAAACTATGACGTCAAGCCTATGTATTTTAAACATTTTTAGAACAAAATATCATTTTTGACAGATGATGAAAAGTAAATCAGATGACTAGGATTCGTCATCCCTATTGGGCAAGCTAAGAAAAAAATAATTCGAATGTTTGATTTTTACCCGACTACGCCACAATGTGTTTTTGAGTGTATGTATGCATGTATGTATGTATGTTTGTTTTTGGCACTCTCTGTAGGCTAAACGGCTGGATGGATTTTGGAGTGCGAGGTGTCTATGGATTCGTATTGATCCCGCGAGTGACGTAGGATACATTTGGCCAAAAAAGAGGGTTTTTATGCATTTGGGTTTTTAGTTTTTAATTAACTCGTGTAATTAACACTGTCATTATCTGGTCTTTTTATACCCTGGGGTGTGGGGACAGTGTTAGGGCAGTGCCCTCCGCGGAGAATTCTTCCGCTGTCTCTGATCAAGAGGTTGGGGGCCATCTTGGCGTGGACTTGGACGTAGACTGTTGTGAAGAACCTAGTCCCGTGTCGCGAGCTCCTGAGAGGAGGGCGGGGGGGGGGGGGGCAGAAATATCTACCGTCTCCGGTGATGGCGTGGAGCGGCGTGGCGCGATGTTTGCGATGTGCTCCAGCGACGATGCGTCGGCACGTGGTAGGCGGCGGATAAACACAGTTTGTTTAAAAATAACAAGCAAACACTTGTCGTTGTTATAACTATATTTATACTAAAAGTATGTATAACATGAGTGTAATGTTGTAAAAAGAAATGAAAATCAATTCAAATGTTCTTTGACTAAATGGTTGAAAGAGATTTTTTTTTTAGAATTGATCCTATTCTGTAAAAGAATATAATAGATACATGTAAAAATAAATGTATGGTGTAATTGTGATATTTGCATGCCTTGGAAAAAGTAAATTTATAATTTATAGTATTGATAAGCCTTGGCATCACACCTGATGGTAAGTGACGATAATGCCGAAGATGGAAGCGGGCTTACCAAAATTCCCCAGCGCAATGGGGATCTGGCTATATTATCTTCAAGCCTGACACATCAGTACTGTTAACACGTCTGATGTTTTGCGGCAAGATTTAGAAAATATGGTGGTAGCTAGCCAGGCGCGCTATGAAAATGCCCTACCACCAACCAAGCCGAGTCTTACAAAGTTGACCCCGCCGGGAATCGAACCTGCGAAATCCTGGTGTGAAGCAAATGGACTAAACATTACGCGACGGAGGCGAATACTATATTATTAAGATTTGAAATGTAACATGTTTTCTTTACAAATAAAGGAGTTGGCTTTGCCACTGCCCCAAGCATAAATGAAAATTATGAATTATCATGTATAGAAACTTCTTACTAACACATAGTTTTTAACACAAACTCGTACATTGCAATAAGACATTTTTGTGCGGTGCGGTGTGGTAGTGCAGTTACTTAATCCTGTTGTTTGGAAAGTTTAAATAGTAATTGGATAGTCAAAACTTGCCAAGTTATACCCCGCACCTCAACAGATGTACAGGCCTAACATTCAATTTATTCTTATTTTTCCAAAAGCTTTTAAAATCTTTTGTTTTATGATGAGAAGCAAGAATGTACATTCGTTATTGACACCACTTTAACTTTGTTTTAAAAGTTTTTCTGCTTGCACACATTTCATCATGTACAGAACCATTGGTAGGTTTTCCAGCAAGCATCCACAATTGATACTTAAGCCTGGCCATGGATTAGGCAACTATCCCCCATGTGGGAAAGATGTGCCAAAATATAGAGGTCCGAAAAAATCGCTAATACTGTAAAAATATTAAAGATAATTGTTTTTTATTTTTCATAAATTTGTAGATGAAAAACCAAAGTACCGGCCAGTTTTACAAATGAAGTATTTGCTTTTTGTACTGAGAGATATAGAGTGATTTCAAAAAATGTGGCACCTATCCGGCTTTTACCCTACCTACTTCTTCTCTTCTAAGCCCTCATAGCAGTTTAGCGTCTATCCATCTCGTCTCGAGAAGAGCGTATGAATCCAAGGGTGTACTTACCAACTGACTGGACTCAAAGGCTACGTGTAAACGACATAACATTTTCCAGTTGTCCTGGCTTATTGGCTAACTATATTGTCTCGGCTATTGGCCACGTGTAAAAGGGCCATTATTGCTGCAAGTATAAAATTGTAACGCTGATATTCTCCCGGGAACCTGAAGCGGATGTGCGCATTCTAAAGTAGGCATAAAAATAAGCAAAAGTAAAAAATAAAACAGTTTGGTTAACAAAGGCAAGTTTGGAAACAAAAATAAAAATGTTTACAATTATTAACTAAAACAACAACAGTTTGGAAGTATAAACTCCAGTTGACCACTATCCAAAAAAACAAACAAACAAACGAAACAGTGCAACAGGTATGGAACAGGCATAAAACCGTAATTTATTCGTAAAAAAAGGAAATTGGAGAAAACAGGAAAGGGGAGAGTTACTGTTGAAGAAGGTAGGATCGATACAGTGTTTTAAAATTACCCAGTGAATCGGCGCTACGAATAGGTGGAGGAAGGTCGTTCCAGCATTTCGTGGCTAGATATTTGAAACAACACCAAAATGCTGCAGAAGAATGACTCGGAAAACAAAAAAGATATGCAGATGCTCTGGTTCCATAGCTGTTAATTCGGCTAGACCATAATCCTTAAGTCATGTTATCAGTGCCATTCTATTCGGCTTCTAACCTTGCTCGAATGGTGTATTGCGTGTGTTTAGCGATCTGCGATTTATTGTTATTTGTTCTGTTTTGTTGTTACAATTTTTTTATTAGCTGTTATTTGTTTTTGTTAAGGCGAGGCATTTGTAAAACAGTTGTCTCTGTTTTTTCCTTTACGAGTAAAGAGTCAGTACAATAACCACACTTTTGCACTTTTTCAATGTTTTACGTTGTTATTTATCTTAAAAACTAAACTTTAGCAGATTCTCTGTAGTACTTAAAAAGAAATATCTCCATATAAAACTATGTGCAAATTTAGAAATTTTATTAATAAACAATTCGTTTATAACTTTTTTTTTAGACGTTTGTGACCGGTTTTTTGTGATTTTTTATGATTGAGCAAAGTACACACTATCGTGTAAGATATTAGCACATTCCTCAAACAATATAATTAAGATATTTAGTAGTAATTACCCAAAAAATTTGATCTAGCAAAAGGGTTTCTCCGCTTCTCCACAGGTGCCTCGCCTTAAGTTTTTGTTACAAACTGTCCGTGGAATAAATTTGAGGACGGGTAGTGAAATGGAGGGCGAAGGCCCTTCTGCGCCGCGCTATCCGGTACCAGGGTGTTCTCGTTCAAATCCTAAACTAATTTGGCACCTCTGAATTCACTTATGTCAAAATCAAAATGACAGGTGTCAGCATTCCGTGGAATAAAAAATAAAGGTTTAATTTTAAGTATTTATTGTTAAAGCGGCATCAGAAATACATCATCTATGAAAATTTCAACTGTCTAGCTATCACGGTTTATAAAATACGGCCTGGTGACAGACGGACAGACAGACAGGCAGACAGATGCACGGACGGACAGCAAAATCTTAGTAATAGGGTCCCGTTTATATCCTTTGGGTACGGAACCCTAAAAATGTGTATTTTTTGCCTGAAAATAGCGATTTTTGAGGTGAAAAACCCGTCTTCATTGGTTCAAAGCCACTGTGCTCCCAGAATATCTAAATGATAAGCATACATCATCATCATCATATCAGCCGAAAGTCATGCACTGCTCCCCCAAGGATTTCTACGATGACCTGTCCTGCGCTGCCCGCATCCAGCATACATTTACCACCGTTTATTTTGTAAAACTCTAAAGCTGTTTTGAAAAAAAAATGTTTACACCATTGCTCCTTTAAAAAGCTTATTTTATTCACTAAAAAAAAGTGAATAAAAAGCTATTTTAATCAATGTTTTGGTGTTTGAATTTAGAACACACCAATATATTCGACCCCCATCTCAATGCTATCCAACACAATGCGATACAAACTCCTTATCCAAAGAATATAAAAATTTGACAAAAACTTCTTGTGTAAATAACTCCTAGAGATTTGTAAGTAAGTAAGTAAGTATTTATTTGCTTTAAAACAAGGTAAAGTAAGTAAAATGATGTTTGTTATTAAGTAGGAATCACTTGTTTAGCCATATAGAACAACAGCATACAAATGTTACTATAGTAACAAATAGAAACAAAACAAAAAAACTTCAAATTTAATCCTTGACAATACATCATGATTTGTGACCCAAAAACCCATCAAGAGAATAGAACATATTATGAAGAAGCCATTCATGTAGGGTCCAATTTTATTGAGCAATTTAATTGACCTTTCTTTTTTCTTCATCACCATCATCATATCAGTCGAAAAACGTCCACTGCTGGACAAAGGCCTCCCCCAAGGATTTCCACGAGGACTGGTCCTGCGCTGCCCGCGTCCAGGTGGCTTCCCGCGATCATCACCAGGTCGTTGGTACACCGCGTGGGAGGCCTGCCTACGCTACGTTTTCTAGTGCGCGGTCGCCACTCGAAACCTTTACTGTCCCATAGGTCATCTGTTCTACGAGCCATGTGCCCTGCCCACTGCCACTTCCTTTTTTCTTCATAAAATGTCTATAAAATGTTTCTCTTTTTCGGAGTCATGGTATAGTATGCAACTCTTGAATAAAACGGATTTATATCGACGGCCATGAATCACTCGTGTCGCTCAGGATTTTAATACTTGAATCACTCGTTACGCTCCTATCATACGAAATCAGTGACAGAAATTGTCAGCCTTATTTTGACATTTGAAGTTGCAGATTACAAATATTTTTTAGAACGTCTTTATTTAATAATTTTCGGACTGGGGTTTTTTGGTGGGATTTGTGGTAGACGCATTCGTAGTTTTATTTTGTTGTTTTTTCATTTTTTTCTGCTAGAACTTTGTTCAAGAGGTAGTGCATTTTGGAGAAAATCGTCTAGTGCAAGTGAGCAATGTGGAGAACAAGAAAATAAAACGAAGGAGGACGTGAAAACCCAACTTGCTCTAGGTGCAGTTTTATAGACGCCCTACAGCAACTGGGTGTTCCACCTCAGAATGTAGCTGCTGCAAATGCTGTCAAGAAATTTAGAGAAGATTCGTAATGCACCGGCACTAGCATTACAAATCTAAAAACTAAAGGAAGCTTAAATACGTCAGACCTGGCTGTATGGTCTTAGTCACCTTTGCCTTTTCTGCGCTTTTGAAAGCCGGAGAGAAGAAACCAAAAAAAAAATTATAATTTTCGAAAAACCTATTTTAAGCTTTTAAAAAAATAGCGGCATGCGTGTTTATTTGACAACACACTTTTTAAGGCTCCTCCGTCCCTAAAATTAGCAACTCGATTCACGATGTTTCAAACATCAAACGAAATAGCTTGGAAATAAAGTTCTTGTCAGCTCGTACTGCAACGTGGCTGTTTGGTCAATCACTGCGGACGAAACCCTGAATTAGGGCGATCGGGCCTTAGTCGACTACGCGGACCTAGTGCGGGTTGGTCGGCTTCACACACAACCTGCGAGTTTCTACGCAGGCGTGTGCAGGTTTCCTCACGATGTTTTCCTTTACCGTGAGAGCGTCGGATAAACGTAGGGTAGGGCGGGGCTAGTTGAGCATAGGGGCAAGTTTGGCAATCGACATATCTCGCAAACTATTCACCATACGCATAGGCATCTTATGGCGGAAACAAGGAGTCGCGAGAGGGGTAATCACCACGCGATCGCTAGTGGCGGCTGGACAAACGAGTGAAGCGCCCGTGCGTTTTGTTTATTTTGTGACCAAAAAGTAAAAACGTCGTTTATCGCAAGTTTTCGTCTGTATTAGTCAATTGTTATCTGTTTTCAATCAGGTAAGTGTTAATCTTACAGAAAATTATTGTACTTTTGATATATAGAGAGGTTCTGGGTATAATTCTTACGATTTTTTTATAACCTCACTTTTGTTTTAAAATTCCAGGTTGGAGTTAGTTGAGCATTAGTTGCTTGCAGGGAATGGGCACATACAAAATGTTTTCCAGGTGCTGGTCTTACTTTCGTTTGTGTCAATTGCAACAGTGACAACGACGATTAAGTTGCTAAGATCTTATTTATATATTTTTTTAAGATATTTAAGTCTGATTTTACACAAAAAGACTGAATCTAATGCTGAAGTTAATCTTAAGATATGTTAATGTTTTGTTGATTCTAGTTTTGTTTAATTATTCAAACAAAATTACTTTAAGTTTTGTTATTCTGTCACTAAAAGTCTATAAATAAAAAGCTGATTATCAAACACATATTTTATTTCATCTCTAACCAACATTGAACCCATGGTTTGGTCAAACATTCTTAGTGCTCAACTTGCCCCATACCCTTGCTCAACTTACCTCACCTATGGAATACATTGAGCGTACTTGACTTTCTGCATTTAAACAGCTGTAGCTCTTAAATTCGACTTGTTACAAAAAAAATACTATAGACACTTTTGCTATGGGATAAATTACTAATCCATCAAGACGCATAAAAACTCATTGAGAATTATTATTGAGGAGCCATATCCGCTCAAGTGAAAAATTGCTCAACTAGCCCCGCCCTACCCTACATATGAAATCGAAATTCGAACACATTGGTTCATATATTATCATAGTGTTTTGATTAAAATTGCAGCAGTTCTATGGTTACAACTAGAAAAAAGGGGTTCAGTAGGATATGTTTTTTCTTTAGTTCTGTGTTTAAAATAGAATTCGAGGAAATCTAAATCACTCCTCATATCCTGTAAAATAAAAATTTTTTTTCGACAAAAAATCCATAATTGAAGTAAAATGTGGTTGCAACTTTGCAACCACAGTTGCTGGCAGCGGTATAAGCCTTAATAGCTGATAATGTTTCTACTTTTCTATGTAGTACAAATACTAATGTATTAATTAATCAACGAACTGAAAGACTCCATCTCCGTATAAATTCCTCACTATTAAACCGCGCGTTGGATAGACTCGCTGCTGACCGAGAGAATTTTTCTTTTCAATGTAAAGTGCAGACCGCAGACACTGGCCACAAAGAGCGATAGATCTAATTTGCTAATGACGCCGCTGTGGTGCGCGCCCGCAGCTGAGATGTGTACCTACGATAGCATTCCTCCTGTCCGAGTGCCTTCGAGACGTTAGATTTGTCTTGCATTTTTAGGGTTCCGTAGCCAAATGGCAAAAAACGGAACCCTTATGGATTCGTCATGTCTGTCTGTCTGTCCGTCTGTATGTCACAGCCACTTATTTCCAAAACTATAAGAATATACTGTTGAAACTTGGTAAGTAGATGTATTCTGTGAACCGCATTAAGATTTTCATACAAGAATAGAAAAAAAAAACAATAAATTTTGGGGGTTCCCCATACTTAGAACTGAAACTCAAAATTTTTTTTTTCATCAAACCCGTTCGTGTGGGGTATCTATGGATAGGTCTTCAAAACTGATATTGAGGTTTCTAATATCATTTTTTTTTCTAAACTGAATAGTTTGCGCGAGAGACACTTCTAAAGTGGTAAAATGTGTGTCTCTGTAACTTCTAAAATAAGAGAATGATAAAACTAAAAAATATATGTGATGTACATTACCATGCAAACTTCCATCAAAAATTGGTTTTAACGAGATCTAGTAAGTAGTTTTTTTAATACGTCATTTATTATAGATAATGGTGCGGAACCCTTCGTGCGCGAGTCCGACTCGCACTTGGCCAGTTTTCAGAAATGTGCAGGAATTGGTATTGCTAGAAAAATGAGATTTCTTAAATCCTTACTAATATTGTAAACGCGAAAGTTTGTATGTATGGATGTATGGATGTTTGTTACTCTTTTACGCAAAAACTATTGAACGTATCTGGATGAAATTTAGTAGGTAGACAGATTAGGACCTGGATTAACATATTATAGGCTCGCGCACTGCGCCCCCTCGAAGACAGTCATAGAAACAATGTTCACGCGAGCGAAGTCGCTGGCAAAAGCTACTAAAAATATAAACTTTTTAGGAACCTTATTTGATTTTTTAATTATTTTATATTATTTTTCAAATGATAAAAAGTAATGACGTCACAGGCTCAAATACTATAAAAGAACAGCCTCAGTGAATACTAATTTAAATTAAAGATAATCAAATTAATTTAGTTATAAAATAATAAATTATTAATTAGTACCTAATTGCAGGTACCAATTATTACGATATCAAGATAATAATATTATACCGGGTGATAAATAATGTGTGGCAATATTTTAACTGTGGCTGCTACTCATCATACTGAAAAATATTCCCCAAAAAACCCTTAGTCATTCGCAAAAAAAAATTTGGACTTCCCATACAAATCGATTAGGTTTCTAGCCAAATTTGTATGAGAAGTCCGAACACTTATTTGCGAATTGACCATGGGTTTCTTGGGAAAAGTTGTTCAGTATGATGAGTAGAAGCCACAGTTAAAATATTCCCACACGTTGTTTTGTTACCCGGTATATGAATTTGTGACGTTTTATTAGCATCAATAAATATTTCATTATTTAAAAAAAAAAGTATAAAATCTTTATATTACAAAATGTTTTTATGAGTTTTTTTTTTTAAATCTTTCCTTTAGCTTTTCTGCAATCTGTGGGAGTGATTTCATGAAAAGGGACGGAATTGTGTAGAAATGTTATGTTTTTGACGTGATCATGTCTTATAAGTCGATGAACGCCCGCTGCATGCACGAAAAAGTGTCACGTTCCGCGTGCAAGCGAGAGGTCGGAACAAGTGATAGAGAGGCACGATCGGCCTAAGCGTTCGGCTTGTGATCAATGTTTTCTTATGACGTTATCACGTAAAATTATCGTCCGTTAACCGAATTTACAGACAACCAGTTTTTTCAGTCACGAGGTTTTTCTTTTTGATTAAAAATTTGAGTGCGTTTGGCTGCACCTCACCTGATGGTAAGTGCCGATGCAGCCGAGGATGTGACACGCAAGCTCAAATAGTGCCTATTCACTCTCTTCTTGAAGATTCCTAAATTGTACGAATCGGGGAATACAGACGCCGGAAGGGAATTCCACTCCTTGGCCGTTCGCATGATGAACGAAGACGCAAAACGCTTTGTGCGTAAAGGTGGAACATTGACGACAAAGGGATGGAACCGCCCTCCGCGCCTGGTCGTCCGATGATGAAATGGAGAGGGGGGAATGAGGTTGTGAAGCTCCAGGGCACACTCTCCGAAATGAATCCTGTAGAACACCTATAGACAGGCGACTTTGCGGCGATGCTCGAGGCTTTGGAGCCTGTTTGATACAAGTTCCTCGTCGCCGATGAGTTAAGGTTAAAGAAACATGGCCACGCCGCCTAATGCGCTTATGTCAGATGTTACACATATATCACATGCGACTACTGTAAGGCTTGCTAGTTTTTTTTAATTAAAAATTTAACTTTTTAAAAAACTATTTGAACATTCTTAATTTTTTAAACATTAGTTTTTTTTTTATGATTGGCCGGTTTTTTATAACAAAGTGAACAGTTTTTATCGTTGATTGCTAACCTAAATTCTATGGTGGAAAATGCTACAGGTATTGGTATAGTAAGCTCAATAGATCTAATAAGCTAATGTTGTCTTATTCTATTGCTGTTCCGTACCCAAAGGTTGCCTGGAACCTAGCAATAAGGCCGCCTATTGTAGAGGCTTTTTTCTACGTTGTTAATTTTTTTTATGTTGTGTGCAAATCATAAAGAATATTGTATTGTTTTATCCCTTGAAGCTGTATTTAATGGTACGCGGATGTCCGCGCGGACCATCTGTCGTCGTGCGGACATCGTATAGAAATCTACGGATCCGCGGGCCATGCGCTGCTAAACGCAAATAACACATTTTTAGGGTTCCGCATCTCAAGGTAAAACGGAACCATTATAGGATCACTCATGTGTCTGTCTCTACGTCCATCCGTCTGTCACAGTCAATTTTCTCCGAAAATACTGGACTTATTGAGCTGAAATTTGGTTCACATTTGTAAGTCGGTGACCCAAAGACGGAAATGTAACGTAAACAACTAAATTTTAAACATGAGGGCCAATTTTAAGGGTAAATTAGAAAATTTAATAAAAATAATTGCAAACTATATCGTGCGAAAGAAACGGCTTGTTGTGAAAAATTCAGATATATGTTTTTATAATTTAGCGTCTTGGAGATGTTAGATTTGTATTGCCTTCATAAGCTGTGAGGTAACGATAACGGAAATGGATAAACTTAGGTTTAGAGGATAAATGGCAACCCTCTGATGTTAAATATGTCGGTCTGCCTGCGCAAAGTGGTAGCGTTATGTACTTATAGCGCTTAAAAACTAGTTATCGTGACCAAATAATATATTTGATAGCTACTTGTGCAAACAATTTGCTTACAGTAAATACTCAATACTTGCTCCGATAATCTCCGCAACTTCCAAGGACTACTTATTTTCCTATACATAGTTAGGTTCTCTTAGTTCTATAAGAAGAACATGCGAATATTCCGAACACTCCATAAGCGGACACACACTTAATCCTCTCTAGAGCAATCCAATCGGAAGTTTGGGGGCCAATGATGTTGGAGCATCTCAAATTATCAATGCGTGTATAGACAGGGATCAAACATATAACAGCGAAATCATGCTAAGTGGCGAAGTCACGCAATATCGATTCTTGTGATGTGAAGTCAAACTTGGTGAGCTTTTTTGACGTGCCAACGTCTAATAAATCGATGGACGCCGCCTGCACGCACGAAAAAGGATGACTCATTGTCACGTTACGCTATGACGTTGTAACGTTAAACTATCGTCCGTAAACCGACTTTACAGACAAATAAATTTCTTCTCAGAAATATAAAACACTTAATTTTTTAAATTAGTTTATCGGATAGTAGGTAAAATAGAACATATTTTTAAAGCTCTTCTACTCACTTAATAAACTAAACCACCTATAATCTAAAACTTATCTGGAATCGTAAAAAAAACAACTTTCTACACAAAGTAAAAAAAACTTTATGCGATTTCAGTAAAGCTGTAGAACTAAAGTTCTCTAGTTTCATGAGTAGAAGCTTCCTCAAAAATCATAATTATGCTACGTTTCATCTTACGCCCTGTTGAACACCGTCCTTACTCCTCCCACCTTTTCCTCACATCACCGCACATCACACCCTCCAATCCCCATCACACAATAAAGTTATTGTATTGTATATTGTACAATACAATACAATAATTTTATTGAGAACTTTCGTGTTGCAGGTCAGATTGCGTGATCTGGTTAACAAAACTATATCTAAATATAATCAATAACAATTTAGCAATAGCAAATGTCAATGTTGGAATTAATAATAATAAAATACATTAAATTTAAAATATCATCAAGGCTATAAAGTTGGTTATAAGATAGCTATTTTCTAAGTTTGGACTTAAACACCGCGATGGATGCTGCATCTCTAATATTATCTGGCAGTTTGTTATAAACGACGGGGCCACCGATGTATACGGACTGTTCCGATTTTTTCAGCTTGTGAAACGGTGTCATCAGCTGGTCCTTGTTGGCGTTGTTGTTACGTAAGTCGTGCCTTGGGTTTGTACCCTTGCGTTTATATATTTCTAATTTCCCATGCACGAATAGGACCACCTGGTGGATGTATTCGCAAGGGCTTGGTTGTATTTAGTGAAGAACGGACGACATGACTCGTCGTAGGCTATCGTTGCAATAGCTCGTACAGCGCGCTTCTACATGACGAACGCTCGCTCAATCTCGGCGGCGCGACCCCACAGACTAATCACCTCACCTCCCCCTTCTTCACCCCAACTAATTACAGGCTGAAGATGGTGAGAGTTTGGTAAAAATTGTCGTAAGAAGGTGCTATTTCTTTCAGATGTTGGTAATAAGTGTTTTGTTAATAATAGTTTCATTCGTCGAACTTGTAAGTTTTTTGATGATCACCTTATGGATGTGGATATGTTTTCCTCTTCTTTGTATAACTTTAAGCTTCAAGTAAAAACTTAACTCCTTTTCTCTTTTTAAATCTCTGTACTTGTAGCCTCATTGACTAGTTTGGTTTCTTCTGTTATATTCTTATTAATTGTTATGTTAAATGTTCATCGTGCATCGTCCAAAGCGATGGCTTTTTGTAAATTAATACTCGTACAATACTTTAATAATTAAGGAAACTATAGGTCTATATTGAAGTAAGACGTTTTATAGATTGATTTAAATGACTGTTTGTTTCTATTGAATAAAAAAATAGGTATCGAAAATGGCTTATCTTATAGTATACAAAAGCCTCCCACACATTCACAACGACCGATCCAGTGATTTTCTGCAACCTTTAGCAAGTCGTTGGATGATCAAGTGGGAGGACTTTTGCGCTTCGTCTTCCAGTGATCATCATCATCATATCGGCTCATACACATCTCCACCAAGGGACTCCAGCCTATCCTGAATAAGAGCAATCGGGCCTTAGTATGTAACCTTTGGTTATGGGATCCTAATTTCTTTCTAAATGAAAGATTCAAAATCCAGAACAGAAAGGGGATTTTATTATACTTGAACAAAAAGAACACTTATCTAGCACTAACATAAGAGATCGGATCACTTACACAGGTTATGAAAAAAATAAAAAGTAGTTAAGGCATGGCTATACAAGTAGTATGTTGGGTTCACGGGTTGTGATTTACTGAAACTAGCTTATTGAAATTAAAGAATTAATAAATTAACTGACTTGCACTTATACAACAAATTGTCTTACATACAGAGATCTTAATTAAACAGTAGTTGCAGGCAGGCTATACACAATGTATTTCGTGAGAATTGAATATTAGCTATGCTTTTCTGTCTAGAGAAGCTAGCCAGAGTAACAAAGAAGTTAATTCATGCAATTGGTGCACAGAAAATACAATATATGAAATTAAAAGTAACCTTAGATCTCAGGAATTAGCTCTGCCGCAGAGTACACAGAGGAAAACTTAAATAACTTGTGAATTAGTAGTTTACATAAAAGAAACAGTGAAGAAAACGGGCGCCAGGCATCTATGTGTAGGTAGTAGATGCCAAAAAAGTGAATATACAAATAATTTTAGGATACACCTGTGATAATGATGACTGCTGGATGGAATGCTCAGCGAAGGTCCGGCTGAAGTCGCGGTGTCACGGTCTGCGAGGCAGGCGTATGAAGGCTGGCACGTTGCGTGCACGTCAGGTACAGGCTCTGGGCGTCAACGCGAGAGCCGGGTGACACCAAGGTCGAGACTTTTATAATGTAAAGAGACAGACACTGCGCTATAGATGCTTGCACGTATGAAGGGAAAATAATGTGTGGACTAGGAAGGAGTGATTTGTGTGTACTTACAATTTTTTAAGACAGACAGGAGGTTTGGTACAGGAACTAGCGTCGTGGCTTTTGATACACTGCTATATAATTAGAATTTCAGGGATCACTGTGAGAACTTTTCACTTTGCAGCAGCTACCAGGACAGTCGCCAGAGACTAAGTCTTCTCGGTAGTCGATGAGCAAGAAAAAGGGCGAGGATGGAATCCTGGCTGTATTTATATTAAGTGTAATCGAAGATTCGAGAGACTTGACGATATAGAAAAAATAGGAAATTGGACGTTCCTTTGGCGGAAGTGATCCGTTTTCAAGAAAATTCCATGGGGATGTTTGATTTATGTCATGTGAATTTTGTTTCAGGTATAGGGAGGTAAAGGACGATGAGGAGATGTTAAATCTTTCATTATAAAAATTGTCAGATTTTTTAGATTAAACAGAATGGAAGTTTAATATGTTCATGAAGGAGTGGATGCAAGGAATATTGAGTGTAACGGAGCGCAGTTATTTGTCATTGGAGTCGAGTCAATTTGAGATACTCGGTGTACGAGGATTGGTCGATTCTGTATGAGTGAAGGTTTTGATTGGTGCAACGCTATAATGTATGGCAGTGCTTGTTTTATTCGCATAGAATATAAACAAATGTTCTGTTTATTTTTTTTGGAAAATTGATAAATTGTTAATTTATTTAATAAGGATTAACAGTGAAATAAGTGCAGTAATGGTTATTATGATTTTTATAATTGTTTTGGAGCAGTTAAAGAGGTAGGTTTTTGGCTATTTAGATAAAAAATGTGACGATGTTGTTTTGCATCGTTACAAGTAGACTACGTGGGCCCAGTGCGGGTTGGTGAACTTTACATACACCTTCGAGTTTCTTGCTGACACCTGCTGATTTTCTTACGATGTTTTCTTTCACCGTAAGAGCGTCAAATAAACGTACAAATGAAACCGAAAACACATTGGTACGTGGCAGAATTCGAACCACGACCTCCCGGATAGGAGGTAGCGGCCCAAGCCGTTACGCCACCGAAGCTTTCTAGTCTCAACACAACTCGTCTATTCCTAAATAAATCTAAACTAAGCTCCAACATCATCGCCCTAAGCCGGCAAGTTATATATTTGGCGGGAGTCGCCAACATCGGCGGTATTTTCAATTAGCAACAAAACAAAGATGTTCGGTCCGTCGTCGCAATGTTCTTAATGCACCCCGTCTTGGATAAACACAACTGGATTTACAGTTGGTCGTTTTGTGTGGATATTTTTGCATTTGTAAGATTGCAAAGCAGAATGGAGTCTTTCTTAGTAATCTGAAAATGTTTCACTCTAATGAAATGCTCCTCGTTAGAGAAGTTGTAGGTATTTGTTTCGAATTTAATGGCTTCTGTGTGAGCTCAGATGTTTTCTCTAATGTAGCCTGAAGATCAGCAACGCAAAGAGCCACTAGCTACCTTGTTTGAAGTGAAACTTCTATATATATTAGGATTTTTTTGTCACGAAAAAGTGTTACGTGTCTCGAAAAAGCGTTACGGCCGCGTGAAGGAGGTAGACGATATATCGCGCGGTTGAGAAGCGGCAGTGGCAGAGGGATATTTTTTTTTTGGAATGATTTGTCGAAATATTTATTTTGAAATATATTTTTTTGAATTAATTTTCGTTTTTTTTTATATATATTTTTTTTATTTGAGTGCGTTTGGCTGCACCTCACCTAATGGTAAGTGCCGATGCAGCCAACGATGTAACACACAAGCTCTAATAGTGCCTATTCACTCTCGTCTTGAAGATTCCTAAATTATACGAATCGGGGAATATAGACGCCGGCAGGGAATTCCACTCCTTGGCCGTTGGCATAATGAACGAAGAAGCAAAAAGATTAAGATAAAGAATACCTAAGATTTTCCGAGTAGAAAATAGGACTATCATCCCCAAAACTCACAGAAATGTACGAAACATATTGAAAGGATGAAAAATATTAAAATACGCATACCAATCTGTCACCCTTCACAGCCGTAAAGTCGAACCCCGTATCCGCCCGTATTACGTGATATTACGTGATATTTAGCATTTTCGCGCACATTTTGGCGCCAACACTGCAGTCACATACACTTGACATGCTGAGTCACCGCAATTTGCCGCCTCTTCACGCGTGATAAATGGATGACCCCTAGACTGTCACGGTGATATTTTGATTTAAAATTGCCGTGAATAACTTAAAAATGTTGTTCTATACTAGGTTATTCTTAACCGCCTCCGTGGAGTAATGGGTCGCGGGTTCGATTCCGGAGGGGTCAACTTCCAAGACTCGTTTTGGTTTGTGGTAGGGCATTTTCTGAGCCAGCGTGGCTAGCTACCACCATCTAATCTAAGTCTTGCCGTCAAACATTAGTGTTAACAACATTGATGTGTTCCGGCTTGAAGATAAGAAAGCCAGTTCTCCATTGCATTGGGGAATCTTGGTAAGCCCGCTTCCATCTTCGGCATCAACGTTACTTAACATCTGGTGAGATGGTGTCAAGGGCTTACCAATTGTGAATAAAAAAAAGGTACGTACTAGAATTTTTTTTGTTGTTCCTTATAAAAAATGTCCGAGGAGAAAAAAGGGTTATTTCAATTTTTTGCCGATGTTATTATCATACTATTTTGAATCAATCAAATCAAATCAAATCATTTATTCGCTGGAAACATGGTGGTTAAGATGAACAAATATATATATGTATAAGGTACATCATGTTTCGCTTACAAAAATAAGCATGCAAAATAGTGTCAGTTCAGGTAGATATAAATCAAATTGTAAACAATATTGTCAGTTTGAATAATAAAGTAGAACATTAAATAGATTACATTATTGCAAGAATTCTTTTACATTATAATAGTTTTTATCGTTAAGCCATTTGTACAATTTTGTCTTGAATATTTTAATAGGTAAATCTTTAATATTATTCGGTAGTTTATTGTAAAGTCTAATACACATACATAGACAACTCCGGTTGTATTTTTCTGTCAGTGGAGTTTCAAAAAAAACTAGTCTGTGAGGGTTTCGTCGACATCTAGGGTTAACGTCAATTGCCTTAACAAACAATTGTGAGTGCTGTTTCACGAAAATGCAGGCCTCATAAATATAAAGGCAAGGCAGGGGTAATAAACCAAGATCTCCAAACAAAGGTTTACACGAATCTAAAGGTGACATTCCGGTCATTGCGCGTAGGCATTTCTTTTGTGCTAATAGAACTCTCTCTACGTCCGTGCCATTCCCCCAGATAAGAAGTCCATATCGCAGGGTTGAAGCTACATAAGCGTGGTAAGTAGTTAGCAGAGTTGGTTTATCAGCTAGGTTTCGCAAGCATTTTAGTGCATAAGCAAATTTGTTAATCTTTTCAGTAATGCTTTTGATATGAGAGTCCCAATTTAATTGTTTATTAATTACTAGACCCAGAAACTTCGTTTCGTTTAACTCCTCTATGTTAGAATTCTTGTGTTTGATTTGTAATTGTATTGTTTTGTTATTAAAGTTAATAAAATTTGTTTTCGTCAAGTTTATTTGCAAATTATTTAGTTCAAGCCAATTTACAATTGTATTCATAGTTTTTTTTATGTCAGTTTCATGGATTTTAATTATGTCATTATTAATTTTACCTTTGGTAGTTATTATTACAGAGATGTCATCTGCAAACATTATACATTTATGATTTGTAACTTTAACTATGTCGTTTATATAAATGAGAAATAAAAGGGGACCCAATACACTACCCTGAGGGACACCGTATCTGTTAAACTGCCAATTTGAGTTAAATGGAATAACCTCATTTTTCTTGTTTAATTTATTTATAGAAACTTGTTGTTTTCTGTCACTAAGGTAGGATCGAAGCCAATCCAGAGGTACACCCCTAATACCCAAATCCTCCAATTTTCCGAAAAGGATATCGTGAGCGACAAAATCAAATGCCCTGCTCAGATCGAGGAAGAGTACTGTGGTTAATTCTTTTTTATTAATATTACTTAAGACCTCTTTCAAAAGATTAAACGCGGCAAGCGTAGTTGATTTGTTCTTCTGAAACCCAAATTGTTCCGGTCGGATTACATTGAATTTTTCACAGTACTCACGTAGACGCTTAAACATGCACTTTTCAAAAATTTTAGAAAATACAGGAATGAGGGCTATAGGACGGTAATTATTCATTTCACTTCTGTCGCCTTTTTTGAATACAGGCTTAATGATCGAAGCTTTTAGTAAATCGGGAAAAGATCCTGTCATGAATGATAAATTTATTAAGTGCGTGAGAATAAAAAGTATATTTTGTATAGAAGCTTTAATAATCTTGGTACATATTTCATCGAATCCTTCAGATTTTGTGTTATTTAAGGAGATAACCTCTTTCCAGACTTCAGTTTCCGTCAATGGCTTTAAAAACATTGATTGAGGTAAGCTGAAAGTTCTTTTTTGTTTAGGACACTGTTTATTTATATTTGTGTTAGTTAAATTGATAAAATATTCATTAAATTTATATGCTATATCGATAGGATCTTTTATAGTCTTATTGTCTTTCTTGATGCATTCAATTTCATCTTTACTGGAAGTATTTGTATTACAGCCGACCTCATTGTTAATGATTGTCCAAGTTGCTTTACTTTTATTTTTACTAGCATTTATAAAATTAATATTACATTTTTTTTTAAGTTTATGTATACATATTTTTAACGATTTTGAAAAATTTACATATTTTAATCTGTTTGCCTCAGTTTTGTATTTATAGTATTTGTATCTGAGCAGCCTTTTAGTTTTACAGCTTTTTATGAGGCTTTTACTGACCCACTTTTTCTTTTTGTTATTGGAATATTTAATTTTGAGTTTAGGGAAACATAGATTATAGAAGAGGCTTATAAGATCATGAAATTTACTAAATGCATTATTTACGTCTTGTTCTTCAAAAATGTCATTAAAGGTGAGTTTTTCCAGGCATTGATTAAATTTAAAAATATTTTCAGAACTGTAATCTCTTTTAAAAACATAATAGGTCTCGGGTTTGCATCCTTTAGATTTGACCGGATATTTCAGCAACTGAGCAGTTTCATGGTCAGATAGATACAGAGGCAAGATTTTTGAGTTAGCATTTTTTATGTTACTGAGTATGTGATCTAGGCAGGATGTTTTTCGGGTCGGTTCTGTGATGTGCATTGTCAAATTATAGTTGTTAGCAATGTCAATGTAATGGTTAGTAACTTTTCCTGGTTTTAGAGTATTTATATTTGTGTCACCTGCCAAGATAATCTTTGTATTGTGCTTATATTTAGAATGTAGTTCATCTAAAAGACAATCTAATTTATTGAGAAACAAGTTTGGGTCACTATCAGGGGTCCGATACAAACAAACAATTATTAGTTTATTAGTTGGCAACTCAACAGCACAGCATTCAAATGACTTTGCAATAACATATTTTTTTACTAAGCTTACTTCTTTAAAAGTTAAATCGTTTTTGACTAATATACAAGTGCCTCCCCTTTTGACTTTTCCTTCCCTACAGTAAGATGCCCCCAAGTTATACTGATGTATTTTAATAAATTGTTCAAGACCTGATAAAACGAACGTTTCTGTGAAACAAATAACGTCAGGAGCACAGCCCCTCTCCTTGAGTTCTTGTATGGTCAATTCTATTATTTCTTTTTTTGCTAGAATGCTTGCGATGTTTTGGTGTAAAAGTGTAAAATATAATTGATTATTTTTATTGCCTTGAGAGTCGAAAAAAGTCAGTTTTTGGAGCATTATTTAATTCGCTAGTATTAATTTTATGAGGTGTCTTGGTTTTTGAGTTTGAGGATGTACTTGGTTGATCAGCCCTAACCTCCGTAGTCCGCTCACAGTTGAGGAGTTTTCGGTCATAGTCGATGCGATCTATAGTACATAAAATTTTTTCACATAACCCCTTTACTGTCAAATAGTTATTCAAAGCTACAAAGCGACAGTTTATAAATTGGTTACACAGATGTTCAATGCTATAGTTTAAATTATAGATATTGAGCTTTGGATTTTTAATGACCTGTAAAACAATGACAGTTTTATCCTCCAGCAGTTGAAGGCATTGTCTAAGTTGATGAAGAGCTTGTTTTGAGCTGTAATCATTCTCACCAATACTTAATATCACCTTGTCTCTTGATTGCACTTGTATGGCGTTTGTCTCTTTAAGTATGTCTTTGGTGAGAGCATTCGGTTTGATCACTGAAGAAATATCGTAGTCATTGTGTTGAGTATTTCTTTTTGATTTGATAATGGATGTTGCTAATCCTCTACATTGTTGTGCGCCGTAGATTAGTATTTTCGGTTTTTGTTTGAGATCGTTTTTTCTATTGTTTTTTTCGGTTGAACCACGTGAATCACACTCCTTGATATAGAAGTCTTTATTTATTTCATCAAAGCTATTTTTTTCTTTCGTTTGTAGATTAACTCTTAAACATTTGGCAAGTTCTTTGTTCAAGTTTTCAATTTCAGTTTTAGCTGATACTAATTCATGCTGCAAAAGCAAAACTTTTTTCTCGAGTTCAAATATGACGTTACCATCTATTCTACTTTTTTTTGTTGGTGTAGCTAATATACTAAATCGCATATCGTTATTACATACAGAATGTATCTTTGCTTTACAATCACTGTTTATGGAACTTGGGGAAGATTGGCATACATTCTTCAAAAATGTTATATCTTTACTTAGTTTGCTTATCTGTCTTTCCAGGTCATTCTTTTCCAAAATTGTATTTTCCAATTCGCATTGTGTGGTATCTAATTTAGATTTTAATGTGACGATTTCAACTTTTAGTTCTTCAATATAGTCCGTGTGGTTTGTTACGTCCTCTAGACTTCTCGATAACAGGTTAGTAGTTCCATATAAGTCATTCAATGTTTCATCTTCACTAAGAATTTGCGAGTCATAGGTTGCTGGGGAAGATTCTGGAGATTTAGAACGTATATCTTCTAGCGACTTTTGTTGTAGGGTGTTTTCTTGGAATGAAGAGGGTGACATTAAGTGTGGGCCCGGCTGAACTTTGGTATTTTGCGTTGTTTTTTTTTCATTGCTAAATTTTTGTGTCATAGTAGGTTTCTTTCTAATCGTTATGTTAGCATGATCTAATTTATTATTTTTTTGTATACATGATTTACACTTCCAATTCCTCTTTTTCTCGGCATCCATTAGTCGATATAATTTTTCGGAAAACCCTGCACAGTCAAATTCGAAGCTTTTTTTGCAAAACGAGCATACAACACCATCTCGCTGTTTAAACTTAGCATTGCACTTGGCGCAGGATACTAGGGCCATCTCGCGTGATGTTTTGGAATTGTGGTTGTTGTTCGAATTCGTTGAGTTCATTTTTTGGATTCGTTAGTCAATAAAAAAGTAGGAATAAAAAAAATATATATATATAAAAATTCTCAGTCGAGGTTTGAACTCGGATCGACGAAGTCTAAGTCCAGTCAACTCCCAGCGAGCCACCTTCGCCCGTACTTGATGTTGTGAAATTAATGTATAGTAGAATCTCGTCTTATGTATCAGAGCAAGGTCGTATCGAGCGCTCGGTCATTCACCTATCCCCACTTACCGGTTGCTTTGCCCGGTGACGCACTCTCAGCGGCCGTTGAATGTAATTTTTTAAATGAATTTGGTAATATTTCTTTAATGCAATATGATATCAAAAGGCTGTTTATGAATTTGTGTTGGTTATGATTTCTACTTTGTATTGATATAAATTTTATATGCCGGAACGTAAATTTACTATATTTAGAGGCTTAAAATCTTGGAGAAAATGCTATACACGTCTTTACTTCTCAGTCTACCCGACCGACTTCCAAGTGGACTTTAGTAATTTTCTTTTGGTTAATTTATGGTTTCATTTATAACCTGTGCCTAAAGTGGATCCAATCATAAAAATAATTTAATTATCTATCATCCTTAACTTAAATTATATAAATCCAAAAATTTGTCTGTTTGTTTGAAACTCATTCTCGAGAAAAACAATTTGAACTGATTGCGCTTAAATTTTAAAAGGAAGTTGAAGTAAATAGTGAACAAAAACATCATCATCGTCACATCAGCCGAAAGACGTCCACTGCTGCACAAAGGCCTCCCCTAAGAATTTCCACAGCGACCGGTCCTGCGCTGCACGCATCCAGAAACTATTTCGTCACTATTTTGAGCTACTAAAATTTTCACTAATGGACTATAACTCTCACTAAAGGACTTTAATTAATTTACTGTAATTTTCACTAAAGCACTATAATTTTCCCTAAAGTGTTACAATTTTGATCTAAAGAAACTTAAACTTACATAACTTGCTATTTAAACTTAGGTCTTTAATTTTTTTATCATTATTAATATTTTAAATATTCCATTATCGTATATTGGGTATTCTAAACCCGTAAAGTTATTGTTATTTTGGATGTAAATAAAAATAAATAAACAAATGAAATAAATAATTTGCTTGCTGGTCACTCATTTGAAACATATTAAAGTAAATCCAGTTTATAAATAATTTTAATGTATGTTAAGTATTGTTTGTTTTAAGAGCAATATACTTACGTAGCACTGGATTCTTTTAAAAGTTTATCCTTTGCATAATATCATAAATGTAAGAATGTGTTTGTTTGTTTGTCTTTCTCTCACATCGCAATGGATCTAAGAGTACGTAGTTTTTGCACAGATATAGTTTACGAGGGGGAAGGTGACATAGGTTAGTTTTTATCCCGTGAAAACAGCGTTGTTCAACACAGTTCCCGGAGACAATGAAAAAAATCTGTTTTTGTTGATTTCTTTAACGTGGCGTCGCTACGTTAAATAAATAGCTATAGGGAGTGGAAATTACTATATTGGGGTAAATAATGCGAATCGGAACAAATGACTGCTAATTAGAATAGACCCACCAGGATATAGTTCCCGCAGGATCTAGAGAAAATCCATTTACACGCTCGCAGGCTACCCGTGGCTCGTCGAACTACACACCCTCAAAGACAGTCATTATGCGGTAGAAGTCGCGGGTAAAAGCGTGTCTTAAATATTTTTATATAGGAAACATGTAGCTAAACATAAGCTTTTTTTTAGAATTTAATATGCCAATACTCAAACGGAAACACAAACACTTTAGAAATTAATAAATAAATAAAAACTCGCCTGTATAAAAACTTAAACCCTTTTTGACCAGTCGGGTAACAATGTATCCTGCGTCACTCACGAGTTTAAGATAAATCTAACGACACCTTGAACTAAAAAATCCATCAAGCCGTTTCGGTTACAGAGCGTGCCAAAGAAATAAACATACATACATACAAACATACACTCGAAAAACATTCCCGAGGGATCCTGAATCCGATCGAAAAAACGATCTCAGCGCTCACAGCAAACCCTAAAAGGACGATATCCACTAGGTCGAACCCGCGGGCAAAAGCTAGTGATTTTATAAGAAGCCAAACAAATCTTCAGAATGTAAGTAAGGTTATTTTTACTTCAAAGTTTTTTTAACAAACGCAAAAAAAATTTTTGACACGATATTTTTCTAAATTGCAAAGTCAACGCCTATTTTCCCTGGAGAATTTGTTGTGTGAGTTTGTGTTGCCCTACAAATGATACTGTCCTTATACATTTTGTTGACGCAAAAGTTTTTGAGGCAATGACTTATATATTACGTGTTTTGAGGTCATCAAGGCTGTGTTAAGGTCAGAGCGATTCCCTTGTTGGCACTAGCAATTCGACTTAAGAAATCTGAATGTAAAAAGTCGCCGAATTCGTACGTTAAGCAAAAATATAATATGCCAAAATATAGAGATTTGCTACAAATGTAAAATTAAAGCTAATTTTCAAATGACTTCCAAAAATGAGTATGTTTTTTTGTATGTTAGCTACGCGATATCTTCGCAGATTGGGAACCGATTTAAATGATTCTTTTTTTATTCAATAGGGTATCCTTTCAAATTGGTCTTGTATAAATTTTATTATAATCAGAGTAGTACTTTTCTAAAAAATTCACAAAAACCAAAGATGATTATGAAAAAATGTTGTGATGGTTTTTTTAAGTGTTTATCGATTTATAAAGAGAAAAACTAAAATAAGGTAGGTTTTAAAGTGACTTTACGAATGATTCCACTAAGTGTGTTGTGTCTGGGTGTTAAAATATATCTATATATGTATGTATTTAAACGTATATAAGTATGTATATCAGTCTCTGGTAACCCATAACACAGGGAATCCTACTTTGGGGCCAGATGACCATGTGTGATTTGTCCCAGAATATATATATATATATATATATATATATATATATATATATATATATATATATATATATATTTTTATAAGTCGATTTGTGTATGTATGTATGTTTCCTATAGACTCCAAAACGGCTGGAGCAATTTTGATGAAATTTTCAGGGAATCTCTAGATTAGCCAAGCGGGTGATCTTGTAAAAAAGGCGGATGAAGCCGCAGAGTGGGTCGCTAGTTAATTAAAAAACAAAACAAAATAATAACTAAAAGTTCTAATAGCTGAAAATTATATACAGAACCTCACTTTAAGAAACATGAACAACTTCCCTCATCATCATCATCATCATATCAGCCGAAGGACGTCCACTGCTACACATCGGCCTCCCCCAAGGATTTCTACAACTTTCCTCAATAAATTAGTACTTTTGCTCCAAATGTATAGGTTCTTAGGAGAAAGCAAATGAAAAGTGAAAAACTGTAATAGGCAAGTAAATATTTGTGTTACATAAATACGGATTAAATACTTTTAAACAAAAATATAAAAAACCAGCCAAGTGAGTATAGTATAATATAAGTATAGTATAATGACAATTATACCAATTCACATTACAAACAAAAGACATTAACGCGAGCAACAAAAATATGCTTTTTTGGTCATACAGCTCGGACTACTTAGCTGGACTACTCGGACTACTACTGGAGACGAATGAGGGCGTCGAACATACCTGATCATATCGTAGAGCTGATGGGGTACTGGTACGAGAACTAAATAAATTGTGTGCGTTGGGGCGACGCACACTCTAGTGACTATAGACTAGAGTGCGGCGAACGTCAGGGTGGGATCACCTCTCCGGACCTGTTTAACCTGTACGTGAATGACCTGATCGAGGAGCTGAGAAGCACCAAAATCGGTTGTCATATAAACAGTGTATGTTTCAATAATATAAGTTATGCGGATGTTATGGTACTTCTTAGCCCCTCGATCAGTGGCTTAAAAAAGTTATTGGATGTTTTCGAAAAGTTTGCCGCAAAAAACGGCATGAAATATAATGCCAAAAAGACCGAACTAGTAGTTTTTCGTGCAGGTGCAGGTCCGGACAGGGTTCCTCCAGTCCATTTGGATGGCTCATTGGTTCAGATGGTCGATCAGTTTCGTTACTTGGGACATATCCTTACTGAAAATATGTCAGGCGGGAAAGTCGGGCACTGGTTGTTTGGTGTAATATGCTCGCGCGTCGTTTTACAAAGTGCTCAAAGGATGCTAAAGTAAACCTATTTAAGGCATTTTGTCAATGTTTTTATACTTGTCCATTATGGATCAAGTATTCAAGGAAAATTTACTCCACCCTTCGAATACAGTATAATGATGCGTTTCGCATCATGATGAAGCTGCCACGCTGGTGCAGTGCGTCGGGCATGTTCGCCGAGGCCAGGGTCCCGGATTTTTTCGCCATTATGAGGAGTAGGGCGGCCCTTTTTTGGAAGCGAATACGTGACTCAAGTAACGAACTACTGCGTGTGGTGAGCACGGACCTTTTCGGCAATGGTTTCCTGACACACTGGTTATCGTTACACCAGAGTGCCAATAAGAAATAATTTGTTGTTTCAATGCTTTTGTAAACTATTAATGTATGATGTGACTTTTCATTGACCTTATGGGTTTTAACCTGAAATAAATATTTTATTATTATCTCAATATATAAACCTAAGCTACTCTGCTCACTTGGCACGAGGCAAAGTGGCAGGAGCACCTCCAGCGGAAGCACAGTCGGCTGGAGTTCAGTGCGACGGGGAGAGAAAGCGTCGAACTATCCGGGCATTATCGAGGAGGACTGCTTTCTGCATTGCTGCAATTATTGGTCTGCCTCGGAGATCCAACCGTCTTAGGTGACGTTCAAGGTCGGCTGGTATTAGCCCGTTCACGGATAGGACTACGGGGATGATTTCGGTGGATTCCACTCGCCACATATCAGTAACCTTGTGTGCCAGGTCCAGGTACTTGGTCCTCTTATCGGCGTCAGCCTGCACGAGGTTTTCATCATATGGGATAGTGATATCAACCAAAAACACCCTTGACTGCGCCCGATCCATCAGCACGATATCAGGCTTATTCGAAAGAATAGTCCTGTCCGTGATGATGGGTCGGTCCCAGTAGAGCTTGGCGCGGTCGTTTTCGAGAACCGGCTCCGGCGTGTAATTGTAATACGGCAACCGCCGAGATATGAGGCCAATCTTTAGAGCGATTTCTTGGTGTGGTATCCTGGCTGCTTGGTTGTGCCTGTGCAAATACTCAGTGTTGGCAAGCATGGAACAACCGGAGGTTATAATATGACGCAGGGTCTCCCCTGGTTGACTGCACAACCGACAAACGTCCAAGGTGCCGTCTTTTATTATAAACCTCCTATAATTGTTAGTCTTAACCACCTGATCCTGTATTGCACAGACAAAACCCTCGGTCTCCGCAAAAAGGTCTCCGAAGCGCAGCCAGTGCACGGAGGCCTTCTGATCTACGAAGGATCCACAAAGGGCCTTGAAGAACCTACCGTGAAGCTCTTTGTCTTTCCAGATGGCCTCTCGCTCGGTAGTGCTAAGTACAGCCGGCGCCTGCCAGTTCTCTTGGGCCATGGATAGAGGTGTTAGTCCTTTATCACAGGATATGACATTTCTATGCAACTCAATATCGATTTTCGACAGGAAGTAACTTCGGAGGCTGCATATCTCGCGGTTGTGCATTTGTTTGGCACTTAGAAGGCCACGACCGCCACTTTTCCGCGGGATATACAGCCTCATCACTGACGATCTCGGGTGATGCATCCTATGGAGTGTTCTAGTAGTGCGGACTTTTAGATCCAGGGCGTCTAGTTCGGTCTGTGACCATCTGAGTATGCCAAAGGTGTACAAAAGAACAGGCATGACCCAGGCATTGAATGCTCGTATCTTGTTAACGCTCGACAAATAGCTCTCAAGAACTTTTGTGAGGCTCTCCCAAAACACGTCACAAACCACCCGTTTCACCCCTACCTCGTGAACACCAATACCCTGCGACATACCCAGATACCGGTATGTATCAGTTTCAGAGAGGGTGCGGATGTTCATGGAGTCAATTTCGACTCTATCTGAAAGTACCACCCTATCCACTCCTAGCTCCATGTTGATGGAACTGCTGAAATCACAAGTGATTTTCAACAGTTCCTCCAACCATGTTGCATTTGGAGCGAACAGTTTGAGATCGTCCATGTAGAAAAGGTGAGTTATGCGTGAATCACCTCTCCGAAACTGAAATCCTGTCCCTGATTACGCGAGCAGAAAGCTGAGCGAATTCAAAGACAGGCAAAACCAAAGTGGACTCAGACAGTCGCCCTGGAATATTCCCCTCTTAATCCAAATCAGGTCCTCCGCATTCAACAACCGCTGACCATGGAGACTAAGGATCGTACTCCATTGTCCTATACGCGATCCGAGAAAGTCTCGAACTGTTTCATCTATCTTGTACAGTTCGAGGACCCTCTTCAACCATGAATGGGGGACCGAGTCGAAAGCCTTCTTATAATGAATCCAGGCAGCGGAGAAATTGCGTCGATTGCGGTTCACCAATTTACCCACGACCGCATCAATCAGGAGTAGCTCCTTCGTACCGCGACTACCGCCCCGACTATCATTGGCCTCAATAAATGCGTCAATTTTGGCTTTCAGAATGGATGTCAGTGTCTTGTAGGTGGTGGAAAGACAAGTGATGGGGCGGTATTGACTAGGATCAGCGGTATTACTCGACTTAGGAGCCAAATGAGTGATCCCAGTCGTTAAAAAGTTCGGGACGTGACGCTGCTCGAGTGCTTGCTGGAACTGGCTGGCCAAGGTCTCGTGACTCGCATGGAAGTCCTTAAGCCAATAGTGGTGCAGTCCGTCGCTCCCTGGAGTTTTACAGTTCGGAGTTTTACGGACCGCTTGCAACACATCATCAGCACTAATGGCCACGGTGTTCATAGGTTCGATGCGAGCACACGCTTCCTCTAGCTCAGCCGTCCATTGCCCCTCGTTGTGTTGCACAGGCCGGGACCACAGGTTACGCCAAAAGGCTACAATACCCGTATGATCCGGTCTCTCGCCTGTGTCCAACACAGCAGGTCGGTCCAGTGACCTGTAAAACTTTTTCTGATCACTCATAAAGAGGAGATTCTGGCGAAACCGGTCTACCCGCTCCGAGTATCGTCGAATTATTATTATTATTTCAAGATATCAAATTTAAGCTACTCTGCTCACTTGGCACTAGGCAAAGTGGCAGGAGCACCTCCAGCGGAAGCACAGTCGGCTGGAGTTCAGTGCGACGGGGAGAGAAAGCGTCGAACTATCCGGGCATTATCGAGGAGGACTGCTTTCTGCATTGCTGCAATTATTGGTCTGCCTCGGAGATCCAGCCGCCTTAGGTGACGTTCAAGGTCGGCTGAAATTAACCCGTTCACGGATAGGACTACGGGGATGATTTCGGTGGATTCCACTAGCCACATATCAGTAACCTCGTGCGCCAGGTCCAGGTACTTGGTCCTTTTATCGGCATCAGCCTGCACGAGGTTTTCATCATATGGGATAGTGATATCAACCAAAAACACCCTTGACTGCCCCCGATCCATCAGTACGCTATCAGGCTTATTCGAAGGAATAGTCCTGTCCGTGATGATGGGTCGGTCCCAGTAGATCTTGGCGCGGTCGTTTTCGAGAACGGGCTCCGGCGTGTACTTGTAATACGGCAACCGCCGAGATATGAGGCCATACTTTAGAGCGATCTCTTGGTGTAGGATCCTGGCTGCTTGGTTGTGCCTGTGCAAATACTCAGTGTAGGCAAGCATGGAACAACCGGAGGTTATATGACGTAGGGTCTCCCCTGTTTGACGACACAACCGACAGACGTCCAAGGTGCCGTCTTTTATTATAAACCTCCTATAGTTGTTCGTCTTGACCACCTGATCCTGTATTGCACAGACAAAACCCTCGGTCTCTGCAAAAAGATCTCGGAAGCGCAGCCAATGCACGGAGGTCTTCTGATCTACGAAGGACCCACAAAGGGCCTTAAAGAACCTACCGTGCAGCTCTTTGTCTTTCCAGATGGCCTCTCGCTCAGCAGTGCTAAGTATAGCCGGCGCCTGCCAGTTCTCTTGGGCCATGAATAGAGGGGTTAGTCCTTTATCACAAGCCATGACAACTCTATGCAAGTCACTATCGACTTTCATCAGGAAGTAACTTCGGAGGCTGCATATCTCACGGTTGTGCATTTGTTTGGCACTTAGAAGGCCACGACCGTCATTCTTCCGCGGGATATACAGCCTCATCACTGACGACCTCGGGTGATGCATCCTATTATTATTATTATTATATTATTATTATAATTAATTACAGACTAAAAACTTTTAAATATAAAATAAAAATTTAAGGCATAAAACAATGGGTTACTCCGAGACGTCGTCTACAGAGTATCCTGTATCAATTTGCACACGAGTGTAGCAAGCGTGGTTTATGGACGCCCCGCTAGTGTCGCGAGCAGACTGGCGCGCGGCCAGCGAGGCTTGTTTACACCACACGATAGGAGCGGCGATGTGCTCACCAGTTGACACGGTAAATTGTGGTTCTAAGATGCACTAAGATGGCGTCAAAAAAATTGATTTCAAGATTTGAAAAATGTTTATTGAAATGACCATATTAGAGGTTTATTAGGTCGTTCGTTTCCCTTTAATATGGTCAAAAGGAGCGATGGCTGACTGATGAGTGCTGTTAGTGTGAACTGACCTACTCTCGTCAAACGCATTAATGACATACTAAACATTTGAATGTCTGATTTTCAAGCGACTTCAAAAAAGGAGGAGGTTCTCCATTCGACTGTATGCTTTTTTGTCTGTTTGTTACCCGAAATCTCCGCAGATTGTTAAACGATTTTCTAAATTCTTTTTTTAATTGAAAGAGTATAATCCCGATTGGGTCCCATTGTCACCAAGTCAGGATCTGATGATGGGATCTCAGGGAAACCGAGGGCAACCCTCAAATTTTTTAGGCACGTATTACGTGTTTCATATGTTGTCTAATGCTATTAAAGTATTTGCGTTTGGTAGTTATCATCTCATGTTGATGAGCTGATGAAGGAAGGTACAACTTCTTAACGGTTAGTAGTTGTTAATGAAATACATGCATTATGATTTGATGATTCCTATTGGCAAGTAGGTGATTGGGTTGAACGTTTTTAGATAGATAGTATTATCTCTAAAAATAAGGAAAATAAAAGTACAAAAAAACTAAAAACCAACTTCAAAATGAAATTCACTCAAAAGTATGAAATAACGTTATTGCACTTAAATATACGACATCAACCAATAATAACGAAATCAAAGGTGGATACGAATTAACTAAGGGGCTTAAAACTTTTTTGAGGTCGGTATCAGCGAACCCTCGAATCTAAAACATTTGATACGTAAGTAACTATGTGCTGGTATCAACCTCAAAAAAAATTGAACCCCTAATTTAATTCGTACACATCTTTGATTTCGTTATTTTTGGTTTGTGGAAGGGCACTATCTAAGTCCGCCTAGCTAGCTACCACAATCTTATCTAAGTCTTGCCGCCAAGTCTTTAATTTTAACAACATTGATGTATTCCAGCTTGAAGATAAGATAGACTGTTCGCCATTCCGTTGGGGAATCTTGGTAAGGCCGCTTTCTTCTTCGGCATCATCGTCACTCACCATCGGATAAGATGATGCCACGGGCTTATCAACTGAACAGGAATAAAAAAAACATATTATTTTTAATGGGGCGAATTCTCATGAAACTGAATCACTTTTGTTCCATGACGTTGCGTAAATAGCAAAAAAAAAATTGGACATCCTATACAAATTAAGTTAATCAGCCAATCGATTTGTATGGCAAGCCTTTTTTTTGCTATTTTAACTTAAAAGTAGAATAAAAGCTGTTCAGTCTCACAAGTAGACAAGCCTTTATAAAAAAAATGTCTTACAAAGTTACACTCCGCTCTTCTCCGCTGGGAACCGAACACGCGACCTCCTTTTGCGAAGCTAATGGACTAACCATTACACCACGGAGGTGGCTCGATTTTACTCATTTAAATTTTTGGGTAAAAATTTATAATGTCAATAATTAAAATAGTTACGACAAGAAGGACATGATTGTTAAATTAATTATGTCGTCCGAAATTATCGAATGGTTTAAAAGTGCCTTGATATGCATGTCGCGGGTTTATCGCCAATACAGATTTATTGCAGTAAGTCTAGTTAAGTAATACGCTAGCTGGATAATTAATTGCTTACGCAACAATTCATTTTCTTGCGTGTTTGCTTAAGTTCATGGCCAAAGAAAAACATGGTTGGTATAAGCAAAGAAGGCTCTGGGTCACCCAAAGGACGATGGGGCGAGCTATGCTCGGATTTTCCCTACGCGATCAAATCAGTAATGAGGAGATCCGTAGGAAAACCAAAGTAACCGACATAGCTCAAAAAATCGCTAAACTTAAGTGGCAGTGGGCAGGGCACATAGCTCATAGAACAGATGGTTGTTGGGGCAGTAAAGTTTTCGAGTGGCGACCACGAACCCGAAGACGTAGCGTAGGCAGGCCTCCCACACTGTAGACCGACGACTTATTGAAGGTCGCGGGAAGCCACAGGATGCGGGCAGCGCACGACCGGTCGTAGTGGAAATCTTTGGGGGTGGCCTTTGTCCAGCACTGGACGTCTTTCGGCTGATATGATGACGATGATGATAAGCATTACACTACACTACACTACACTACATATTATCCTACATATTATCTCTAGTTGTTCTCATCATCATCATTAATGTGGTTATGTATGTACTTACTATACTATATATGTTATGTATGTAATATGTATATGTATTTTAGTTTATATCATTTGTATCTACTTATATATTTACGTGTATTACGTAGTTTAAGATTGGATAATTATTATTTTTTTTATTTCTTTTTCTCTATGAATTTGTTTATTGCCCACTACTACCCCACAATAATGATTTCTCATATTTCCTTCACCTAAAGGTTGTCTGGAAGAGATCGCTTGTTAGTGATAAGACCGCCTATATGTACAACTTCCTTAATCATTGTATCTTTTTTTTTTCTCTTATGTTGTAACACCACACCACACCACACCACACCACACCACACCACACCACACTACACTACACTACACTACACTACACTACACTACACTACACTACACTACCCTACCCTTCCCTTCCCTACCCTACTCTACCCTACCCTACATAAGAACCTTCTCCTGACAATAACGAACTCGACAAAAAAGAATTAGCCAAATCGGTACAGCCGTTCTCGAGTTATGCGCTTACCAACACATTTTGCGATTCATTTTTATATATTAGATGTGCTTTAGTATTGATGTAACATAAACTAAGCCGATAATCTATACTGTTTTCTAGGGTTCCATACACCTAAAGAGTGACCAAAGAGACCTTAATATTAAGCCTTCGCTGTCTGTCTGTCTGTCAGCAGGCTGTTTTTCATGAATATGTACACAATTGATTTTTTAACAGTGGTAAGAATGTACAATAGATAATACTAACTATTTAGACAATAAAATTAATAAAAAAATTGACAGCGTGTGTATTTCTATTGCCGCTATAACAACAATTCTTACTTAATATTATAAATTTGAAAATGTGTTTGTTTGTTACCTTTTCACTATTTTTTGTTGCCTTGACCAATCTTCATGAAATTTGGCATGCAGGTAGCCTGTGTCACGGGGATGGACATAGACTACTTTTTATCTGATGCAGTTCCTGAGGGAATTAAAAAAATGCTCGATAGTTGTGATTTTTTGCACAGTGATGGTTGAGTAAGTGGGAAACGACATAATTTACTAATCACCCTTAAATACAGTCATAAAAATGATGTCCACGCGGGCGGAGGCGCGGAAAAAAGCTAGTTATTAATAAAAATTAAAGGGGTCCGCGTACAAAAAAAAACTTGTTTTTTAGGGTTCTGTATCCAAAGGGTAAAAACGGGACCCTATTACTAAGTGTTCGCTGTCCGTCCGTCTGTCTGTGTTCGTCTGTCACCAGGCTGTATTTCATGAACCGTGATAGCTAGACAGTTTAAAATATAATCACAGATGATGTATTTTTGTTGACGCCATATCAACAAATAATTAAAATTAGAAAAAGTAAAAAAATACTAAAAAACGTGTTTTTTTTAAACGTGAAGAATTTAGCGCCATGTAGTATGATGGTACGGAACCCTTTGTACTAGCGCCATCTAGTATGAAGGTACGGAACCCTTTGTACTAGCGCCATCTAGTATGATGGTACGAAACCCTTTGTACTAGCGCCATCTAGTATGAAGGTACGGAATCGTTTGTACTAGCGCCATCTAGTATGAAGGTACGGAATCGTTTGTACTAGCGCCATCTAGTATGAAGGTACGGAACCCTTTGTACTAGCGCCATCTAGTATGAAGGTACGGAATCGTTTGTACTAGCGCCATCTAGTATGAAGGTACGGAATCGTTTGTACTAGCGCCATCTAGTATGATGGTACGAAACCCTTTGTACTAGCGCCATCTAGTATGAAGGTACGGAATCGTTTGTACTAGCGCCATCTAGTATGAAGGTACGGAATCGTTTGTACTAGCGCCATCTAGTATGAAGGTACGGAATCGTTTGTACTAGCGCCATCTAGTATGATGGTACGAAACCCTTTGTACTAGCGCCATCTAGTATGAAGGTACGGAATCGTTTGTACTAGCGCCATCTAGTATGAAGGTACGGAATCGTTTGTACTAGCGCCATCTAGTATGATGGTACGGAACCCTTTGTACTAGCGCCATCTAGTATGAAGGTACGGAATCGTTTGTACTAGCGCCATCTAGTATGAAGGTACGGAATCGTTTGTACTAGCGCCATCTAGTATGAAGGTACGGAATCGTTTGTACTAGCGCCATCTAGTATGATGGTACGGAACCCTTTGTACTAGCGCCATCTAGTATGAAGGTACGGAATCGTTTGTACTAGCGCCATCTAGTATGAAGGTACGGAATCGTTTGTACTAGCGCCATCTAGTATGAAGGTACGGAATCGTTTGTACTAGCGCCATCTAGTATGATGGTACGGAACCCTTTGTACTAGCGCCATCTAGTATGAAGGTACGGAACCCTTTGTACTAGCGCCATCTAGTATGAAGGTACGGAACCCTTTGTACTAGCGCCATCTAGTATGAAGGTACGGAACCCTTTGTACTAGCGCCATCTAGTATGAAGGTACGGAACCCTATGTATGCGGTTCTGACTCGCACTTGGCCGGTTTTTAAGGGCTTCTACAGTTTTTGATGTATCGCAGTAACAGTTATACATACAAGCGTGAAACATGGTTAGTTATAGTACTTATTCAAAAGCATAATAGGTAACAAATAATAAAAACTTGCCAAGTGTGAGTCGTACTCAAAAGTGTTGTACGTAGCAAACAACCTGGTTTGAAACTGTCACGATTATTTTTTTTTGGTTATTTTATAATTTTCTGTGACGAAGGACCAAAAGAAAATTATGTAATCGTCCGAAAATTTTACTTCGAGATGTTGATGAATATGTTACTAAAATTCATCATCATCATCATCATATCAGCCGAAGGACGTCCACTGCTGGACATAGGCCTCCCCCAAGGATCTCCACGACGACCGGTTCTGCGCTGCCCGCATCCAGCGGCTTCCCGCGACCTTCACCAGGTCATCGGTCCACCGAGTGGGAGGCCTGCCTACACTGCGCTTTCCGGTGCGTGGTCGCCACTCGAGAACTTTAGTGCCCCAACGCCCACCTGTTCTACGAGCAATGTGCCCCGCCCACTGCCACTTAAGTTTAGCAATTCTGAGAGCTATGTCGGTTACTTTGGTTCTCTTACGGATCTCCTCGTTTCTGATTCGATCACGCAGAGAAACTCCGAGCATAGCACGCTCCATTGCCCTTTGGGTGATCTTGAGCCTTCTTATGAGGCCCATAGTAAGCGACCATGTCTCAGTTCCGTATGTCATCTTTGGCAACACATACTGGTCGAAGACCTTGGTCTTAAGACACTGCGGTATCTGGGACGTAAAGATATTGCGAAGCTTCCCGAACGCTGCCCAGCCGAGTTGGATTCGACGATTGATCTTTTTCTCGAAGTTGGACCTACCTAACTGGACTGTTTGTCCCAGGTATACATATTCGGTAACAACATCGAGTGTAGAGCCTCCAACCTTCAGAGGAGTAGATACAACCTACAAAAATTCGTCTAAAAGAATGTGTGTGTGCATATGTGTCCTTCCGTAACCCTGATTTGTATTAGAAACTACTAGACCGATCGACATTTTAAACATTAAAGTTTTTTTAAAAAAATTTTCTAGTGGCAGTTTTTTATTTTTTGGATGTCATTCTAAAATTGTTATGCTCCATTATACAGGGTGTACCAAAATTGGTGTGGGACCCTAAAATTAATTAACTGGGGCTTCTTCTCATCATGCTGAACAACTTTCACCACGAGACGCGCAGGCATTCGTATTTTTTTTTCTTCATACAAATCAATCAACTGGTGAATTAACTTGGTTGGTTAGAATGTGTATTTTTACCCGTCTGCCTCAGAAGTAGGGTTATGTTTTTTACCCGTCTGCCTCAGAAGTAGGGTTATGTTTTTTACCCGTCTGCCTCAGAAGTAGGGTTATGTTTTTTACCCGTCTGCCTCAGAAGTAGGGTTATGTTTTTTACCCGTCTGCCTCAGAAGGAGGGTTACGTTTTTCGAGTGTGTTTATGTATGTAAATATGTATGTATGTAGATTTCTATATTCCCTGCTACAGCCTGAACGGCTTGAAGAAAACTTATGAGCTATCGTTAGATTCGTCTTGATCCCGTGATACATTTTACCTCACTGGCCAAAATAAGGGGTAAAGATTTAAGATTTTTTTTAAAGAGTTGACTATGGGTTCCTTATGGAAAGTTGTTCAGTATGATGAGTAGAAGTTCCAGTTAATGGCTCGTATATTGGTACACCCTGTATAAGTTCCTTAGGATATTTGTTCACTTTTATGAGTAGTTCTAATTTTTTTTATCAACAATTGATAAGCCCTTAACATCATCTCACCTGATGGTAAGTGACGATGATGCCGTAGATGGAAGCGGACTTACCAAAGAATTCTAAGCGCAATGCCGAATACATACCGAAACACATCAATGTTGTTAACATTGATTGATTGATTGATTGATTGATTGAAAACACTTTATTGCACAACATAAGAGAGAGAAAAAAAAATGATATTTTGTGGCAAGAGATAAGATGTTGTTAGCCTAGAAAATGCCTACAAAATTCTTCTTTTATTTGATAGGGTATGGTGCCAGTGCCATGTTGGTCCCATACAAATTTTATCAAAATTGGTGTACATGTACTTTTTATAGAAATTTATCAAAAACAAAAATAGTAATTCAAAATTGTTCTAAGTTTTTTGCGATGGAAGTCGGTTTTTAAAGCGTTTAACGTTTGAAATTATAATTAAACTTGTTTTGAACTGCGTCGTTAATTTTTAATAAAGCAAAATCACAAAATCAGTACATCATTAGTGAGTTACGCTTCCTCATTTATTATGCGGACAGCGATGGAGTGAACTGCTTGCCTGCGTCTGCGTTTCCCGACTCCTATAGACAATTTGGGGATCTTCAAGGCGAGAGTGAATAATCATTATTTGAGTTTGCTTGTACCATCTTCCGACTGTAACCAAATAACCAAAGTCCGACTGGTCAAAGCCCTGGTATTCTCCATCTTCCTGTATGGTTCAGAGACCTGGAAAATTAAAGCAAACATGCAAAGCAGGATAGATGCATTTGAGATGTGGTGTTGGCGTCGTTTACTACGTATTCCTTGGACAGCCATGAGGACAAATCTCTCCATCCTAGAGGAGCTCAAAGTTAAGAACCACCTTTCAACAGTGTGCCAACAAGGCTCGCTCTCATTCTTTGGACACTGTGCACGCTGTCCCAACAGCTTAGAGTACCAAATCATGACGGGAAAGGTAGAGGGCAAAAGAGCTCGGGGAAGACCGCCTGCCAAGTGGTGCACCCAAGTCACCAACACCACCGCTCTGCAGCTACACGAAGCAGTGCACGCAGCGAGTGACGGAGCCCGGTGGAGAGCAATCTGCGCCCCCTCGGTCACGATCCCCAGCATTGGGGGAACGACTGATTGGTACCATCTTCGACTACATCGTCACTTACCATCAGGTGAAATGTAGTAACGCGCTCAGATTTTTAATTAAAAAAATTCAATGACGCTGAGAGACTACTTACAGCACGCGTTCTTATTTCGTTAAAACAAAATATATCGTTTTTGACAGATGATAAAAAGTAACTCAAACCAGTCAACACCATTAAGACAATTTACCAATTTATTCGGAAACTCTCGAAACGTTTTAAAGAGCGAATAAACAGTCGCGACAGCCTCTTAAGTATTAAGGCGAAGATTCGGCGGGACATCAAAACGCTCTTACATCCGATCGCGGCGTCAATCAGCACTGTTCATGAATTATGTACCATCCTGTATCGCTGTATCGGGAATGTGAAGGGCGTGCGCGGAATATACGATATGTGGCGGCGACGCACAGTGGGCTCGAAGTTTGGACATGAAACACAGATGAGGAAATTTTATGAGGTTTTTTTATTATCAACGCCGAGCATTCTTCGGTTTTTTTCATAAGGCCATTTGGTCCGCGATACGCGAGCCGCAAGCGCTCATGGGAAATCATACACCTAGGCCTTCTTAACTCGTGAAAACCGTATAAAAATCTGTTCAGTAGTTTTTCAGTTCATCGCGTTACAGACAGATGCGACGAGGAGATTTTGTTCTATATGTTTAAATGTAAAAAAAAAAAACTCTTTGGAGACATACCTAACTATTTCCCACTGTGAAAAGTTATTAAAATATAACTAAATTCAATTTTATATAATCGTCAATTGAAATAAGTTTAAAGTTTTTAAGGTTTCGTTCTTCAAAAGGAACCCATAATTTCACAGTATTTGGGCCTGTGGCGTCATAATTCAAAAGTCACAAAAGAATAATCAGTGATTATGAAATAATAGTGTTTAAATAAGAAATACCCGTGCGTGTTTGAATTGAACGAACAAAGCGAGCTTCATTAGGTTTAATGTTAACACTGTTGTAGAGCCTCGGGACGCCTCGTGAGCCTTGGTGGCGCAAGATAGTTTAGGTTAGGTTCGATTCGCATGATATTTCATGATCTAGCCATTTATACGACGACCATTGCATGAAGTAGTCAATCTACTTCATGATACGGTCAATTCTACGACGACCATTGCATGAACTGTTCAATCCATTTCATGATCTGGTCAATTCTACGACGACCATTGCATGAAGTGGTCAATCCACTTCATGATACGGTCAATTCTACGACGACCATTGCATGAACTTGTCAATCCATTTTATGATCTGGTTAATTCTACGACAGCTATTTCATAAACTGGTTAATTCTACGATATTAACAACGATGTTGACAACACAAAGTTGATGGTAAGTGACTATGATTTGAACATTGAAGCAGATTTACCAAGAATCTCAAAAGTAATGAGGAAATAGCTATCTTATCTTCATGCTAGAACACATCAATTCTTTGAATTGGTGTTTGGCGGCAAGACTTAGATAAGAGGTAATAGCTATCAAGATAGGCTTAAAAATGCCTTACCACCAAAAAAACCGAGTTTACATTACAAAGTAATACGCCTCCGGGAATCGAAGGCGTGACCTGTATTTAAAGCAAGTGGATTCACCGCTTCGCTACAGAGGCAGTAAAACTTAAGGTTATGGCCTAAGTTTTGAATTAGAATTTGTAATTTCGGAGGTAATTTATAATGTGACCGTTAACATTATTCATTGTTCACGCCTTAATTTTTACCTGTAATTTAACCTTATGTAAACGTACTATATTTAAAAAACTTTTAGGTATTATATAGTTCTGTCATTTATTTTCTTTTATACCGGACCTAGCATTTAGTCATTAAGAAGTAATTAAAGAATGCACTATGTAATAGATTATCTTAGTCATCATTAGTAATAATAAAACATTATGTTTAAAATAAGCATTTAAATTGTTTTCTGTTTAGTCTTGTAGAATGCGATTATAACCCACTGTGCGACGACGTATTGTCTATCAGTTGACGTCTCTGTATCTGCGCGGTTTTCAAGATACTGTCGCTCCGAAACCGAACTGAAATCGCCTCTATTTCAGCACAACACGGTCGATCCACTTCTCAAGATATTCGGGGAGCTATAAAAGACTGTAGGAAAATAATGAGGAGTATCCAAGTTCGGCCCAGTGGGATTTAGACCGAAATGACTCGACAAAATCGGACGGGATTGTTTTTATTTCTTCTAATTTAATTTAATGAAGAAAATTGTGCTCTATTAAGGAAATTGTTGGAGAAACGTCTATCTGTCCGACTGAGAACAGTTGAATATTTAAAGCGAAGCTCGCGCTCAGGGAATTTCCAGGAATAACTTAGCATGTAAAAAGATCCGGCCAAGTGTGAATCAACTCTAGCACTTCGGAGGTTCCGTAGCTCCACGCCTCTCCTCACAACTGCATAGTTATAATGACAATGATACCTATTCACATTACAAACAAAACAGATCAACGGAAGCGACAATAATTTTAAACAAAAAAAAAACCGACTTTAAACGCACTAGTCGCCACTACGATTTTTGAAGGTTCCCCTCGATTTCTCTAGGATGCCATCATCAGATCCTGGTTTCCTGATCATGGTACCACCCTTGGGATATCTTCTTTTCAACAAAAAAAGAATCATCATAATCGGTTCATAAACTACGAAGTTATCCGCGAACAAACATAAAAATACATAAATATATAATAATAATAAGATAATAATAAGAATATATTTATTGAGTTATATAAATCTCTTAAGTACTTTACACATTGAATAAGATAACACTTAGGGTAGATATGAAATTTTAAAAATAAAATACTTGCTTGCATCAATCTGTACGGTCGAATTGAGAAACCTCTTTATGAAGTCGGTTAAAAATATGCTTTTTTTGTCATTCACTTGGGACTACATAGCGCGAATGCGATTCACACTCTGTATTAGTACTAAAATCACATCAAAGTTTCACGCTTGTATAGAGCTAAATCAAATATACTTCTAAAAACCTATTAAAAAAAACCACTTTTTTCCTCTCTTTTTTCTTCACTTTTGCCTATTTTTAGTATTTTTTATTATAGCGGCAACATAAATACATATTCTAAATACTTCTAAAAACCTATAAAAAAACACGTTTTTTATATGGAGACCTCCCTTATTTTTTCACTTTTGTCTATTTTTAGTATTTTTTATTAATAGCGCCAACATAAATACATGTTTTATGAAAAATTCGTCTATCTACCTATTACGGTTCCTGAAAAACAGCTCGCTGACAGACGGACAGACGGACAGACACAGTACGACACAGTACGAAGGCACAGTTAGTACAATCGCGGAGGCTTAGTAATAGGGTCCCGTTGGTCACAGTTGGGATTACGGATCCCTAAAAAGTTAGAAGATTGTCATAAATTTTTAATTTTAGAATGAATACTGCAATTTTTTGTGTGTGTAATCTTTGTTTTTGTATACATTTTGACCCAAAAAACAATTGAATTTTACAATACATGTTAAAAAATACTGTCATAGGTACGTACGTCGTACACCAAAGAAGCATACATAAGCTATTTCAGCATAAGTACAGTCGGCTGGAAGTCAGAGTAACGATGATAAAAAGCGAGAAACTTTTATAACTACATTCATAGCCCGTTGTTCGGGAAGATGGAATAAAATATCTCTAGGTATTATATTTTTTACAGTCGCATTTGTTAAGCCCTTGTCATCATCCCACCTGATAGAAAGTGACGATGATGCCGAAGATAGCGGGCTTACCAAGTTTCCCCAACGCAATAGAAAATCGGCTATCTTATCTTTATGCCGGAATACATCAATGCTTAAAATTGATGTTTGGCAGCAAAACTGATATAATATGATGGTAAATAGCCAGGCGTGCCTAGAAAATACCCTAACACCAAACAAACTGAGTATTTCAAAGTTAGACCGGGAATCGAACCTGGTGTGAAGCGAATTAATTAACTATTACACAACACAGGTGGTAAAATAAATATAAAAAAAAACCGGGAAAGTACGAGTCGGCCTCGCGCAAAGTAAGGCTCCGAGTCTTCTAAAAAAATATGTATTTTTAAAAAAAAACAAAATTACATTTGCAGTTAAAAAAAATGTGTTTTAAAAAAAAACAAAATTACATTTGCAGTTAAAAAAGGGGAGGTACCCTAAAAATTGCTTTCAAGATTCGATTGTACCACTTTGTCAGCGTAATTTATATTTATAACCATGCTAAATTACAGCTTTCTAGTACTAATAGTCTCTGAAAACAGACAGACAGACAAAAGGCGAAACTATAAGGGTTCCTTGTTGACGTCGGAACCTTAAAAATGCAAATAGCGAGTGTCCGTAGCCTGAAAATAGCTTAGCTAACCGTGCATTGTTCTCCAAACTTAAAGTGTATGTAAAATTTCAGCTCAATTGGAAACCGGGAAGTGGTTCTAATTTAGTTTCCAAGATTTGTCCAAAACTAACTAACAGACATACTAAATAACACGGAATTGTAACATACAGCTTGTAAAAAATAAACAGCTTGTAAAAAGAAAAACCTAATCAATTTGGGCGCAGGATCGAAAAGTTTCGTAACATGGTGTTCATCATTACAGCTCATATACGTCCCCACCGAGGGGCTCGGGCCTACCCTGAATCAGGGCGATTAGACCTTAGTCGACCACGCGGGCCCAGTGCGGGTTGGTCGACTTCACACACAACCTTCGAGTTTCTTCGCAGGCGTGTGCAGGTTTCCTCACGATGTTTTCCTACACCGTTAAAGCAATCGGTTAGTATGTACGTAAGTTTTTGAAAAACTCATTGGTACCGTAACATGGTGTTACGGTAAAAGAAAAGAGTTTCTTGCCAGTAACAAAATATCAATATTATATTAAAGGAAATAAACACGAAGTCTGGACAGTCCGTTAAGGCTTATACCGCCGCCAACGACCAACGACCACTATATAACCACTTTTTACTTCAATTAAAGAATATTTTTTATTAAAAAAAAATATTGTTAAAGGATATGAGGAGTGATTTTCATTTCCTCGAATTCTGTAAGATTCGACTGTTACGCGAAACAGCTGTTTCATATAAAGCGGTTTTCGCTAATTGATTTTTAACCACGGCACTAGACTGGTTAATACACAGAACTAAAGAAAAAAATATCCTAATTCACCCTTTAGTTGTAACCATAGAATCGCTGCAATTTTAATCGAATCACTAGGATAATTTATGAACAAAACAATATCAAATGATTTGCTTGAAAGTTGCCCGAAAAGTGGTCCTTTATATTCCCATAAAGTGTGCGCAAAGTTGATTTTACCGCACTCGTGCTTTTGCTTTACCTTTTTTTAGATTTCTAGATGTCATTCTAATCTCAATCTAAATATATATAACTCAAAGGTGACTGACTGACTGACTGACATAGTGATCTTTCAACGCACAGCCCAAACCACTGGACGGATCGGGCTGAAATTTGGCATGCAGGTAAATGTTATGACGTAGGCATCCGCTAAGAAAGGATTTTGGGAATATCCCACGGGAACCGCAAAAATCGGGATCTGCGCGGGCGAAGCTGCGGGCATCTACTAGTCTGTCAATATTTTAAGTCTTTACAATAGGCCTAACTTCACTAAGTTTCTAAATTCTCAGTTCCATTTCGCATACATGCCTTTTGTAGTCTAGTATTAACAGGTCATCTTTGCCTCGTAGTTGTGAAATAGCAACTATCCAACTAAATTGAATTTGATGTTGAAATTGAACAGAAGTCATCCGAGTGAGAGGGAGAACGATATAGTGTTGCTATAGTCATGCTTCTCACACTAGAAAACTTGCAAGTAATTTATGGTTATCTTGGGGCAACCAAATTCGCGCCATTTACATTGTTAGTGGTACGTGTTTGTTTGTGAAAAGTGATTTGCAATGCAATTTATGATTTTACCTGTTTTCTCACATCTGTATTGAAAAACGTCGTATGATACATGGGTGTAAAAGGTAAATGATAAACTTGTGACGACGATGGTAAACCCACCCCTACGGCTCGGGCTTACAAAGTCACTCGTTCATTATTAACCTTTTTACCACCCTCGTATCAAAAAAAATATTATAGCAAATTAAAAACCACAATTTTCGCACGATTCGTCCGTAGCGTGTGACACGTCGTCGTAGGTGTAGGGTATGGGAGGCAGGGAGTTGGTAGATATAAGATGAATAAGATGAAATAAAGACCTAAAAAGAACACGACGATTAGAAAAAAACGTAACACACTTAAATTATAATCACAAATAACAAACATAATTATATCTTACCCGAGATGGGTCTTGAAGGAATGCAGCAGGTTAAAATAATCCTTTCTAATATTATAAATGTGAAAATGTGTTTGTTTGTTTGTTACCTTTTCACGATTCAACGCCTTGACCAATCTATATGAAATTTGGTATGCTGATAGCCTGTGTCACGGGAAAGGACATAGGCTACTTTTTATCCCGGGAAAATAGCATAATCTGATGCAGTTCCCGAGGGAACTAAAAAATACTCGATTGTTGTGATTTTTTGCACAGAGATGGTTGAGTAGGTGGGAAATGACATAATTTACTAACTTAAAGACAATCATAAAAACGATGTTCACGCGGGCGGAGCCGCGGTTAAAGGTAGTTATTTTATAAAGTTTCCAAGTTTGGTTTGAAAAGTATGTTGAATGGTGGAAATAATTTTGTTTTTTGAATCACACTGTCACCTAGATGACAGCGCATGCGTAAAAGAACAAATGGAACAAATGGAATGAAGAAAAAGTCAAATAAAAGAAGAACGAATAACAGCGTACCGCGTTACAAGCGATTGACGTAAAAGCCACGTAGCAGTGCGAGCTAACGAGAACCTTATTTCCAAGCCATTTCGTTCGCTATTTTAAACATCGTGCATCGAGTTGCTTATTTTAGGGACGAAGCAGCCTTAATAGGATATCCTTGAAATGCGCAGACTGGCACTCCCCTGACGTTTTCACGCAGTATCTACTAAAGGTAGCTACAAGATGGCCGTAGACCGCGCTGGTCAGAGCTTCCCTCCAAGTAATTCTTGGTGGTGCCAATTATCCGTGATTTATTTTACAGTCAGTGGAAAATTAATTGTCTAGAAATCATAATTATCATCTCCTTTACCCAGAGTATTTTAAAAAAAATCCACAATTGCTAAGCCCTTTGGCATCATCTCACCTGATGGTAAGTGACAATGATGCCGAAGATAGAAACGGGTTTACCAAGATTGGGGATCTTGCTATCTTATCGTCAAGCCGGAACACATCAATGCTATTAACACGGATGTTTTGGCGGCAGGCATGACTTAGATAAGATGGTGGTAGCTAGCCAGGCGGGCTATGAAAATGCCCTACCACCAACCAAACCGAGTCTTACAAAGTTGACCCCGCCGGGAATCAAACCTGCGACCTCCTGGTGTGAAGCGAATGGACTAACCATTTCACCAAGGAGGCGGTTAAGTACAAAGTTAAGGGAAAATTAACTGGCTAGGTATCACACCATCTCCTCTACTCGAGTTATGATCATTTTCACTCCGCAATGGGTAGCGTCTATAATGAATAACATATATCATATCAGATATATCAGCCTTCACCAGGTCATCGGTCTGCAGAGTAGAAGGCCTGCCCACACTTCATCTTCTGGCGAGAACTTTTCAGCCTCAACGGCATCCTTACACTCGATTTGTGTGCTAATTCCGTTACTTTAGTTCTCCTACGGATCTTCTCATTTCTGATTCGATCACGTAGAGGAACTCCGAGCATAGTTCGCTCCATTCGTTACTATAACAACGTATAACATTAACATCATTACGGTTCCTAAGTCATACATAACACCATAACGCTGGAAGACAAACCATCCCTCTATGTATATTGGTGAGATATACCCGCATGCATTATGCAAGCGCGTGGACCAAGGCCGAGGCTGCATCTCACACCATTCATTCATGGCTAATGAAGAAAGAGCAGGAAATATAGTTTTTACAGAGTAGAAAGTTTGAAATAAAAGGCCTTATAGGTAGCTTAATACTTATTTATGATACAAGGGTGGTAAAATGGTCAATTGTTATTGGCCTTTTTATTTTTCATACGAAATTTTTCAATACAGTTGTGAGAAAACAGGTAAAATAAAAAACGACAGTGACAGAAAAACAAAATAACCAAACTAAAGTTTCGGCATCTTAAGTTCATTTTGTGCCACTTGTGGCTCATTTTAAATGTCCGGAGAGTAATCTCACTTTGTTTTTTCTTATACATACACATAAGTATATTTTTTATTACACACATATTAAATATTCATAATTTTATTCGACTTCACAACTCAAACATCTCAATTCAGTTTTACGAAAATTGCTCCATATTTTAGCTAGCACACGTACGCATGCGTAAGTTTTTTTTAATATTATCATAAATAGACTACAATAAGCATTAAAACCTCCTTGGAAAAGATGACCTGTTCTTTGGTGTAACCGATGTGATTATTCATATATATTCTCCTATCTTCAAAAAGATATAACCCAAAGAATCTAATCAGCTAGAGTTATGTATTAACCTCACGGAGGAACAACCAATCTCTTTTAAAATTATCTAATCGAAAATCTTATAAAAGATTCTGTATCTTTGGTAGCAAATAAACATTGCAGTAACAGGTCACCAACTTTTCAATCGATCAGACCTGTATAGTTCCCATTATAATTATATTATAGTACCTAGATACCTTCATCACCTAGATATGAGCTGATAATTCTCAAATAGCTAAACATATCTTCATCAATTATAACTAAGAACTACCGCAAGGAAACTTGATTTCACGTAAAACAACCGCATTAAAATCGGTCCATCCGTTCGGGAGCTACGATACCATAGACAGACACACACACACACACACAGAAATTGGCGTCAAACTTATAACACTCTTTGTGTCAGGGGTTAAAAATCAACAAATACCAAAAATAATAATGCAATTGTACTAAGTTATTGCGATGGAAGTCGTTTTTTTAACGTGTTTAGCGTTTTCAATTATCACATTTGATGTTTCAATCCTGACGGTAGCTTTGTCTTGTGTACCCACCAAGGGTTGCTAGAAAGAAATAACATAGTTGAAATTTCTTTAATATCATCGATACAAAAGAAGATGAACCAACACGAAAGAAATTATAAACGAGAAGTCAAAAAACATCTACCAAAAACGTATTCAGTGAACGTTATATTTTACTAGCTTTTTGCCGCGTCTCCGCCCGCGTGGACATCGTTTCTATGACTGTCTTTAAGGGTGATTAGTAAATTATGTCGTTTTACACCTACTCAACCACCTCTGTGCAAAAAATCACAACAATCGAGTATTTTTTTTGTTCCCTCAGGAACTGCATCAGATTATGCTATTTTACCGGAATAAAAAGTAGCCTATGTCCTTCCCCGTGACACAGACTACCTTCATACCGAATATTATAAAGATTGGTCAAGGCGTTGAAGCGTGAAAAGGTAACAATCAAACAAACAAACACATTTTCACTTTTATAATATTAGTAAAGATGTAGTCACAATCCTCGCAATTGATGGCAAGACAACGAAAAAGAATGTTTGACAGTTGTACCTAATTGCGTCATGATTGGTTATGTAGCGGCATCTGGAGTTTTTTTTTATTGATGTGTAACATCTTTGCTCTCGCTTTCCTGCAATTTGTGGGAGTGATTTCGTGAAATGGGACGGAAATGTGTAACAGGCAGTCGCGAAAGCGCGGAATTCTACTTTAAGAGAGTCCGACTCGCACTTGGTCGGTTTTTTTCGTTACTGTCAGATCCGCCACCCAGGTACAATATCGTCATCAAATCTAACTAACCTAAAGTATTTTGTCACATGTTACACATCATATGCGAGTACTGTAGGTCTCGCTCGAATTTTTTTGTATGGCTTTCTAAGTAGCTTTTCCAAAAACAGAATAATAATAATATCTAAATTCTTCACCCATTGGGATGTGTCTTTATTAAGAGTGAAAAGATCTAGGAGATCACCAGTGTACCCGCCACAAACAACTACATTGCCACAGCTTAAGACTGAACTATCGGTCAAACTATATGGAGAGTTGCATCTTGACCTCGATAGATGGCACCTTCGTCGCAAAAATACTATTTACAAAGCATCTACAACGCACTATAAAAATTTACTTGCTAAGAAGCAAGCAAGCAAGAAGCAATATATGGATACAGTATAGAAGCACCAACCATACGTGGTTGGTCCACGGCCGGACCCCAGGCGCACCACCTCGCCTGGCAGAGCTATCTCCCTTTGCTTTCGTCATGTAGGATCACACCGTTCCTACAGTTATTACTGAGAAAAAAACAATTTCTTAGAGACTAATTTGGTATGTATGCATCGATAGTCAACTAAAAAAACTCGTCAGCCTTATGTTAATATTATGTTAAAAACACTAAAGTAGTAAAAAAAACTAAAGACTTTATGTATATTAGCCTTGTACATGTAGAACCAATGAAACCTCACCATAAAGTAAAAATATTATATTTTTATAATTCTAGCCTTCGGTGTAACAGCAGGCCCCAGTTACTAATGAAATAGTCCATAAATCAGGAATATTGGAGTGGAGACAACCCTAACTAGAGCGCTTCTGTTTCCGCTTGTTATCCGACCTCTTTGCGGAAACATAGACAACATTTCGCTTTTTATCTGTGTTTTATGGCTTTGGCAGAATGATCGGGACAAATTGTAAGCCAACGCACCTGCTCCTGAATCTATTGAATAAAAAATAAATACACAGTTTGCGGATCCGGATTTGGCGAGCGAAAATTTCTTATCAGAAGGAAGGTCTTGTTGAAGGGTCATGGGTTTCTGCAAAAAATCTCCTCGGGAACAATCTAGAGGGTTCTTTGGGTCACAGTTTGGGCCCAAATGGCCTTATTATCAGTCAATTTTGTCTTCGTAGAGGCGGATTTTTATCTTCTCGGAAAAGGTCGGGGTGTTTTAAATAGAGAGCAAGATAAATGTTGCCATGGTTTAATAGGACTTGTTGCTAATAGGGACCTGATGATAAATAAAAACATTGGGATTATAAATTTCGTCCTCAATTAAATAGATTCATCTCTATTCAATATTTTCGTTCTCAATTTGATAGATCTCTCAACAAGTTGATAGATGTAAAATTTGGATTAAGATGAAAGTCAAAATGGGGTTTATGGTTAGTTTAGATTGGTTAGGTTTGTGGTTAGGTTAGGTTAGTCTATGTGTTAGGTTTAACTTGAAAGACAATTCGCGAGCCAATCGGGCGAAGCGAGCGTGCCGCAGTAGTTGCTGGCGAAGCGCCAGAAGCAACTTTGCCCATATTGCAAATATTAATTAATTTTTTAGCGATTAATCGTATCCTTTAGAGTATTGTTTGGTGTTGTTTGATGACTTTACTTTAGAGTACAAACTATTATTAATAAGGGAATTTCAATTTTTTTGTTTAGTGATCGTATCTGTTTAATTTCACACTCTATCTAATCGAACGTTTATAGGTGTACTAGTAGTGCCCGCGACTTTGTTTGCATGGAAAAGTAAAAGTTTTTGTTTCCCTTTGCTCCGAAGAATGAAAACACATCGTTCTTACATTCATAAACTTATTATAAGTACACTAGCTATCCAGGCTAACTTCGTACCGCCTTATACTACACCAAACAACACTGCAATACGCTGCACTACACTACAGTACACTAAACTGCACTACACTACAATACACTTTACTATACTACACTACACTAAACTACACTACACTACACTACACACCGCACACTACAAATTACACACTACATTCTACACACTACATACTACACTACACTACACTACTTTTTGTAGATAATGCAAATATTTTAGGTCATTTTTTCACCTTTGGTTACATTATTAGAGTTTTAGTGAGCGTCCCTAATTTAAAAAAATAATAATATAGCCTATAGCAACCGCAGATAGTGTAGTTTCCCAACGGTGAAATAACTTTTCCAGTAGTTTCGGAGCAGCAGTTTCGATTCGAATCGGCCCAGTATTTTCGGAGCCTATTCAATACAAACAAATAAACAATCAAATGAGGATGGCAGGACCATATCGTCTAAGACTGAGTTGCTGGAAGAAGTTGAGAAGTTTTATGGACAATTGTGCAAGACCACACGTTTGCCTGTCAGCGATCTGGCTGAAGACCCAAGAGCCAGACTAACCCGACACCATACCGAAGATATCCCGGACTTCAGCCTGTACGAGATTAGAATGGCTCTCAAACAGCTCAAGAACAACAAGGCACCGGGTGATGATGTCATTACGATTAATGAGGAGATCCGCAGAAGAACTAAAGTAACCGACATAGCTCACAGAATCGCTAAACTGAAGTGGCAGTGGGCAGGGCACATAGCTCGTAGAACAGATGGCCGATGGGGCAGTAAAATTCTCTAGTGGCGACCGCGCACCGGAAAACGTAGCGTAGACAGGCCTCCCACGCGGTGGACCGACGACCTGGTGAAGATCGCTGGAAGCCGATGGATGCGGGCAGCGCAGGACCGGTCGTCGTGGAAATCCTTAGGGGAGGCCTTTGTCCAGCAGTGGACGATTTGTGGCTGATATGATGATGACACAATCAAATCTTTCCTCTTTATGATATTAGTATAGATAACCGCTCGCATATAAACACTATAATTATAAATAAGCTCCATGCACTCCAGCTCACTCCGTTAAGCCCGCGCAACAAGTAAAGTTCCTTAATAATAATAAACATACCTGAGCTTCCTACAAATGGGGGGCGGGAAGGGGGTGAGGGAGGGACGGTTGAAAATGAGCTAGGGCTACAGTGTTATCCCAAGTACAGTTAGGTGCAAACGTGAATAGCCTATCCTTAGTGCGATAGTCGTTTGCACAGATGAACCGTATTGCTTCTGTAAAAGACTCATTTTCATTCGTCTGTAAATAGGTCGTTACACCTTTTTCAGGGACTCCCTACTAGTGAAAACCATGTTATTATGGGTCATTTTCACTTGATAACCTTTCGGTTAACGATCTGTCATCCATATTTTTTTTATTCACAACTGGTAAGCCCTTGGCATCATCTCACCTGCTGATAAGTGACTATGATTCCGAAGATGGAAGCAGACTTTCCAAGATTCCCCAATGCAATGGAGAACTGGCTACCTTATTTTCAAGCTAGAACACATCAATGTTGTTAACACTGATGTTTGGCGGCAAGACTTAGATATGATGGTGGTAGCTAGCCAGGCGGGCTTAGAAAATGCCCTACCACCAACCAAACCGAGTCTTACAAGTTGACCCCGCCGGGGATCGAACCCGCGACCTCCTGGTGTGAAGCGAATGAACTATCCATTACGCCAAGGAGGCGGTTGAAATAAATAATGTCGATGTTTTTGCTGTCAACTGCTATACATACCTAACCATAGTGTACGATACCAAACACCATTGATATTTCCATCAAACTCGACATCGCCAGTCACTGGTCACCTACTTGAATGAATTGTCCCAAACGGCTGAACAACGGTGACTATGGCAGTGTGGGCTCGGCCTCCTTCGACTCGCCTCTCACCTCCCGCACGATTGCCATGTCGAGACGTATCTGTTGGCCAACTGTATGGATTCCTTTGTGACATTACGATGAAACTGTAGATGGCAACCCTACACTCGAGTGCAGCCCGCCCGGATAAGGAACGCTGAAATAGTATACTTAGCGCGGAAATTATGAACAAAACGAAGCACTGCAGAGTGCGAGCAAAGCAAGTTTTGATTATATTAGGTACTTTTATGAAGGTACTCGTATGTGATTACTTAATAACTTTAGAAATTCCTAAAAAAATAAAAAAAACCCTAAGGCGTAAAATTAACCCCATATACTGGCCAATCGGGTCGAAATGTATCCTATATCACTCACAGGATCAAGATAAGATAAGATAAGATAAGATAATTGTTTATTTGCAAGAATACTTTACAATTAGGTCTTAACATAATTAATAGGTAGTACTGTATTCAGCCGTCAAGAAAGCATGCAAATATTTCAGCAGGAACTTACAATTAAATTTTAAATTCTAAAAATTCTTTAACACTATAAAAATTGTGATTTAAGAGCCATTCTGTCAACTTATTTCTAAATAGGTTACCTTCTAACGTTTTAATTTCAACTGGAAGCTTATTAAACAGTGCGACACTCATATTAGAAATATTTCTTTTATATATATCTGAGTAACAAGGAGGTTGATGCAATAGATGTATATACTGAGCCCTTTTTTGTCTTATGGTAACATCTCTCAGGTTCCTAAAGTATTCTGGATGATTCTTGACAAATAGACAAACTTTCCTTATGTACAAGCAGGGCAATGGCAAAATATTTAATTCCTTAAACAATGGTCTGCAGCTATCTCTAAACCAGGAATTACAAATTGCACGTATACACCTTTTTTGTAGCTTGAAACTTTTGTCTGAGTCTACAGAGTTTCCCCATAGGATCAAACCATAACTAAGTATTGACGACACATGTCCATGATACGCTGTTAAAGCAGCTTCCTTTGATACAGTTTGTCTTAATCGTCTTAGTGCAAATACAAAACGTTCCAATCTATTACACACAAATTCAACATGATCTTTCCAATTAAGATGTTTGTCAATATTAATACCCAAAAATTTATATCCGCTAGCTTCTTCAAGCTTATTATTATTATAATTTACATTTAAGAACATTGGTTTAGTTGCATAGGAATGAAATTGTATAAATTTAGTCTTATTTATGTTCACACTTAGGTTATTGTTGTTCATCCATGTCATTATTTCCATTACAGCGGTATTTATTTTTGATTCAAATGTCATTTTGTCATTGTCGCATTCAACAACTAAAGTAGTGTAGACGTATTTAACGATACCTAATACGTTAAAATACTTCAAGCCGTTCAGTCTGTAGCAGGGAACATAGAAATCTACATACTAAATTTTTTTTTTTTTGTTTCTTCGCCCTTTTAGGGCAGGCTAAGGCTCATTGGCCATACCGCCTAGTCTTCAGTATATGTTTTTCAGCAGTATTATTTTGTAGAATTCACGTCTTCAGTATATTTTTCAGATTATGTAGTATTTTTCTTCTTTTCAGTCATCAAGGTCACTATTTCTGCACGTTCACATCATATCATTGTCTATAAACTACCTAACCTACATACTCTAGCAAAATGATAGCACTTTTGCTAAAGCTTGCACGGACTTCTTGTGGGAACTCGAAACACAGTATACACACTTTTATTTCATTATCCTACACAAGAAACACGTAAATGATACTTCGCTGATAAATACACTATCAATATTACACATCGAAAACCACTAAATGTATTTTTTCGGATAATAAAAGAAAAATGACAAACTGAACGCTACAAATTCCCGCCAAAAAGTCTCTACATACTTAAATTAATTTAAATAGTGGCATTTTTATTTTTAATTATATATAAATGTGTCTGGGTACAAGTTCTTTTGAGAAAGGCTTCATTTATTCATCTTATCATTATTTTTTATTTGCTTTGCTAGTTTTGGTGCATTACAAATCTTCGCTGGAGGTCTTGACAACATTTGCAGTAGGCTCATTCTGATAAAACAATGATTAATGGTACCTATGCAGTGGTTATCCTAAAAATTCTACCACAAATCATGTGTCAAAATAATGCATTGCATTGCAGCTAGTTCGCTCAAAACTGGACCTCGCGCCCTCATAATTAGATTATATGATCCAAATTCTCTTGAAAATTTCTGTGAAAATTTCATAACATTGATCGGGTTAAGGCGTTTAGAATAGTTTTTTTTTAAACTTTACTTTCTTTCAGTCATAAAACTCATAAACAACAAAAATGGTAACAAATAAACTTATGAAATCGACTAGTTGAGCTCAGACATATACTTGTACATACAAACAAATGTCCAACCTAACTAAAACATTCACTCGCTTACTTCGCTCGTCGATAAGAGACGAAGTCAATCTTTTTGGTTTTTATTTCCGATCTGTTTTTATATCATCTTTTTTGTCACGTTTACATTTTTCATTGTTTGTTTGTCATTGAATTCCATTCCCATCCTCATCCTTACGACTTTCCATCTTCCATATTTTATTAGCTTCTATTTTACGGTTTTTGGTAGATTTTCCTATTTTTTAAAAAGAACCCTGACCTTCCTTTCAAAATCCTTTAACAACTATTTCATCTCGTGCGAGCGACGGCGTACACGGAGGGTGGGGTAACTTATCCCCCCACATAAATTTTCCGACTTTTTAACCGACTTCAAAAAGCAGTCAACCCGTATACATTATTTTAAGTACGATCATGCTTAACTTTTTAAAGAGTAGTCCTATTTCGATTATTATTTTTTTAAGGTTTAGTACTTAAAGGGTAAAAACGGGACTCTATTACTAAGACTCCGCTGTCCATCCGTCTGTCTGTCTGTCCGTCTGTCACCAGGCTGTATTACATGAACTGTGATAGCTATACAGTTGAAATTTTCACAGATGATGTATTTTTGTTGCCCCTATAATAGCAAATACTAAAAATTGGAAAAAAACTAAATAATAAGGTGGTCTCCATACAAAAAAAGTGTTTTTTTTAAACGTGAAAAAACTAGCGCCATCTAGTATGATGGTACGGAACCCTTTTTATTAGTGGTTCTGACTCGCACTTGGCCGAATTTTTATAAGATGGATTATACTTTGCAGTTGGTCCCACACAAATTTCATCAAAATTGGTTTATTACTCTTTTAATAAAATTTACAAAAAGAAAAATGTAGCAAAATTGTTGTTTATGCGATCAAAGTCTGAAGTTTTTAACGTGTTCAGAATCATCCATTATGTTACATTATGTGGCAAAATATGTAACCGGCCACGTGATAAGAAGGTCATTGTACGAACCTAAGCCCAAAGGTATCCACTGCTGAACATAATATGCCGCCCCCCCAAGGACTTCAACAACGATCGGTCCTGCGCTGCCCGCTTCCAGCGGCTTTTTGCGACCTTCACTATGTCTGTTTATGACGTAGACTCTATGCTTAATCTCCCGGTGCGGGCTTGCCACTCGAGAACTTTACTGCCTTAACTCTGCCGTACACTATAAATTCTAACGTCTTGTTAATTTTTGTTTATTTTTTTATTTATTTTACTTTACTTTATTGAATAATATACAATCATTTGTTTTTGATACCTACTGTGAAATAGCCCAATAAATTCTGGTATTTCACAGTGGGTATCTTTACTTTATTTGGAAAACAAACAGCATTTGTATAGTTACCTGCAAATTGTTGTATTGTGCACTAAATAAAATATTTTATATTCTATTCTTCTCTATTCCATTTTATTCCATTCCATTCCACTCTGTTCTATTCTGTTCTATTATATTATAATTAAACTAAGTAGGTACGGTAAACTTTGAAAAACTTTAGACAAAATCTAAGAAGGTATTAAGACATAACATGAACCAATAAAATATAACAATTAGGGAACCGTATGAGAGTTAGTTACTTAACTCCCGAAAAGAATCGATTATTGAGACGAGGCGCCGGTGGAGAAGCGGAAAAACCCTTTTGCTACATCAATTTTTTTGGGCAATTACTACTAAATATCGGTCTTGCAAAAAATATTGGACATACTTAAGAATACTGTCTGATAATCTGCTAAATTTTAGTTTTTAAATTGAAGTCTTATGAGAAATAAATAAACATTGAAAAAGTGCAAAAGTGTGGCTATTTTCTTGACTCTTCACACGTAAAGGAAAAAACAGAGACAACTGTTTTACAAATGCCTCACCTTAAGTGATAATCGACACGTCCTACAACACTGTGTAACTGCGACTTAAAAACTTAAACTGAGAGGAAGTGTCTCCACGGCTTGTAATCGGATTACGCAGTGGAACTACTTGCAATGAAGCGGGACTCATTATGCGGGAGCCCGCATCGGGGGATTAAGCGGCATGAAGTATGAAAGAAGAATTTTATTGCACAAGTTACCGATTGCCGACCGCCACTTTGTCTGCATGGATAAGAATATATCTCGCTTGGGAACTAAAAGATGAAGATGTCTAGGTCTTTTTATCACTCAATCATGCACACTGAAACGGTTGAACACATTTGGGACACTGTATTTTCCAGGTGCTATAAATCAAAGGGCTGTTTTAGGGCTAACTCCAAAATTTCAAGTTGGATTCTGCTCATAACCCCAAGGGACCGATGGTCAAATTGCAAGAAATCGATCAACTGATCGGCCAACTTATTTTTGGGAAGTCCATTTAGTTGCGAGGGACGGGAGCCCAAAAACAGTCCTTTGATTTATGACATCCAACAATACAATGTCACAAAACCGTTCAACCGTTTCAGTGATGGACGTGTAGCAGCCGTTACGTAGAATCCGCCGGTTTCCAAAACGGCGCACTGAATGGTGCTGGATTGTAAAACGGCGGATTTTGCGCCGCTTTGTTAACCCTTCGCATACAAGGTGGGGTCTTTTAGACCCCAACGGTTTTAAAATCTAATATTTAAAAAAAAAACATAAAGGCGAGGTCTGTAATTTTGAGTAGCTGGGTTTGCGGCGTTGCCACTTTGACCTGTTGGGTTAATTCAGTGTTGCGCGGACGCTTCACTATGATAGACGTGTTTAGAGTCAGTGAGACGCATATTAGTTTTGTTAAGATTGTCTTAAAAATGGAAAAAATATATACCTGGAAGTTCCCAACACTAGTTACTATTTTAAGACTTATAATTATTTTCTATTTTTTCTTACATCATTCAAGTTTAAACGAGAATGCTTAGTTTTCAGTGTAAATAAGCCTCATGAGCCTCATATGTCACTGCAAAATTAAAACAAACCATTGTTTGCAAGTGAAAATTGACTTTTCATTGTCGTTTTAACTATCCTCTAAATTGATAAAAACGCATTTTTGAATGTAATTTTTTAAAGTGTATTTACACAGGAGTCACTTATGTTCGGGTCTTTTAGACCCCACCTTGTATGACCCGTGACTTTTTGTCACCAAGTATGCGAATGGTTAACGAGGTACTGAGGAAAAAAACTCCGCATAAAACCGATGATTTCTTCTTCGCGAAGCTCTTTGACTGTACAATCAATCAAACCATTAAAAAATATGTTACTCAGTAGTTTTTACACAAAGCGGCGCCTCATACAATACGGCGTATACTTTATTTCAGCCGAATTGTAATCTGGCTGATTGTGATGTCGCCGCATCAAAAACGCCGCCATTTTACAATCCGGCGTTGCGAGGCGCGCTGTTTTGTAAACCGGCGGGTTCTACAATAAGGCTTCCACATACACATAAATAAAGACATCTTTATCATCAACCGAAGACGTCCACTGCTAGACAAAAGATTTCTACAACGACCGGTCCTGCACTGCCGCATCCAGCGGCATCCCGCGACTTTAAACTGGTCGTCGGTCCACCGCGTGGGAGGCCTGCCTACGCTAGAACCAAGGTAACCCACTTAGCCCACAGAATCGGTGAACAGTAGCGGCAGTGGGCGAGGTTAAGGCTCATAGAACATATGGCCTTTGTGGCAGTAAAGTTCTCGAGTGGCAACCGCGCACCGGAAGCGTAGGAAGGCCTCCCACTCAGTGGATCGATGACCTGGTGAAGGTCGCGAGATGCCGCTGGATGCAGGTAGCGCAGGAACGTTCTTCGTAGAAATTCTTGAGGGGAGGCCATTGAACAGCAGTGGACGTCTTTCGGCTGATATGAGATGATGATGATCATTGTATTCTTTGGTAATAATGCTGTTCGGAAGACGGCTGTGGTAATAAGGCAGGCAGGTATAACATACTTGAGTCACACCCTGGACACTTCATACAACGGGCCAGAAATGACATTTCAAAAAAGGAATGACGGAACACACAAAATGACGGTGAAATACCATAAGTTCGAAAACTAAACTATAGTATAACCAATCTGTATCAATCTGGGTGACGAGGGGGTGAGGCCGCAATCTAGAGAGCAGCAGGGAGTATCCATACTGTATGTTAGTCATCATTACAGCTCATATACGTCCCCACCGAGGGGCTCGAGCCTACCCTGAATCAGGGCGATTAGGCCTTAGTCGACCACGCGGGCCCAGTGCGGGTTGGTCGACTTCACACACAACCTTCGAGTTTCTTCGCAGGCGTGTGCAGGTTTCCTCACGATGTTTTCCTTCACCGTTAAAGCAATCGGTAAGTATGTACGTAAGTTTTTGAAAAACTCATTGGTACATTGGCTGCCAGATTTGAACCCGGTACCTCTGGTTAGATGGACCGAGTCGTTACCGGTTGAGCCACCGACGCTTGTCATGTATGTATTGGTATGTTAGTACTAATATATTATTATATACTTTGCTTGAGTCCTCATAATTTAAATCACCAGTGCACTTGACTCGCGTTTTAAATTAATATCAATTAGATTCGAACTCCAGTCTAGACGAGTTAACGAATAATTAATGAGTATAGTTTAGTATAGCAATCGGGGCCGATTTTATAGCCGACAAGTGGTGCCAGTTAGCACTAATGAATTATTCAACAAAAATCGTACCTTTCAACATTTCAAGATGTTTATTCAAAACTAGCTGATTCCCGCGGATTCACCCGCGTGGACAACGTTTCTATGACTTTTCGCAGCAAGCGGCTGGTGAGCGTGAAAAAAGGAGACTTTGTTGTCATCTCAGGTCCGAATCTGTCTACCTATCAAATTTCAGCCAGATCTGTTAAGTAGTTTTTGCGTGTAAGAGTAACAAACATACATCTATACATTCACACAAACTTTCGCGTTTATAATATTAGCAGGATAGGTGCAAATTACACTCTTTATGATAGTCATAAAGTAGTGATTACATAACTAAACATGTCATTTGTGAAAAATAAAAAATCACTATTTAATAGCATCAAAATAATTACAATCAATGATATAAAACAAATTATGTCATTAGAACATGAAAACAATATGACACGAGAAGTTATACATCAAAATCATTGAATGTCATTAATGCCTTTGACAAGAGTGGGCCAGTTCACACGGACAGCACACGGTCACGTGTATAACGCGAGAGACAGCCATCGCTCCCATCCACCATATTAGAGGGAAAGGAACGACCCGGCTCCCGTTGCGCCACCTGTTGAAAATAATAATAATCTTATTAAAATCAGATTTCACCGCCTCCGTAGCGTAGCGTAATGTTGTTGAAGTGTTTGTATGAAAACGCCACTATGTCGGTTCGCCTCCAGGACCAGAACTCGAAACCTATCCAGTTGCAGCGAGGGGTGAGACAGGGAGACGTTATATCTCCGAAACTGTTCACCGCCGCCCTGGAAGATGTTTTTAAGCTTCTGGACTGGGGTGGACTCGGCATCAATATCAACGGCGAGTACATATCCCACCTCTGATTCGCTGACGATATCGTGGCCATGGCTGAGACTATGGAAGACCTAAGCACAATGCTCGATGGTCTCAGTAAAGTCTCTCAACAAATGGGTCTAAAAATGAACATGCACAAGACGAAAATAATATTAAATGTCCATGTCGCACCCATCCCTCTAAAGGTTGGAGACTCTACACTGGAAGTTGTTGACGAATATGTATACCTGGGACAAACAGTTCAGCTAGGCAGGTCCATTTTCAAGAAAGAGACGATCGACGAATCCAACTCGGCTGGGCAACGTTCGGGAAGCTTCGCAATATCTTCACGTCCCAAATACTGCAGTGTCTCAAGACTAAGGTCTTTGACCAGTGTGTGTTGCCAATGATACTGAGACATGGATGCTTACTATGGGCCTCATAAGAAGGCTCAAGGTCACCCAAAGGGCAATGGAACGTGCTGTGCTCGGAGTTTCTCTGCGTGATCGAATCAGATCAGACGAGGAGATCCGCAGGAGAACTAAAGTAACCGACATAGCTCACAAAGTCGCTAAACTGAAGTGGCAGTGGGCAGGGCACATAGCTCGTAGAACAGATCGCCGATGGGGCAGTAAAGTTCTCGAGTAGCGACCGCGCACCGGAAAACGTAGCGTAGGCAGGCCTCCCACGCGGCGGACCGACGACCTAGTGAAGATCGCGGGAAGCCAATGGATGTGGACAGCGCAGGACCGGTCCTCGTGGAAACCCTTGGGGGAGGCCTTTGTCCAGCAGTGGAAGATTTCCGGCTGATATGATGATGATGATGTAGCGTAATGGTTAAATCCATTAGTTTCACATCTGTAGTTCACGGGTTCGGTTCCCGGCGGAGTCTCACTTTGTATGACTCGGTTTGGTTGGTGGAAGGGGATTTCGTAAGCCCGCCTGGCTAGCTACCACCATCTTATTTAAGTCTTGCCGCCAAGCATCAAAGTTAACAGCATTTATGTGTTTCGGCTTGAAGATAAGACAGCCAGTTCCCCATTGCGTTTGGGAATCTGGGTAATCCCGCTTTCATCTTCGGCATCAACGTCACTTACCATCAGGTGAAATTCCGTTATCGTTACCAGATTTGTCATGAACTCCTTATCTATAAGAATTTCCACGACGACTAATAAAACTTCTTTTACTCATCAGTTTTGGCAGCTGCAGAGAACGAAAGACGCATCACTCCTGACTTGTAAATAGCGTAAATGTAAATAAAAAAGCGTAACCAAAAAAAAGCGTAACTAGAGGTCCCGGGTTCAAATCCAGACGGCCAATGTACCAATGAGTTTTTTTAACTTACGTACAAAATATACTTCCCGATTGCTTTAACGGTGAAGGAAAACATCGTGAGGAAACCTGCAACTCTGATTCCAGATGTGTATGAAGGTCGGGTTGCACACGTCCGTAGGTGTAAATCTAAATGCCCTACACGTGACCGCGGGTGATGCTAAGTGCAACACCAGGCAACCACCGTCTATCCCTGGGATAGCACGGTTAATTGTGCCACACGATAATATGGAGAATAGCGAGTAAAACATTAAGAAATTTTCTTTACATTCTTCATCATTCTATCTATTTCTTTTGTTCTTCAATCTTCACTCGATCCCTGGGACAGCACGGTTAATTGTGCCACAAGATAAGAAGGAAATTAGCGAGTTAAACATTAAGAAATTATCTTTATTTCCTTCTTCATTTCGTAGCGATGTGTTCTTCGCTACAGCTATCTCGACCAGAATGTGGTGGCTCCGATGGCCCTTTATTGACGAAAAACAAAAAAATTGAATTAAAATTGGTCCATTCGTTTAAGAACTACGATGCCACAGACAGACACACAGATACACCCGTTAAACTTATAACACCCCTCCATTGCGTGTAGAGTAGAAGGATCCATACAGTGGTCTAACGCCTTTGATAATTGCTTCATAGCCGACATCAGTACTACCGGTATTCAATGTATAAAGCATCCCGAGATTTGACTATGGAATATGGGGCTGTCCTCTGTCTCACATCTCGGCCTCCTCGCGATTGCCCTGTCAAGGAAGTCTGTCGGAGACGTTGGATTCTTAAGACTGCCGGTACGATGCTTTACACTCCTGGCAAAGTATATATAATAGTTCTAACATACAGTATTGGACACTCCCTGTCGCTTACTCCCTCATCATCCAGGTTGATACAGATTGGTTACAGTTTGGTTCTCGAAAGTATAGAATTTCAACGTGATTTCATTTGTTCCGTCATTTGTTTTTAGAAATGTCTTTTCTCGCCCGTTGTAAGGAGTGTCTGGAGTGTGATCCTGGTCTCCCACTTAGTTTTTAATTATTTTTTTTACAAATTGACCACTTATAATTAGTTAACAACCTCATTAATAACCCATTATCGTCCCCCAGCTGGGGCACGATTCCCTTCACAAACTCGGGTGGGTTAGGCCGTACTTCATACGTGGTAGCCAATTGGTTGTTGGAGATTGTAGGGCTACTAGATAGCAACTGGCATTAATGCCTTCCGAAGCACGGGAATGGTCGATAAAAATGCCAATAATTGTAAAACCCATCCAAGTAACGACCGTGCTTAACGTAAGTTAACCTAAGTGATGGAGATAACCACGCAAGTAGCACCAAGCTACGAACGCTTATTTTAACTATGTTGTAGGCGTCGTTTAATTATCAGATTATATACAGGATGTAACAAAATTGGTGTAGGTCCCGTTATCTGAGGGTTCTACTCGTCATACTGAACAACTTTCTCTAAGGAACCCATTGTCAATTCTCAAAAAATGTTTGGAACCCTCCATACTAAAATGCACAAAATCGGTCAATCAGCTGATCGATTTGTATGAAGAGTATAAATTTTTTTTTACATTTTCAGCAAAGTCGTGGAACAAAAGTTGTTGTATGATAAGTAGAAGCCCAAGTTAACGGGACCTACACCAATTTTGTTACACCCTGTATATTTTTACAAGAAGTGACCGGTCGTCATGGAAATCCTTGGGGGAGGCATTTGTCCAGCAGTGGACGTTTTTCGGCTGATTTGTTGATGATGGTCTATGAAATAAAGTAAGCTGAACAATAGAGCCAGGCGCAGAGATTTGTTACCATAGATGGGTTATGCACTACCAAACAACATTTGAAAATCGAAGCCATTTACACACACATTATTATAGGTAGTTCCCTTCTATTGCACTGAATGTTACTAAGAAAAGAGATGCCAATTGGCATCATTTTTTTGCTTCACTTTTTAGACACATGTAACCTATCTACCTCCCCTTATATATAGCATATCTCTGGCCAGGCGTATAAAATTTCGTAAGTGTATATATGTAGGTATGCTTGTGAAAACCCATCCAGGTATCAACTGTGCTTAAGGTCAGTTATCCTGAGTGATAGATGCAACCACGCAAGTAGCGCTGAGCTACGAACGCTTATTATAAACTATGTTTTAATCGCCGTTTAATTATCAGATTATATCTTTGTAACAATGCAGGCTGAACAATAGAGCTAGCTGGTTCACATGAGGGCATTATGTGCGGATTAGGTAGACCCCGCTTGCGGCCGTCTACTCGGACAGCAATATCGCCTAGTGTGGAGCGTTGCAGTGGTCAGATTTAGGAACAGAGTTGTTTTAAATATTCCTTATAATTGTGCAATAAGCATTTAATTGCAAAAATTATTTTACGGGGTTTCGTAATCTCTACTAGGAACGTGTACAGGTTCGTTTTGTTCGTCTGTCCATCTGTCAGTCACAGCGATCGTGAATTTTATATTTTTAAACCAAATTGCATAAGATAAGATAAATCTGTATTTAAAAAAAGTTACGCTACAAATGTTGACAGTGACCCGACACTAGGCAACGCCTGTATCGTGGTGGTCATAAATACGATTAACAAGATATTACTATTACGCGGCTGCGTCATTCTGGATTGTTAAGAGAATTAACAAAATTATACAATTAAAAAATAAAATAAAAAATTAGTACTAAAACTTGCATTTTTATACTTTGTTCGTAAGTGTGTGTGTTCGTGTGTGTGAAGTATAAATTTAAAATAGACCTAAATAAAATTTTAAAAAGAACCTGGAGTTCCACTTTATAACAGTGAATCATCGTAAAATATACGAGCCCTGAGACAATATTAATTGCTCAACTATTTAAAAAAATATATATTCAACAGTTTATGTTATTTCTAATAGCACTTTTGAAGGCACCCAAAGGAGTGTTAAAGATGTCCATATCAGAAAAAACATTATCGAAGTTGCGTGTCGATCGTCTGAACAAACTTTTTTTTTATTTCAAATTTAATATACAATTATTTTTATCTTACGTCACATAACACATCTCCTGCCACGACGATGATGATAATTAGATGACAATGATTATGACAACTAGAGTGGACAGTGGCACCGAAAGTGTTAAGGGATCATGACGACATTTACCGACACCTCGCACTTCAAAATTCATAAAGCTGTTTAGGCTACAAACTCAGCCAAAGAAACATACATACATACAGCCAACATTAAGGGCATATTGGGCAGTCGGGTAAAAAGATTCAGCCAAACAATCATACATACATCTCACATACATACATACGCCCAAAAATCATTACTCTCTTTTTTTGGGTAGTCGCTTAAAAACAGTCACTCTTTTCGAAATACTTAAGTTTAAAAAAAGTATTTGAATTCCACTGGGGCAAACGAGTGTTTGCAAGTGCCTTGCGGAATCGCTATCCACTACCGACTAGTTTAGATCCCCCCCACACTCCCCGGAAGGAGTGGGGGTTTCAAAATTGAAAATGCAGTTTCATACTGAGTGACGTGTGACGTCATTAGACGTTGTGAGCGGCTTTCATTGAAAATGCACACTGCATTCTAGAGGAACTTATCAAATATGAGCAGCAGGTTTTGAGCTTCCCTTTTGTCCTCGTATTTATAATGTATAGCCAGGGGGTTGTGAACGTGCATAATATACGTCAGTGCCTTAACAGGTATTTTAATTATTTATGTTAACTTCTGAATTTTCCTTTGGCACTTAAATAAAAGCAATAAAATATGCTCATTCAATAAGTAACTTATAACACTAGATGGAATATGTACTGAAAAACATAATTTCAAAATTTAACCAATTTATGCACGCTATATTATTAATAGCACTTCAATAAAGGTGTTAAAACATACTTCTAAAATCAGCGATGTCTAACACTCAATGGGTTATGCATTAAAAAAAAAAGAAAACCGATTCCATTTATGCACACAATACTATTATTGGCACTTAAAATAAAGGTGGTAAAACGTACTCCTACAACCAGCGATGTATTACACTAGATGGGTTAAACAAAGTTAAACAAAATTTGAAAATTAAATCTATTTACACACACAATACTATTATTGGCATCTAAATAAAGGTGATAAATCATATTCCTACTATCAGCGATATGTTACACTAGATGGGTAAATTATGACAAACTTTGAAAATTAAATTTATTTATGCACACACTACTATTGTTGGCATTTAAATAAAGGTACTTAGGCTCCATATTTTTTTTGTCTTATCCATGTCTTGCCGCCAAAAATCAATGGTCACAGCCTTCATGTGTTCTGGCATGAAGATAAGATAGCCAGTTACCCATCTTGGGAATCTTGGTAAGCCCGCTTCCATCTTCGGCATCATCTTTACTCAATTGCGGATAAAAAAGTAACTAAGTAATAAAATAAATTAATATAATGAAAAATAAAAATAAAACTATTTCATCTTAGACTACATTCCATAATATTTGGTAAGTAACACAAAAAAAATCAGCAATAACTAAATATGTTTATCAGTATTCAGTAAGTAATTAGAACTGTTAAAATTTCACACTTTTTTCAAAAATTTATGTTATAACTTATATTAATGGTAGTTTAAAAATACTACTTCTTGTAAATGAATGCACCGATTCTAATGAAACTTTATACTACACATCAGCTAGTCACAAAATTCTTGTTTGTACATATATTTTTCTGAAATACTTTATAAAAATAATTAGCGAAGGTCAGTGGCAACTTTAATGTAATATTGGGTTAAAAATTAAATTTCTTGATTTATTAAAACACAAGCGAGACACATTACAATTTATTTAAATGAGAGGTGATGCCAAGAGTACTACTCAATTGTGCATTAAAAAAATAACCCATGGATCGTTTCACCCAGAATTTGTAAATGGCACAATCCATTCAGTCTGTAATCATCTTTAGGATGCTGTTGATGTCATACCATGTAAACTCCTACACTCTTAAGTATCTGCGAACCCACGACGAATGGCAAACAAACGGCGATAGCAGTTTTCACCTCTTAAAAGTTAAACGATTGTAATCAATTTTTGATAGCTTTTCAGTCAGAATAAAAGCTAGGTTTATAGGTTTCATATTTTAAATTACGATATAAAAATAAACAAATAATGGCCGAAATCAGTTTTGTGTGAAAACATAGAACGACAAATAAAATTGTACTTATTAATTGTATTGGAAAAACCTATAAACCTAGGTTTTGTTCTGACTGACAACCTGTAAAAAATTGGTGAAAATCAGTTAACTTTTAAGAGATGAAATTTGTAATCGCCATTTGTAAAAGGAACAGGTTTAAAATCATCTTATGGGGAGGTAGATAGGTTACAAGCGTCATCAAAGTGAAGCAGTTGCTTCTATTAACCTCCTAAGACCCCACGTACAATAAATGTGCTAAAACATACTTTAACAATCAGCGACGTGTTACACTGGATGAGTTTTGCACTGAGAAAAATAAAAAAAATCGAACACATTTACGCACACAATAGAACATGATTATAGCCATGTTTAGGAAATTCCCTACCACCAACCAAACCGTGTCTTACAAAATAAGAGCCTGCGAGGAATCAAAACCGCGACCTCCAGGTGTGAAGTGAATGAACTAACCTTAATGCCACGGAGTCAGTCGAAGCGGTCTTCTACTAACCTAGTGATATTATATTTTTTATCATCATCATTATAGTAGGCGAAAGTCGTCCACAGCAGGACAAAGGCCTCCCCTAAGATGTCTACGATGATTATACATTTTTTTAAATATTTTTTTTCTTAGTACCTACGTCTCTTTATATAACTGTGGCGTAGATATACAGAGTGTTACAAAATTGATGCAGGGACCGTTCACTGGAGGTTTAACTTATTATACTGAACACCTTGTCCCAGTAGACCTATCTATAGTCAATTCGCTAAATTTATTATACATTCAAAGAGCCTCGCAAGCAAGGCTCCCCCCCCTGATTTGCTTCAACTGACGAGTTGGGGAAACTGACGAATTTAGTAAACTGACGAGTTATGGAAACTGACCAGTCATAACCCGACACTGACGATTGTTGGAAACTGTCGAGTTATGGAAACTGACCAGTTATAACCCGACCCTCAGGAGTGTTGAAAACTGACGAGTTATCGAAACTGACCAGTCATAACCCGACACTGACGATTGTTGGAAACTGACGAGTTATGGAAACTGACCAGTTATAACCCGACCCTCAGGAGTGTTGAAAACTGACGAGTTATCGAAACTGACCAGTCATAACCCGATCATGAGGAGGGTTGGAAACTGATGAGTTATGAAAACTGACCAGTCATAACCCGACCCTGACGAATGTTGGAAACTGACAAGTTATGAAAACTGACCAGTCGTTACCCGACCCTCACGAGTATTGAAAACTGACAAGTTATGGAAACTGATCAGTCAAAACCCGACAAAAGAACTCTTCATACAAATCAATCAAATGATTGACCAATTTTGTGCGCGACGAAAATTATTTTTGAGATTTTATTACGGTACCCTTAAGGCGCAGTGGTACCTAAAAATCCGCTTAAACAGGTTTTTAGATTTCATTTTTGAAGCATTTAACAGTAAATCTAAAATCTAGGAAAACATATTGGTATTATTGAGAATAGTAACGAGGGACTATATCGAATGGAAACAAGATTGAATAAAGTTGGCTCGATAGAATAATTTCGCAAAGGTAACTCTTTTCGAGCCATTTTATCGTCTATTTTCGGTTTTATTCTTAAAATAAGTAATTTGATAATATAATTTATTAACTAAAATAAAGTTCATAGTTGACTGAAGGGAAAACATCGATTGGATTTTTATTTAAGATAAATATGATAAAAATAAAAACGAAAACAACAAAAAAGTGCAAAAGTGTGGTTATTTTCTTCCCTCTTTACACGTCAAAGAAAAAGTCAAAGACAGATTTTTAAGTACCACTGGGCCTAAAGCGTTGAAAAAAGCGTCGGTGGCTCAACCGGTTACGACTCGGTCCTCCTAACCAGAGGTACCGGGTTCAAATCCGGACGGCCAATGTACCTATGGCTTTTCCGAAACTTAAGTACATATACTCACCGATTGCTTTAACGGTGAAGGAAAAACATCGTGAGGAAACCTGCACAACACACACCTGCGAAGAAACTCGAAGGTTGTGTGTGTAGTCGACCAATCCGCACTGGGCCCGCGTGGTCAACTAAGGCCCGATCGCCCTAATTCAGGGTAGGCTCGAGCCCCTCGATGAGGACGTATATGAGCTGATATGAGGGCCTTAAGGAAAGTTGTTCCCTATGATGAGTATGCCCAATTAATGGTGGATCCTACAACAATTTCGTTACCTACATCCTGTAATCCCCGTACACAGTGCCAGTATCATTGGATAGTATATAAAATTAAAACCATCCTTACTTATAATACTTTCTTACAGTGTTTGTTTGTTTGTTACCTTTACACGATTCAACACCTCAACCAATCTTGATTATATGTAGCATACAGGTAGCCTGTGTCACTGGGAAGTACACAGTAGGTTACTTTTTATTCCGTAAAAATAGCATAGTCCGGTTCAGTCCTTGAGGGAACTGCAAAAATACATTTTTTTTTGGTTAATTTCTTTAACATCACAACGGAACAATGGATTTTTGTGATTTTTGCACAGAGAGTGTTGAACATTATTTACTAATTAGCACAATCCTAACATAGTTCCCGAGGGTTTTGGGGAAAACTCATTTCCACGCTCGCGTACATCGCCGTTCAACGAATTGGTTTTTTGTATAGAATTGATTGAGGGGGTGGGAAGTGACTTAGAAAGCCAATCAGAATAGCCCGATATAGTTCCTGAGGGATCTGGACAAAACTCACAATCACGCTCCCGAGCCGCTTGCGGCTCGCGCACCACTCATCCTCAAAGAAAGTCATGTAAACGATGTCCGCGCGGGCGAAGCCGCGGGCAAAAGTTCATATTAATAAAAAAACAAGATTTCTAAACGGAAAATACAGATAGTGTAATATGGAATAGTTCTAGAATGCCCCGTAGACCTGCGATTTCGTCCAGTGAAGCGAATTGCTTTTACCTCTGTAACTTTATCACATCAGCTTATAAATACGTCCCCACCGAGGGGCTCGAGCCTACCCTGAATTAGGGCGATCGGGCCTTAGTCGACAACGCGGGCCCAGTGCGAGTTGGTCAACTTCACACACAAACTTCGAGTTTCTTCGCAGGCGTGTGCAGGTTTCCTTACGATGTTTTTCCTTCGCCGTAAGAGCGTCGGATAAACGTACATATGAGATCGAAATTCTAAAACACATTGGTACGTGGCATGATTCGAACCACGACCTCCCGGATAGGAGGTAGCGGCCCTTGCCTTTGCGCCACCGACGCTTTTTATTCTCTGTAACTTACCGCGGACAAATTTACATGAAAGTCGGAAAGTTTTGCTTTCATCTAAGCAAAGAGAATAATAATCTGTGATTGTTCACAGATTACTAATTAGTTAGTACAGTACAGTAAGTACAGAATAATTATATATATTATGATACTTCATAAAAAATAATTTTCGGAAAACCTTAAAACTTTTATTTAATAGCTTTCAATATTGCATCGTCACGCGATATATATAAGCATGCAAAATTTCAGCTCAATCGGAAACCGGGAAGGGGGTGAAATTTAACTTGCAAGATTCCAAATAAACAAACATACAGCATACATTGCAATTTAAATAAAAGCTTTTTAAAATATGTCATTGTCAAGCATCCAGTCAAGCGGAGTTGAACGAACTTCAATCGGAAACAATGACATGAAAACTGCATATTTTTGTCGGCTAACAGTCGGGATCGGGAAAACGGGAGAAAAGAGGAAAAAACAACAAATCTCGTTAATTTACGTCGTAACTTGTTGACAGCCATCCATTAGGGTGACCAATAAATAGCGAATGGCGGGACATTGCTCTTTGTAGGGTTTCTATACACTGAAAATGCGAAAATGGAAAATTATAATTTATCAAATAAATTAATTTAAGTACCAATAATTGAAAACGCTGAACACGTTAAAAAACCGACTTCCATCGCAACAACTAAGTACATTTTTGCATTATTATTTTTGGTTTTTGTTCATTTTCTAATAAAGTACTACACCGATTTTGATAAAATTTGTATGGGACCACACTGAAAGCACTAGCTTTCAAAAAAATAAAGAATCATAAAAATCGGTTGACCCAGTTTAAATTTATGAGGTAACAAACATAAAAAAAAACATACAGACGAATTGAGAACCTCTTCCTTTTTGGAAGTCGCTTGAAAATGTAGTACAAAGCACCCCACGCTTTATCAAGTGGCAGTGCACAGGGCACATGGCTCGTAGATTAGATGACCGTTGGGGCAGTAAATTTCTCGAGTGGCGAACGCGCACCGAAAGACGTAGCGTAGCCTCCCACACGGTGGACCAACGACTTGGTGAAGGTTGTGGGAAGCTGATGGATGTGGGCAGCGCAGGACCGATCGTCGTGGAAATCCTGGGGGGAGGCCTATGTTTAATAGTGCACGTTTTTCGGCTGATATTATGATTTAAAAGATACGAAAAGCTGTTAATGTTAGTTGTTGTTACTAGTTTACAGTGCACTGTAGCGCGTTGGGAATCTTCAAGCTATTACGTCCCCACTGCTGGGGTGCAAATCTCTTCCCAAGCTCGAGAAGGTTAGGCTTAGGTTGTAGGGCTAGTCGAACCCCACTGTCATAAGTTTTTCAAGCCACCTATAAAGCATCTGACACGGCTTAACGACATCCATCTAGTAATAGCAACCAGCAGCAAAGGCTTAACGTGCCTCACGGAAAGGCTCAGGAAAATGCCACTAGCAGTCAAACCCATCTAGGTAATTACCATGCTTCGGGTCAGTTAACTTGAGTGATCAATCCAATCATGCAAATCATATACAGCACTACGACTGCTTACGACAAGGCAAGAGTGAATAATGTATTATTTGTGTTTTTTTTATCCACATTTGTTAAGCCCTTGGCATCGTCTAACCTGATGGTAAGTGACGATGATGCGGAGGATGAAAGCTGGATTATCCAGATTCCCCAGCGCAATGGGGATCTGGCTATCTTATCTTCAAGCCGGAACACATCAATGCTGTTAACACTGATGTTTGGCGGCAAGACTTAGATAAGGTGGTGGTACTTAGCCGAGTGGGCTATGAAAATGCCCTACCACCAACCAAACAGAGTCTTACAAAGTTGACCCCGCCGGGAATCGAACCCGCAACCTCCTGTTGTGAAGCGAATGGACTAAACATTACGCCACGGAGGTGGTTTATAATTATTTATTATTTTTATTTTTTATTGTTCAATAGAAACAAACAGTCATTTAAATAAATCTATAAAACGTCCTACTTCAATATAGACCTATAGTTTCCTTAATTATTAAAGTACTAGCTTTTTCCCGCAGCTTCACCCGCGAGGACATCGTTTTAATGGCTTCCTTTAAGGGTGATTAGTAAATTATGTCGTTTCCCACCTACTCAACCATCTCTGTGCAAAAAATCACAACTATCGAGTATTTTTTCAGTTCTCTCAGGAACTGCATCAGATTATTCTATTTTCCCGTGATAAAAAGTAGCCTATTTCCTTTCCCGTGACACAGGCTACCTGCATGCCAAATTTTATAAAGATTGGTCAAGACGTTGAAGCGTGAAAAGGTAACAAACAAACAGATTTTCACATTTACAATATTACAATATTAGTAAAGATTATACCTATTAATTTACAAACAGCCATCGCTGTTATTTTTATTTTTCTGTAATACCCTCGATTATATCGTCAGGTAAAATGCAGTTAAAAACAAAGTGCATTTTAGTGACAGCCCTACAGTTAGCAAACGGTCCAAAGTCCCATCTGGTCCCGCCAGTACTGTTTTTACCTCGCGGGGGTGAAGGGACGGCTGAGGGGGTCTGACAAAATTTAATATGAATGTCCACAAACAAACCCGTCTCGTCGTAAAAACAGCGACCGTTCGTAGCCTGAACAAAGGACTTTCCGTCGAACTGAAAATAGTAGTTTAAGCTTACAGTGTGAAGAGACCTGCGATGTTTTAACGATATGTTTTTTAGTACGAAGTATCGTCAACGATTATCTTATCTGTGGTATCGTCAAGATTTTTCTGTAGTTCATCTTTCAGTAGATACCTTCTTCCCATAAATAATCAAACTTTGGCTAGTGCTCTCTCTTATCGTGGTGTTATCCAAGGGATAGACGTAGGTTGTCTGGTGTTGCACTTGTGCAATGCTACATTTATGCACATCTGGAATCATATATGTGCAGGTTTTCTCACTATGTTTTCCTTCACCGTTTTGACAATCGATAAGAAAAAAACTGAGCTTAAAAAGTTTAGACAGAATGCTGTGAACTGTCGAGTAAAGCCACTTCTTGAAACATGTCGTGTACGTGTTTGCGTATGTGCGTGTTTGCATTTGTGCATGTTTGCGTGTGTGCATGTTTGTGTGTGTCTGTGTATGTGTGTTTGCGTGCGCGCATGCGTGCATGCGTGTGTGTGTATTCGACTACATCTTAGTATACAGGGTGACTGGTTGAACGACCGACGCGTTTAAGGAGGTAATCTAGTAACCCATGTACATTCCCTCTCGGTAAAAAAAAGTGAAAATTATTATTATGCTAGTGGTGAAGTAATTCCCCTAGGGCTTTCAGACCACAATACAGCTCAGATAATAAATATTCCTGTTAAAAATAAACAAACCACCATGTCCAGTTATTTCATAGTAAAAAGAGATTACAATCAGGAAAACCAAAATAAATTTCGTGAGTGTTTAGCCAGTTTATCTTTCTCAGAGATTTATGAAGTTTCGGAAGTAAATGAAGCATATGACATTTTTTATGAATTAATTAAATTATTTTACGAACTATGTTTTCCCAAATTTATTATTAAAATAAAACCTGGTAAGCGCACACCAGCTTGGATAACGACAGGAATAAGAAAAAGTTGCCTGACTAAAAGAAAGTTAAGATTTAAATACTATAAAGAAAAGACTAAACTTAATAAAACTTATTACATAAAATACACCAGAATGTTGAGGCGTTGCATCGATGCTTCGCAAAAAAATCGTAACAATACATACATATTAAGATCTAACAATAAATGCAAGGCATCTTGGAATATAATAAAAGGTGACAAAAATATGATAAGAACGATCGATGAATTACAATTTGATAACGTTTTAGTAACTGACCCAAAAGATATAGCTGAAAAATTAAACAATTACCTTATTAATCTAACTAATAATAATAGTGACAATAATCCAATTAACGGCAACACAAATAAAATAACTATTAAAAATACAATCTTTCTTGATCCTTATAGTACAAATGAGATTAAAAACATCATATCGGCACTCAACAACACTAAGGCGGAAGGTTTTGATGAAATATCAACACAAGTGATGAAATACTGTAAAAATGAACTAGCTCCTGTACTGACTTACTTAATCAATCTCTCCTTTGAAACTGGATGTTTTCCCAACCTCCTTAAAACTTCGGTAATTAAGCCTTTATACAAAAAAGGAAATAGATCAGACCCGAAAAATTATAGGCCTATCACTCTAATACCTATCATATCGAAAATATTCGAAAAAGCAATGCATAAGAGAATAACAGAATTTGTTACTAAATATGAAATCATAAGTAAGGTGCAATATGGATTCCAGTCAAAAAAATCCACTTCTTTGGCATGTTATAATCTTATAAACCAAGTTACAAGAGCTTTGAATGTGAAAGAAAGGGCAACAGTAGTTTTCTTTGATATGACAAAGGCGTTCGATTTCGTTTCGCATCGAATACTTTTACGAAAACTAGATAATTATGGAATAAGAGGGCCCGCATTAAAATGGCTATCTTCATATCTAGAATATCGAAAACAATGTGTAGAGATTTCAAGACTCAGCAAAGACTTAGTTTTAACAGCTCATAGATCTGAATTTAAATTTAACCATTATGGGGTACCCCAAGGTAGTATTTTAGGACCTCTACTTTTTAATCTCTATATTAATGACCTTCCTAACGTGACTAAATATGATTGCACTCTATTTGCCGACGATGTGTCTATTGTTGTAACTTCTAATAAAATTATTGACATACAAACCTATGAATATGACATCATAAATACTATTAATTTAATCGTTGACTGGCTGCATAGTAATAATTTACAATTGAATTTAAATAAGACAAACTACATGCAATTTGTTAAACACCGTGAAAATGTTGACAAGATTAGTTTGAATTACAATGGACACTTTCTTCAACAAACACATGAAAGTAAATTCTTAGGACTAATTTTGGATGATTTATGTAATTGGAAGTCACATACAGAGAGCGTTTGTAACAAGATAAATAGCTATATTTATGTTTTAAGTAGACTTCGTAGAGTAACTTCTCAAAATGTCGTTCTGTCTGCATATTATGGCTTTGTTCATTCTGTACTCGCATATGGCCTCTTGTTGTGGGGCAACAGTACTGATTCTCCTAGGGTTTTCATAGCGCAGAAAAAGTGCGTTAGGGCTATGTGCGGAGTAGAACCAGATAAGCCATGCAGACCTCTTTTTAAAAAGTTGGGCATATTATCACTTCCATCTATGTACATATTATATGCCATAGGTAATTTTGTTAAATCAAACAATCATTTATTTCTTAAAGCAGGAGACATTCATTCCCGTAATATTAGAAATCTAGATCGTTTGGTTTATGAAGTGAGACCTTTGACCACAATTTACCAAAAAAATTGTCATGCTATGTGTATCAAAGTATATAATGCGCTTCCAAGTGAAATAAAAATCTTACCACAACCACGCTTTCGTAAAAACCTCAAAAAATGGCTTAAGGAAAAAATATTCTATTCAATCAAAGAATTACTTGATCCAAACACTTGATTATTCTGTTGATGTCAAATCATGATAAGAAAACGATTTTCATTTTCATTTTGTTTTTTTTTTTACATGAATGCCATAATTTATATTTACTTTTTTTTTTGTATGTCGTACTAATGACTAAATGTGCTGAACCTCACTATGTTTGTAAGATCTATTGTATTTACCACATTTACTGCAGTAAAATATCTTTATCTTTATCTTTATCTTGAAATAAGTGTGATTTTCTCATTTTTTGAAATGTGAAATATCTGTAATTTTGCTTATACTGTGCGGAGCGCATGTTATCTTTCTATCGGAGTCGTTGTCAGCTGTAGCGTACGCGTCATAGCGAGCGTAGTAAACGCTAAAAAAGGAGATGGACCTTTTAAAAATAAAAAATAATAATAATAAATAGGTGGTGGTTTTTTATGCTTAATGGAATGGGTATCGGCTTCTTATACACCTCCTTATATGTGTGGGTTGTTCATCTAGTCACCCTGTATACTATCGAGTATTTCGAAGTGGTTTTGATGCCTACATGAGCGGGCACAATATACGGACTAGTTTGGATTGGTTTTGGTGCCTATGTGAGCGGATACAATATACGTACTAGTTTGGATTGGTTTTGATGCCTATGTGAGCGAGTACAGTATAAATTCGTACCACTTACTTTGCAGATTTATATTATTTTGTCCTTTTTGTTTCTGCGTTGATATCGTTTTCATGACAGACAAACAAACAAACAAAAAATTCATAAACTATTTAAACGTTTTTAGTTACTCATTTAAAGTCAGTTTTTTTTCTAATATCTTCAATGTAGGTAAAGATTTTTTTCCCTTAGATTTTATCTATATATATAAAAATGAATTGCTGTTCGTTAGTCTCGCTAAAACTCGAGAACGGCTGGACCGATTTGGCTAATTTTGGTATTGAATTATTTGTGAAAGTCCAGAGAAGGTTCAAAAGGTGAATAAATATGAAAACGCTCGGAATTAAATAAAAAAAAAATTTTGGTTGACTTCACACACAACCTTCGAGTTTTTATACATACATCTTATTATTATATTATATATATGTATATATAAAAATGAATTGCTGTTCGTTAGTCTCGCTAAAACTCGAGAACGGCTGGACCGAGTTGGCTAATTTTGGTATTGAATTATTTGTGAAAGTCCAGAGAAGGTTTAAAAGGTGAATAAATATGAAAACGCTCGGAATTAAATAAAAGAATAATAATTTTGGTTGACTTCACACACAACCTTCGAGTTTATATACATACATTAAGTATATTTTTTTGCTGTTCGTTTGTCTCGCTAAAACTCGAGAACGGCTGGACCGATTTGGCTAATTTTGGTATTGAATTATTTGTGAAAGTCCAGAGAAGGTTTAAAAGGTGAATAAATATGAAAACGCTCGGAATTAAATAAATAAAAAAATATTTTGATTGACTTCACACACAACCTTCGAGTTTTTATACAATTATTAAGTATATATTTTTGCTGTTCGTTTGTCTCGCTAAAACTCGAGAACGGCTGGACCGATTTGGCTAAGTTTGGTATTGAATTATTTGTGGAAGTCCAGAGAAGGTTTAAAAGGTGAATAAATATGAAAACGCTCGGAATTAAATTAAAAAAAAAATTTTGGTTGACTTCACACACAACCTTCGAGTTTTTATACATACACTTCAGTATATTTTTTTGCTGTTCGTTAGTCTCGCTAAAACTCGAGAACGGCTGGACCGATTTGGCTAAGTTTGGTATTGAATTATTTGTGGAAGTCCAGAGAAGGTTTAAAAGGTGAATAAATATGAAAACGCTCGGAATTAAATAAAAGAATAATAATTTTGGTTGACTTCACACACAACCTTCGAGTTTATATACATACATTAAGTATATTTTTTTGCTGTTCGTTTGTCTCGCTAAAACTCGAGAACGGCTGGACCGATTTGGCTAATTTTGGTATTGAATTATTTGTGAAAGTCCAGAGAAGGTTTAAAAGGTGAATAAATATGAAAACGCTCGGAATTAAATAAATAAAAAATTATTTTGATTGACTTCACACACAACCTTCGAGTTTTTATACAATTATTAAGTATATATTTTTGCTGTTCGTTTGTCTCGCTAAAACTCGAGAACGGCTGGACCGATTTGGCTAAGTTTGGTATTGAATTATTTGTGGAAGTCCAGAGAAGGTTTAAAAGGTGAATAAATATGAAAATGCTCGGAATTAAATAAAAAAAAATCCAAAAATAAAAATCAGTCAAAAAAAATTTGATTTTAGGGTAGGGTAGTGTAGTGTAGGTGTAGGGTAGTGTAGGGTAGGGTAGGGTTGGGTAGTGTAGGGTAGGGTAGGGTAATGTAGTGTAGGTTAGGGCAGTGTAGTGTAGTGTAGAGTGGAACGAAGTTCGCCGGAACAGCTAGTAAAATATAAAAAATATACCTATTAAAGATACATTTGGTGTCTCCATCTCGGAGAAGAAAAGCTTTCAAAAAGAATTCGATTTGTAAGTTTAGCCTATGTAATCACCCTTAGGAGCGAGAGCGTCGGTGGCGTAACGGCTAGGGCCACCGCCTCCTGTCCGGAAGGTCGTGATTCGAATCTACCACGTACCAATGTGATTTCGAATTTAGATTTCATATGTACGTTTATCCGACGCTCTTACGGTGAAGGAAAAAATCGTGAGGAAACCTGCACACGCTTGCGAAGAAACTCGCAGGTTGTGTGTTAAGTCGACCAACTTGCACTGGGCCCGCGTGGCCGACTAAGGCCCGATCGCCCTAATTCAGGGTAGGATCGAGCCCCTCAGTGGGGACGTATATGAGCTAATATGAATGAATGAAAATCACCCTAAGGAAATGTTCGTAGAATGCCATGACTTTTCAGCGTCGACCAAATGTCATTCCCATACTTTGTTTTGCCGCTGTCGCTGTCCCTCAAGGTCATGGCCCGGCCCTGAAGAGTACATACGAACGAAAATGCATACAAAACAGCTGAATCGAAATTACCAAGAGTTCAATTTCGCAAAGTATTTATGGAGTATCTCGAATAGCGAAGGATTGTGACATCTGACCTGCTTCTACGCGTTGGAAGAAAATATTGCATCTCTCTCGCTCCGTATGCAAGTGAAATCTAATTCGAACGACACAGTATACCAACAATAGCGGAAAAATCACACGTAGAGCTATGAAACGGTTTGAATTGGCTATTATTTAATTTAATTTTACCACTTTAACCAAATTCATAGTTTTTTTTAGAAGAACCACACATTGATTGCTCCCTCGCTGCGTTAAGTCCCTCGAAAGTAAAAAGAAATGGCATCTTCGTTCTAACTAAAAAAAAATTCAGGCAAAAGGTAGTGAGAAAATAATTCTAGATGAAAAAAAACACGACTGGGAAAATAGCGGCTTGAATCATTTGCGAAAGGAAAAAAGGTAATGGAATAAAACGCGAATGGAAAATTTTGCTACTGAGAAATTAATAAAGTGGCATGTCAATACAAGTCAGTGGGCATGAATGGATCATCAACACCAACTTTTCTTTCTCCTAAGTACAAACATGTTAAAACTCGGCTGGTTACATCTGATTCTACGTTAGGTTTCCCAACAAGTACCAGCAAGCAAAGAGAACAAAAAAAATAAGCCACATTTTGAGACAAATCTTTCTGAAAACAGCTTTGAAAACAATCGCCATAACATGGCATCCTCCTCACCTAAGTTTCTCCAGGATTCTGCTAATCATGCGTCAGTAGTTTTGCATTCCAGACAAAATGAACAGCGAACCAAGCAATTAACGGCAGAATTGGAAAATGGTGACAAAAAAAACTATAGAGAACCAAATGAAAATCAAAATCACTGTCATCGTGTCATGATTTGTGCGGATGAGAATGGAAGGTACCTTAGAAATATACTGCAGCGGTTGCTGGGAGATCGCTTCAGAGTAACTGCTGTGCTGAAATCCTATGCAGGTATAGATAATATCTTAGAAACGTGTTGTAAAGACTGTAGTGATTTTACTTACAGAGACTATATAATTATATTGGGTGGTAATGTTAATCATACTCCCGCACTATCAATTTTGACAAAACTTTTAACAAATACAAATATTTTTGTAGGTAACAATTTAATTAGTGGTGGCTGTTCATATTTAGATGACTTTGAGGTATTTTACCAATTTAATACGTATAAAATTCATAGGATAGAAACTTGTAGATCAATTTGGAGAGCTATCATTCATAAGCAAACCGAGTCGGAACGTAAAATTTGCACGTTTTTTCGTGACTAGAGTTTCGGAATCGTTGATGCCTACTGTAACTTCATGTAACGAATCTTATAATCAGATGCTAAGAGTTTCAACTTCCACTGATATTTGTAATAGTAATAATGTAACTTGTAACACACTAAATCTTTTGCATCAGAACGTCTGTGGAATTAACACTAAGCATGATCAATTGGAACTTTATCTGGAATGTCTGCAAAAGACACAAGATTATATATGTATAAGCGAGCATTTTCTCAAACAAGACTCGGTCGCTCATTTTGTATTAACTAATTACAATGTTATTACTTTCTATGCCAGAGATAAGAAACTTCGAGGAGGCACTTTGATTCTGGGGCTTAATAGCAGACAATACTCGGAGATAGATTGCAGGAAGTTAGCTACCTCTGAAAGCTTTGAAATATGTGGTATTAAGGATCTAGATACTGATATAAATATATTTTGCTGTTATCAAAATGGTAATAAATTTGATTCATTTATGGAGAAAATGGAATTACTACTTCAGAAATATTTTAACAAAAAAGTAGTAATAATGGGGGACTTCAATGTCAACCTTTCGAATTCCGGACGCAAGAAAGACGATTTCTTAAACCTATTAAAATGCCATAACTTTCGGACACTGATACAAGCTAGTACATTTATAAGAAATAACTCTGAATCTTGTATTGATAACATACTAACTAACATTCAGACGGATTCTGTTGTGAATGCCTCGGTTGATCATAATGGGCTTGCAGATGGACATGCTGCCATAATGACAAGTTTAGTGGTAGGAAGCTCCAGTCGTAAAAGATGGATCGAAGAAGTAGTCTATATGGAGCGTAGAATTTTTAGTAGTACAAACAAACAAAATTTTAGAAAAACCGTTAAAGAAATCGATTGGAAAAGTCTAGGTATAAATGGATTTTTGGCAAAATTTAAATGTGCTTTTAACAATAACTTTTTGAAAAGAAAGAAAAAGGTAAAATCAAAGAATATAGGCGAGGCCAAATGGATAACAAATGGAATTAAAGTGTCCAGTGCCATGAAACGCGTTTTATGTAATACGGATAGTTCAAACAATGATATCAGTATACTTACATATAAAAAGGCATATTTGAAAATTTATAGGATGATTCTTAGGGTAGCTAGGAGTATGGCGGTACAAGAGACTATTAATAAGGAAAGGTATAAGGCTAAAGGGGTTTGGAAAGTCGTTAACAACAAGGACGGAAAAAACAGAAATGGTTGTAGTAAGGACATTGTGTTAAAGATAAACGGTAGTATTGTAAACGATCCTCTGGAAGTGGCTAAGGTATTTTCGAAGCATTTTGACCGTAGTCTTTTGCCTTCCTCTGGAAACTGTGCACTTGCTTTAAAGTATTTACGTGAACATACTGAGTGTATTCAGAGAGACATACATTTTGAATTCGTAACTGCTTCAGAAATTTCACGTGTTGTAAGAAAAATGAAACTGAAAACTTCGAGTGGGTATGATGACATCCCCATTTCAATTATTAAAGACAATATCGATGTGTTGGATGAGAGTTTGGCCGTTTTTTTCAATCAATGTTTTGAGTACTGTATATTTCCAGATCAACTGAAGATAGCCAAAATATTGCCGGTTTTCAAGAAAAAAAGTAAGCTCGACCCTAGTAATTACAGGCCAATCTCCTTATTGCCAACGTTGTCTAAGATCTTTGAAAAACTCATAAAATCTAGATTACTTGCTCATCTGACACTTAATCGCGTTTTAAATACTAGACAATTTGGCTACCAAAAGGGAATTGGAACTTCTGATGCTATTGATGCCTTAGTTAATGACGTAGTAATTAAACTAAATAATAAGCTTAAAGTTGCTGGGGTATTCTTGGACTTGACTTCAGCTTTTGATATGGTTAATCATAGTATACTATTAAACAAGCTTGAACACTACGGTGTTAGGGGCAGGATCTTGAAGTTACTAGAATCATATCTCAAAAATAGAAAACAGTTTGTAGAGGTTAAATCAATTGATAATAATAGTAAGGAAACAATTAAAACCTCTGAGCTAGTTAATATCACCAGAGGAGTACCGCAGGGTTCCATCTTGGGCCCTATTTTCTTTATAATATTTGTCAACGACTTGGCAAATTATGTCACTACTAAAGTTCCAAATGCCCAATTAGTGTTGTTCGCTGATGACTCAAATGCAATCCTGTCAGGAACTAGTATCAAGGAACTAAATGACAGTGTTAATTCGACTCTAGCAGCTTTCCATAGATGGTTTGAAGCTAATGACCTAATGCTTAATCCACAAAAAACCAATGCAATTTTGTTTAAGTCAACTGCAAGGAGCCGAGATTCTCTTAGATTGATTTTAAATAATGAGTATATAGAGGTGCTGAATTCGGTAAAATTTTTGGGTATACAAATTGACTCATTACTAAATTGGAAACCAGAACTAAATATACTGGAAAGTTCAATTAGCTCGGCTTGTTATGCTTTAAGAAGCCTAAGAGATGTGTTGACGTTGGAACAGTTGAAATCTGTTTACTTTGCCATTATCGAATCAAAGTTGCGTTATAGTATTAAGTATTGGGGAAGTAGCTATAAGTATAATTTGACAAAAGCTTTTACTTTCCAAAAGAGGGCTATAAGAACAATAGCTAGAATTCCTCCGTGGGAATCCTGTAGGGACTATTTTAAAAAATACAAAATATTAACGGTTCCTGGTCTCTATATTCTTGTTCTTTTAGTGGATTTGGTAAAACATAGATTAGTTTTTGAATCCGATGAGATGATGAATTTGCGTATGGTTACTAGGAGAAAGGACTTACACCACGTTATCGAGCCATGTTTAAATGTTGTGAACCATTGTCCACTGTATCAATCCGTGGCATTCTTTAATAGACTTCCGACAGAATTAAAGGTAGAAACTAGGGTTGACATTTTCAAGAAAAAATTAAAATTGGTTTTGTTGGATAAAAATTGTTATTCTTTTGATGACTTTTAAAATTGTGACATTGAAATTTTACATTAATTTACTTTATATTTGACATTAAATTTGTTTTATATTTGACATTAAATTTGTTTTATATTTGACATTAAATTTGTTTTTATAAAATGTTAACATGAAATTGAATATTATGTTATTAGATTTAAGTTTTTAAAATTGTTTCGCACACAGATTGTCTGTTTATGAAATAAATGATGATGCAAAAAGATTTTGGGAAATTGATTGATAGGGAAGTTGGCAAACCAATTTTAATAAATTAATAACAACATAACCAAGGAAAATAACAGAAGACGAATAAGTAAATAAACATTTATTTAATCAATTTTAATAAATATTAAAAACCCGACTGCATGAAAAAATTACACCTCTTTTTTTGGTGAGCAAAAACATAAGCCATGCCACTTACGGGATCAATACCAATCTAACATCTCGCAATTGAAAATCCAATTCATCAAGCTGTTTAGGCTACAGGCTCAGCTAAAGAAAGAGACATACATACATACATACATACACCCGTTACACCCCCTAAAAACTAAATAAAAATTTGTAAATAAATATTCGATTAATAAAATTGCAAAAGGAAAAAAGCAAAGTCCACTGAGTTCCCGAGGATCAGCAGAATGTTGTGCTCTTCGACACATTTGTAGCCACGGATCCAACCTCATGACTGCATATCGTAGTTTCCTTACTATCTTGATTAAAAAAAAAAATATCGTGCCTGTTTAGTCCATCACTTTGTATGAAAATGTACTGAGAAAATATGGTGGCCCTTATTTTGTTTTGAATAGTATATATTGCCGTCTTATATTATGCCGTCATAGATCAACGTGCAATTGTCTATTAAAATTGCCTTTCATAAACGTAAGGATGGAATCCAATCAACGACCGATATAGGTAAATACACAAAACAAGAGATGAGATGTCGTCAAGGGTTTACCAATTGTGACAAATAAAACAAAATAAAAAAAAACACCTAGTAAATTACAAACAATTACACGTATCAGATTATCGATTTAGTATAAGAATACAAAAAACATCTAGATCGGACTAACTTGAAGCCTCCCCATCACCGGACAAACACTAAAAAAAACCTCTGAAAATTAGAAAAATAATACGTTTTAAGTTGAATATAGTTAGTTAAATTTTGATCAAAGAGTCGTCGCGTAGGGGACCGCTAAGTTGTGAAATTATTAGTAATTAGTTGTAGCAAAGTAAAACACTTACATGTTGTTTTATTTATTCAATTTTAGAGGTTTTTTGGAGGGGGTTTTTAAAATTTAAAATTTTGTACATTAAAATCATCTGTTACAGCCGAGGAAGGCCTATGATGAAGATATTTACAAGTTATAAGGTTTCACTTCCCTGCTAGGCTAGAACTGGCTCACACTTAGTTTTAGCGTTAAACATCTAGATACCAGCTAAATCTGGACTAACTTGACGCCACCCCAACTCCGGATAAACACTAGAACATTTTTCATTTTTATTTTTCATTCACAATTGGTAAACCCTTGACAACATCTCACATGGTGGTAAGTGACGATGTTGCCGAAGATGGAAGCGGGCTTACCAAGATTCCCCAACGCAACTAATAATAACATAGTAGTAGCTTGTACATTATATCCTGTTAGCAGCAATATAAGGCGCTTATTATTGTTGAGTCCCGGGATGCAACATGATTGCATCAAAGAGACTGCAGTATACAACACGGACTAGTGTAAGAATAGACTCTCGGTTTATCAGGGTGTCTCCGCCGCGCCGTTTGAAAATCTGCAAGTCGTACTGTGAATGTGACTCATTCTGCAAGTCTTACCAACTTCAATCGTACCTGTTAGAAGCACGGGAATATTTTTAATCATCATTACAGCTCATATACGTCCCCACCGAGGGGCTCGAGCCTACCCTGAATCAGGGCGATTAGGCCTTAGTCGACCACGCGGGCCCAGTGCGGGTTGGTCGACTTCACACACAACCTTCGAGTTTCTTCGCAGGCGTGTGCAGGTTTCCTCACGATGTTTTTCCTTCACCGTTAAAGCAATCGGTAAGTATGTACGTAAGTTTTTGAAAAACTCATTGGTACATTGGCCGTCCAGATTTGAACCCGGTACCTCTGGTTAGATGGACCGAGTCGTTACCGGTTGAGCCACCGACGCTTCTAATATTTCTTCGAATATTTTTAAATACTAAGGTTATATTTCCAAGGTCAGTATGTTAAACTATTCTTAGGGTTCCATACACCCAATGGCTGACCAACGGGACCCTATTACTGAGCTTCCGCTGTCTGTCCGTCCGTCAGCGGGCTGTACTTATTTCATGAGCCGTAATAGGTAGACAGTTGAATTTTCACAAAATAAGTATTTCTGTTGTCGCTATAACGAAACATACTAAAAATTAGAAAAAGTGAAAAAATAGGGGTCTCCATACAAAACATGTGTTTTTATAGGTCTTTAGAAGTATTTTGTAATGAGCTCTATCGTTAAAACGGAAATACATAAAAACGTGAAACTTGGGGTCTTCTTCTTCTTTTCGAGTCGACGGCAAACTCAGACAGTCCCATCCCAAAACCGAGCCACGCAAATTGCCTTGTCAGTGGCCTGCTTCAAGTCCTTCCGCGTGCAGGTGACAGGGCAAGATGGACGCGTAATGAGGTAGTCCATCCTTTGAGGGAACGCACCACACCTACACTCCAGGTTCGTGTCTCCGATGAATCCCCACCTGAACAAGTTTTCTTTACTTCGGCCGACCTGAGTCCGGAGTCTGTTAAGAGATTTCCAGGTCGACCATGGCAACTTATATCCAGGTGAGGGATTCTCGGAGATCGGAACGTAGGGACCAAACTTGGTGAGATTGTAGCACTAATACTGAAATAAAATAAAAATTAATAAGAATTGGCCAAGTGTAAGTAGTACACGCGCCAAGGAGTCCGAACTGAATGAAAAAAAAAACGTATTTTTGTCGCTCGCGTTGATTTCTTTTGTTTAAAATGTAAATAGGTATCATTGTCATTATATTATATAGTTGTGTGGAGAGGTGTGGGGGTAGGGAACCCTCGGAGTGCTAGTCCGACTGGCACTTGGCCGGTTACTATACTATGTAGTTGTGTGGAGAGGTGTGGTGGTGCGGAGCCCTCGGAGTGCTAGTGCCGACTCGCACTTGGCCGGTTACTATACTATGTAGTTGTGTGGAGAGGTGTGGTGGTGCGGAGCCCTCGGAGTGCTAGTGCCGACTCGCACTTGGCCGGTTACTATACTATGTAGTTGTGTGGAGAGGTGTGGTGGTGCGGAGCCCTCGGAGTGCTAGTGCCGACTCGCACTTGGCCGGTTACTATACTATGTAGTTGTGTGGAGAGGAGTGGTGGTGCGGAGCCCTCGGAGTGCTAGTCCGACTGGCACTTGGCCGGTTACTATACTATGTAGTTGTGTGGAGAGGTGTGGTGGTGCGGAGCCCTCGGAGTGCTAGTGCCGACTCGCACTTGGCCGGTTACTATACTATGTAGTTGTGTGGAGAGGTGTGGTGGTGCGGAGCCCTCGGAGTGCTAGTGCCGACTCGCACTTGGCCGGTTACTATACTATGTAGTTGTGTGGAGAGGTGTGGTGGTGCGGAGCCCTCGGAGTGCTAGTGCCGACTCGCACTTGGCCGGTTACTATACTATGTAGTTGTGTGGAGAGGAGTGGTGGTGCGGAGCCCTCGGAGTGCTAGTCCGACTGGCACTTGGCCGGTTACTATACTATGTAGTTGTGTGGAGAGGTGTGGTGGTGCGGAGCCCTCGGAGTGCTAGTCCGACTGGCACTTGGCCGGTTACTATACTATGTAGTTGTGTGGAGAGGTGTGGTGGTGCGGAGCCCTCGGAGTGCTAGTGCCGACTCGCACTTGGCCGGTTACTATACTATGTAGTTGTGTGGAGAGGAGTGGTGGTGCGGAGCCCTCGGAGTGCTAGTGCCGACTCGCACTTGGCCGGTTACTATACTATGTAGTTGTGTGGAGAGGAGTGGTGGTGCGGAGCCCTCGGAGTGCTAGTGCCGACTCGCACTTGACCGGTTACTATACTATGTAGTTGTGTGGAGAGGTGTGGTGGTGCGGAGCCCTCGGAGTGCTAGTGCCGACTCGCACTTGGCCGGTTACTATACTATGTAGTTGTGTGGAGAGGAGTGGTGGTGCGGAGCCCTCGGAGTGCTAGTGCCGACTCGCACTTGGCCGGTTACTATACTATGTAGTTGTGTGGAGAGGTGTGGTGGTGCGGAGCCCTCGGAGTGCTAGTGCCGACTCGCACTTGGCCGGTTACTATACTATGTAGTTGTGTGGAGAGGTGTGGTGGTGCGGAGCCCTCGGAGTACTAGTGCCGACTCGCACTTGGCCGGTTACTATACTATGTAGTTGTGTGGAGAGGTGTGGTGGTGCGGAGCCCTCGGAGTGCTAGTGCCGACTCGCACTTGGCCGGTTACTATACTATGTAGTTGTGTGGAGAGGTGTGGTGGTGCGGAGCCCTCGGAGTGCTAGTGCCGACTCGCACTTGGCCGGTTACTATACTATGTAGTTGTGTGGAGAGGTGTGGTAGTGCGGAGCCCTCGGAGTGCTAGTGCCGACTCGCACTTGGCCGGTTACTATACTATGTAGTTGTGTGGAGAGGTGTGGTGGTGCGGAGCCCTCGGAGTGCTAGTGCCGACTCGCACTTGGCCGGTTACTATACTATGTAGTTGTGTGGAGAGGTGTGGTGGTGCGGAGCCCTCGGAGTGCTAGTGCCGACTCGCACTTGGCCGGTTACTATACTATGTAGTTGTGTGGAGAGGTGTGGTGGTGCGGAGCCCTCGGAGTGCTAGTGCCGACTCGCACTTGGCCGGTTACTATACTATGTAGTTGTGTGGAGAGGTGTGGTGGTGCGGAGCCCTCGGAGTGCTAGTCCGACTGGCACTTGGCCGGTTACTATACTATGTAGTTGTGTGGAGAGGTGTGGTGGTGCGGAGCCCTCGGAGTGCTAGTGCCGACTCGCACTTGGCCGGTTACTATACTATGTAGTTGTGTGGAGAGGTGAGGTGGTGCGGAGCCCTCGGAGTGCTAGTGCCGACTCGCACTTGGCCGGTTACTATACTATGTAGTTGTGTGGAGAGGTGTGGTGATAGGGAACCCTCGGAGTGCTAGTCCGACTGGCACTTGGCCGGTTACTATACTATGTAGTTGTGTGGAGAGGAGTGGTGGTGCGGAGCCCTCGGAGTGCTAGTGCCGACTCGCACTTGGCCGGTTACTATACTATGTAGTTGTGTGGAGAGGTGTGGTGGTGCGGAGCCCTCGGAGTGCTAGTGCCGACTCGCACTTGGCCGGTTACTATACTATATAGTTGTGTGGAGAGGTGTGGTGATAGGGAACCCTCGGAGTGCTAGTCCGACTGGCACTTGGCCGGTTACTATACTATGTAGTTGTGTGGAGAGGAGTGGTGGTGCGGAGCCCTCGGAGTGCTAGTGGCGACTCGCACTTGGCCGGTTACTATACTATGTAGTTGTGTGGAGAGGAGTGGTGGTGCGGAGCCCTCGGAGTGCTAGTCCGACTGGCACTTGGCCGGTTACTATACTATGTAGTTGTGTGGAGAGGTGTGGTGATACGGAACCCTCGGAGTGCTAGTCCGACTGGCACTTGGCCGGTTACTATACTATGTAGTTGTGTGGAGAGGTGTGGTGGTACGGAACCCTCGGAGTGCTAGTGCCGACTCGCACTTGGCCGGTTACTATACTATGTAGTTGTGTGGAGAGGTGTGGTGGTACGGAACCCTCGGAGTGCTAGTGCCGACTCGCACTTGGCCGGTTACTATACTATGTAGTTGTGTGGAGAGGAGTGGTGGTGCGGAGCCCTCGGAGTGCTAGTCCGACTTGCACTTGGCCGGTTACTATACTATGTAGTTGTGTGGAGAGGTGTGGTGATAGGGAACCCTCGGAGTGCTAGTGCCGACTCGCACTTGGCCGGTTACTATACTATGTAGTTGTGTGGAGAGGTGTGGTGGTACGGAACCCTCGGAGTGCTAGTGCCGACTCGCACTTGGCCGGTTACTATACTATATAGTTGTGTGGAGAGGTGTGGTGATAGGGAACCCTCGGAGTGCTAGTCCGACTGGCACTTGGCCGGTTACTATACTATGTAGTTGTGTGGAGAGGAGTGGTGGTGCGGAGCCCTCGGAGTGCTAGTGGCGACTCGCACTTGGCCGGTTACTATACTATGTAGTTGTGTGGAGAGGAGTGGTGGTGCGGAGCCCTCGGAGTGCTAGTCCGACTGGCACTTGGCCGGTTACTATACTATGTAGTTGTGTGGAGAGGTGTGGTGATACGGAACCCTCGGAGTGCTAGTCCGACTGGCACTTGGCCGGTTACTATACTATGTAGTTGTGTGGAGAGGTGTGGTGGTACGGAACCCTCGGAGTGCTAGTGCCGACTCGCACTTGGCCGGTTACTATACTATGTAGTTGTGTGGAGAGGTGTGGTGGTACGGAACCCTCGGAGTGCTAGTGCCGACTCGCACTTGGCCGGTTACTATACTATGTAGTTGTGTGGAGAGGAGTGGTGGTGCGGAGCCCTCGGAGTGCTAGTCCGACTTGCACTTGGCCGGTTACTATACTATGTAGTTGTGTGGAGAGGTGTGGTGATAGGGAACCCTCGGAGTGCTAGTGCCGACTCGCACTTGGCCGGTTACTATACTATGTAGTTGTGTGGAGAGGTGTGGTGGTACGGAACCCTCGGAGTGCTAGTGCCGACTCGCACTTGGCCGGTTACTATACTATGTAGTTGTGTGGAGAGGTGTGGTGGTACGGAACCCTCGGAGTGCTAGTGCCGACTCGCACTTGGCCGGTTACTATACTATGTAGTTGTGTGGAGAGGTGTGGTGGTACGGAACCCTCGGAGTGCTAGTGCCGACTCGCACTTGGCCGGTTACTATACTATGTAGTTGTGTGGAGAGGTGTGGTGGTGCGGAGCCCTCGGAGTGCTAGTCCGACTTGCACTTGGCCGGTTACTATACTATGTAGTTGTGTGGAGAGGTGTGGTGATAGGGAACCCTCGGAGTGCTAGTGCCGACTCGCACTTGGCCGGTTACTATACTATGTAGTTGTGTGGAGAGGTGTGGTGGTACGGATCCCTCGGAGTGCTAGTGCCGACTCGCACTTGGCCGGTTACTATACTATGTAGTTGTGTGGAGAGGTGTGGTGGTACGGAACCCTCGGAGTGCTAGTGCCGACTCGCACTTGGCCGGTTACTATACTATGTAGTTGTGTGGAGAGGAGTGGTGGTGCGGAGCCCTCGGAGTGCTAGTCCGACTTGCACTTGGCCGGTTACTATACTATGTAGTTGTGTGGAGAGGTGTGGTGATAGGGAACCCTCGGAGTGCTAGTGCCGACTCGCACTTGGCCGGTTACTATACTATGTAGTTGTGTGGAGAGGTGTGGTGGTACGGAACCCTCGGAGTGCTAGTCCGACTCGCACTTAGGCGGTTTTCTTGTCCTATTTTCTTCCAGAAAACATCAATCGATCAATAATTTGCACCCTGTGCTGGTGCAATACTAGTTCTGCCTCGTGTACGTTTTGGCCGTAGGATTTTGGCAGAAAGTGCTTAAGTGCTATACAAGCCAAGATAAAACTACTGGCTGTTACAAGGCACAACTTTTTTAAAATATGTTTTCCAAGTAAGTTGAACCATAACAAAGCACATGCATTTATTTAAAAAAAAACAGGGGTAAGTGTGTGCTAAGCTACTACCAAGTAGTAGTGTGCTAAGCTGTTTAAGATGTCTATTGCTACAGTAGTCGATGTTCTGCAAGCTACTCCCCACTTGCGACCATTACTTCAAACTAGCACACATAGCTTTAAATTAGGCTGGTAGTGATGGGGTGAAAGTCCAAGGTATTGGATATTTTCCATTAGGTAGTTCTTTGCTATTAAAGAAGAAAAATGAAGGAAAGTTTAAATCTGATCACACAGGAGACACCCTGTCACCAAAAAAACTTCATCAAAGTTCTTGAGAATAAAATGAAGTTGCGAGAAATTTCGTTTCGCAGATCCTTGTAGCAGAAGATGCCGGGAGATGATCACATACTTGACTTTTCTCCACTTCCACAGTGAGCAGGATCTCGTTAACTTTACGGAAGGTTTATCGGAATGGTCACCTTCTGGTCAAAATTGCTATACGAGTAATGTAGACTAATCTATAAATATGAAAAGAAGACGATGCTAGAGAAATCAAATGCATGCTCGCAGAACTGCAAAATGCGTCACTGAGGGGGATGGTCTGATGATGAAAATATTCAAGACTAAAATTATGCCTAATGATTCATCATAAATATTACAGGTATCCATACCTAACTGCTCAATAGAGGCAGTTAGATCTACGTTGAGATTGGATATTCTTTTTTTTTTCAATTGAAAACTCAGGTAACAGAGAGAGTAAAATTAGGATGGTTTGGGTAGCCTTCAAAAACGTCTTTCAATTAAAGATCCCTCAATGCGTAAAGATTAAGATATTTAAGGAGCTCATAACATAAAACGGGCACAAATTAAAAGTCGCTCAGAGAGACATGAAGCAATAATCCATCTCTACTTTTCACTCGTCCATTGCGTGCCGATCACCGAATTTAAGCAAAATACACGCAAGTTTATGACGTAGAAAAACACATAAGGTGGGGCTGTGGGCCACTAGATCAGACGAAAGATGAAGACAGATGGACAAAGACTGTTACGAAGTGGTGGACAAAAACAGGTAGCTCCGAAAAACTTTGTTCCTACATCACCGAGGACAAACTAACGCAGCTGGCGTACAGAAGCGAAACGCATGGGGTACGCAATACGCATGTGTTGGTAGCTCCTTCACATGTTTTCGATGTTTAGCTAAGAGTCCAACACGTTTATTCAATTTAATTTCGTTATTTCAGACAAAGAAACAGTCCGCATTATTTTGTTAGTAACAGTGTCCTTACAAAATACTCGTATGTTAGTACCAGAAATATTAAAAACTAGATTTTGCCAGCACTGTCTCTGCGAAAGTAAAAGTGCGAAAAAAGTAAAAAGTGGAAAAAAGTAGCCTTTTTTTTATTCACAATTGTTAAGCCCTTGCCATCATCTCACCTGATGGTTAGCCTATACCTTATTCGCGCTTAATCTGTCTATTTACCAAATTTTAACGAAGTACGTTTAGTAGTTTTTGCGTGAAAGAGTAACAAACATTCATACATCATTTTTTTTCTTTTTTTTTCATTTTAACTTTCGCGTTTATAATAATATTAGTAGGATTTAAATAAAACATTAAATTATAAACAGCATTCAAGGACAAACAGCCACGTGTGCCCTAGTCCAGCATGCCGTGATGCGACTACCAGCGTCCATGCGACTAGCAAATTATCTTCTATCGTTTCAACTGAAGTTTGAAAGCGAAGCACATATTACGTCAGCCGAAAGTAGTTTATACCTTCAAGTTTTTATTCTGAGCCAATTTCATATATTTCTTCTATAGTAGGTAAATAGCGTCATATGTGTAACATCACTATGAGCTACAGAGAAATGCAGCATGAGCCATATCACTCGAGTTAGGGCCTGACCGCGAGCTGAAAGTTCGGGGTTCGATCCCCTGACAAGTTATTAATCATCAACATTGTTACTAAGTTTCACAGTTCAGTCTCGTAATGGAGAATTAAAAGGTCTGTTCTCTCCAGTACTAATTATTTTAAACCGACTTAATAATGAAGGAGGCATAAGCCATAAGAACATAAGTTCGTCTGTATGTATATTTTATGTAAGTATGTTCACTGACTTCCAAAAATGTACTCTAATCGAAGGTTCTCAATTCAACTGTATGGTTTTTTTGTATGTTTGTTACGCGATATCTTCATGGATTATGAACCGATTTTCGTGTTTTTTTTATTCAATAGGGTATGCTGCCAGGTTGGTTCCATATAAATTTAATCAAAATTTACAAAAACCAAAAATAATCATGCAAAATTTGTACTACGTTGTTGTCTGAGGTTGCTGAGATGGAAGTCGGTTTTTTAGTGTGGTTTTTTACTTGTGGATCAGTTTTAAAAATATTTTCAGTTGAAAGCTTAAAATAGTCTCATATAAATTTTATTAAAATTTTAAATATATTTTGTACTTTTGTAAGGTTCCGTATCTCAAAAGGATAAAACGGAACCCTTATAGGACCCGTCTGTCCGTCCGTCCGTACCTCCGTCTGTCTGTCAAGACTCTTTATCTCGGGAACGCGTGCAGGTATCGAGTTGAAATTCAAACCATATAGGTACTCCGGTCTACAGTCTCTTGAAGCTGTAAAAAAAATATAACTTTTAAGTTAACGTAAAAAAAGATACGTTCTCAAATCGAAGGTTCTCAATTCGACTGCATGTTTTTTGTATGCTATATTTCGACACTCTCACAGGAATCAAAATTTATAGGATATTTTCCGTTGACCTAGAATTATGAAATTTGGCAATAAATATACCGTCTTAAACTAGAAGAAAAAGGGAAAAATATGAAACTACACAATTTAAATTAATCATAAACCTAAAAATTTGTACGGAACCGTCGGTGGGCGAGTCCGACACGCACTTGTCCGTTTTTTTGCAAATAAAAAAATAAGAAAAATATATCTAAATTGAATCGGTTTTAACGTGTTTAACGTTGTCATTTATGGGGATGTCTGTGTAAACTCCAAGCGAGAATTAATCCCTTGCCTGTTTAATAAACCGGCCAAGTGCTAGTCAAAACCGCACGCAAAGGGTTCCGTACCATCATACTCGATGGCGCTAGTACAAAGGGTTCCGTACCATCATACTCGATGGCGCTAGTACAAAGGATTCCGTACCATCATACTTGATGGCGCTAGTACAAAGGATTCCGTACCATCATACTTGATGGCGCTAGTACAAAGGATTCCGTACCATCATACTTGATGGCGCTAGTACAAAGTATTCCGTACCATCATACTAGATACCGCTAGTTTCTACACGTTTAAAAAAAACACGTTTTTGTATGGCAACCCCCTTATTTTTCCACTTTTTCTAAATTTTAGTATTTTTTGTTATATCGGTAACAGAAATACATCATCTGTGAAAATTTCAACTGTATAGCTATCACGGTTGATTAAAATACAGCCTGGTGACAGACGGACAGACAGACAGACAGACGGACAGACAGCGAAGTCAACAGGGTCCCGTTTTTACCCTTTGGGTACGGAACCCTAATAAAACAGAAAGCTGTCAAATCTAAAACATTTGATGGGGATGTATCTACACATTTCTCAATTACCGACCTCCTAAATATTTGTAGGTCCCTTATTTGTTCCTTACCTAGTTACCTTTGATTTCGTTATTTACCTTTGCTTTCGTTATTGTTGGTTAATTTTGTGTTTTTAAAAATTATATTGTTTTATCATTTTAAGAGGATTTATTTTTGAAGTGTGTTTTAGTTTTTTTTTTTAATTTTTAAATCGATTACGTAGGGAAACTCCGAGCGTGGCTTGCTTCATCGCTTGCTTTAGTTGACCTTGAGCCTTCTTATAAGGCCCATATAGACCAAGTCTCAGTTTCGTATGTTATCACTGGCAACAAAAATACTGGTCAAAGATCTTTTTTTAGATAATTTTGAACAAAAAAAAACAGACTTCAAACAGGAAACTGAGGTTCCCCTCGATTTATATGGGATGCCATCATCAGATCCTGGTTTCCTTATCATGGTATCACCCTTGGAATATCTCCTTTCCAACAAAAAAGGAATCATCAAAATCGGTTCATAAACGACGAAGTTATCCACAAACACACATAAAAAATACATACGGTCGAATTGAGAAACCTCCTTTTTTGAAGTCGGTTAAAAAGTATATTTTTATTTTATTAAAAAAAGTGGCCAAGGAACTAACTACATTTATACATGCAAAATATACACAAACCGTTGGGAAAAAGCTATAATTCAATCGGCCCGACTCGGCGGGTTTCAGACTTATAATTCGTCGTGAAGGCAAAATATAGTTTTAAAAAAACAATCATCACAATTTTTTTTTATAAAGTAAATTTAAAAAACATATATTTGAGATTCTAACAACAAGGCCCTTTTCACTTGATTTATCAAAATATTAAGTTTGAAAAACTTTTTTTTAAAATTTCTAACTTAACCCTCAATTCTAACTTCTAACTAAAAATTTTAAAATTTAACTTAACTTAAGTGGCCTCCCTGCTTAAAATTAATTAATTTACGATACACATCCGACTTTGGGTCAGCGAATTACGCATGTGTACCAATTATCTGCTTATCGGTCTAGTAGTTTCGGAGCAAGTTGGTTGTGACAGAAGGACAGACGCGAGTGGTCCTATAATGGTTCCGTTTTTTTTTCTTTTGATGTACGGAACCCTAATAAAAATAGATCGAAAATGAACTAAAAAGATGACTTCGTCTCACGGTTTTGAACAGTGAGTGGCTGGAATCTCGTTAATCTTCTTTGAAGTCTTTTCGACTGTCCTCAGTTATGTCAAAGTATATACAGGGCGACATCGGAGACGTAATCAGAAACCACTTTTTCAGACCTGGTAATTGATGGTCATTTCAACATAGTAGGAGTTACATGAAATAAACGTTCTTCTTTTTGGTAATTTTGTCCTAAATTAAATCGCTGATTCACTAAATTATGGTTACCCTATTTATTTAATCAAAACCTCTTTGGTTCTCTTAAGAAAGAAGCAAAGAGGTTTAATTATGACAATTATAAAACTTAATTTAGAGTGACAATGTCACTGTAAGTCAGTCTTGGTAAATAATTATTTGTTAGTGAAAATTAAATATCTTTAAAAAACATTTAATAATGCCTGCGCCGTACGATTTCTCCAACCTAGAACGATCCGATATGGTATCGTTTTATTATCGGACCAACAGCACGCTAGAAGCACAAGAGCTGTTTTACGAAAAATACCATTCCGACCCATGGACTTATTAATCGAATGATGCAAAACTTACGCGATTACGGTCAGTTTCGAATACCACAACATGCCCAAGCCCGTGGTGGACCACGACGCGTACATGAAAATGTAGATAGACGAATTCGCAATTACTTTTTACGCAACCCGCAAGAAAGCACGAGAAAAGCGGCTCGGCGGTTTAATGTCAGCAATTTTTTTGTTTGGAAGCTATTGAATGCATCAGGACTTCATCATCACTTTCAGCCGGTGCAGGACCTGGCCTTAGCAGACTACCCCAGACGAGTGGAGTTTTGCAATAATGGTGAAGTGCACACTTACGCATGTGAAACAAGTTTATCTTTGCATCTCTTTCTTGGTTATAGGGTGACCACGCTGTTTAGAGGACATATATAATCATTTTAAAGATTGCATGATTAAGTTTAAATAATGCAACTAACCACCTCCATTCCTGTGTTATTTTAATCTCAGTTTAATGCTTAATTAAGTCTTGTCACTGCTGATTACGCCTCCGATATTAGTTCTAACATACAGTATATGGACACTCCCTGCCGCTCTCTAGATTGCGACCTCACCCCCTCGTCACCCAGATTCATACAGATTGGTTACAGTTTGGTGGTCGAATCTATAGGATTTCGCCGCCATTTAGTTTGGTCCGTCATTCGTGTTTTGAAATGTAATTTCTGGCCCGTTGTATGAAGTGTCCAGGGCGTGGTTATGTGGAGGGCGGTGTTTCAAATACTACCTAGCCCTTCTTTATTGGCCAAGGCAACCGTCGATTTTTACAATCTTTATATTTCTTTTTCTTTATATCTTTAGCGACTATGCACCGGAAAGCGTAGTGTAGGCAGGCCTCCCACTCGGTGGACCGATGACCTGGTGAAGTTCGCGGAAAGCCGCTGGATGCGGGCAGCGCTGAGCCGGTCGTCGTGGAAATCCTTGGGGGAGGCCTATTTCCAGCAGTGGACGTCCTTCGGCTGATATGATGATGATGATGATGATATTATTAACTTTCTGTGCTAGTTAATTTGTTTGTCAGTTAGTTTGGGACAAACCTTGGAAGCTAAATTATAACCACTTCCCGGGTTCTGATTGAGCTGAAATTTTGCATACACGTTAAGTTCTGAGAACAATGCATGGTTAGCTAATTGACGTCATTATAAATCCAATATGGCGGAATTCCAAAAATGGCGGACTAGTTATTTTTTATGCACCCCCATAATAAAGGTATCAAATGAAAGGGTTTGCTGAGAAGAATACGAAATATTTATTCTTTTCAAGTTAAAGCTTTTACCTAAAAGTTTTTAGGTTTATCGATAGATATTTTGTCTGTGACTACAACACTAGGACGTTTTGTCTATAGCATCATCTAGGAGCAAAGGAAGTGAATCAAATGTCGATTTTTTCTATTCATTTTAAGGCGCAGTTGTATCTAAAAATCCATTTAAACAGGTTTTTAGAATTCATTTTTAAATTTAAAATCTAGCAAAAAATATTGGTAGGTACTATTGAGAATAGTTACGAGGGACTATATCATATCGAAAGGAAACACGATTTAATAAAGTTGGCTCGATAGAATAATTTCGCAAAGGTACCTCTTTTCGTGCCATTTTATCGCCTATTTTCGGTTTTATTCTTAAAATAAGTAATATGATTTATTTACTGAAATAAAGTTCATAGGTGACTGAAGGGAAAACATAGAATGAATTTTTATTTAGGATAAATATGATGAAAATAAAAACGAAAAAATCGAAAAAGTGCAAAAGTGTGGTTATTTTCTTCCCTCTTTACACGTAAAGAAAAAGACAAAGACAGATTTTTAAGTGCCATTGCGCCTTAATGCGTAGAGTCTGTCTGTAAGTTTGCTAGGTCTACCCAATATATCGGGTTGTTCGGCTCGCCGTGCCCGCCGTGCACTCGAGATATCCCGAAAACGTGTATCATACGGCCTGCGCTCCGAACTCCTGGTTGCTGTTGCGAGCTGCAATAAATAATGGACAGTACCTAACCTGTAGTACAATAGGATGGTGACTGTTATTTGAGCAACTTTTTATCATAATTATGTCAAAAACTACATTTTGTTCTAAAAATTAGGGCTACCGATACTCTTATAAAAATATTGGCGATACCGATACCAATACTCTTGCAAAATATCGGCGCTTCCGATACCGATACTCTTTTAAAAATATCGGCGATACCGATACAGATCTTAATATATATAAATCTCGTGTCAAAATGTTTGTCCTCAATGGACTCCTAAACCACTTAACCGATTATAATAAAATTCGCACACTATGTGCAGTTCGATCCAACTTGAGAGATAGGATAGGGTAGGGTAGGGTAGTGTAGGGTAGGGTAGTGTAGGGTAGGGTAGGGTAGTGTAGTGTAGGGTAGTGTAGAGTAGTGTAGGGTAGGGTAGTATAGTGTAGTGTATGTAGGGTAGGGTAGGGTAGTGTAGGGTAGGGTAGGGTAGTGTAGTGTAGGGTAGTGTAGGGTAGGGCAGGGCAGTGTAATGTAATGTAAGGCGGTACGAAGTTCGCCGGGACAGCTAGTACTCTTATAAAAATATCGGCGATTCCGATACCGATACCGATACCAATACTCTTATAAAAATATTGGCGATACTGATACCGATACCAATAATCGTATAAAAATATCGGCGATTCCGATACCGATACTATTACTCTTAGTGAATTTTATTTTCTGGACAATAATTTTTGACGCTGAAGCGGTTTTCACTTGGACGGTACCTCTTCATGTGGATCTACGAGTTTGATGTGTTACAATTTTTAAATTGGTACACATAATGAAAGTCAGAGACCCAAAGACACGTGTAACGTAAATAAATGCATTTTAATTATTGGGGCCACTTTCAGGGGTTAATCGGATTTTTTTAAAGTTTTCCAAAATATGTTGTAAAACATATTATATGAAAGGGCTTATTGTAATAATTTTTAATACACAGTTTTGAAGTTATTTAAGAAAAAAGGCGAAAAATTACCATTATCTCCGAAACTACTGAGCTAAAATCTTAAAAAATCACAATTTATAAGGTCGAATTCATAGATTACAGGAAAATCTATAAGAAAATCTAAATTCGTTCCGTTCCCACAGGAAAAATGAAATTTCTAAGTCCAGATTAGTTGATCCCTATTTACCTAAAGCAAAGTATGTACAAAAAGGTCTTGTTCTATTGGTCTTTAAAGTTTTGGTGCGGAACCCTTTTTTGTGACCCCGAGTCGCACTTGGCCGGTTTTTTTATTGCGTAACACTGATCGACCTATTTAGAGCGTAGACGGGCTGCATTTTTTCCATACAAATGTATTCCCCTATTATCTTCCTGGATAATGCGTCTAGAGTAATCATTTTTGTTTCTAAAAATCTAGGTCTATTGCAGGCATGCCCCTGTCATTTATTTTTTTCCAAAAAATTATTAAAAAAATAAATATGACTTTCCAAAAACCTAAAAAAATGCCTCGTTTTTACCGCCGTAATCAGACGACAACCAAAGAAAGTCGAAAAGTTTTTAAGATAAAAACAAATGATAGGAGCATAGATCTATTCTTCCTTTAAATTTTGATACCAAAAACAATTTAATCGGCTTAGTTTTCGAGGAGAAAACAGGAAAATCCGAAACGTCGAGCGGTCGTGGTTTTTGTAGGTATAATCGTTCTAAGCAGCAGTTGTCCCTATCGCACTCTACGGGGAGAGACTCGGTTGCTCGGGCGCAGCGCGACGGCAATAGTTTCTTCAAATATCTATTTCTCAATTCCCGCGCAGACCGACTTTAGATAGTTCCAACGTTCAGTAAGTTCTCCTTTCCACTTATAGCTTTGAACTACTTGTTCTCAAAAGTTCTGTTTTCCATTTATCGTAGATTCTTCAAATTATCACGAATTTTCATTACATTATGCATGCTTTATGAATTTATATTGAGCTGCACCACTCCCTGATAGTCTACGGCTGTAAAACATGTCTACACTTGCTCTGAATAACCTAACTAATTTAAAATACGATGCCTCTGTTGTATGTAGGTGGGGAGTTGGATATCTTGCAGATTCCAGGAGATACTGCAGCATCAGATCAAGGTTACCATGGTTTAAAAATATTATTACAGTAACAGGGCACCAAATTTTCAATCAATCAGACCTGTATAAGTTGCCCACATCCCTTCATCACCTAGGTAAGAGCTGATGTTCCTCAAACGGCTGAACAGAACTTCATCTATTATAGCTAAGAACTACCGCAAGGAAACTTGCTTTCAAGTTATAAAAACCGCATTAAAATCGGTTTATTCGTTTGAGAGCTACATTAAGAAAATTCAGTGTTAGGGTTCTGTAGTACAACAAGGAACCCTTATAGTTTCGTCCGTCTGTCCGCGGCCTAGCTCCTAGACTATTAGTAGTTAAGAGCTGAAAGTTGGCAAAGATATACAGGGTGACTGGTAAGTAGTGCAAATCCTTTTAAGGGGCTATACATCAGTTCATTTTCAACAAATTAAACCATATAACACCTTTTGCAAAAGTGACCCATTTTTGAGATAATATTAAAAAAGTGTCTGTCGGTCCGTCTGTCATCTGTCACAGCCAATTTGCTCAGAAACTACTGGACCGATTCAGTTTAAATTAGGTACACAAGTTCTCGAGTGGCGACCACGCACCGGAAAACGTAGCGTAGGCAGGCCTCTCACTCGGTGGATTGATGACATGGTGAAGGTCACAGGAAGCCACTGGATACGGCATGTATTTTTTTTAAAAAATCCCAAGTGTTATATCTAAATATCAATGAAATGAAAAAAAAATTACCGTTCGTATTTTTTATTGGTTTTAACTTCGTTAAATTAGAGTCGATTGATTGTAATTTTTTTCATAAATGTGGACACAATGCTTCAAAATAAAAAAAAAACTTGTAATTTAACGAAAACATTGCATAAAAAAGCAAGTATAAAACAAAAAATCGTAATACAATTTTATTTGCATGTTAACTTAAAAACATCTACATTTTACTATCTTTCAGACGAGGTATAAAAAATTAACATATCTGTTAGAATTACCAAAATATCACCAATACAATAGGAGTAGGTAGCAAAATAAATGTTCGCAACCTACGAACCCGGTAGGTACATACTAATTCATTTATAAAAAAAATTACAAATACATACTCTAATTTATCATTTAGACTATAAAGAAGTTAAAACCTGTAATTTTGGTAAATTGGTAAATCTTAAAACTGCAATATCTCAAAAATGGGTCACTTTTGCAAAAGGTGTTGCATGGTTTAATTTGTTGCAAATAAACTGATCTATAGCCCCTTAAAAGGATTTGCACTACTTACCAGTCACCCTGTATATAATAATAACGCGGACGGAACTGTAAAATAAAAAAAATGGAAAAAAATAACATTTTAAGGGTAACTTCCCTACAAGTAAAGTAGGGATGTTTTTTTTGTCGTCAAACCCAGTCGTGTCAGACCATTTTATAATTTAGGGTTCCGTCATCGAAAAAATTGGCTTGAAAGTGCAAAATTTTGTTGGAGTCGAGTGTCTTTACCCCCTGACAACTAAACCACTGTATTTGAAAATTTAAAAAAAATCATGTAAGGAGTCTATTTAATGAATTTAAAAGAAAAACTATCACGGCTAGTAGGCTTTCTTAGTTGAGGAGAAATAGTCGACCAGCTTAAGATGTGCAATTCGATTTGTAAAAAGTTCATCGTCTGCGTGATCGAATCATAAACGAGGAGATCCGTAAGAGAACCAAAGTAACCGACATAGCTCTCAGAATTGCTAAACTTAAGTGGCAGTGGGCGGGGCACATTGCTCGTAGAACAGATGGCCGTTGGGGCAGTAAAGTTCTCGAGTGGCGACCACGCACCGAAAAGCTTAGTGTAGGCAGGCCTCCCACTCGGTGGACCGATGACCTGGTGAAGGTCGCGGGAAGCCGCTGGATGCGGGCAGCGCAGAACCGGTCGTCGTGGAGATCCTTGGGGGAGGCCTATGTCCAGCAGTGGACTTCCTTCGGCTGATATGATGATGATGATGTAGATATGTAGCGACTTTTTGACTTTTCCGGTTAAGATAAGATAATATAAATACTCTTTATTGTACCCAAAAATATAAAATAAAAAAAAAATAAACACAATGTAAAACTTAGAAACTATAACTTAAAAATTTAAACAAAAACACAACTTAAAACAAAATCTTATAAGCGGTACAATTTGGGCGGTCTTATCGCTTAAAGCGATTTCTTCCAGACAACCCGGTGTTTAGAGACAAAAGCACAAAAAAAAGGTAGTGCACGAGTATCCAACTATAACAATAAATTATGTAATATACTATACATTTGTAAAGTTAAAATACTTAAAATACTTATAAATACTTATAATAGATAAAACTGTACTACATAATAAATAATAATTATATGTACAATTATATTATTGAATGTTCTCCGAAGCATTTTGTGCAACTATACTGAGTTCCGGTGGTGTTAATTCAAAAAAATTAGGGTCGAAATTACTCATTTTGTGCAACAAACAACTAAACTCGCAAAGAAAATTTCTGGAAAATGGCGCCAACCGTAGAATATAAGCAGATATTATTATTTTTTTCACCCATTCTGGTAGGCAAAGGGAACTATGCCCATACAGCCAAGTCTTCAGTAGAATTTTTTAATTGATATGAAATGAAAATGAAATTTAATGAGATGAAATGAAATGAAACCTAACCTAACTCATTTAATGAAATCATTAAATCTGATATTGAAACAAATTAGTAGCTTCTTTTTAGAAATATACGTGTAAAGAAAAATATAATTTACTTCGTTTTAAATATTGCCGCGCTTCAAGTGCCATCGTGACATTTACTTTATAGGTTGATCTATGGTAAATGAAAACCTAAAACAGCTGTCATGAGAATGCAATTTATTGAAGAGAAACTTTGTTAAATAGAAAGTGTTTATATTTGTGATTTAGGAATCGACATTGTTATTAATAGCATTAAATATCGTTTCTTTCTTACAGGTAAAGTTTCTTTTTGTTACTGAATAACTCATACTGTTGATTGTGAATCTTACATGTAATTTAATACAATAAAATCTTTCATACAGTTAAAAGAAACCCAGTTGTATTTAATTAACGGTGTCGTCCAAATCAATAAGAATAGTACAATCTTATATACGTATTTGCATGAATCATAAAAACTTCTATGATTGTTTTTTTGTAAAAACTTCATGGTTGGTTTTTCTTTTTAATAGACATTATTTTGATAGTTGGGAAAGAGAACGCACGAGTTCAGGAAAGGTAAAAAAAAGCACGAGTATGTAATAGCCCCTAAATAGCCCACATCCCGAACGCTATACGTCCCTGCAATACGCCACTTTTTGAGCAACTGTATTAAAAAGATTAGTAAGCCCTTGGCATCATCTCACCTGTTACGAAGATATCGAAGATGGAAGCGGGCTTACCAAGATTCTCCAACGAAATGGGGAACTGGTTATCACAACTTCAAGTTGGAACACATATATGCTGTTAACATTTTTTGGCGTCGTGGCGTTTGGCGGCAAGACTTGGATAAGATGGTGGTAGGCGGCCTTAGAAAATGCCCTTCTAGCAACCAAACTGAATCTTTCAAAGATAGACTCCTTCGGGAATCGAACTCGCAACCTCCTGATGAAAGAAAAAAAAAAGGAAAATTTTAAAATTAAAATTTTATTTTAATAATTTTAATATATATATATTAAAATTATTAAATTATTAAAAATGTATATATATATATATATATATATATATATATATATATATATATATATACTTATTGTCATTGTAAAGAGATCCTTACAGTACTTACCTATATCATCCAGGAGACACGACGGTTCGTGTGAACTTGCACCAAAAAAAAACTTTATATTTTTTTTTAAACTACTAAGGTCACCTTCGTCCCCTAGGAACCATGCATCAGCGAAAAATTGGCACCTTCATGTTACTTTTATAATGCTTTTAGTTAACTATTTAGTAATCTGTGGCTGCACCCTGTATAGTATATAACCGTATTACATGTGTGTCCCTTACAAGATGGCTGTGACGTCATCGCCCGCAGCCTCGCGAATGTTCAGTTTATGAAGAATATGCTTTTTATTTGGATTTACGATCTCCGCTCGGAGTAACGTTACAAGTTCTCATATAAGTTTCGAAGGAGTACAAGAAAGTTATGTGATCGTCCGAAAACCGTCTACCAGTTTTTGATGAAATCGCAATCTATATAATATGTATAAGGTCTTACAAAATTAGCTGAAACTATTTTAACTGGTGCTTCTACCCATGAAACTGAACATTTTGTGTTAATGTTAGGAAATAGTACTAATGTAAAGAAAGCTCACATTAAAAAATCTGTTGACCGGCTAATTGAGCTTAGCAAGGAAAAGAAATGTAATGTAACGGTGTGTGCATTTCCTTACTGTACCAATGAAACACCCGACTATAATACAAAATTGTATTATTTAAATTTATATTTATACAATTTGACTTGTAGTCATAGCGACTTTGTATTATTTTTTGATACAAATAGTTTTGTAAATAAGTTTAGGTTGACTCAAAACAAAATGTACTTGCCTTATGCACAGAAAAAGAGACTAGCTAATTCGTTAGCTTACGGTATTTTAAATCGTACCAACTGTATTCAGTCGGTAATAACTTGCCTAACGACGGAGCAGCCCGCCGCTGGTGACGGTACCGCAGGTATAGCACAGGCTATAAATGTACTTGATAGTATACCCTGCGATGCCGGCGTTGGCGGCAGTGTTCAACCTTCAGATTTAAACTAGGCTTAAAGACAACGAAGAAGCCAAGTTTTTTAAAACTAGTTCACCAAAATATTCAAGGCTTCCTCGGCAAAGAATTAGAAATAGAACTTTTTCTGGAAAAGTATTGTGTAGATATTTTTTGTGTAACAGAACACTGGCTCAAAGACCATGAAATGCTTTTTAGTTTTGAAAATTATTGTACAGCCAGTGCATTCAATCGAAAGTCCTTACAATGTGGAGGTTCCGTTATATTTACCAAAAATTCTCTAAAGTTTAAAGAACGGAAGGACGTTGTTGGCCTTTCGATTGAAAAAACTGTGGAATTATCTTGTGTGGAGCTGGAGAACCACATAATTATTTGCGTGTATAGGCCCCCATATGACGATAACTTTGTTAGCTTCGAATCGGCAATGGAAGATGTATTAAATATCGTTAGTAAAAGCCGTAAATCCGTGATAGTATGCGGCGATTTCAATGTTGATTTGTTGGAAAAAAAGTCCTTGACGACTCGAATTACATGTCTCTTCAAGTCATTTGATTTAAATTATGTATTTCTGGAACCCACAAGAATAACAAAGACCTCTGCCACATGTATAGATAACATATTTTGTAATTGCAGTTATTTAAATCAAAAGGTTTTTAATTGTTTGAGGTCAGATCATAGCGGAGTAATGGCTAGCTTTCCCGTAAGTATTTCTGCAGAACACATAAAAATTCAAACGAGACCGGTCACTGCTAATCGAATAGAAAAGTTTAAAACAGTGCTAGATGAAAAACTGCCCATACCAGATTTTGATAATGAAGTGCAAGCCAACAGTTTTTACAATGATTTTTTTACAGTACTGGATAGGGAATTCCAAAGTATATTTAAGTCTAAATCCACAATCAGTAACATCAAATTTAAATTCAGTGAATGGGCTACTATAGGTATATACAAAAGTCGCCAAACTTTGTTTGACCTTTATGACAAAAAAACTTACACTTTTGATGAGAACTTTACAAATTATGTGAAACAATATTCAAAAATTTTTAAGCAGGTTTGCCACGTAGCAAAATCTAATTATCTGGCTAGAAAAATAAAATTTTCAGATAATAAAATAAAAACTGTTTGGAATATCATTAGCAAACAAACAGGTAAAGTCAAACCTCGCGACAAAGAATATGTTTTGCAAACAGATCAAGGTAAAATTAGTTCGAATGCCGATGTAGCTAAAGAATTCGAAACTTTTTTCACAAATATTCCACTTAAGACTACTGAAGCCCTAAACTCATCACCCATGTATGCTCAAAGACTGCTAAAGGATAATGTTAGTAATTGTGATCAAAAATTCTCCTTCAGAGTAATTGAACCACAATCTATTGTAAAAACTTTTAAATCTCTTAAAGTGAAAAGAACCGAAGACCTCTGGGGATTATCGGTAAGCTTGATCAGTAATGTAATTGATACTTTAGCGCCATATTTAGCTTGTCTTTTTAATATTAGCATTGATAGTGGCGTCTTTCCAGATCTCATGAAGCTTAGTAAAGTGATACCTTTATATAAATCTGGTTCAAAAACTGATGCAGGCAACTACAGACCAGTTTCTGTGCTGCCAGTTCTTAGTAAAGTGTTTGAAAAGATTATGCTTAACCAAATGCTACAATATTTTACAGAAAACAAACTACTGCATAACCAACAATTCGGTTTCACTAAAGGACGATCAACAACCGATGCAGGAGTAGCACTCATTCGAAACATATATGATGCCTTCGAGGAATCGCAGAATGCAATTGGAGTGTTTTGTGATTTATCTAAGGCTTTTGATTGTGTTGAACACCAAACATTACTTATGAAATTAAAGCATTATGGTGTAGAGGAAGGGGCTCTCAGTCTTTTAAATTCGTATTTAGACAACAGAATACAAAAAGTACAAGTGAATGGCACGAACTCATCTGGATCTAAAGTGAAAATGGGTGTGCCCCAGGGTTCCATATTAGGGCCTTTTCTTTTCCTTGTTTACGTTAATGATTTGCCTTTTATGGTGCAATATCTGTCAAATATTGTGTTGTTTGCGGATGATACTTCTCTTATTTTTAAAGTGAATAGGAAAGAAAACGAAATTGACGAAGTAAACAACACTCTTTCAAAGATACTGAACTGGTTCACTGTGAACAACTTATTATTAAATGCTAAGAAAACAAAATGTATAAAATTTTGTTTGCCAAATGTAAAAAAGGTCAATAATAGTGTAATATTAGACAGTAATAAATTAGAATTTGTAAATACCACGGTGTTCCTTGGTATAACTTTGGATGTTTCACTTCAATGGGGACCACACATTGAAACTTTAGCGGGAAGGCTTAGTTCAGCTGCTTATGCCGTTAAGAAAATAAGACAGTTAACGGATGTAGATACTGCTAGACTAGTGTATTTTAGTTACTTCCATAGTATAATGTCTTATGGCATATTACTGTGGGGGCATGCGGCTGATATAGAAACTATTTTCATCCTGCAGAAAAGAGCTATCCGCGCAATCTATCAGATGCGATCACGTGACTCGTTACAGAATAAGTTCAAAGAAATCAATATTTTAACTGTTGCTAGTCAATTTATATATGAAAACATCATGTACGTTCGTAAGAATTTGCATTTATTTCCTAAAAACAGTGACAGGCATAATTTGAATTTAAGAAATGTAAATAAAATAGACAAAGCCTTTTCGAGACTGAGTAAGGTTAAAAAGTTATTTGTGGGGCAGTGTATAAGATTCTACAATAAAATTCCAGAAAATGTAACTAGTTTGTCAGAGAATAAATTCAAGACTCTTGTCAAAAAAGTTTTGTGCTCTAGAGGATATTATAAAATAATAGATTATGTAAATGACAAAGATATATATGTTGATTCTAAAACAAATACCATTACCTGAGACTGTAATCTGAATCATGACATTATTTGTAATTTTATTTTTATTGTATTTTTTTTGTTTTGACTATTTAAAAGTGTGTGTAAACACCTATTTGAAATAAATTGTTTTTGATTTTGATTTTGATTTTGATCGATCTCGTCGATGTGTCATACAAATTATTTTTTATTTATTTTTCTTCCAAAATGGCGCTAAAGATATTTGATAAATTTAAGCAATCGCGAAACTTACACTAGCGTCTATGATATGCAATAAGCAGTATATCTAGGAAAACCCTAAAAAAGGTATGTCCTATGCAAATGGGTAAATTTAAGACGCACTTGCGAGAAGGTGTGTTTTCCATGGGGAGTTCCGAATATTCTATTCATTTTCTTTTTTTTTGCCAAGGGTTGAGGCAGTTGGAATGGGTTGTTATTATGAGGAAGTGATGCTGTTTGTACAAGTCTCTTATTAAAGCAACGGCAGTTCTACTCGTGTTTCATCGGAGACTATGGGAATTTTGAATAAACTGTCTTAACCCATTCGCTGCCTCGAGCGCATAATATATGCGTCGCGGATAACAGCATGGAAGTGGAACCATTTATGAATTCTACACGGCAGTGTGTTGGATACGAAAGTTTTGAAAAGAATTATTCAACTCTTTTTATGAATATACTAGCTTTTGCCTGCGGCTTCGCCCGCTTGGATATCGTTTTATGACTGTCTTTGTAGGTAAGTGGTGCTCGAGCCGCAAGCGGCTCGCGAGCGTGGCCATGAGTTTTCTCCACATCTCTATTCCAAATCGGGCTATTCTGATTAGCAGTCTATGTCCCTTCCTACCCCCTAAACCAATTCTATACAGTAAATCACTTCAATCCATTGCTCCGTTGCGACGACGAAGTGCGCGAGCATGGAAATGAGTTTTCCCAGATCCCTCAGAAACTGTGTAAGGATATTCTAATTATTAAATTATGTCATTTCCCACCCCCACAACTATCTCCGTGCAAAAAATAACAATAATCCATTGTTCCGTTACGATGTTCAAGAAGTTTACCAAAAATATAGTATTCTTTTAGTTACCTGAGAACTGCATCGGACTACGCTATTTTCACGAGATAAAAAGTAGCAAATGTCCTTCCCCGTGACACAGGATACCGGCATGCCAAATTTCATCAAGATTGGTCAAGGTGTTGAAGCGTGAAAAGGAAACAAATAAACAAAAATAGTAAGTGTGTGGTTTTATAAAATCCCCGATAAAAGTGAAACTTTACAGAGGACGAACTGACGGTAAGTGACGATGATGCCGAAGATGAAAGCGGACTCAACAAGATTCCCCAACATAATGGTGATTTGGCTATATTATCTTCAAGCCGGAATACATCAATGCTGAGTTTTACAAGGTTGACCCCGCCGGGAACAGAACCCGCAACATCCTGGTGTGAAGCGAATGGACTGACCATTAGGCCATGGAGGCGGTCAAATATGTAGTTTTGCTTGCGGAACGATTGAAATTCAAATGATTGAATGACACAATACCATTTTTTTCAATTTTTATTATATTTATACAGTTTTATACCAGAGCAACAGTCAATGACACATGCAGTGAACGACTATCCCTACTAATATATAATATTATAAATGCGAAAGTAACTCTGTCTGTCTGTTACGCTTTCCCGCAAAAACTACTGAACGGATTTGGCTGAAATTTGGTAGGTAGACAGATTAGGACCTGGATTAAAACATAGGCTACTTTTTACTACGCTCGCGAGCCGCTTGCGGCTCGCGCACTGCGCACCCTCGAAAAGTCATAGAAACGTGGTCCACGCGGGTGAAGCCGCGGGAAACAGCTAGTTTGAAATAAAAGTGTAAACGTGTGTGTGAGAACCGAAACAGTTACTCAGACGGCACACATAGTTTGATTTCATAACTACTCCAAATACCATAGAATATATATATGTCACCGATAAATAGCTAGAATCGTAAGTTGATCAATTTTCTAGTTAGTTGATTAACTGACGAAAAATAACAAACGTTAGTAGAAGTGTATTATTTAACGCAGTGCATTTTAGCTAATTGGTCAACTTACAGTACCTGTCAGTAATTTAATAATTTACGATTGTGCCACAAGTAAAATCATCCACTAACGGGCCAATCGTTGCTCAGTGTACTATTTAACGGTATACTATTACCCGTCACATAATACACTGTTCTCTGATTGGTCGAGGGCATTTTATAAGCATTTGGCTAGTGTTTATTCATAGAGTTAACAAACATTTAGATATGTTATTTTAATACCGATGATGAGATGTGAAAGATCATGTATATTTTTTTTATATTTATTCTTATTTAGCCATACAGTTTTATGACTTAAAAAATATTTTAAATAACAAAAGATAATTGAGCTCAGATATTATTTATCACTTATTAACCTAATAAGTATTATAGTTAGTTTAATCAGTAAGTAAAATCAGTCTGAATATCTATTATTTGTACTTATTCGTATTTCACTTATATATTACTACATGTTAATGATTTATGGCATCTAGAGTTACACAAAACTTTGGCTTTTTTGCAATTACACCTGTTAGTTACACACTGTTTATTTTTAAAGTCTTTGCAATTGCATTGTTTTATCGACAAAACTAGTTTTACTCCCTGATTGTTCGGTTATTTCTTCAGCTACAGACACGTGAGTCGTTTAACCAATCAACGTACACCTCGCCTTCGTCGGATGATCTTACGACAAGGCGCCGTAAATTATTAATTTACTAAAATACATACGTTAAATAATACATTTTAACTGCTGTTTATTATTTTCCGGGAGTTGATCAACTACCTTGAAAATTGATCAACTTACGAGTCTTGTTATTTTCCGGTGACATATACAATAGGACGCCGTAATTTTTTCTACTTCATGGTGATGTTGCATTTTGATAACTAGTATCCGAGAAATACGTGGACAAACATATATACAAACACAAATATGTGAAACGTGACTTACCTACCTGTTTAGAAGCACACATTACTATACTATTTATTTTTAAATTTGTGCAGTTCCAACAATATTACACACAACATTATATTATCATCATATCAGCTCATATACGTGAGCTCGAGCCCACCCTGAATTAGAGCGAGCGGGCTTTAGTCGACCACGCGGGCCTAGTGCGGGTTGGTTGACTTCACACGCAACCTTCGAGTTTCTTCGCAGGTGTGTGCAGGTTTCTTCACGATGTTTTCCTTCACCGTAAGAGCGTCGGATAAACGTACATATGAAATCGAAATTCAAAAACACATTACGGGACAGGATTCAAGCCGCTACCTCCTGTCCGTGAGGTTGTGGTTTTGAATCCCGCCACGTAATGTGTGTGACGCTTTCGATATGGCGATGATCACATTTGAATTCTGCCGATAAACAAAAGAGAAGTGACTATGCTAGAAGCGCCATAAAAAGGATCAAGTGGAATAAAAGCTACACGTTTATGAGCCGAAGTTAGCCGATAATAATAATTATGCATTAATATGCGCCACCGAGAGCTCGCGACTTGCCCTCACTGGATTTCCATGAAGTAGGGTTGCCATGAACATGCAAAAAATAAACTATAGGGCGCCGTTATTATTTTTTTATTTACAGCGATGATCATAGCTTTTGAATTCTGCCAATAAACAAAAGAGAAACGGCTATGCTTGAAGCGTCGTAAGAACGAACAACTGGAACAAAGCTACACTTTTATGAGCTGAAGTTAGCCAATAATAATAATTATGCATTATTCCACCGAGAGCTCACGACTTGCTCTCACTGGATTTCCATGAATTAGGGTTGCCAAAAATATGCAAGAAATTTTCATTTAACCTAATACTACTACTGAAGCCAAATCAAAGCTTAATGAAGTTTTAGTACACTTAACCATAGTTTCGAATTATCCTGCGGTTTCGCTTACTTAATAAGGGAAAAGTACCGAATACCTTTTAAAAACCATATAATGGGTATCAATTGGCAAATTTTATGATAATAATTAGTTGAACTATTCAGGTTTGTAAGTAAAGTTAACAAACTCGAAACTGACAATAGATTTTAAGCTGGTTAATTATATTAGAAAGTGACAACCCTAAAGTAAGCCGGTCGCGTTAAATGGCCCGCGCGGATATTTAAGCGCGTTTCTCGGAATTTAAAATATTCTATTAAGTCGGACGTCCGTTCACGTCTTCGTTGCGTCACCATCAGCGTCGGCATGGTAGATGGAAACATTTTCTTTCCACATATAAGCTTAGTAGGGTAAGCCACCTTATCGTTGTCTATTCCAACTTTTTATGCCACACCCTTCTATCCCCCTAATTCAGGGTAGGCTCAAGCCCCTCGGTGGGGACGTTTATGAGCTGACATGATGATGTCACCCCCTTCTAAAAACGTAAAAATAATTATTGGCTCGGTGTGATTTGGGTGGTTTGATCGATTAGGCAAGTTAACTGACATGAAGCACGGTCATTAAATTTAACTTGATGGGTTTGACTGTTGGTGGTATTTTTCTCGACCACTTCCCTATTCCACAAGACACGTTAAGCGGTTCTTTTATCCACAGTTGGGAAGCCCTTCTCACCTGATAGTAAATTATGATGAATCCGGAGATGGAAGTGGGTTACCAATATTCTCCAATACAATGGGGAACTGGCTATCTTATCCTCAAGTCCGAACAAACCAATGCTGTTAGTGTTGATGTTTGGTGGCATGACTTCGATAAGATGGTGGTAGGTACCTACGCAGGCTTAGAAAATGCCCTTCCACTAACCAAATCGAATTTTATAAAGTTAGACTCCGCCGGAAATCGAACCCGTCACCTCCTGATGTGAACTACTAGACTAAACATTACACCACGTAGGCGATTCGGCTACTTGCTATCCTTAGTTGGAAATCTTTAATCCATGTCACATCTTTATGGGGCTTGAAAAACTTCTGACAGCGGGGTTTGCTAGCCATGCTCTGGACCACTTGTGTGGCATAAAGCCTAATCTTCCGGAGTTTGGGAATGATATGTGTGGTGTCCCAGCAGTGGGAAGTTGTTATCCAACAAACCACCTTATTCTATTTTTTTATTTTAAATACAATGTAATCTGTTTATTCATGTCGAATTAAAAAAAGTCATTAATATTATATTATATTTTTTTATTAATTTAACCCTAGAGTGCTCACGCTATATCTATGCACTCGCCAAGGTCAAGCCTCCCAGTAGGTGCTCCTCTGTCCTTCACCTAGCTGTATCATAAGTAGGAAGTGAATGAGTTCTCGGGTGACTGCGGGAGGAAATTTGTTGTTGCTTTCCAGGAACAAAAAACTTGCATTATATGAGCAAAATATTTACTGTGGAGCGAGCATTGATTGTACATCCTCAGCACGTTTTTTTCTTAAATTTCATCATCATCATATCAGCTCATATACATCCCTACCGAGGAGCTCGAGCCTACCCTGAATTAGGGCGATCGGGCCTAAGTCGACCACGCGGGCCCAGTGCGGGTTGGTCTACTTCACACACAACCTTCGAGTTTCTTCGCAGGAGTGTGCAAATTTTCTTACGATGTTTTCCTTCACCGTAAGAGCGTCGAATAAACGTATATATGAAATCGAAATAAACACATTGATACGTGGCAGGATTCGAACCATGAGCTCCGCCCTTGTCATTACGTCACCGACGCCACTAGAACTATGCCGAAAATAAATAAAAAATAAAAATTCACCATTAAATTAAAGAATAAATAAATATCCTTACTAATATTATAGATGTGAAAATGTGTTTATTTATTTGTTACTTTGTTTGTTTGTTTGTTACCTTTTCAAGCTTCAACGCCTTGACCAATCTTTATGAAATTTAGCATGCAGGTAGCCTGTGTCACGGGGAAGGACATAGCCTACTTTTCATCCCGTGATTTTTTGCACAAAGATGGTTGAGTAGGTGGGGAACGACATAATATACTAATCACCCTTAAAGACAGTCATGAAAACGATGTCCACGCGGGTGAAGCCACGGGGAAAAGCTAGTATACTTATAAATAGATCGTGAATACTCAGTAATTTTCCAAAGATCTTGTCAAGTGGTTTTTTCTTAAATTTTCCAATTTAATAAAATAAATAGTATTGTTTTATATAGTGTATGTACATTTATTTATTTTTTGAAAAAAAATTACAAGCATTTTAATATTGGTGGTAAAATGCTCCCCACGCGACCACTCACGTTTCACGGAAAGGCGCGATTACTCCTCAGGGTTTTTTTTTTTTATTCACAATTAGTAAACCCTTGACAACATCTCACCTGATGGTAAGTGACGATGTTGCCGAAGATAGAAGCGGGCTTACCAAGATTCCCCAACGCAATGGGGAACTGGCTATCTTATCTTCATGCCGGAACACACCAATGATATCAACATTGATATTTGGCGGCAAGACTTAGATAAGATGGTGGTAGCTAGCCAGGCGGGCTTAGAAAATGCCCTACCACCAACCAAAATTCAGAATAAATATAATAAAAAAACACCAAAACCCTTTTTACCATCTAGCTATAACCTTTTAATTGAGACCATTCTAATGAGCCTAAACACGATACCTCTGTTTTAAGTTCGTGAGGAGTTGGGGTATCCTGCAGATTCCAGGTAATTTTGCAGCATCAGTTCAAGGTTACCATGTACTGTCATTGGTCCTCAATACGTCTGAAAATTATCTATTTAATCCGATGTCTGTTAGTGGGTGAAAATGACTTTCAAAGATAACGTTACAAAGTCAGACTAGATAGATACACATGAAGCTAATAAAAGCCTGTTAAAAAATTGGCCAAGTGCTAATTGGACTTGCGCAAAATACGGTTCTATAGCCTTTTCAAAAAATAACCGCCATCAAAAAGGGATCGAACCGCCAGCAGCTAAAGCCGCGGGAGGTGAGCGTGCCTACAGCTCCGGGACCTACCTGGACAGTAGATAGCGGTACTCTTTATTCCACGAGGCACTCGCCTTGCAGAGTACCGGGAAAAGCGTCTTGGCTGCAAGACCTACTGTAACTGGTCCTTGTCTTCACCTTATGGTGTTGGCAGGAATAGCGGCCCTCACTGTATGACCAAGGGTAGGTAAGTGGGGACGCTATATCATAAACGTGGTAGTTTTAGCGTATCTGATAGACATACGAGAGAGGGGAATGCCCCAACGGCCGTCGCGGTAATCCGGGGGAGGTGAGCGTGCCTACAGCTCCGGGACCTACCTGGAGAGCAGGTAGTGGTTCTTTTCCACGAGGTACCTGCCTTGCAGAGTACCAGGACAAGCGTCTCGGCGGCAAGACCTACCGCAGTTGGTCCTTGCCCTCGCCTCACGGCATTGGAAGGAATAGCGGCCCTTACTATATGACCATGGTGTCGGTGAGGGGGACGCTATATCTTAAACCTGGTAGTTTAGCGTATCTAGTAGATGTACGAGAGGGAATGCCCCAACGGCCATCTGTTCTATGAGCTATGTGCCCTCCCACTGCCACTTTAGTATAGAAATTCTGAGAGCTATATTGGTCACACTGGTTCTCCTACGGGTTCCGGTGACGAAAACATTTTATTTCATTTAATTTTAACCCCCCCTCCTTAAGGCCTCTCATTACGTCGAGGTCACAAAGGCATATGTTTTAGTCATAGTAATAGTGTGAAAATTAATATTGTTATTTGTTATAAGTCCCCTAAAATATTCATTTTTTTTAATCAAAATTGGTAAGCCCTTGGCATCATCTCACCTGATGGTAAGTGACGATGATGCCGAAGATGGAAGCGGGCTTACCAAGATTCCCCAACGCAATGGAGAACTGGCTATCTTATCTTCAAACCGGAACACATCAATGTTATTAACATTGATGTTTGGCGGCAAGACTTAGATAAGATGGTGGTAGCTAGCCAGGCGGGCTTAGAAATTACCCTACCACCAACCAAACCGAGTCTTACAAGTTGACCCCGCCGGGATCGAACCTGCGACCTCCTGGTATAAAGCGAATGGACTAACCATTACGCCACGGAGGCGGTTAAATATTTAATATATATGTCGGAGAGGACCCTAGTATTATTTAACAGTAGTATTAGTTAACACAGTTCTAATGTAAAATCTAAAAAAAGGAAAACAACGAACACGTGCTCGTAACACCTGCTCGGAACACGTGTTATTTTGGTCATGGATCGTTCCTATATAAGGGGCTGAGTTCCGAACGGAGCGCCATTCACTTGGTAGCAACGATACCGGCTTGTTCTCACTTTTGTATCACAGTACTGTTTTTTTAAATTAATTAGTTTTGTGTTGAAGTGTTGTTATTTGAAATAAAATAAACTTGTCATCATAATGGATCGATACCTTCGCCCGCATTCACCCATTTTGAGGCCCACACGACCTAGACGTTCAAGTGATGTCGGGGTTTACCACGAATCGCGAGCTGCTCCTCCGACATCAGAAGTGGGATCACTGCGGGCTGAGGAACTTCGAAATCAAAATACCAAGTGTATCGGAGGCTACCTAGTTTAGCGGAGGCTACTTTGTGTAGCGGAGGCTACTTTGTGTAGCGGAGGCTACTTTGTGTAGCGGAGGCTATCTTTCGTCAGGTTTGGCCGAGCAAGATTACCCAGTTTTCTTTTCTTTCTTTTGTTCACAGGTAAATCGATTCACACTCATCACACGAGGACGTGTGAATCATCAGGAAGGCCGTGTCGGAGAGGACCCTAGTATTATTTAACAGTAGTATTAGTTAACACAGTTCTAATGTAAAATCTAAAAAAGGAAAACAACGAACACGTGCTCGTAACACCTGCTCGGAACACGTGTTATTTTGGTCATGGATCGTTCCTATATAAGGGGCTGAGTTCCGAACGGAGCGCCATTCACTTGGTAGCAACGATACCGGCTTGTTCTCACTTTTGTATCACAGTACTGTTATTTTAAATTAATTAGTTTTGTGTTGAAGTGTTATTTGAAATAAAATAAACTTGTCATCATAATGGATCGATTCCTTCGCCCGCATTCACCCATTTTGAGGCCCACACGACCTAGACGTTCAAGTGATGTCGGGGTTGTTGGTGTAAGTTGACTGTTTTAAGCGAACTAATTCAAAATGCAACCCGATAATATGGGTGTTAATATTTGCCTAGACTGTCAAACAGCTGATCTTGTTTTTCTTGCTTTACACGGAGGCGTGTAGATTTCGTATTTTGGTATTGTGTAGAAAGAAACGAGGAGAACCAAAGTAACCGGCATAGCTCACAGAATCGCTAAACTAAAGTGGGAGTGGGCAGGGCACATAGCTCGTAGAACAGATGGCCGATGGGACAGTAAAGTTCTCGAGTGGCGACCGCGCACCGGAAAACTTAGCGTAGGCAGGCCTCCCACGCGGTGGACCGATGACCTGGTGAAGATCGCGGGAAGCCGATGGATGCGGGCAGCGCAGGACCGGTCGTCGTGATATATATATATATTCTGTGAAAATTTCATCCCCAGCTAGTTAAGGTAACAAAGATAGAACCTTTTAAATGTCGGACAAACAGACAGGTAGACGGACAGACGGACAGCGTAGGCTTAGTAGTAAGGTCCTGTTACCTGGTATGGAACACTAAGAAAAAACCTAACCACTCCGGGAGGGCCGACAGAAGTGAAAACTACGTTTTGACCCTCCGAGTGTTCCTGACGAACGACTAGGTTGACAAAGTTTTGACCCTGCGAGTGTTCCTGGTAAGGTATCGGTTACGGTAACGGTAACAGCGTCGCGAGTTCAATGGTTTTTTTCCCATCTCAAAAAAATGCCCAACGCGCCAAAAGAAGATTTCACTTCAAAAGAAACCTTGAAAAGAACTGCAACGTAGCACACAACATCGCCACAAATTACTGTAGATATACAGGACACACAGGGAGTAAATAAATGGGCGTCGAACTAATGACAACAAAAACCGTTTGACGCGAGATGAGGGTGTCTGCTCGTCCAGGAAATGTAACATGCTGTGTAGTGAGTGGGAACGGAGAAAAGTGAGCTATTTTATTTATAAGTTCATTTTATTTGAAACAGTAGAGAGAGTAGGGGAATAGTGTCAATGATAGAGGCTTAGAGATATCTAAAACAAAACGATTAGATAGGGTTTTGAGGTAAACTTGTTTTTATACTGAATCAGGCGTTTTATTTTTAAAAGCTTTTAATTTACTTGCATATGAGCGTCGGTGGCGTAACGGTTACCGCCACGGCCGCTTCTTTCTGTCCGGGAGGGAGGCCGTTCGAATCCCGCCACGTAACAATGTGTTTTCGAATTTCGATTTCATATGTACGTTTAGCCGACGCTTTAACGGTGAAGGAAAACATCGTAAAGAAACTTGCACACGCCTGCGAAGAAACTTGAAGGTTGTATGTGAAGTCGACCAACCCGCACTGGGCCTGCGTGGTCGACTAAGGCCTGATCGCCCTTATTCAGGGTAGGCTAGAGCCCCTCGGTGGGGACGTATATGAACTGAGAGATAAATTAACTTTCAATGTTTGTATAAATGATTGAAGATTGTATGTATGAATGTATGTACTCGTATGTATGTTTGTATAGGTCAAATCTTGCAATCAGTTTTAGAGCGACTTTCAGAGCTTAGATTGAGCTGAAATTTGGTATGAAGTCGTATTACTTATGACGATAGATCCTTTTGCATTTTGAAGTTGATATGTTGATAAACTTAGGAGGTGGAATTAAGGTGCAAGGATCGTTTATTATTTTAAAATAGAATCGTAGGAAATACTGTGCTATTTATTTTTAAAAATGTTGAAACGTGCCGTGAGTATTTGGCATAAAAGCATAAAATCTTGCACCTTAAATATTTTAGGCTTTTCTACCAACACACAAAGATTCCTTTGTATTTGTTTTTAATTTTTAAAGTAAGTCTAAAATTTTAATAAACATTACTCAATTATTTGAACCCCTACAGCCTCCACCAACCCGGACTGGGTCCCCGTGTGTGGAGCATGTTCTAACCTTTCCCAGTTTGGAAGAGACCCGTGCCCCAGCTGTGGGGACGGTTATTGGTTGTAAACTTAATTATATGAAACAAAAAAGTCGTCTAACAATAACAAAATCCTTAAAATGGGGTAATTGCAAAATTTGCCATTATAATTTATAGTAAAATTTAAATTTAGATTTGTATACGCAACTCCTAAATAGCTTAATGTAATCTTTGATTTGTACCTATTCAGGTCTACATTATATGATTTAGTACAAAGGTTTATCATCATCATATCAGATCATATACGTCCCCACCGAGAGGCTCAATCCTTTTTTTTTTTTTTTAATTCGCAATTGGTAAACCCTTGACAACATCTCACCTGGTGGTAAGTGACGATATTGCCGAAGATGGAAGCGGGCTTGCCAAGATTCCCCAACGCTATGGGGAACTGGCTATCTTATCTTCATGCCGGAACACACCAATGATATCAACATTGATATTTGACGGCAAGACTTAGATAAGATGGTGGTAGCTAGCCAGGCGGGCTTAGAAAATGCCCTACCACCAACCAAACCGAGTCTTACAATTGACCCCGCCTGGAATCGAACCCGCGACCTCCTGTGTAAAGCTAGTGAACTTTGGCTCTGAGCTACGGAGGCGGTAAAACCTGAATTAGAGTGATCAGGCCTTAGTCGACCATGCGAGCATAGTGCGGGTTGGTCTACTTCACACACAACCTTCAAGTTTCTTCGCAGGCGTGTGCAGGTTTCCTCACGATGTTTTCCTTTACCGTAAGAGCGTCGGATCAACGTACGTATAAAATCGAAATTCTAAAACACATTGGTACGCGGCAGAATTCGAACCATGACCTCCCGAACAGGAGGTAGCGGTTCTTGCCATTACGCCACCGACTTTATCAAAACCAAATATCAGAATTATGAAAAGATAGAGTTTACTTATATCTTGTCTGCTGTCAAAAACCGCCTGGCGGCAGAAGAAAAATTTACCCCTGTCTGTCGCCGACCGTGAGGCGGTAGGATTTACGGCGGTTCATATTAGCGCCGTTGCTTGAACCAATAGAAAGCAAGGCAATGAATTGATGTGAAGTTGGCTAGTTCTAAGCCATATCTACAAGCTGTTTTCGAGAGTCATTACGAATCTCTCACACGCAGGTTTGACGACTTTCAGCCTCCCCAATAAGCTGGTTTCTGAAAAGGCTTGAGTACATACCATAGACCACATACGCTGCGGCAGATTATACAGAAGACCGTAGAGTAAAATCAGCCCCACGCTTAGCATTCTTGGACTATTAGAAAGCCTTTGGTTCAGTCGAACCTTGGGCTGTGTTGAAGTAACTCCGGCGATACCAAATTGAATTTCAATATAACGAAGTACTGAAGAGTTTGTATGAAACTTGGAACTTATCCGGCTGCAGCGGGGGGTGAGACAGGGAGACGTCATATGTCCGAAACTATTCACCGTCACCCTGGGAGATGTTTTTAAACTTTTGGACTGGGGTGGACTCGGCATCAATATCAACGGCGAGTATATCACCTACCTTGGATTCGCTGACGATATCGTGGTCATGGCTGAGACTATGGACGACTTAGGCACAATGCTCGATGGCCTCAGTAGAGCCTCTCAACAATTGGGTCTTAGAATGAACATGAACAAGACGAAAGTTATGTCAAACGTCCGTGTCGCACCTCTGAAGGTTGGAGTTTCTGCACTCGAAGTATTTACCGAAAATATGTACCTGGGACAAACAGTCCAGTTAGGTAGGTCCAACTTCGAGAAAGAGATCAATTATTGAATCAAAATCGGCTGGGCAGAGTTCGGGAAGCTTTACAATATCTTCAGGGTGATGACAAACGGAACTGAGACATGGTCGCTTTACACTTACTATGGGCCCTATAAGAAGGTCACCCAAAGGGCAATGGAGCGCGCTATGCTCGGAACGCAGAACCAGTCGTCGTGGAAATCCTTGGGGGAGGCCTATGTCCAGCAGTGGACGTCCATCTGCTGATATGATGTTGGTGAGAGGATATTTCTACAAGAAATTTCTAACAGCAGACTTTGATAAGAATGTAACAAAAGAATGGCAGAAGACATGTACATATCAGAGACTTCAAATTTTGACAACAGAAACTTTGATTACTTTGTTTACAATAAATTGAATACAAACATAGGTAGTTGACTATATCTATGTGAAAAATAGTACATAATAATAATACTTGTTTATATAAATCATAATATAAATAAATGTCTCCTATCTTTCTCCGAAAATTCCTAAGCAACTTCGTGCCTCGTGTCAGAGTGAAATTCTAGGTAAAAATAATTTTATCTAACTAATTTGATGCAGATACCCGAGGCCAGAAGACGTATCCACTAGTTTAAGAGAGATTCTCGTAGAAGCGAATCAGCGGTGGGCCGCTATGAGTGGGGTGGAGCGCCACGTATTAAAAAAAATGAGTACGTTCAACTATTTTTCCTGGTGTGGAGTGACGATACAGTTTAGGATGTTACATGCAAATTCAAATAATTCTTATTCACCCTTGAAAGAGCAAATCAGCGGTGGGCTGCTGAGAGTGGGGTGGAGCGCCATTAATTAAAAAATGGGTACGTTTGACTGCATGTCACCTGGTGCGGAGTGACGATACAGATAAGAATTTTACATGCGAATTCAAATAATACCTATTCACTCTTGAAGGAGCAAATCAGCGGTGGGCAGCTGTGAGTGGGGTGGAGCGCCATAAATTAAAAAAAATAAGTACGTTCGACTGCATATCACCTGGTGCGGAGTGACAATACAGATACGAATTTTACATGCGAATTCAAATAATACCTATTCACTCTTGAAGGAGCAAATCAGCGGTGGGCAGCTGTGAGTGGGGTGGAGCGTCATAAATTAAAAAAATGAGTACGTTCGACTGCATATCACCTGGTGCGGAGTGACGATACAGATAAGAATTTTACATGCGAATTCAAATAATACCTATTCACTCTTGAAGGAGTAAATCAGCGGTGGGCTGTTGTAATATACTACTATGGTGTTAACCCTTAGAAATTAAAATTGTAGAAATTAGAAAAAGAAAAAACACTTGGATATATAAAAATAATATTGCCCTTACCCAAATTTCACCAAAATCCGTCCATTAGTTTGGGAACTACAGCCCCAGACGGACGTACAGACACACACACACACACTCACACACGCATTTTTTATTATTTTAATTTTTCAGACCCTATGAGTGTAAGACAATCGATCCGCATCAAAATCTCAACTTCGATTTTTTTGCCATCCTATACCTTTTTCACTCCTTCGTCGCTCAAAAGAAGTTAAAAGAGATACCGCAAAATGAGGTATTTTACCAATAAATGATTTTTCGATATGCTATAACAAGACACTTGAGTGTTGTATCTTAAGCACTTCGTAAAATATGGCCCCTAAGAAAAAGTGTCGAAATTCTGCTAAAAACGCTTATAAATCCTGAATATTGATGTCGACTTCTAGTCATCTGATTTACTTTTTATCATCTGTCAAAAACTACATTTTGTTTTTAAAATGTTTGAAATACTTAAGAGTGACGTCATAGTTTTGCAGTACTCATTTTGTGATTTTGATGAATTAAAAATCGAAGACTTGATTGAAAACAAAACGAGTAAGGTTTTCCGAAGTTTAAGTAGGAGGGCAATATAGTGATCAATAGTTCATAATTTATTTCTAATGCTGTCATCATCCCTATAACCGGTCGTATAAATTTGAAATTTATTTTTATTACACATTTAATTGCGGCATAAAATTCACAAATCTCGAAATTTAAACAGGAGCGACTTCGACACACTTCACGCCCATTTTTTTACTTTTTCGGCTGTCAATATACCCCAAATTATAATCTCTGTCACACTCTTCTAGGCGTGCCCTGTCACACTGTCATGCTAGTTTCAGCCAGATGAACGAACATGTGTGCATTTGCCCGTGTTGCTATTTGGTCAATGTTACTTGTAACTCGAGAGCGTCGGTGGCGTAACGGCTAGGGTCGCCGCCTCCTATCCGTGAGGTCGTGGTTCGAATCCCGCCACTTACAAATGTGATTTCGAATTTAGATTTCATATGTACGTTTATCCGACGCTCTTAACTTTTAACATCGTGAGGAAACCTGCACACGCCTGCGAAGAAGCTCGCAGGTTGTGTGTGAAGTCGACCAACCCGCACTGGGTCCGCGTGGTCGGCTAAGGCCCGGTTCAGGGCAGGCTCGAGCCCCTCGTTGGGGACGAATATGAGCTGATATGATGATGATGAACTTGTAACTCAGCTCACAGCACTTTAATTTTATGTTCCGCTCTCAGTGGAGCCTCAGTATAATCTCGCATCTTCACGCTTCCCGCTGTCATAGCGTATTCATGGGATCCGGAGATACGGCTTCACGCGGGCGCGGGCGCGGGCGCGGGCGCGCTGCCGTCTTGTTATTCCTCACATTACATGTGCCAGGAGCGGATTTACATTATTTTTTAGCCAATTGTGAATAAAACAAAAAAAAAGAAAAAAACCAGCAGGAGGGTTATTAAGAATTACATTATAAACAAAACATCTGAATAGTCCTGAAATCTACACATCATCATCATCATCATAGGTATCAGCCGAAAAAAGTCCACAGCTCAAAGGCCTCCCCCAAGAATTCCCACGACGACCGGTCCTGCGCTGCCCGAATCCATCTGCTTTCCGCGTATTGCACCAGGTCGTCGGTCCACCGCGTGGGAGGCCTGTCTACGCTACGTTTTCCGGTGCGCGGTCGCCACTAGAGAACTTTAGTACCCCAACGCCATAGCTGTTCTACGAGCTATGTGCCCTGCCCCCTGCCACTTCAGTTTAGCGATTCTGTGAGCTATGTCGGTTACTTTGGTTCTCCTCGTTTCTACTCAATACCAAAATACGAAATCTACACGCCTCCGTGTAAAGCAAGAAAAACAAGGTCAGCTGTTTGACAGTCTAGCCAAATATTAACACCCATATTATGGGGTTGCATTTTGAATTAGTTCGCTTAAAACAGTCAACTTACACCAACAAGGAGAGTATTTAATTTTTTTTTATTATACAATACATCTGCATAGTCCTGAAATCTACACGCCTCCGTCAAAGTATATATATTAGTACTGCCTCCGTGTAAGGCAAGAAAAACAAGGTCAGCTGTTTCAAAGTTTCAAAGCAAATACCTATACCTTAACATATTATAGGGTGTGTATTTTGTATTAGTTCGCTGAAAACAGTCAACTTATGAAAGTGTGTATTTTTAACTAAAAAAATACCCCAAAAAGCGCAAAAAAAATCTTAATAAATACTATTTTCTGTAAGTACGCGTATAAATTATAAATTTTATATGAAAACACTAATCAAAACTAAAATAAATTATCAACAATTACAATTCAATTTCAATAGGCAATGGTAAAAAGTAGATAGGTCATCATCAATGATCGGAATAGGTAGAGTTTATTCATGTACTTTTGCAACGTTGGCACAACATGGATAAGCTTAAATTTATCTGGTATCCGGTTTTTATTTTTATTTAGAAGCAATTAACTCAAGACTCAACAAAATGCTAATCCGTGCGTGCAAAGTTTTATTGAGAAATACTTGCACAAATATATTTTCCCATTTGTTTATTTACTAATTCTTTTTGTATTATTATTGGTGTAATTTGTTTTAAATAAGTAATTTATGCATTTATAAACAATAAAAAGATGATTCCGAAAAAGTTTTTATTTCACTTTGTAAGACCCTCAAATCCGGAAATCCGGAGAAGTTTATCAAATACAAATACAAATACAAATATTTATTGATAAACTTGATGGTTTACACGTCATAATGTTAATTTAATTCTAATATTTAATATTAATTAAATTATTACATTACATTCATAATTGGACATTCTAATTTTTTATATTATTACAAGTGCAGGTAATACACGTATGTACTTAGTATGTTTATTATTCCTAAGTATGCTCGTGGGGAGGGTCAGTGAACTCGTCTACTGTGTAGAACGCGTGTGATATTAGAAATTTTTTGATTTTTTTTAAAAACGAGTTGTAGCTGGGTGAATCCCGGATTTCGGGAGCTATTTTATTATATATTTTAGGGCCTATGAAGTCCAGACACCTATGGGACTTAGCCAAACGCCGCAATGGCAGCAGGAGCTCGTGGCGGTTTCTGGTGTTAAAACTATGTTGACCACCATGTGTGGAGAATTGTTGAAGGTTTTTCCTGACGTATTTTGCTACTTCCAGTATGTAAAGAGATGGTAGTGTTAGGATTTTGTGTTTTATAAACAGCTCACGAGCGGGCTGGTCACGTCTTGCGGTGTCAATTATTCTGACTGCGCGTTTTTGCAATCTGAAAGCTCTCTCTCTCTCTCTCAGTTGCCTTACCCCACAGTACGAGACCGTAAGTTAAGATGGAGTGAAAATAGCCATAATAGGCTTTTTTAACACTGTTTGGGTTAAGGCATGGGCGGAGTCTTCCAAGGGAGTAGCATGCAGATGCAAGTCTTGCGCAGAGCGCGTCCACGTGCGGTGACCACGTGAGTCCGCTGTCCACCACAAAGCCCAAGTAATTTACTTGGAATACCTGCGGGACTACTTCACCATTACAACTGACATTGAGATCTTGCCGTTTGGATCCATTGAGACTGAACTGTATGATGTTAGTTTTTTCTACGTTAAGGCACATTCCATTGACTGAAAACCACGCAGCGATTTCATTCATTACTTTATTTAATCGGGACCTTAGATCCAAGTCATTTACTCCAGTCACAATTACACACCCGTCATCCGCGAACATGACATATTCAGCGTCTCTGGATGCGGTGGTGAAGTCATTCATTAGAATGAGAAACAAATTATTTCCCATTATTGATCCCTGGGGGACGGCATTATTGCCTAGTGACTGGACTTTGGACTTCACGTTATTCACTGACGTTAGTTATCCATACTATTGACAACGTTATGACATAATTGCCGGAAAAAACTCTACCTATTCCGATCTATGGTCATCACAGGATTGCGAGTTAATCCTGTGATGACATGCATTTTGTAAAATAAAATAATATACCTACCCGATAGGTATATAGATCCTACGTAGTTTCTTGAAGTATCATTTACAGAACAACTTCTAAAAAGTACTGACTAAATAATAACTTTTAATCAAATAAATACGATTGCTTGGATCGATAAAAGTATGTACTCGTACATACCTACCTACGTACTTACCTACTTGAAACTTTTTGTTTGTATGTATGTACGTATTTTTGTACCTATTTACCTATTGTAAGCCCTGGCACAACCGCGAGCAGTAGGTACTTAAAAATCCGGTGTACATGCCGCAGCCATCTGGTTGAATCTCCCATTTGATTGAAAATCTAGCCCGTTGATCGAATGGCGACATTCAATTGAATGACTAAAGCAAAACTGGCCAAGTCGTTTAATTGTAACTTTCAAAGACTTTGCTGAACGTTATTTAGCCAAGTCGTTGAATGGGCTATTCCGAATATACACCGAATAAAAAACAGATGATTCCTTCTTCTGCGAAGCATTCTGCCACCTATAACCGAACCTAACATCGCTCGCTTCGCTCGCTCATATACAGTTTTTTTTAAAAAAAAAAACTAATTTTGCCAACTCCCTTTCCGTTGTATGGGATTTGACGTCCGGCATGTTCAAAGGGCTAGCTTACAATCAGTCAACTAGTTGAACGTTGGGTGACGTTTGTTCAATCAATGTTCGGCCTAGTCATTCAATTGAATGTCACTATTTATTAAACGGACTAGCCTTTCAATCAAATGGCAGATTTAACCAGATAGCTGCGATACATACATGAGCAGCCTCTCTGTTACCTATCTGGTTTTGATAATGGTAATCAACGCATTTTTCATATTGCACCTTGCAAAAACACTGAACAACGGTGGATGCAATTTGGAGTAGTTATTGATTTTTTTTTTAAAGTAACATTAAATTAAAAAAACCTATTTTGAATTTTATATTTTCACACAATATACAAGAATGTAATGTAAAATCAACTAATCTATTTTTATGAATATATAGCTGTTTCCCGCGGCTTCACCCGTGTGGACCACGTTTCTATGACTTTTCGAGGGTGCGCAGTGCGCAAGCCGCAAGCGGCTCGCGAGCGTGGTAAAAAGTAGCCTATGCCTTAATCCAGGTCCTAATCTGTCTACCTACCAAATTTCAGCCAAATCTGTTCAGTAGTTTTTGCGGGAAAGCGTAACAGACAGACAGAGTTACTTTCGCATTTATAATATTAATATAATAATATAATATATATATATATATATATATATAGTAGGGATTTTTTTTCGATTTTGCAAAGTTGTTTAGTTTCGTAAGCATATAGGCTCCCCAATAATATGCCCTATTTACCTAACACCCTGTATAACTGAGATACCTCATCCAATGCATAAATTTGTAATATGGAATTGATTTGTTAATAATTTAGACTTATCATTTATGTACTTACTTTTGTTTTTTTTTTGTGATATTGACGATTTGGATATTATTTTCTGTAATGTCAGTATTTCTATGAAATAAATGAAATGAAATAAAAGACGTAAAGTAGTGTGTTTCGGTGCAGCGATGCCAGATTTACGGCAATTATCGTATTTGTACGGTATGCGCAAGCCTTGTACGGTAATTTAAATGATGCCAAACACATTATAGCGAATAAGCTGAGAAATTTAGCACAATCTTACAACTGACGTGTACGGTAATTGTACGGTAGTTTTGGGGTGCAATTTACAGCAATTCTGGCAAAACAGTCTGGCGACGCTGTTTTAATTACTCCACTATTACCTTGTTCTGACAAAATTCAAATTCAGAAGGACGCGGGACTCTTTTGTGACTATTGTCAGGCCTGTCGCACTCCGCGCTGTAGGCATGAAAGTGTACCTACGCCAAAGTATATATATTAGTACTATCGCCAACGCCATGCGGCCCCTTGCAAGGTACAAATTCAGTAGTCAGAAGAGATAAGAGTTACGCGATAGAAAGAGAGGCAACTTGTTGATGAAGCTGTGCGACCTGAATTTGCACTTTATTGTGTCGTAGCAAGAGTCGTCATTCATTCAAATGATTTTGCGGAGTCAACCTTCTTTTACGTAGTAAATAGTCATTATTCTTTGCTATTGTTGACAGTTTCTTTCCTTGATTTTGTATGAGATCCGTAGGCTACTAGGTGAGCATGTACGTAAGTTACTTACGAAGTACTGTAGTTACATAAAAAGTTGTAGTTACATATTCATGATCAAATAAAAATACGAAGATCTTTTTAAGTTTATTTTTTATATGTTTTTGCATCAAAGGAGTTTTTATCCTTTGACCAGAGTGATTACTATTGGTAAGTACCTTTTATACTTTCGAGCGACTGAGGAGCGCGCAGAAGCGAGGGACGAAGGGGTGAAGAAGTTATTGTGATGGCAAAAAAACGAAGTTGAAATTTTCATGGGGATGGATTATATGACACTAATACAGTCTAAAAAAATAATAACAAGTGTATGTATGTATGTAGTGTATGTTTGTATTGTTATATGTGACGATTTATCCATCCAGAGCATTTTTGCCTAAACAACTGAACAGATTGGGGTATAATTTGGGTTAGGGCAATATTTTTTATATATCCAGTAGTTTTTTTATTTCTAACGATTTTGTTAAAACATTGAGCATTAATTAGTATTCATAGTCTGTACGCGGCCTAATACACTATAAAGTTAATTATTGCAAGAAAAATAAGATTAAGAAACGATACATATATATTTGAAATGCATAATAAACATTCAGTCCGCAAAATAACTACTTGAGCGGCAAGATTTCATGATTGAGCGGCAGAAAAAAGTGTGGTACGGGGAGTTCTAAATGGAAGCGGGAGCGAGCGAAGCGAGCTCGGACTTGCGGAGCACCCCGACTCGGATCCGTTAGGTTCGGAGACTGTGCGGGGAGGCGAGCTAAGCTCGCCTCCCCGCACAGTCGTAGTGTTAGGTTTAACATGAGAACACAGAAGTAGGATCCCCGAAGGGGCTCCGTCGACCACTCAACACTGTAGGAAGAGTGTAGTACGGGGATGTTTAAAATAATTACAGCCATCCAGAATGACATAAATTACTGATTGATTTTGAAATGTTTGCTGACCATGAGTTGCTGACCAATTAGCTATTTCTGCTCACCGATTATATTTTTCTGCTCACAGAAATAACAATACTATGCTAACCATTTAATTGACACCCTTAAGAAACTTACACTACCATACAATTCCAGGTTATTTTTTTTACATTTTTTATGAAAAAACGAGTGCATTTGGCTGCTTGACTAATCTTTTCTAATCTAATAATTTTAATGAAAGTTAGTGAGTTACTAGAACTTAATAAGATCTTATGATACTGAGTAGTTCGTAAATCGAGAAAAAAAGTAATTATCTCCCATACAAACCCGGATAATTTGTATTTGTTTTTTTTTTAAGTCTGATACACTTCTTTTATTTGCTACTAGGAAGACCTAACATCATCATCATGAGCCATTTCCACGAAGACCGGTTTTGCGGTACCCGCATCCAGCAGCTGCGATCTTTACCAGATCATTGGTCCACCGAGTAGGAGGCCTGCCTACGGTACGTTTTCCGGTGCGTGATCGGCACTTGAGAACTTTACTGCCCCAAAGGCCATCCGTTTACTAGGAAGACCTAACATTTAATGATAATTTCTGTATGCCAGACGGTGATGGCACAGCGAGTCTACAATTTATTAGTGGTTGTTTCAAAATAAGAAAGTGAAAGATATAAATAGCAGATTAAAAAAGAGAATTGAATGTATTGAATACTTATTAGTCTTATTTATATACTAATTAGGCCCGATCACCCTAATTCAGGGTAGGCTCGAGCCCCTCAGTGGAGACGTATATGAGCTGATATGATGATATATTAGCTGGGGTACCCGGCTTCGCTTAGGGAGTAGCCCCACACACATAAAAAGGCTTCGAATGGTCCAAACTGTTCCAGAACACTCCACAACATTCGAGAGTATTCAGTGTACAATGTTTTGGGATGTTGTTGAGGATTGCTTCGAATACTCTTAAATATTCTGGGCTGTTCTAGAAATTTCTAGAGGGCGAAACATTCTAGTCATTATATCTTCAAAAGGACGCCCTTCAGGTAAAAACGGGAACCTACTTTCTGGATGGGGGATTGAGAGCTATCACACCATGTATCCTTGATCGTTCCGGGACTCGTTTCTGAGTTTTAGCGGCACGCACATAGTACACTGTATTTTAAAATATAATTGATTTCTATAGTTAGAGTTATGTCGAAATTCAAATCAGTGGTATCCCTAAATGAGGTATCCCCTACTAATTTTGTGACACTATGTAAACTGCGGTCCGTAAAATAACCAAGGTGACCGAGGACGTAGCTCACAAAATCGTGAAACTTAGCGGGGCACATAGTTCGTGTAACAGATGGCCTTTGGGATAGTAAAGTTCCCGAGTGGTGAGCGCTCACTGTAAAATGTAACGTAACATAGATAGCAAGGACCGACGACCTGGTGAAGGTCGCGGGAAACCACTGGATGCGGGCATCGCAGGACTGGTCTTCGTGGAAATCCTTTTTAGGTTAATTATTACCATTAGTGCTAAGATTAGACTAGTTAAGTAGGCAACAAAAAGGTGTATAATATAGTTTTGGATCGTCTACCTGAAACCGACCCTGGAATAAGTCGCTGTTTTTCCATTGAAACGAGATACAAACTCCTTATTCTGTCGCGGCTTTTGAAGCGTGTGACGTCACGGCGACGTAATGAAACACACAATCTCCATATTGTGTCGTCTTCGCTAATGTGATTCGAATGAATCGGTGACAATGATGTCGTGTTGTGATGTTCATACAGGGTGCAAAAACAACAATTTTTTTCTCAGGTGTGTTTTGTGCCTTTTTTATTCACAAATAGCTTTTTCCCGCGGCTTCACCCGCGTGAACATTGTTTTTATGACTGTATTTGAGGGTGAATTCGATTTCCAGTGGAGTCTTACTTGGTAAGATTTGGTTTTTGTGGGTATCAAGGAATTCTCCAAGCTCACATGACTAGCACCTAACCACTTATTTAAGCCTTGCTACCATACATCACTGTTTACAGCATTGATGTGTTCTGACTTGAAGATGAGGTGAGATGATGCCAAGGGCTCATCAAATGTGGTGCAAAAAAAAACATTAATAGTGTAATCGCGAACCTCTGAGTTTTCTGTTTTATATTCTTTCACGTATTTACTGTAGGTTTAAACGAATTTTTGGTATCTAGTATTAAGAAATATAAATTGAAGTTTTTCACATCTTCCTAAACTGTGAACCCGAAACGCTTATTACATAAAACGTAACGATCCAAACAGCTGTCCACGTTATGTTGGTAACGAATCCCGCGGGATCGCACAAATCCCGCAAAAAATCCCGGGCCCGGACAATCGCGGCGTAAAACATTAACGAGTACGGGACGCGGCCGCGGAATTATTGATGCCCTCCACTATAACAAAGAAATTCTGGATTTTTTTTGGGGCTCTTTGTACTCGTGGGCCTCTAGAGTGGCTTTTTATTTGGCGTTAGTCTAAAATAATGGTCGGTGTGTTGTTATTCTATTGAATGAGGTTGTTTTAGTAAACCTTAAGGGATAAAAATGAGTCAGACCTAGTTTTTGGGGTTCTACTGTAACGGGACCCTTTTGTTTAGCCTACGCTATCCATCTGTCTGTCTGAACAATCTTTGAAATGCTGTATCTTTCGAACCGTATAAAGTAGCCGGCTGATATTTTTAAAGAATGTTTTATAACGGATTAAAATCCTTACTAACATTATAAATGTGAAAATGTATTTGTTTGTTTGTTAACTTTTCACGCTTCAACACTACGACCAATCTTGATGAAATTTGCCATGTAGGTAGCCTGTACCACTGGGAAGGACATCGATACTTTTTTTTACGTGAAAATAGCATAGTTCGATGCAGTTTCTGAGGAAACTGAAAAAAATACTCTTTTTTTGTTAATTTATTTAACATTGCAACGGAACAATGGATTGTTGTGATTTTTTGCATAGAGATTGTTGAGGGGGTGAGAAATAAAATACCTAATTTACAATTATGCATATCCTGACATAGTTCGCGAGGGATCTGTGTAAAACTCATCTCCTATAATACTCACTCATAATACTCACCAGAAAACTAGTTGATAATCGTTTCAATAGTAAGCCAGCAGGCACAGCCTTAAACGAAATAACCAAGTAAATGAAATGTATATAAAAGTATAGAAAAGTGAAGTCCTTTTTTTATCGTCTAAGCTGCACTGCCCATAGTTAGGGGTCCCGGAGTGACCACTACAGTATCCTGGACAAGATTTGGTTTCCAAAATTTTTGGATAGACAATAAAACATTGTCTTGTATGTCAAACCTCCCCCAATCCCCCGTGAACCGTAGTAACAAGATTACTTTGACTTTTATTAAAGATTTTTCATTCACTAGATTTTTGTTATGTTCAGAATACAAATTCCAAGTCGTGTGGTAGAATTTTTGAACTGATTTAAAATATGATGTTCAATTAGTCATCATATCAACCGAAAAACGTCCACTGCTGGACAAAGGCCTCCCCAAGGATTCCACGACGACCGGTCCTGCGCTGTCCGCATCCAGTGGATTCCGTGACCCTCACCAGGTCGTAGGTCCACCGTATGGGAGGCCTTCCTACGCCAAGTCTTCCGGTGCGTGGTTGCCACTCGAGAACTTTACTACTCCGACGGCCATCTGTTCTATGAGCTATGTGCGCTGCCCACGGACCATTGTGTGACATCACCACAGTTGTTCTTCAATTAGTGAATTTTTAAAATTTTTATTGATTAAAATTATTTATGCATTTCACTTAATTGTACTAGATTATTATCAGATGTTTTATTATTGCTTATGAGTTTCGAAAAAGTAACAGTAATATCGTAATTTATCAAGGTCAGAACGGATGTGAATAAAAAGGGAGTGGCTGACGTTATCTACGCAACAATTAGTGATGTTATCTATACTATGAAACCCCTTATTTCCCCGCTCTTACGACATGCATTCTACCCTACTGAAACACAGCGCTATGCAGAATTAACAACCGCAGTTTTGATGAAGTGTGCTATAGCCTATACTATAGTTGCTCCCGGATATGACGTCATCGGGATAATGAACCCGCATGGCCATATGGGACCCGCTCGGACGTGTAGTGATGTAAAATGTACACTAGATTTATCGATAGCTGAAATATCATACTACAAAATATTGTTTAGGTGCCCATTGAGTGGCTAATGCACAAAGACTAATAAAACTGATCCTAGTCTACCCAGGTAAAATTGACCATAGTCTCCGGTTCGAAGTCCCTTAGTCAACTTTTTCTTTGCCTAAATAATTTTCGTTTGTTCATTTGGGTAATGTCTAGTTAGTGTTTGTTTTTTCGGAGCCCAATATTTTGACAAACGTTACTTTAATTATTAAAGTGTCTAAAGAAACTATTAATTCATTTCATGACACCTATTCAAAGATACATGAGGTACACCATAAAATCATTCTTGTAGAGGAGGTTAGGTATCCTAATTTTTTTTCCAGATTTGGTCATAATTTTACATCTGTGTAAAAAAGTTCATTACTTTAGGTATAATAGTGGCAGAGAAAATTGTCTGTGATGTACAGACGGACAGAGGGACATGTGCAAACGTGCATGATGAAATTATAAGGGTTCCGTTTTTGTGATTTTTGATTTCTTGAATTCATTGTCCATTTTGGATCATGATAATTTTACATTTGTGTAATAAATTTTATCACTTTAGGTATTATAGTGGCAGAGAGAATTGTCTGTGATATACGGTCGGACATAGGGATGGAAAAATGTGCATGATGAAATTATAAGGGTTCCTTTTTTGCGATTTCAGCTTCGAAACTCAAAAAAAAAGAAATTGAGTTTTTGATGGAGATCGGTTATCTTACACTGGTAGAATATAAACAATTTGAAATAATCATACGAATTAAGTAAAAACCCTGTTGCATAAAAACTTTACCCCTGTTTTTGGCGAGTCGGGTAAAAATTATTCTGTGTCACTCACGGGATCAAGCCGAATCTAACGTTACAGGGCGTGCCAAAGTAATAAATATACGTACATACATCAGGAGGTTGTGGGTTCGATTTCCCAGCAGTGGTGGCAGCGGGCAGCGCAGGACCGGTCCTCGTAGAAATCCTTGGGGGAGGCCTTTGTCCAGCAGTGGAAGATTTCCGGCTGATATGATGATGATGATGATGATGTAGCGTAATGGTTAAATCCATTAGTTTCACATCTGTAGTTCACGGGTTCGGTTCCCGGCGGAGTCTAATTTTGTAAAACTCGGTTTGGTTGGTGGAAGAGCATTTTCTAAGCCCGCCTGGTTCGCTACTAGCATCTTATCTAAGTCTTGCCGCCAAACATCAGTGATAACAACATTGATGTGTTCCAGCTTGAAGATTAGATTGCCAATTTCCTATTGCGTTGGGGAATCTTGGTAAGCCCGCTTCCATCTTCGCCGTCATCGTCACTTACCATCAGGTGAGATGATGCCAAGGGCTTACCAATTGTGAATAAACAATATAAACAATCTTTAGTCAGGCCAATTAGTGAGTCAATGAGCCATAAATCACGTTTTGGTGTCAAGTGGCGGTGTGCTCAGATTTCGTTTACGCTCTGGACCAGACACAGGAGTTTTTAGCGGGAGGTCGGACATTTGGTGTGGCGAAATTACTTTCTTGAGATATTCACGAAAATAAATAGAGTTTAAAAAAACTAAAAAACACGCTTTTAAAGTACATCAGACTAAAGAGTAAAAATTATTCCTAATATAAGTTGAAAATAATAATTAACAAAAAATACTAGTATTATTGTGAAAAAGCTTGGGGCGCTCTGTGCCATATTTTTCGTCTATCGAGCAACCCACACTTTTTCACAATAATACTTGTAATTTGTTAATTATTATTTTCAACTTATATTAAGAAATATTTTTTACTTTTAAGTCTAATGTACTTTAAAAGCGTGTTTTTAGTTTTTTTAAGCTCTATTTATTTTTTAGTTCTAACTTATGAAATTATTATATTTTCGCTGTTTCTTGATAAGTCTACAAAGTTTGAATTAAATCTGTCCGTTTAAAATGGGTCAAATTCACGTCCAAAGCAGTCGGTTACATACAAACATACAGGTTACAAACATACAGGTGAAGCTAATAAAAGCGTGATAAAAAGAAAACCATCGAACACTTAATGGTCATCCGAGGAACAAGAAAACTGAAATAAAATTAGTGTAGAGTTAAAACATAGCTTTGAAAACCGCAGGCTAAAATCCTTAACTCAAACTCCGGTAATTGATGGAATTATTAATATCACAGCAAACAGTCTAGTCGTAACTAGCGCGCTCCCCTGGCTTCGTCTGCGTGAATAATAAAGGGAACGGCACGTCACTGGCTGTTCAAATATTTAAATTCCGGACTTTGGGATCGCGGTGTTCCAGGATCCATGAGTTTTGTTGAGCTGTCAGATGTTTTCCCGGAGTCGAAGGTACTCATACATACTGAACCTTGGTATAGCTCGCACCTCTATGATAACTATAAGAGCAATAATTGATGGTGGCGCATCGGGAGCCGGGTCGTTCCTCTCCCTCTAATATGGTCGAGGGGAGCAATGGCTGACTCTCGCGTTACACTCGTGAACAGTTGCTGGCCGTGTGAACTGGCCTACTCTTGTCAAAAGCATTAACGATAAATTCAATAATTTTAATGTATGTATTACTTCTCGTGTCATGTTGTTTTTATGTTCAAATGTTTTTTTGTATTAAATCATTAATACAAAAAAAACTTGACATTATTAACTGAGAGTGCTTATTTTTCATTTTTTTACCATGTTATGACTATCAGAAAGATTGTAACATGCACCTATTCTCAACCGGCTTCCAAAAAGGAGGAGGTTCACTAATCAACTTTATCTTTTTTTGTATGTTTGTTACGCGATATCTTCGCAGATCGTGAACTAATTTTTATGGTTATTTTTTTTATTTGATTGGGTATGCTACCAGGTTGATCCTATATAATCCTTATTAAAATCGGTGTTTATGATTAGAATATTAACAAAAACCAAAAAAAAAAATAATTAATAATAGTACTTGAAGTAAGTGGTTGCGATGGAAGTCAGTTTTTTTAACGTGTTTAGAGTTTTCAATTATGAATAAACATTTTAATTTTCAACAAAAAAATCGGTATTTAAATTAGACATCCCATACTTAGTTGGCTAATCAGCTGATTGATATGTTTGATAGGCCCAAAGTTTTTTCTGTGATTAGACCATAGGTTCTTTGGGCTAAGTTGTTCAGAGTCTCGAGCAGAAGCTCTGTACAAAATATCGGTAGCTAATAAAGTAGCACCTTAAACAGGGTCTAACAACATCGGTATAGGTCCCGTTATTTGGGGATTCTAGTCAACATACTGAACAACTTCTATCCTTTTGCTGAAATCGTAAAAAAAATAACTCTACGTCCAATTCTGTGCATTTTTGTATAGAAGGTCCAACATTTTTTTTGTGAATTGGCTGTGGGTTTCTCGAGGAAAGTTTTTCAGTATGATGAGTAGAACCACAAGTTGACGGGTCATACACCAATTTTGTTACATCCTGTATTTAAATTTACTGTTATTATTTGTAAATACACAACATCATATACACATATTGTGTTGTGGTACGGAACCATCGGTGCGCGAGCCAGACTCGCACTTGGCCGTGCGATTTTTTATTATTATTGGGTATTGGATAATACTATTTCACTACTTGCTAAGCCAAATATCTTTAATGAGGCCCAATTTCTACTTTGAGAATCTCTAACTCATAACTTGGCTAGAATTTTAAGTGAAGTCCGATATAGAAGAGCGAACAGCTGTTTAATTCATTTAGCGTCAAAGTTTTGCTTCACTCAATCATTTATTTATGTCATTAACGAGTTTAACATTTCATCTGAAGTGTTAAGGCATTAAAGGATTATTAAGACGTTTTTAAGGTGAGGCAATGATTGGAACAGATGTTTCTGTCTTTTTCTTTACATAGACAGAGTAAAGAAAATAACCACTTTTTGAAATTCATCTGAAGTGTTAAGGCATTAAATGATTATTAAGACGTTTTTAAGGTGAGGCAATGATTTGAACAGATGTTTCTGTCTTTTTCTTTACATAGACAGAGTAAAGAAAATAACCACTTTTTGAAATTCATCTGAAGTGTTAAGGCATTAAAGGATTATTAAGACGTTTTTAAGGTGAGGCAATGATTGGAACAGATGTTTCTGTCTTTTTCTTTACATAGACAGAGTAAAGAAAATAACCACTTTTTTGCACTTTTTCAATATTATTTCGTTTCAATTATAATTTTAAAAAATCCAACTGACATATTGTTGTGTGTGTTTAAACTAATCGATGAAAAAAAATATAGGTAATAAACTGGTCTGGTTTGCCTGTAGAATGCAAACCTCTGTTTTAAAAGAGTTTTCTTCGATATATTTTTTTCTGTTATAAAAGTTAACGAATCATGTTTCTGCAACTGACAAAATGAAGTCATTGTAATGAAGAATCAGTTTACAAAATATCACTTTCATAAGTTTTGTAATTGCTGAGAAATATCGAGATCCCTGCGACCAAAGTTTCCAATGCTTCGCTTTAAAATGAAGTTTTGAATGAAGAGTATAGTGTAACGAGCGGCACATTTTTTTTATTATCTGTGAGTGTAACAGCTGTATTAAGTTCTACCTCGATGTATTTATTCGCTCTTGCAGCTCCAGTTGTAAACCTACTTATACTTGTTATTATTGTTTCAATTTTCTTTCCAAATATGTGTGAAGAGCGTGCGTTCGTTCGCCGAACCGGTTTCTGGCGGAATAACAGCGCTTCTGTAGGACATGCTGGTCCAGTTACTTTTTTTTTTGAAAGCACAAGCTTTTTGTTGGCCGTGGTCTTTACAACTTCACCGAACAGGATATTTCACAGAACTGGATATTTCACCGGACAGGTGAGCCAGTACCGCTTTGGTGCACAGTACATACATTATTATATACAGTTTATTTAAATACTAGCTTTTGGCCGCGGCTTCATCCGCGTGGACATCGTTTCTATGAATGAGTTTGAATCTATATAATATTTTTGACGTGATAACGTCTTATAATTCGATGGAGCCGGCTGCACGCACGAAAAAATGCGTCGTTACCTCGCTCTGAGGCGTTCCGTGAATGCGTCGTTACCTCGCTCGGAGGCGTTCCGTGAGGCGTTCCGTTTATGAAACCATTCCATCAGTATTTTCTTATGACGTTGTCACGTTCAACTATCGTCAGTAAACCGACTTTACAGACAACCGTATTTTTTTTTTCCTTATGACATTTTATCATATATTGGGACTAGCTTTTTCCCGCGCCTTCGACCACGTGGACAACATTTCTATGACTGAGTTTGAGGGTGATTGCAGTACGAACCGCAAGCAGCTCAAGATCGTGGAAATGAGTTTTCTGCAGATCCCTCAAGAACTATATCGGGCCATTCTGATTAGCTGTTAATGTCCCTTCCCTCTGCCTCAACCAATTGTTTACAAAAATGTGCCGTTGCTCAGTTGCGACGCCGACGTGCGCAGGCGTGGAAAGGAGTTTTCCCATCCTTTGATAACTACAGTAGGTATGTCAGGATATGCTTATTAGTGAATTATAATATCATTTCCCACCCCCTCAACTATTCCTGTGCAAAAATCATAACGATGCATTGTTCCGTTGCAATGTTAAAGAAATTAACAAAAAAAAGACTATTTTTTCAGTCGCTCAGGAACTGCAACGGACTATGTTTTTTTCACAGGATAAAATGTTGCCGAATTTCTTCCCAGCGACACAGGCTACCTACATGCCAAATTTCATCAAATATGGTTAAGGTGCTGAAGCATGAAAAGGTAAAAAACAAACAAACACATTTTCACATTTAAAATATTACTAGCTTTTTCCCGCGGCTTCACCCGCGTGGACATCGTTTTAATGAATGTATTAAGGGTGATTAGTAAATTATGTCGTTTCCCACCTACTCAACCATCTGTGAAAAAATCACAACAATCGAGTATATGTTTAATTCCCTCAGGAAATGCATCCGATTATGCTATTTTCCCGGGATAAAAAGTAGCCTATGTCCTTCCCCGTGACACAGGCTACCTGCATGCCAAATTCCATAAAGATTGGTCAAGGCGTTGAAGCGTGAAAAGGTAACAAACAAACACTCTTTCATATTTATAATATTAAGTAAGGATTAAGTTAGGATTTCTATTATTTTTATTAACCCGCTATTTAATACAGGTCTTTTTTTGTTCACAAATGGTAACCCCTTAGCATCATCTCACTTGATGCTTAATATCGATGATGCCGAAGATGGACGCGGGCTTACCAAGATTCCCCAACGCAGTAGAGATCTGGTTATCTTACCATCAAGCGGGAACACATCAATGATGTTAACACTGATGTTTGGTAGCAAGACTTAAAACTAAGACTGTATCTTACATAAGATGGTGGTAGCTAGCCAGGCGGGCTATGAGAATGTCCTTCCACCAACCAAACCGAGTCTTACAAATTTGAATCCGGCGAGAATTGAATCCACGACCTCCTGATGTGAAGCGAATAGACTAACCATTGCGCCAGGAGGTGGTTTTATTTGTAAATTGTACCCGGGCATTGTTGTGCTTCATCATTACAGCTCATATACGTCCCCACCGAGGGGCTCGAGCCTACCCTGAATCAGGGCGATTAGGCCTTAGTCGACCACGCGGGCCCAGTGCGGGTTGGTCGACTTCACACACAACCTTCGAGTTTCTTCGCAGGCGTGTGCAGGTTGGTTTCCTCACGATGTTTTCCTTCACCGTTAAAGCAATCGGTAAGTCGTATGTACGTAAGTTTTGAAAAACTCATTGGTACATTGGCCGTCCAGATTTGAACCCGGTACCTCTGGTTAGATGGACCGAGTCGTTACCGGTTGAGCCACCGACGCTTTTGTTGTGCTTAGCTCTAAATAAAAGATTTTCTATTCTTTTCTAAATCTTTACTATTCAAACAATTTTCAAATTGAGTCTTACCGCCTTCATGGCATAGTTGTCTACTCGCTTCACACGAGGGTTCGCTGGTTTGATTCCCAGTGGGGTTAAACTTTGTAAGATTTGGTTTTGTTGGTGGTAGGGCATTTCCTTCGCCCCTTTTCTTTTTTTGCTTTTGAGGTATGGAACCCTAAAAATTATCGTAAACTAATGAAGCAAAAATTATAAACATTCTTAATCTCAACATATTTAGGTTTTTTCTTGCACTATTCCACAATTAATGTAAATAAAACAAAATTTGTTTATACTGCAACCGGTTTCGTGATCATCTTCAGGCAGTAGACTACTTTATTTCAAAGTTTCAATTCTTAATCTCTCTTGAAGTGGCGAGATCTCGTATCGGACACACTCTGGCTCGTTGGCTCAGCGCAGGAGTTTAAATAATTAAATCATTCTTGCGCATCATGCTACAAATCGTGGCGTAGCATACTACGGCGTAGCAGCAGGCTGCTACGCCGTAGTATGTAGCATTTGAAACGGACCATGTCAGAGACGACTTCCAACAGTCACAGGTTTGGCCATATAAAAGCTTCATGATAAGTCATATTTATACTTACCTATAGTTCATTTATTTTAGCATCATCTTCGATACATCGCTCGCTAAAAAAAATATTTTAGATCATATAAAAAGCTAAAACTACCGTGGCGCGCGCCTAGCGCGAATGAATAGATAAAATTACATTAAACGCAAATAAAACCGGCCAAGTGCGAGTTGAACTCGCGTGGAGAGGGTTCCGTACAATGCCAAAGTCAAAAACAAAATATCACATTTGAAATCCTCACAGTAAGATGCGAGTTATTTTTTATTATTATTAAAAATTTGAGTATGTTTGACTGCACCTCACCTGATGGTAAGTGCCGATGCAGCCGAGGATGTAACACGCAAGCTCAAATAGTGACTATTCACTCTCGTCTCAAGATTCTTTAATTTTACGAATCGGGGAATACAGACGCCGGAAAGGAATTCCATCCCTTGGCGGTTCGCATGATGAACATTGACGACAAAGGGGTGGAAACGCCCTCCGCACCTGGTTGTTCGATGATGAAATGGAGAGAGGGAATGAGGTCGTGAAGCTCCAGGACACACTTTCCGAAATGAATCCTGTATAGAACACCGATAGACTATTTTCTATTATGACTAGAACTTTATTCCGTAGGTGAACGTATTGCATTGAGTTTACCACTTTTTTTCAATTGATAGAATTCTTATAGGCTTTCCTGTAATCTACAAGCCATGAAGTAAATGTTGTATTTTTTTCAAAATTTTAGGCTCAGTAGTTTCGGAGAACAGGGGGAGGGGAAAGGTAAATTTTCGTCTTCTTTCATGAATAAAATCAAAACTATTTATTTTATTATTTAAATAAAAATACATTTAAGATCCTGATAACATGACACATTAAGGTTTTCAAAACTTTTTTTAAATTTCCTAATTTGTCCCCCGAAAATAACCCTTATTTTTAAAAAAATATGTATTTACTTTGCACACCTGTGTTTGGGTCATAGGATTTTACTATTCTGCCAAATTTCACCTGATTTGGTCCAGTAGATTCGGAGCAAAGTGGCTTGGACAGACGGACGGACAGACAGACAGACGCACGAGTGATCCTATAAGGTTCCGTTTTGTTTTTTTTGTACGGAACCTAAAAATCGAGAGCTTCACAACCATCCGGCCCAGCCTAGAAGGTAAGTCCACTGCATATATACAGGGTCTTCGGCAGATGGTTGAAAATACGAAAATGGGGGATAGGTGGGGTCGCCTCCCACCTATTTTGAGAATTAAAAAAATCTAGGACTTGTAATTTTTTTTACAGGATTTTTTTTCCTTTTTTTAGAAATTTTGCCATTTTTATACCTTTGAACACATGTAACTTTGTTTTTTAAAGCTAGCTCCAAAATCTTTTTTTTAATAGATTTTTATAAGATTGTCGGCTCTAAAAAAAATTATGTTTGTTTCAAGTTATTGCTAAAAACAAAAATGTGGGCCCCCGAACTTAAAAAAAAAGTTGAACAAAAATTTAAAAGTCAACTTTGCGATGCATTTAAAAAAAATAATGGGGCTGGAAGGCTTCTGTTTTTTTTAAAACATCTCTAAAGCTTAGGCTTTTGAATGGTATGTAATTTGTTTCGGTATCGTTTTTGTAACCGGAGTTGTTAATTTTTTTTACTCAATTGGACCATGTTGACGAAATTCCACTAGTTACATGTTTTGTGAAATGTATCAAATGCAAAGTTGAAAATAATGTAAATACTTACTGTTGGGACGGTTACAAAGAGCAGGTACGTTTTTTTACATTCTTGCACACACATAATGGCTATCTTTTGTCATTTATTGGCATATTGGAGTTAGCACTTCCATATGCCAATAAAATGTCCGCATATTCCGCATTGGTAAATTGAGCCATTTTAAACCACAACAAAGTCTTAACAAAACGTCTGATAATAACAAAAAGTGACAAACAACAAAAAAACTTAACAACGATGATGCCGAAGATGGAAGCGGGCTTGCCAAGATTCCCCAACGCAATGGAGAACTGGCTATCTTATCTTCATGCCGGAACACATCAATGTTTTCAACACTGATGTTTGGCGGCAAGACTTAGATAAGATGGTGGTAGCTAGCCAGGCGGGCTTAGAAAATAGCCTACCACCAACCAAACCGAGTCTTACAAGGTGACCCCACCGGGAATCGAACCCGCGACCTCCTGTGTAAAGCCAGTGAACTTTGCCTCTGAGCTACGGAGGCGGTTAAATTAAGACTTGTAGTACACCAAAAATTAATTCTTAAAGCTAATACATAGGGATATAATATATAGTGTACAGTAGGCGTCTTGTATGAAGAGTTCCTTTTTTTTGCAATTTCAGCAAAATTGTAGAACAAAAGGTATTCAGTATGATGAGTAGAATTTTGCTACATCCTGTATATTAATGGCCGCGTTTTGTTCTTGATCCCGCTTTAATTTTAAAAAAATATTTCTCGTCTATATTACAAGCTTTAATTTACTTTCACCTGTCCCGATACCTGTAATGAAATCTCGCAAGTTAAATTTGATCCACTTTCCGGTTTCCGATTGAGCTGAAATTTTGCATGCATATGTATATCGCGTGACAATGCAATATTAAATTTTAGGGGACAGGTTTGACTGCCCCTATATGCTTCACTGCTGCGGACTTCACGTCCCCAGCAGTTAAGCAATATTTTAATGGAATTTTAATTTAAAATTAATTTAATTAATTTAATTAACTACTAACACCTAGGATAAGTTACCTACTAACAAATTGTAAGTCTTTGTTACTTGAATAAATAAATAAATTATTATTAAAAGCTTGTACCTAAAAGATTTTAGGATATCGAAAGTAAACGAAGTATAAAGAGAATTCTATGCAAAATTTCAGCTGTCTAAGTCCAAGGTCTGGACTGGGCGTTGATGACTTAGAGTGAGTCAGGATTTCTATGTAGGTAATTTAAACAGTATGTAGGTAAGTTATACAGATAAATTTGTTTTCGAACTTTTTGCGTAACTTATCCACCTATACTGAACAACTCACTGCTAGAAGCCCATAGTTAGTCCGCAAACAATCGACTTCCTTTTACGAAATGGTAGCTTTATTTATTTAGGGTATATAAAATACTAGCTGTCCCGGCAAACTTCGTTCCACCTTACACTACACTACATTACACTACCCTACCCTACACTACTTTACCCTACACTACCCTATCCTACCCTACACTACCCTACCCTAACTACACTACACCTACACTACACTATACTACACTACCCTACCCTACCCTAAAACCAATTATTTTTTGACTGTTAATATTTTTTTTTATTTACGGACATCATATTTTATTACTTATTTTCCTATTCCGGACGAAGACAAATGCAAAAACACAAAACTCATTAAAATTGGTTGCTTGCATGAAAAAAAACTGAGTAAAATATGGAGACGGGCGGATCCTTATGTCCAAATCTGTGTGTGTAAACGCCTACAAGTATCTCAAACGCTTACAAACTAACAAACGTTGGTTCTTGAACAAATAAGATGATCTAGATAGCAGGTCTAGTAATGTTATTGAGGTCACACTTGTTTGTTTTCGACCGATAAAAATATATGGTAGACTAGCTATGCACTGTGGCTTTGTCTGATTTTGTAATCGCCTCCTTGTAAAATTCCTTACCATCAACCAAACCGAATCTTACAAAATTTGGCCCCGCTGGGATTCGAACCCGTAACTTTCTGGTTTCAAGCTAATGGACTTACCACTTGAACACGGAGGCAGTTTTCACAGCAATTAAAATACGTAAAAAATAGACTTCGTTCGCAACAACTAAGTACAATTTTGCACTCTTATTTTTTTAAATTTCTTAAATGTACTTTACCGATTTTGATAAAAAGTATGTGAAACTTACTTGGCAACATAATGTATCAAATGAAGAAAAAAAGACGAAATTCGGTTTAAAATCTGCGAAAATATCGCGTAATAAAAATACAGTTGAATTGAGAACCTCCTCCTTTTGGAAGTCGGTTTAAAAAACTCTTTGCAATTTTAACCGCCTCCGTGGCATAATGGTTAGTCCATTCGCTTCACACCAGAAGGTCATGGGTACAATTTCAGGTGGGTTCAACTTGTAAAACTCGGTTTGGTTGGTGGTAGGGCATTTTCTAAGCCTGTCTGGCTAGTTACCACCATCTTATCTAAGTCATGCCGCCAAACATCAGTGTTAACAACCGGCTTGAAGATAAGATAGTAGTTCTGCATTGCGTTGGGGAATCTTGGTAAGCCCGCTTCCATCTTTGACATCATCGTCACTTACCATCACGTGAGATGATGCCAAGGGCTTACCTATTGTAAATAAAAAAGAATTATTAAAAATCGAACAAACACCCATCCAATCCTTTATTTTCCTAACGTCACGTCACTAAAATATTGATGTATGCGCATAACTAGTAAGATAGGAAACGAAGCCAACTCCTCCATCTGAATTATTGAGCTCTAAATATAACGCTGGGTCTGGCGAGGATCCTGCGAGCTGCGGTCGGACCTGGTTACACAAGTGTTTTGATTTGTGCGAACTGTGCAATCTGGGAATCTATTATACTGTTTATATTAGAAAACAATAGAATAAGTCTCCTTCCAGTGGTTTGACAAGTAAGTTAACTGGGGATTCTACACATCATACACAACTGTGCAATCTTGAAATATATTATACTTACCATGTATAAGTCGCAGGCATACTGTATAATTCGTCATTATACCTACGGTCGGGTAAATGTCAGGCAAACTATATAATGGCCAGGGCGGGGAGCCGCGCTTCTCGAGGCTCTTTGACAGTTAAATCAATCAAACCTGACCGACCCTAACATCGCTCGCTTCGCGAACTAATTTAAAATCTGCTGTACGGCATTTTGGCAATTTGCCTGGCTCGGCATTTTAAAATCTACGTAGAGAATTTTACATTTTGCCTGACCGTTTACATACGGACAAAATATACAATTTGCCTGACCGTATTTAAAATGACTAATCATACAATTTGCCTGCCACATATATATCAGAAAACAAAAGAGCAAGTCTCCTTACTGTCGTTAGACAAGTAAGTTCTGTATAGGTGGAACAATCGATGTAGGACCCGTTAACTGGGGATTCTACACATCACGCAACTGTGCAATCTGAGAATCTAACCGGATCCGGTCACTTAGGGCCACTTTCCTCGCACGGCCACATACCTGGCATGCCCACATGCCTGAACGTCCATGTCGCTCGAACGACCATAACACTAGGAAGACCACGTGCTTTCCGTTCGACTTCGTCATTTAATTAAACTTGTCTTTTTTCTAAATTCTCACTTTCCTAACTCGTCACCTTTTTAACTCGCCTTTTTCTGCTACCCATGGGGGGGAGCCTTGCTTCGCGAGGCTCTTTGACTGTATAATCAATCAAACCTGACCGAACCTAATTTCGCTCGCTCATTTACAGTTTTTTTTAATAAGTTTTATCTTAAAAAAAAATACAATAAAAGAAGTGGTCATTCAAGCAAATGTATGAAAAAAGTAGTGGACGAACAAGGAAATGTACAAAAAAATAAGTGGTCGTTCAAGGATGTGGGCGAACTAGGAATTTGGATAGTGGAAAGTGGCCGTAAGTGACCGGATTGATTATACCATTTTTATCAGAAAACAAAAGAGCAAGTTTCCTTTCTGTGGTTTGACAAGTAGGTTCTGTTTAGGTGAAACAAAATTGAAATTTTCGAAAGATTTCTTTCATAGCGTGAATAGAACAGTGAATAATATTCCTTACTACAGTCGCCAACCCGATTCCATACAACATGTTGAACCCGTCCATCAATTCTTCAAAATATCTATCTTCCATCTTATTTCGTCGCTTTATGGTCGAGCGGACGGAAGGCTCGCTACCACGACGCCACGACGCCACGACGCGGACGATCCCTCACCAGAAACAAGAAAGATTTATTTCGCTTTCATCCCACAAAGTTTTGGACATCTCATGAATTACATTACCTTCGGGTTTATTCATAATTAAATAAGGCAAAATTCAAATGATTAAATACAGCTAGTATTACTAGTGGTATTATTAGTGGCTTCACCCGCGTGAACAACGTTTCTATGATTTTTCGAGGGTGCGCAGTTCGCGAGCCGAGGCTATGTGTCAATTCAGATCCTAATCATCATCATATCAGCCGAAAGATGTCCACTGCAAGACAAAGGCCTCCCCCAAGGATTTCCACGACAAACCGGTCCTGCGCTGCCAGCATCCAGCAGGTCCGGCGACCTGGTCCGCCGTGTGGGAGGCCTTCCTACGCCTCCGGTGCGCGGTCGTCACTCGAGAACTTGACTACCCCAACAGCCATCTGTTCTATGAGGTAGTCATTTTCTTACATAAATGTATCGAGCCTGTATGCTCTTCCGCTTTGCGCGCGCTCTACAGAGTGAACACATTTTATCTTATTTATTAACTAATTTAATTTTGACGTGACAACGTGCAATAAATCGATGGACGCCGGTTGCATGCAAACTATCGTCCGTAAACCGACTTTACAGACAACAATTATTTTTTTTAGTGCGCGTTTTATGTAGCATGACATTTCGAAGTCCCTACGGGTCCCTTAGTCCCCACGAAGAACCGTAAGCTAAAAAGAGAGCTTTCTGTCTATCCGTCCGTCACAGACATTCCCAGATTAAAGCACATCCACTCCATGGTACATTTTTATCCGATTTTTTTATACAATTGGTAAACCCTTGGCATAATCTCACCTGATGGTAAGTGAAGATGATGCCGAAGATGGACTGGACGCGGGCTTACCAAGATAAGATTCCCTAACGCAATGGGGATCTGGCTATCTTATCTTCAAGCCGGAACAAATCAATGCTGTTAACACTGATGTTTGGCGGCAAGACTTAGATAAGATGGTGGTAGCTAGCCAGGCGGGCGACGTAAATGCCCTACCACCAACCAAACCGAGTCTTACAAAGTTGATCCCGCCGGGAATCAAACCCGCGACCTCCTATTGTGAAGCGAATGGACTAACTATTACGCCACGGAGGTAGTCAAAATTGCATTTTCAAGTACCACTTTGTATCAACGTCAAAAAAGTATTTTATAATGACCCTTACAGCGAACATACTTTTATCAGGTAAGTAGTACCATTTCCATGAATCCCCCCCCCCCCCCAGCACGTGTTTTAACTCTATAACTTGGTTTGGTTGGTAATAGCTACCACCATCTTATTCTAAGTCTTGTCGCCAAATATCAATGTTGATATCATTGGTGTGTTCCGGCATAAAGATAAGATATCCAGTTCCCCTTTGCGTTAGGGGGAATCTTGGTAAGTTGGCTTCCATCTTCGGCAACATCGTCACTTACCACCAGGTGAGATGTTGTCAAGGGTTTACCAATTGTGAATAATAATAAAAAAACCTAGACACTTAGAATCACCCCGGAATGGTAGTTGTAGCGCAGTGCGACTTGAAGCGGTTGTGATTTAATGCCAATTTCCTAGCTAGGTCGATCGCGCAGGTTAAGTGACCTGAAGCACGGTCATTACCTGGATGGTTTTGACAGTTAGTGGCATTTTTATCGACATGCCTTAATCCAGTTGCTATCACTAGTTCGCCGTCGTTAAGCCATGTCCGATGTCTTATAAGCGGCTTGAAAAACTTCAGACAGTGGGGTTCGTCACTATGCCTACAACCTCCACTAACTCGGTCTTCGACCCCATGTGTGGAGTACGGCCTAACCTTCCCGAGCTTGGGAAGATACTCGTGTCCCAGCAGTGGGGACGCTAATGGTTTTTTTGGCCTAACTTTTTCGAGTTTATGAGGACACCCCAGGTATACACACATCAACTTTGCTTAAGGATACTTTTAGAGTTTTCATATTAATATAATAATACAGTTTTTTGAAGAACTAATAAAATCTTTAGGACATTTGTAGGATAGAAACTTTCGAGACGAGCAAGTGCTCTTCTCTCAATCTTATACATTAATCCATTTAGAGCCAACCTTGAAGGTAATGTACTATATGAATTCTATTGCCACAGTATAGGTGAAGCATGTATATTTATAGGTGACACATAACACTGCAGTCATTTAAATAAAATAAAACTAAACTAAAAATTACCTATAAATTTTATTGTTTTTAATTTCCTAAAAAAATACAAAAATGAATTTAAAGATGATGAAGGTAACTTTTAGGCTTTTGCAGTTATACAGTGAGTGTATAATAAGGTTCAAAATTACCTGTGTTTTGCTGCACTCAGTTTAGTACAGTGGGCAGGAATGGGTTAACTTAGTTTTAAATGGTTTTTCAAAAACGGGCGAAAAATTAAAATTAAGTTTTTTTTTATAATCATAGAAGTATGGCACAGATTGTATGAAATTAGTAGAGCCCATGTTTATAAGAACTGAGAAGTTATACGTAAATATAGCACTTGCCCATCTTAAAAGTATTTAAACCCTGCACTGCACATGTTCTAAGTAATTTTTAATAGATTTCAAGGAAACATGTGTGACATGAATTTTTTTAAAATATCCCTAGGCAACGTTGAGCAGTGTACTTAGGTACCTGCGTATATTTAAAAATATTTCCAAACCGGATCACTCAAAAATATTTGCAATAAAACCTGACATTAAATTTTGAAAGTACATTCTTCGTTTCGAGAATTTTAGTAAACATCCCATGTTCAACAAAATTGAGACTCGTAGTGTAATATAAAGGTCTTAAGGTGGATTCTGCGTAATATTTTCATGTCAGTAGATAAAGTTATAAAATGTTTATTGGAATTCTACGCGAGGTTTCTGTTTACAATGAATTTTGTAACCCACTCCACTTTAACTATTTTGTGCTTGTAGATAACGAAACTTTTCAGATTTGTGATTTTGATTCCAGTTACTGAGGTCATGGGTGAGCTGAAGCAGTCGTAGGTCAGGGTTGATCACGGAGATAAACTGACCTGAAGCACGGCCACTACCTAGATGGGTTTGACTATCAGTGGCAGTTTACAAGCTTTTAGTTAACTTGCAATGTATGTGTGTTTGTTCGGGTGGAATCATGCGAGTTAAATTTGGCCCACTTCCCGGTTTCCGATTAAGCTTGCATATGTTTTTCGCATGCATATGTATATCGCGTGACAATGCAATATTTAAAACTTGTAACTAAAAGTTTTTAGGTTTTTCGAAAACTTTCTTAATTGTTTCCGTGCTTCGAAAGGCACGTTAAGGGTCCCCAGGAGGCTCGAGTTTCCATACAAACGTAGTTCCGCTTTAGTACAAAAACTACTTGAATCCAAACTTTGCGAATATATTGAGAAGACACATATGGAAAAACTTTCAGTACTAAACTATTTTGAGCCTTCGTTTAGTTATGTTGAAATTTACTACGATGAAAACTAATTACGAACATCGATATGTGACTACTCAATACATTTGCAAAGTTTGGATTAAATCCGGCATGTAGTTTTTGTATTAAAGCGGATCTACGTTTGTATGGAAACTCGAGCTTCCTGGGGACTCTTAAGCTGTTAGCGCCAGTTGCTATCACTATAAGACAGTTTTTTAGGCGTGTAAGATGCCTTATAGGCAGCTTGCAAAACTTCTTTCAAGATTTCAAGATGTTTATTCAAAATAGGTGCAAATTACACTCTTTCCATAAAAACAAACAAAATAAACATTCATCATATCAGCCGAGGATGTCCACAGCTGGACATAGGCCTCCCCCAAGGATTTCCACGACGACCGGTTCTGCGCTACCCGCATCCAGCGGCTTCCCGCGACCTTCACCAGGTTATCGGTCCACCGAGTGGGGGCCTGCCTATGCAACGATTTCCGATGCGCGGTCGCCACTCGAGAACTTTACTTCCCCAACGGCCATCTGTTCTACGAGCTATGTGCCCCACCCACTGCCACTTGAATTTAGCAATTCTGAGAGCTGTGTCAGTTACTTACGTTCTCCTACGGATCTCCTCGTTTCTGATTTGATCACGCAGAGAAACTCCGTGCATAGCACGCTTCATTGCCCTTTGGATGACCTTGAGCCTTACAAAATATAGTAAGCAGATTACAAAATATCATATATGTTTTGTAATTGCTGAGGAAAATCGAGATCCATGCGTCGTCGGTCGCCTTAAAAACAAATCTGTCATATAATCACGGATAAGATAAATAAGGTTGGATTGGCAATAGTCACACTTTTTTTTGAAAACCAGCGTCGCCGCCTGTCTCCTGCCCATCAACTGCACTACCCAAGCAATAATAATACATACACACGAATTGCGCGCACTAATAAACAAAACACACTTAGAACACAGGGCTGCAATTTTATTGTGTCTCACACCATTTCGAGAGTCTGTAAGTTACACACAACGACACGCAAATAAAAAGTTTGAACGCGTGCTTACGTTAAGAATGATTATCTAATCATACTTGTGGCGTGCCTGCCCAGCGCACATTCCCAATCCAACCTTATTTATCTGATCCGTGCATATAACCCTACCATTAACTTTACCTTTAACAAAACCCTACCTGTAACATTACCTTTCAAATTAAAAATGGCCCGACCCATTTGGGGGGGATAGTTTTTCTTTATACCCATTGTATCGGCAATCCGTCGATCAGAGGTGGCATCGTTGAGTCATGTCAGTCCTTTGTGTGTTGCTGACCGGCGGCAAGTGACGAGGGTCGCGTACCTGGCGTGGCTGACGTGTGATCGGGCACACTATGTGACTTGATCACTGAGTTGAATAAATGAAATAAAATGGAATAAATATTGATATTGACAGGTAACTCTGATGGTTTGGAAATGTTATGTTTTTTTATTATGATGAGTTACTACAGTAGGTAACGACTCATGTACTTCCCCACTGCTGGGACAAAGTCGAAAATGTCATACATTTTGCATAACTTACAAAATCACGAGTGATATTTAAGGAGTCACTATGTGCCTAGTAATGAATTCGGTAAAAAAAAATAAAAAAATACTGTCTATGAAAAAATATTTTTCATACAAATCGTCCTCGTAATTCATATCATACAATAAGCTGATTGCTTGCCCGTTTATTGACTATTTAGGCAGAAGGCATAAAAACTGGGATCGGTGGCGTAACTGCTAGGGCCGCTACCTCCTGTCCGGGAGGTCGTGGCTCGAATCCTGCCACGTACCAATGTGTTTTCGAATTTCGATTTCATATGTACGTTTATAAAGCGTCGGTGGCTCAACCGGTAACGACTCGGTCCATCTAACCAGAGGTACCGGGTTCAAATCTGGACGGCCAATGTACCAATGAGTTTTTCAAAAACTTAAGTACATACTTACCGATTGCTTTAACGGTGAAGGAAAACATCGTGAGGAAACCTGCACACGCCTGCGAAGAAACTCGAAGGTTGTGTGTGAAGTCGACCAACCCGCACTGGGCCCGCGTGGTTGACTAAGGCCTAGTCGCCCTGATTCAGGGTAGGCTCGAGCCCCTCGGTGGGGACGTATATGAGCTGTAATGATGATGTACGTTTATCCGGCGCTCTTACGGTGAAGGTAAACATCGTGAGGAAACCTGCACAAGCCTGCGAAGACACTCGACGATTGTATGTGAAGTCGACCAGCCCGCACTGGGCCCGCGTGGTCGAATAAGGCCCAATCACCCTAATTCAGAGTAGGCTCGAGCCCCTCGGTGGGGACATTTATATGAGCTGATAATAGTATTGTTTACGAGTAATGAACATGCAAAAAAGTGATTATGAATTAGGGAAAGTTGTTTAGTTCTATGTGCCAAATCACCAGCTACGTGATTAGCAGTCAGGTACCGGTCACATACCCCATGTTCGGACAAGTAGTGCTAAAATACATCACTAGATGGCGCCAGTTCAGAACATTTCAACATTTAAAATTTAGTAACAAAAACGGATGGCCATTAGAGCAGTAAAGTTTTCGACTGAGACTTAGCGTAGGCAAAGCCTCCCACCATGCGCCTGGTGTGCACGGCTCATTTAGATTCAGCCCGTTTGGCTGGAAAGTGAGCAGGGAAGTGGGCAGCGTGAGTATGTAAATAAGTCACTCGCGATGCCACTGCTCATGTCATGCCGCTGCCATTGCCGGCTTTCGTGCGGAAGTCCCTCACTCGCGTCGATGCTACCGCAGAAGTATTTAGGGAAATATTTTCGGCAGTGGCAGTGGCTGAGTGTGAACCTGGGGGTAGAAAGCCGCTGGATGAAGGCAGCGCAGGTTCTTATGGAAATCTTTAAAGGCCTTTGTTCAGCAGTGGAGGTCTTTTGGCTGATATTCTTTTTAAATACAATTGATAAGCCCTTGGCATTATCTCACCTGATGGTAAGTGACGATGATGCCGAAGATGGAAGCGGGATTACTGAGTTTCCCCAACATAATGGGGATCTGGAATCTTATCTTCAAGCCGGAAAATATCAATGCTGTTAACACTGATTTTTGGCGGCAAGACTTTTACAAGATGGTATTAGCTAGCCAGACGGGCTATCAAAATGCCCCACCATCAACCAAACCGAGTGTTTTAAAGTTGAGCCCTCCGGGAATCGAGCCCGCGACCTCCTGATGAGAAGCGAATAGACTTACCATTACACCACGGAGTCGGTTATGATGTGCATCTGTTCAATTTGTATGGGGGGTATCTTTTTAGGGACTTCCTCGACACAGGTACCACTAAAAGCATATTATAGATGCGCGTAAGATTTTTCTATTGCGTAAACTTGATATGTATTTTAAACCTTTTTTTTTTGTATGGCGGGTACATTTTTTAGAGTTTACCTAGTTATACAACAAACTGCATATTTTAGGACTTAATAAGTTTTATCGATAAAAAAATTTTTGAAAACATCCATCAAAGTATTTTTGAGAAATTTTTTTTCTTCTATTTATATGGGAGTTACCCTTAAAATTAAATATCTATTAATATAAGTACCTTACATCTAGCAAATCATTTTAAAATCGATGTTAAAAATTTCATTTATCCATATATACACAGTTTTTATTTTCCACTTTTTCACAGCTTTTCTCGACCACATTTTGGTGTCTACGTATAAGTGATACACAGTGCATTTTCGACCAAATCAAATCTCCTAGTCTGTTTTTCCTCTTTTGTCGCTTGAAGGTGAAAACAAATCCCTCCAAGTATGAACACGCAGCGGCTGTCGCGTGCCCTGATTTAAAAGTTATTATTTCGTCGTAAAGGTAGGAGGCCCTCTGATTTATGGGAGACCCCTAGTTACGTTCCGTTCAGAACTTATTGCGGCCGGACGGGACAAATACTCTTATACTAGTATGGAATCGCCTTAAAGGTGTCTTCACACTCTGTTCGCCTTTCACGTCTATAACAGTCTTTCTTTTATCTCCTATTGGTAAGCCCTTCGCATCCTCTCACCAGATGGTTAATAACTCTCCCTGCCAGCCGTATATTAAGCGGTTCTACTTGAGCAGGCCAAAGGATCCGCTGGCGTGTCCCAAGTTTTCTATAACGCCACGACAAGTTCAAATATACGAAACTATTACAGCAGGCCATGGGATCCGCCGGCGGTCGGTTGAAGTTAGGGGCGGGCTGATTTCCGCAACCAGGCGACCACTGCGCCCATTTTGCGTGGTTGGCCGGCATCACTGCCAGCCCAGCTCCTCCAAGCCGGCGGTCGGTACCGAAATGCGTCTAGCAGGCCACGGGATCCGCTGTGCTGAAGAAAACCCTTTGGGGGCAGCGGGCAGACCCCGTGGCCTCGTGATAAAAAACGTCGAATATTAGCTTGGCGTGCTGCACAATTCACACTGAGGCGGCCGGCGGATCCCATGGCAGGGAGAGTGTTAAACGGGCTTACTAAAATTCCCAAACGTAATGAAGTACTGGCAATCATATCTTTATGCCGGAACCCAACATTGATGTTTGGCGGAATGACTAGATGGTGGTAGCTAGCCAGGCGGGCTTAGAAAATGCTTTGCGAATAACCAAATCAACTCATACAACAAGTTTAGACCCCGCATGGAATCGAACTCACGACCTCCTTATTTAAAGCGAAGGGACTAGGTATACATTAAATTTAATCAGCGTCGCGGAAGATTTATTCTATCCACAGACATAGTGTCACGTAGAACACGATTAAGAGCGTATTCAGAAAATCGTTCCCCATACAAACTTAACTTTGTACTTCTTGAAAATGAATGGGCTGATTGTAATGAAACTTTATACACATAAGCAAGTAACGAAATCTTAGTTTGTGAAAAGATTACATTGCCAAAAATTGCGTTATCTTTTTTTATTATTATTCACAATTGGTAAGCCCTTGGCATTATCTCACCTGATGGTAAGTGACGATGATGCCGAAGATAAATAATAGTAATTTAGGGTTTTTATCATTATCATCATCATCAAAAATGATGCCAAAAGCGTCCACTGCTGGACATAGGCCTCCCCCAAGGATTTCCACGACGATAGCGTATATTTTAATGTTAATTTTCAAGCGACTTCCAAAAAGGAGGAGGTTCTCAATTCGACTGTATGTTTTTTTTTATGTGTGTGTTACCTCAGAACTTTTGATTGGGTGAACCGATTTTAGTGATTCTTTTTTTATTTGAAAGCTAGTGTTTTTTGTGTGTTCCTTTATAAATTTTATCAAAATCGGTGGAGTACTTTATTACAAAATTAACAAAAACCAAAAATAATAATGCAAAAATGTACTAAGTTGTTGCGATGGAAGTCGGTTTTTTAACGTTGATTAGCGTTTTCAATGATTGTAATCCAGATGGTGAAAGTATGCACTGCGTGACTGTACAATTTATTCGTTTAATAAAAAACAATCCACTTGTCGGACGAAAGTGTGATAAGGCCTTAATGGGAGAAACGGAATGCAATTAGTTATTTTAAGAATTCCTTTTGACATTGTGGGCAGTTGTATTTATTTGGTGAGCCAAGTAAATACCACTGCCTCATCCCTAGGGCTTTTGTAAGCTCAGCTTGTATTACTGGTTGACAAATAGATTGTAGTGGTAGTACCAGGATACTGAAAATGTTGTTTTTGAACTGAATGGCGCCCTCTGGCGGGATTCGTATCTGGCAATGGGACCCTTTTAGTAATAAGGCTATGCTGTCTGTCCGTCTGTGCGTCTATTCGACTTTTAAAGCACCGTCATAGGAAGATAGCTACAATTTTCACAGAACATGGTAAAAAAATTGAGAGGAATATGGGGGGGGGGGGGTTCGAAATAAAGTGGATTGTTAACCTGCGACTTTTCATACAAACGGCGATTGCGATTTTCAACTCATAAAATTTAAATGATTTTGAATTTTTTTTTTAAAAGATTGTCAGTCAGAACAAAAGATAAGTTTATAGGATTTTGTTTATAAATACAATTAATCTGACCGGGAGGTCGTGGTTCGAATCTTACCACGTACCAATGTATGTTCGAATTTCGATTTCATACGTACGTTTATCCGATGCTCTTACGGTGACGGAAAACGTCGTGAGGAAACCTGCACACGCCTGCGAAGAAACTCTAAGGTTGTGTGTGAAGTCGACCAACCCACACTGGGCCCGCGTGGTCGACAAGGCCCGATCGCCCTAATTCAGGGTAGGTATGAGCCCCTCGGTGGGGGCGTATTGTAGAACGGTGCGCTGTTATTCGTTCTTTTTTCATCCGATCTCCTTTTCATTCCATCTATTTCTTTTTCACGCCATCTGACAATTTCATTCAAAAATCAAAATATTTTCAGTATCCGTCATATTTTTTAATAAAATAAATTAAATAACAAAGTAATTTTATCTTAAAAAAAACCCATTACGGGTAAGATTCATGTCTGTTTTTGTGATTTGTCTTTTAAATTTGATGTGTTTAATGTTTTATAATCCTTGTTATATTTCTTCGAGGTCTTATTTTACGAATAAACCCCAATTACCTGTAGCACGCATCGGCATTTTTAAAAGAATCCACTCCCTACCTACCCACCTACCTACCTACCTATCTACCTGCCGTGCGACAGTGTATGAGCTGAAATGATGATGATAATGACAGATATGAAGGCTTGAAGTCACCAAAAGAGCAATGGAGCGAGCTAATAGATGGCACTGTAAGTTTTTTTAGAACGCGGGGTGTCAGGTTTTTTTCGTTTTGAAATTTCTTGATTCGGTCCCCTCATAGCCCGCGATAAAAGCTATACAATAGCTTAAAAACCGAGCGAAGTGTGAGTTGTACTCGCGCTGTTGATCCCGAACTGAATAGAATAAAAATAAACATTTTATGTCGCTCCCGATGATGTCTTTGTTTTAAATGAATAGGTTTGATTATTGTTGTACTCTTGTGGAGAGTTGCGGTGGTACGGAATACTTGGTTCCTGAGTACGACTCGCTCTTGGCCGGTTTTTGTCAATAAATAGACTGTTTGATATGTGATATGGTTTTCACAATCATTTATAGAATTTCTTTTATAAGTTTATGTGCATATATTGAACCCGTGCAAACTTGGGCCAACTAGCTAGTTTTATTTTAAAAATTAATTTTTTTTTCATCAAATTTTATAACAACCTATCTCAAACCTATCTAAATACATGCCAAGTTTTGATCCTCACTAATTATTTATTTAACTTTATTTGCACCTTATTAATACTTTTTAATAATTTTATTGTTTTTCATTTCGTTAGGCAGTAACTAAGTAGTAACTCATCTGATTTCATTTCAAATTAATTCGTCATTAAAAATCGAATCTGAAACCTCATTTAATTAATTATATTAATCTAATAATAAAAATATTAATAAAGATCGAAACCCCGAGTAGAACCAACCGCAAAGGAACCCACGCGTTGCCGCGCTGGACGGCAATAGACAACCTTTGCAGCAGGTAGGACTCGGGGCGGGCAACACACCCCCTCTCTCGAAGGCGACGGCCAATCTCACTTATGAAGGCCAAGGCCTCTGATCCCCCGCAGCCCCTTGTCCCAGAAGCCAGCGACACAAAGCTGTAATTTACCTCCAAGGCCGAGTACTGATCATGCTTCCTGCCGTAGCAGCCCCACCCAAACGCACCGTGCGGATATCGTCAAGTCTTTAAGTTTTTTGTTATTAGTTGGATACATATTTTATTTTACTATTATTTTTGTAATGCTGATATATTTTCTCATAATCTTTTTATCTTTTTGATTTTTCTTAACATTACTTTAATTTAGCTTAAGAGGATGGTGTCAGCAACGATGTTAACTACTGCACGGATAAACCTGTAAAGGTCCTTGATGTACTAATATTTTTAATTATTTTTTTTAACTTTCTTTTTATCAAAACAAAAAAATAAATGAAAAAAGGTGTGAGGCTGCAAAAGTGCTGACGCAGGTGGCATCCCAAACCAGGCACTTTCCTTTCTGCCATGGCACCAGGATTAAGCCGTCCGGCCTTTTTCCATCAGATCGACTAAGGACCGGCGGTTGAAATTGTCATTTTTAACCGACTCCAAAAAAGGAGGTTCTTAAGTGAACCCTTATTTATTTAATATATGAACACGCATAACTTTTAATAGAATACGCGAAGTAATTTTGATAATCACTTTTTTTATTTACTTCGAAGTTAGTCTCATTATGATAACTTTATACGTTTTTATAAAATTAACAAATACAAAAATGTAGCACAACGAAGATGACGGATGCATCAAAAATAAGTTATGAACTCTTAATCACTAAATTACATTCCTACCGAAATTTAAGAACCTCACTCGTTTTGATTTCCATCAAGTCTCTCATTTTTAATTGATCAGAATTACAAAATGAGTACAAAAACAGCGATTTACTCAGGTATCTGTTTCGCTCTAATGGCCTATGCAGCACACCTTCAGACATTTTCTTCATTTGTCATTATTTTGTATTGCTTTTTAAAAAGTTTTATTTTGTTTTTATTTTGTTAGGGTTCCGAAAATTCTGTGCTATATTTTATGTTTTCTATTTTTGTCATGTGTGTGTCTGCAGATAGAAATAAGTTCGTTTATCTATCTATCTACCTTTGTAAAAATAAAAAAAATTGAAGTAACACCTAGGTATTTCCAAAATTTTGTAGTAACACCTAGGTATTTCCAAAACTTTAAGGAAACACCTAGGTATTTTTAAAATTTTTCGAACAAAATGTCGTTTTTGACAGACGCTAAAAAGTAACTCAAATGACAAGAAATCATCGTCCCTATTGTAGTTGTTTTTAACTTTTTTAGCGTTGTCAATTATGTTCTCCTTTCTTCTAATATTTGTTTGTGCCCTAACTGGGTCCAAGTTTTTTACACACAATTGGTAAGCCCTTGGCTTCTTCCACTTGATGTTAAGTGACGATGATACCGAAGATAGAAGCGGGCTTACCAAGATTCCCCAACGCAATGCTATGTAACTAACTAGCTTACTACATATTCACATTGTTGCTTGGTGACAAGACTTAGATAGGATAGTGGTAGCTAGGCAGGCGGGCTTAGAAAATGCCGTTCCACCAACCTAACTGAGTCATACAAAGTTAGTCTTCGCCGGGAATTGAACCCGCGATCTCCTGATGTGAAGCTTAACTATTATGTCACGGAGGCAGTTAAAACTCTTATTGGTTTCAACACCTGTGAAATACAATGTACAATGTAGGGTTTAGTATTGAGGTATAGTTACAATGTAGCGTTAAGTATTGAAAACTAATTTTATAGCGTTAAATAAGTACTATCAAGGTACAAAAAGGTTAACAAAGCCATTATCGATAACTCAAGAGGATTGTGGACCTAAAATCAGACTTTTCATACAATAGGCGATAGCGATTTTCACCTCTTAAGGCAGTAAAATTACAGATTTTTGTTCTTTTTAACGTCAATTACTCCTAAACGATGGAAAACCCAAGGTTGAAAAAATTACCCCTATTGTTGATGATGTTCCTTAAAGTCAAAAGCTATTAGAAACACGATTGAGCAGTTTTGGCTCGTTAGAAAAAAAATCCCAAAGATAGATCTTAGAAGAAAAGAAAAGAACACCGTTACTTTCAACTCTAGTTATGACTAATATTTTGAAGTATAATTTAAAAAAAATATACAAGAATATTTTTTATGATAATACATAGTGAGTAATGTTATTATTTTTTATACTTTCCTTATAGTTTTTGATGGTAACGAAAAACCCTTGTTTCAGGATTCAAGATATTTATCCAAAATAGGTGTAAATTACACTCTTTCTGATATTCATGAAATAGTGATTACATAATTTCATTTGTAAAAAATCAAGAAATAAACAATCATTAGTTAATAACGTCCAAATCCAATCCTTGATATAAAAAAAAAACAAATTATGTCATTAGAACACGAAAACAATATGACACGAGAAGTTTATACATTATATCATTGAATGTCATGAATGACGTTTACAAGTGTAGGCCAGTTCACAAGGACAGCACCTGGTCACGACTATAACGTGAGAGTCAGCCATCGCTCCTCTCAACTATATTAGAGGGAAAGGAACGACCCGGCTCCCGATGCGCCACCATCCGCACGAACATTTAAGCGAGCGTGCACCACTCATGTCAATGCTAAGATAAAAATATTTATTAAAAGAAGTACTGATCTTCATTTTATAACTATTAAACATATTAGTAGTGTTGATAGAAGAAACACTGTCTACCCATACATTTTTGTCATTTAAATATTCGGATGTCTTATAATAACCTTTTTTACAAATAGTTCTTTTGACACAATTTTTAAACAGTTTTTCTGACAAATTTAAGACATCATCGGGTTATTTGTGTGTGCATATTAGAGGGAAAGGAACGACCCGGCTCCCGATGCGCCACCATCCGCACGAACATTTAAGCGAGCGTGCACCACTCATGTCAATGCTAAGATAAAAATATTTATTAAAAGAAGTACTGATCTTCATTTTATAACTATTAAACATATTAGTAGTGTTGATAGAAGAAACACTGTCTACCCATACATTTTTGTCATTTAAATATTCGGATGTCTTATAATAACCTTTTTTACAAATAGTTCTTTTGACACAATTTTTAAACTGTTTTTCTGACAAATTTAAGACATCATCGGGTTATTTGTGTGTGCATTGAAGAAGTGAAAAAGTGTGGTTATTTTCTTTACTCTCTACACGTAAAGAAAAAGACAGAGACAACTATTCCAATCAATACCTTGCCTTAAAATTTAACTGATTTTAACCACTTATTAAAAATTGACAGTGAAAACATCCTAACTGGCGAATTCTTCTTTTTAAATTTTTTGATTAAAAATTAACAATTAATGGCCAAAACTAGTTTTCTATAAAAAATCTGGATGACAAATAAAATGACATGTAAATAATTTAATAAAATAAATTGACAGTTTTGAAATTTTAAAATAAATAAGAGTCGGTGGCTCAATCGGTAATGACTCGGTCCTCAATAACCATAGGTCCCGTGTTCAAATCCAGACAGCCAATGTACCAATGAGTTTTTCGAAACCTACGTACATATAATTACTGATTGCTTTAACGGTGAAGGAAAACATCGCGAGGAAACCTGCACATATGTTTCCAGATGTGTATGAAGGTCGCGTTGCACACGTCCGTAGGTGTAAATTGAAATGCCTTACACGTGACCGCGGGTGATACTAAGTGCAACACCAGGCAACCGCCGCCTATCCCATGGACAGCATGGTTAATTGTCCCACACGATAAGAAGAATACTGTAGCAAGTAGTGGCTCCCAGCCGCCGTCTTGTGCGATACAGAAAATTATCGAAGCTAAGTCTCTTGCGCGCCGATCCCATAATTATCGCTTTATTTTTGATTTTAACCATGTTGTGTAATCTTTGTGTTTTAAAGTGAAACTTTTATTACATAGTCTAAAAATTTTTCGTCTGTGTGTTGCATGTCGCGTGACGGTCGCTTTCGTCCATTGTAAAGTTTCACTTTTACCGTGATTACATAAAACCACACACTTACTTTTTTATTATATTTGTGTGAACTTACAAGTTATTTTACTTTTAAAATTGAAATTTTTAATTGCATTTTAAAAAACAAAAACTTATAAACGCTTATTCTGACTGATGACTTATAAAAAAACCGGCCAAGTGCGAGTCAGAACCGCTCACATAGGGTACCGTACCATCATACTAGATGGCGCTTGTTTCTTCGTGTTTAAAAAAACACGTTTTTTGTATGGAGACCCCCCTTATTTTTTCATTTTTTCTAATTTATAGTATTTGTTGTTATAACGGCAACAGAAATATCTGTGAAAATTTCTACTGTGTATCTATCACGGTTCATGAAATACAGCCTGGTGACTGACGGACAGACAGACGGACAGCGAAGTCTTAGTAATAAAAAAAACAAAACTTGACAAAAAATTGACAAAACATATGTAGTAAAAGTCGCAGGACCACAATCCTCTTAAGTCGGCGATCGTTTCCGTGATCCAGTGTACTAGTGCCTACTGTGACAAAAATAATGGAAACTGGGGATAAAAACCCTTACGGAATTTGCCACATATAATACGTAAGATTTAGAGGTTCGGGCCTAAACGGAGTTTTAAGAAAAATATTATGGGGTAAATTAGAATATATGTATTTTATAATTTTTCTAAAAAAGAAGGAACAATATAAGTACTAGAAAAAGATGTGATGTACATTGGATGACCGTGTTGATATAAAACAATAATCTAATATATTTTTTGACAATTTCCGGAAATAAATTTAAAGTAACAATTTTATTTGAATATAAAAAGGTTATTTTATAGAATGCCGGTAGGCAACGATCGTCGCCGTCCCTTTGGTACTTAAATAAATTACTAAGTTCTAAAATAATTAAATTTCACTTTGGTCTGAATTACCCTATCGTTCTAAAAAAAACACGTATTAGGTACAAAACATTTTTAAATTTAAAACAAATAACTAAATCGTTAGAAACCGGAGGCAGGAAATCTTCTAGGACCAATGGCCAGAGAGTCGCTCGGGATAAAAGATAAATTAAGCATTCACTTCCCTTTTGGCAAGCAGCTGGGCGGGCAGTGCAAAGGACTGGCTGGTGGTCAGCACAGCTCCATCCCAGGATCAATCCTTAGTCGGATGAACCTTCGGGGACGTCAACTTCGCAAGGGGAGTGGAAGAACCCTACGGACATATATAGATCTAGTTCGCAGCAGTACAAAAAATACACGCAAAGCGGTTTCCTTATACAAATTACTTACCACTGAATAAAATAGTGGGCCTCAACAAAACATTAATATAAAATCAAAAATTTAAATATTCATCACTGTCAAAGAGATCACGGTCAACCTTTTCTTTTCCTCTTGTCAAAAAAGTCACCAATATTTTCAAATTAAATTTCCATAGAGGAACAAAATCAAAAAGGAATTTAATTATGAAACGCAACAAAAGAGATAGGCTCGAAACGATAGTTTGCGTTTCACTACATTCAAACTTAAAAACTTTTACCTTGTATTTACAACCTACTTCCAAAAAGGACGAGGTTCTCAATTCGACTGTGGTTTTGTTTGTTTTTGTTAGTGGCGCGATATCTTCGCAGATTGCGAACCGATTTTCATGATTCTTTTTTTTCAATAGGGTATGCTCCCTAATTGGTCCCATATAAATTTTATCAAAATCGGTGTAATATAAAATTAACAAAAGCCAAACAAAAAAAATGCAAAATTGTTGTAAGTTGTAGCGATATGGAAGTCGGTTTTTTAAGTGTTTAGCGTTTTTAATTATTTCATAGCTTCAAAATTTTCTACCATTTTCCTCTGATTCAAACTGCTAAAGTGCGAACAAGATGGCTCGAAATTCAATCGAAAGCAACTATAATATAAATACGACAAATGAAAAAAGGTTTCTCCGCAGTACATTTGTCACCGGATAACCGCGGATTAGGAGTCAATTAGCGCCCGTTCGGTTCTCAGAGAGAGGGCAAGAATTATAAAAAGTGAGTCAAATGTATTTATTCTTACTAATATTATCATCATCCTATCAGCCGAAGGACGTCCACTGCTGGACATTGACCTCCCCCAGGTATTTCCACTACAACCGGTTCTACACTGCTCGCATCCAGCGGCTTCCCGCGACCATCACCAGGTCATCGGTCCACCGAGTGGAAGGCCTACCTACGCTACGTTTTCCGGTGCGCGGTCACCATTCGAGAACTTTACTGCCCCAAAGGCTAATAACGTTCTAAGAGATATGTGCCCCGCCAAATGAGTGAGCTATGTGTGTATATTATGAACATGAAGTTTGTATCTATGGATGAATGTATGGATGTTTGTTACTCTTTCACGCAAAAAATACTAAACGTACCTAGCTGAAATTTGGTAGTTAGACATATTAGGACCTGGATTAACATAGAGTCTACTTTTTGCCACGCTCGCGTGCCGCTTACGGCTCGCGCTATGCACACCTTCGATGACAGTCGTAGAAACTATGTTCACGCAAGCGAAGCCGCTGGCAATAGCTAGTAAGTAATAAATTGCGAAAATGCGATAAAAAAATTATGTACATTGATTAACTTTTGTTGTTATTCGTTGGAAAGCAAACTCTACTTATAACTCTGTACAAGTTTCTTCAAGGAAATCATACAACTAAAGCAAAAAATAATAAATAATATTTTTTTAATAAGTCACTTTTAACAACTTCTCAAAATTTTGAGAAATTTTTGTTGAGACCTCCTTTTAGGTTTTCGTAAATCTGTTGATAGTGAACAATGTGAACACATATAAACAAGATGTTAAGGAAACAAAAATGTAGAAAAAGAAAAGCTTGTGTATCTATGTTTTGTGTTTATTTTAAGTGTTTGTGTAACGAAGTATGAGTGTGCTGTTTGTGAGTGTGCTGTTTGTGTGTGTGGTGTATGTGTGTTTGAGTGTGGTGTGTGTGTGTGCGTGCGTGTGGGTGTGTGTGTGTACGTGTGGTGTAGTGTGGTGTAGTGTGGTGTAGTGTGGTGTGATGCGGTGCAGTGTGGTGGGGGCATGTGTGTGTTTGTTCGTTTATTTGACAACTTCAAGTAAACATACGTCCCCACCGAGCGATCGGGCCTTAGTCGACCACGGGCCACGCAGGCCCAGGCGTGTTGGTAGACTTCACACACAACCTTCGAGTTTCTGCACAGGCGCGTGCAGGTTTCCTCGCTATGTTTTCCTTCACCGTAAGAGCGTCGGATAAACGTACATATGAAATCTAAATGCGAAATCACATTGGTACGTGGCAGGATTCGAACCACGACCTCTCGGACAGGAAGTAGAGGCCCTAGTCGTTACGCCAACACATAAATGCCAAAACATATTTTATGTCAGAAATATAAATCTTACCAATTATCATATTCCTTTGCTATCAAAATATTAGTCCGTTATGTTACAGCCTTCGTTTTCTCAATATGTTAGTTTTATTAAAGTAACTGACAGAGCGAAAATTATTACAGTCAGGCTCATAAGCAAATCTACGTCCATAACAGTGGAATGGGCACTTAAATTAAATTGTATTATGGATGTATGTCGCAGTAAACAGTGCGACGGCGCCTTAATGATGCAGAAACTCATTGAGATTCATACGACGTGTAGTGTTGGCTGAGTGTGAAAGGGGTTAAAGTTAACCCTTTAATTTTCAAATCGGTGAATTCCGGTCAAGAAATGTCCAACACGCATTCTAAGACTGTTTTGCTAGTAGGGCAGGCATACAGCCACACTTGGCGAAGATACCTCCCTTGGCTCTCGGAGAGTAAAAACACATCGTTCCTATAGTGGTGACCATGACGAAATTATTTACGGACGCAAATGCAACGATGGGCAATAAGGACAATAGAGTGACCTCTAAAATTGTATATCCTTACTAATATTATAAATGTGAAAATGTATTTGTTTGTTAGTTTGTTTGTACCTTTTCACGCTTTAACGCCTTGACCAATCCTAATGAAATTTGGCATGCAAGTAGCCTGTGTCACGAGGAAGGACATAGGCTACTTTTTATCCCATGAAAATAGCATAACCTGATGCAGAAAAGTCATGTCCACGCTTGCAAGCCGCTTGCGGCTCGCGCTCCGCGCACCCTTAAGACAGTCATAAAAGAAATGTCCACGCGGGCGAAGTTGCGGGCAAAAGCTAGTAGTTACTATATAAAATATATCGATAACTACATACCTTAACACAATATAGTAACACCCCTATTCTGTAACAATACGAAACTGGCAATAATTGTTGGACAAAAATATGTTTTCGCGTTGTTTTCAGCAACATTTCTGTGGAGTGCCATAAATCAGTTCTGCGCAGTGTTGTCTCATTTTGAAGATTTGCGTGAAAAATGCTATGTTGAGTAGAGATGCCCCGATTACGAAGTCATGTTTGTATATCTGTAAATCTGTAAAAAAAATTAGCATGTCTGTAATCAAACATTACCGTTTACATAACATAAACTTTTTTTTTTCATTCATCATATCAGCTATATACGTCCCCACCGAGGGGCTTGAGCCTACGCTGAATTAGGGCGATCGGGCCTTAGTCGACCACGTGGGACCCTTCGAGTTTCTTCGCAGGCGTGTGCAGATTTCCATACGATATTTCTAATGAATTTGTTTATTATTGTTTGTTTGTAAACTCTTTATTGCATTTAAAACAAATAAGGTGTTAACAAAGGAATATAAATATAGCAGAAGCGGACTTATCCCTTTCGGGATCTCTTCCAGTTAACCTTGGAATGCTGAAAGAACTTCAGAGCATACAGTCAGGTAAAGTTTACGAGCAATCTTAAAATTCAACATGAAAGAAAAACGGCCTACAGCTTTCTACTGTCACGCCAGCAGCTCGCACTCGTGTGACCGGGTGAGGTCAGTCGAGCTACGTCATGCGAGTACAAAGTGGCAGTAGCTGTCTACTGTCAATGCCAGTAGCTTGCACCGTGTCAACCAGCCAAAGCCTGTAAAAAATCTGTAAATGTGCCAACCCTAGCTGGCGGCATCGGCCACTGTACCGTTGTTATTGCGCCATAATCTTCGCACCGTGTTACCGCACCATGCGAGTTACTGTCATTAGCGAGTCGGTCAGTAGCTCGCATCCGAGTTACTACAACATTTTTTGTTTTTACTCGCCACTCGCCTTCCCTCACCACGCCACAAGCAGCAGCTACCTGCAGTAGCTTTCTACTGTCGTGCCAGCAGCTCGAACTCTTGTGACCGGGTGAGGTCAGTCGAGCTACGTCATGCGAATACAAAGTGGCAGTAGCTGTCAATGCCAATAGCTTGCACCATGTAAACCAGCCAAAGTCTGTAAAAAATCTGTAAATGTGCCAACCCTAGCTGGCGGCACCGGCCACTGTACCGTTGTTATTGCGCCATAATCTTTTATAAATCCTTCGCGGGATTGCGGCAAAAGTATATTTATCACGCCATTCAAAACTCAAAAAACCAAATTCGTGTTTTCGGTACCAGATGTGAGCGATTATCGTAATTTTCGACCATTTATATTCAAAGTTCAATTTTGTTGAAAAATTATGGGCGAAAACAAAATTTTTCTTGTTGAAAGCTTTTGTTATAAGTAATTGGTATCATGAATTTATTTTTTCCAGAGTTGCCTAATGGCTTCAGACTCGATTTAACGAGGGCAATATAAATGTCTTTAATCATATATTTTTATTATTCACAATTGGTAAGCCCGTAGCATCATCTCACCTTATGGTAAGTGACGATGATGCCGAAGATGGAAGCAGGTTTTCCAAGATTCCCCAACGCAATGGGGAACTGGCTATGTTATCATTAATGTATCAATGTACGCTGATGACACAAAAATTTATAAAGTAGTTTCAACTATCAATGATTGTTCAAAACTTCAAAATGACTTAAATAGTTTTCTTAGTTACTGCTCAGATAATCAATTAAGTTTAAATAAAGACAAGTGTTATACTATTACTTTCACACGCAAACATCACCCCATAGTTACTAACTACTATTTCGGTGACAGGTTAATCAAAAGGGTTGATCATATTCGGGATTTAAAAGTGATCCTTGACTCCAAATTACATTATAACAAACACATAGACCATTTATAGAAGCCAAATCTTTTAAAAATCTTGGTTTTATTTTAAGGGTTTCCCAACCATTTCACAATTTAAAAATTTTATATTTCTCCTTTGTTCGTAGCCTCCTTGAATTTGGATGTGTTGTGTGGAATCTTAGTTATAATGTCCATATTAACAGGATAGAAAAGGTACAAAATAAGTTTTTAAAAAATCTCGACTTTCGCACTGGTACATGGTTCTCCAACTATAAAACAGCTGCCAAAAGATATAACATCGCCTCTCTAAAGTCTAGGAGGGTTTATCACGACCAAGTGTGCTTATTCAAAATAATAAATAACATTATTGGCTCTCCTGCACTATTAGCTGAAACAAACTTTAGGATACCACCCCGCATATCCTCTCGCACAAAAACAACCTTTTCAATTTCTTTTTTTTCGACAAATTCTGCCAAATATAGTTTCTTCAGACGATCGACGCGTAGTTTCAATAATGACTCTTCTGATGTAGACATTTTTAATACTACTTTGGGTGTCGTTAAAAGTGCGATTAGAAATAAAATAAACTGTTAAAATAAAAATAGTAGTAAAATTAATATTGTCTCAAGGCTCGTATATTTCATGTTTTATTTTTATTAAGTGGAACTCCAGGTCGTTTTTAATTTAAAATTTATATGTAATCCTATATATAAGACTGTTTGTTTCCTAAATTAATAAAATAAAAATAAACAAATCAAGCCGGAACACATCAATGTTGTTAACATTGATGTTTGGCGGCAGGACTTAGATAAGATGGTGGTAGCTAGCCAGGCGGGCTGAGAAAAGTTAAGTTTTCAACCCACTTTAAAAAGGAGGAGGTTCTTAATTTTACTGTAGGTTTTTATATGTTTGTTACACGATATCTTATTTTTAGGGTTCCGAACCCAAAGGGTAAAAACGGGACCCTATTACTAAGACACCGCCGTCCGTCCATCTGTCTGTCTGTCCGTCTGTCAGGCTGTATTTCTGAACCGTGATATCAATACAGTTGAAATTTTCACAGGTAATGTATTTTTGTTGCCACTATAACAACAAATACTAAACATTAATAAAGAAAAAGTAAGGAGGTCTCCATACAAAACGTGTTTTTTTTAAACGTTAAGAAACTAACGCCTTCTAGTATGATGGTACGGAACCTTGTTTACTAACACCATTTAGCATGATGGTACGGAACCCTTTGTGTGCGGTTCTGACTCGCACTTGGCAGGTTTTTTTTATTCGATGCTGCTGTATGCTGCCAAGTTGATATCATTTAAATTTTATTATAATCGATTTAGAAAGTTTTTAGGAAATTAACAAAAACCATAAATGTAACACAATTATATTTGGTTGTTGTGATTGAAATCGGTTTTTTAACGTTTTTGGAGTTTCTAATTATCTATTTGCGACTCTTAGAACCACTTAACGAATCGAATTTTACATAGATTTATGCTCTATCCCGTTTGCTATTTTAAAAGATAGCATCTTTAGCATTTTCATCGTATCAACCCAACGATGTCTACTGCTGGACCAACGCCCCCACCAAGGATTTCCACAACGACCTATCCTGCGCTGCTCGCATCCCCGGGAGCTTCGCCAGGTCATTGGGCCACCGAGAAGGCCTGCATATGCTACGTCGTCTGGTGCGCAGTTGCTATCAAGAACTTTATTGCCTCAAAGGCAATCTGTTCCATGAGCTATTTCCCTGCCCACTGCCACTTAAGATTAGCGATTCTGTGAGCTATATCGGTTGTGTATTAGTTCTTCTATAGATCTTCGCATTTCTGGTTTAATCACGTAGGTAAAATTCTGGCATAGCTAGCTCCTTTGGTTGACTTTGAGCCTTTTATAAGCCCATAGTAAGCGACCACGTCTTAATAATAATAACGATAATAAATTTATTAATAATAAACAGGACCGTAATCTATTTGTTTTAGAGATACACCAGATGTCTAAGTTAAATCACGATAATCTAATCTATACAAAATATTAAAAATCAAAGCCACCCTGCGTCCGTCTGTCTGTCTGAACACGATTAACTCAAATACTTTTCTCATTTTTACCAAAGGACGAAACATTTTATGAGGAAGGCTTAGGTGTATAATTCCCACTGAGCCGCTTGTGGTCCTCTAGTAACTTTACATAATAAAATAGTAATACCATAAGAGAAGGTTTCGATCATTAGACCGTCGCCTTTGTTGGTCCATCTAAATGTTTCAAAAACTGATCACACTAGAGGACCTCTGATGAGTCACAACGCAACGGTCGTGTACACAACTTCCCCCCACTGAACCTCAGTCTCGCTGCTAGCGCCGATAGTAAGTGACATCTCCATGTTGGTTTACGACACCATTATAAAATTTTCGCGAAAGATAACTGATGTGTAATTATAATAATAGTCTCTTTATTTCATTGTATTGATGTAAAATACTATAAAATTTAGTGACGGTTGAAAGTTATTAACAATTTTTGTGAACTGATATTATTTTTGGCTTTGTACCTAGTTGCTATCAGTGGACCGCATAGGTGTTATTATCATTGTACCTGGACAGGTTACTTGTATGAGGAATTCGTCGATTTGCAAAACAGCGGGCTGCTTTGCAAAACAGTGGCGTTTTGTAAAACGGCAGATTTTGCGCTGCTTTGTAAACTAGGTACCTACTGAGAAAAAACTCCGAACAAAACCGATGATTTCTTCTTCTGCGTAACATTCTGCTACCCGGGGGGGTGGGAGGCTCGCGATTGTACAGTCAATAAAACCTGACCGAACTTATATAGGTCTCTTCGCTCTCTCATTTTCATTTTTTTATTCAATAGTTTTTACACAAAGCGGCGCCCCATACAATGCGGCGTATAGGTACTTTATTTTAGCCGAATAGCAGTCCGACTGAACGTGATGTCAATGTCGGAAGAGTATACGTTTTTAACTTATTAACGATGTAAGGAATGACTCTGCAAAGAAACAAACTAATTTTCAATATTTTTTTATATTTCGTCGGTGGCGAAACGGCTAGGACCGCCGCCTACTGTCCGGAGGACGTGGTTCGAATTCTGCCACGTACCAATGTGATTTCGAATTTAGATTTCATATGTACGTTTATCCGACGCTCTTACGGTGAAGGAAACATCGTAAGGAAACCTGCACACGCCTGCGGAGAAACTCGCAGGTTGTGTGAAGTCGACCAACCCGCACAGGGGCCGCGTGATCGATTAAGGCCCGATCTCCCTAATTTAGGGTGGGATCGAGCCCCTCGTTGGGGACGTATATGAGCTGATATGATGATGATGATGATGTTTCCATTACGAGCGAACACAAACTTACAAATTGTACTTTTTAGGTATTTTTTTTAATTATGTGTCTTTATGGGAATAAATATCTTTAAACCTATAAAAGCTACAATCCCAGCCCAAACTTGTCATAAATTTATGCTCCATACAACACTAAGCCACAACAGAGGCAACCGTGGCACATATCAAAATTCTATGGCGTCGTAAACACATAAAACGTGTCACAACGTCGCGAACGCTGGAGTCATGCCGTATCGATATTGGACGGAATTTTATTAATGAGTCTCATCCCTATTCCGGTTTTTTGTGGAAACGATCGTTCGGTGATAGGAATCGTAAGTTATTAAGGCTACACACGTAAAACCTGAGTCATTACTATAGCGACTGTTTATTTTCTCACTTTTTGCCTAGGTAGCATTGAGCAAAATAATAGCACAAATCATATTTTTTTATTCCAAGCATGCCGTGTTAGACTGTCTTTTAGTTTGGGACAAATCTTGGATGCTAAATTAGAACCACTTCCCGGTTTCCGATTGAGCTGAAATTTTGCATACACGTTAAGTTTGGAGAACAATGCATGGTTAGCTAAGTGACGTCATTCTAAATCTAAGATGGCGGATCAGTTATGTTTTATTCGCCCCTGTGATATGGGTTTGCTGAGAAGAATAGGAAACACTTAAAATTCTTTTCAAATTAAAGCTGTTAAAGCGGTTTTTAGAAAATTCTTTCACTACTTTAGAAATAGTTCCTACTACTTGAAATATATACCCAACGTTTCAGGAAGTGTTAGACAATAGGGTATTTGACACTTTTTCTTATTTTGTCTTTATGCAGAGGATAAAAGTCATATTTTACTACCTTATACAAAGTTATATTGCTTGCAACATGTACCCAACGTTTCATGAAGCGTTAGCCAATATGATATTTAACAGTCTTATATTTTGTCTATAAGAGATAAAAAGTCATACTTAAATGTCTTATAAACAGTTCCTACTGCTTGCAAAATATTTTAGGAAGTGTCAGCCAATAGGGTATTTGACTGTTTGTCATATTTTGTCTATAAGTAGAGATTAAAAGTCATATTTAACTAGCTTATAAACAGTTCCCACTGCTTGCGACATGTACCCTACGTTTTAGGTAGTTTTAGCCTATAGGATATTTGACAATTTCAAAAATCCACAAATAGAAATCAATTGCTGCATCTATGTAAGCTCATCCATTACCTAAGAACGGCTTGACCGCTTTGGCTGTTTTTTAAGGTCAGTAGTCAACAAGGAATTCTTATAGTTTCGTCATGTCTGTCTGTCCGCGGCTTAGCTCAGAGGCAATTGGTACTAGAAAGCTGTAATTAGACATGGGTATACATAGTCACCGTCGACAAAGTGGTAAAATAAAATCTTGAAATATTTTTTTAAAGTACCTTTAAAAAGGGGGTGTTCGTTTCGTCTTATCGTTTGGGATATCGTAAGGGTTGCTTATTTTTGTTAGACTCAATTGTCCCCTCCCCCACTAACTGAGCAGCTCTATTTCGGGACACATGAAAAAAAATTACTTGTAACTTTTTACAAATCCAACTATACATATTATGTCTAAATTAAGAAAGCTTACTTTTTCAATTCAATTCAATTCAATTTTTATTTTCAGACAACAGTGATCCATAGCTTGTTAGTAGGACTTAGCCTATGTTAGTCATTATTTTATTAATAATATAATTATAAGTATAATGCTATGGTATTTCATATTACTGTATTAATTCAAAAATCAATGAGCTAATATTATACTTAGCCGTGATAGTTTTTCTTTTAAATTTATTACATTTTAAAGAAAAACTATCACGGCTAAGTAAGATTTCTTAATTTAGGCATACTTTGTATAATTGGATTTGTAAAAAGTTGTAGATATACATGTTCTATTACCAACCCCAAAACAATATAGTTTTTTTAAATATACCTTAATTTTTTGGAAAGACCGGAGCCCTATTTTGCGCGAGTCTGACTCGCCCTTGGCCGATTTTTTTTGGGTTCGTAATTGTCCGGACAAAGCAACTTTAGGGTTATAGGTACATAACAATATGTTAACTAAAGGCACAGAGAAGGCCCATATTATGTCATGCGGCCCCAAGTATTGTGTTCATATCGGTCAATCTGTTACTAACAGCGACATAATTTTATTTCCTATTGATCTCATCATTGTCATATCTGCCGAAAGACGTCCACTGCTGGACAAAGGCACAAGAGTTCTACGCGGACCGGTCCTACACTGCTCGCATCCAGCGGCTTCCCGCAACCTTCACCAGTTCGTCGGTCCATAGTGTGGGAGGCCTGCCCATTGTGCCCACGCTAAGTCTTCCGGTGCGCGGTCGCCACTCAAGAACTTTACTGCCACAACGGCCATTTGTTCCACGAGCTAGTACCCTGTCCACTGCCACTTAGTTTACTTAAGTATACTTATATTTTAGTATAATTTACTAATTTTTTTTTTATCTACACAGACAACCCTATTTTTTCATTCCTCTGCTTGAAGTAACAAAACGGAACAACCTTGGAACTAACTTCTATTGAGATATCTATTCCGAATACTGTATGCGGACATTTATCTGTCTTTATGGAAATAACTGTTAGGCGGGGTTGGTGGCGGACTAGGGAGGGGAGGGCAAGAGAAGTCAGCTTCGGGTTTGTTCCACTTAGTACCACTGGACTAATCTTCAAAGAACATTACTCATTCATTGGCTTTCTGCTTCTACACTGTAGTCAAAGTATATAGTATATTAGAACTAACATACAGTGTGGACACTACCTGCCGCTCTCTAGATTGCGACCTCACCCCCTCGTCACCCATATTGATAAAGATTGATGAAAGTTTGGTTCTCGAACGTATGGGGTTTCGCCGTGATTTTGTTTGCTCCGTCATTTGTTTTTAGAAATTTCATTTCACGACCATTTGTATGCAGTGTCCGGAGTGTGCTGTTATGCCTAATTCAAGCAGTTACCCTACCAGTGGTTGGTATCCACATCATCATCGTCAAGATTCACTAATAAATACCAAATATGTAAATCATGGTTGGTGAAACTACATGCATATTATTATAGGACACAGTGTTTAGGAGAACCTAAACCTTAAAAACCGATCAAGTGCAAGTCGGATTCGCACACCGAGGGTTCCGTACCACCATGCCCCTTCACATAAATAAAATGTAAAATGCCAACCCCGCCTAACAGTTATTTCCTGCCACATACCAATGTGATTTCGAATTTAGATTTCATATGTACGTTTATCCGACGCTCGAAAACATCGTGAGGAAACCTGCACACGCCTGCGAAAATACTCGACGATTGTATGTGAAGCCGACCAATCCGCACTGGGCCCACGTGGTCGAATTAGGCCCGTTCGATCTAATTCAGGGTAGGCTCAAGCCAGTGGGGACATTTATATAAGCTGATAATGTTCTTAAGAACATAGTGACGTTGGACCTCGGAGAAACATTGGACTAATTCTTAAAAACATAGTGACGTTGGACCTCGGAGGAACATTGGACTAATTCTTAAGAACATAATGACGTTGGACCTCAGAGGAACATTGGACTAATTCTTAAGAATATAGTGACGTTGGACCTCGGAGGAACATTGGACTAATTCTTAAGAACATAGTGACGTTGGACCTCGGAAGAACAGTTGACTAATTCTTAAGAACATCGTGACGTTGGACCTCGGTGGACTAATTTTTAAGAAAATAGTGACGTTGGACCTCGGAGGAACATTGGACTAATTTTTACGAACATGGTGACGTTGGACCTCGGAGGATAATTCTTAAGAACATAGTGACGTTGGAACTCGAAGGAACAGTTGACTAATTCTTAAGAACATCGTGACGTAGGACAAATTCTGAAGACCACAGTGAAACCCATCCATGGCGGTATCACATTACGTAAATTGGACGGAAAGTAGGAACTATTTCATTGCTCCCCTCTTTTGGCGGAAAATCTCGTTGTTTTTCTAAACGGATGTGACGTCACACGAGTAGGAAGTGCTCGATTGAACGATCGATCGTGCGGTAACGTTTGTGTTGTGATTCCTTCCGTTTCCCTCCGTTTCGGATTCAATGTTGTCAAAAGAATTTCCTGCAGCTATAGTTACCTGTGCCTTTTGTTATCTGTTAATCATGCAGATTTATAGATTTAAGAGTACATTATGAAACAAGGGTCGTAAATGGGTAATTAGGTACGTTTACTGTAATAAAAATAACTGGAAACGCTAAACACGTTAAAAAACCAACTCCCATCGCAACGTCTTAGTAAAATTATGTATTTTTAGTTTTGGCTTTTGTTAATTTTCCAAATATACGATACACCCATTTTGATACAATTTTTATGGAACCAACCTGGTAACATAATATAATATTCATAATATTCATTTATTTCTGCTTACATACCCTATCAAATAAAAAAAAGAATCAAGAAACATACAACAATGTTATATAAACAATAAAACTGAGAACCTCCTTTTTTTGGAAGTCGGATAAATTCTAAAATGAATTTCACAAATTCTTCTCTACTTTTGGAAAAATCACGAATTTGCTTTTCCATTTTATTTTTTTAATACAAAAAATAAATTAGTACGTCAACGGCAACGTAAAATTATCACGTCATAGTTCAATAATTTTTTTAGGAAATTAAACCTGTTTTTGACAGTTTATAAATTAATTGAGTAGTTAAGGGTTGGATGGAAGAGATCCCTGATTGGGATAATTCCGCGATTGAACATATTATTTCAATAATTACAGTTATAGGTATAGAATAGAAATATCGCGCAAAATAAATGTCATAATAATTTCACTAAACCAAAAAAAATAACTGCGATTCACAACAGCAAATTCTGTCTGCTCCATCATCATTATCATCATATAAGCCGAAAAACTTCCACTGCTGGACAAAGACATCTCCCAAGGATTTCCACGCAAACAGCAACAAAAACAAAATACAAGCCTCCTGAGGTCCAACGCTTTAGAGCATTTCGTCAGCTAACGGCCCAAGGTCCTTTAAATAGGACTCAATGGTAAAGGACCAGAAGTTTGGACGTTGGAAATTTAAACTCGTAGATTGAAATTAAGGTCCTTTATATAGGACCGTGGGCATTTAAAAGATGAAATAGGTTAATGCGCTCGGGTCTTTATCGTTATACAGTAGCAGGCCTTGTAGTAGGACCTTGGGCCTCAGGAGGCAAGTTACGTACAGTTCGAAAAAAAACATAGTTAAAAATATATTTAATGCCTTCACTGCTGGGTTTGAGCCATATCCCAAACCTTCCCGAGGTTAGATCATACTCCACACTTGTCTGCTTTGGTGAAGGTTGGTTGTAGGGCTAGTGGCGAACCCCCCTAACTAGTGTTACCAAATGCAAAAACGCTTTAACAATGTCCTATACAAAATTACAATAATACAATATTAAAAATGAAACTTTATTTGAATGAAAACCTTTTATTGCATAGTGACAATATTATCATATCAGCTCATATACGTCTCCACCGAGGGGACCCTAATTTAGGGCGATGGGGCTTTAGTCGACCACTCGGGCCGACTTCACACACAACCTTCGAGTTTCTTCGCAAGCGTGTGCAGGTTTCATCACGGTGTTATCCTTCATCGTAGGAGCGTCAGATAACCGTACATACGAAATCGAAATTCGAAAATACATTGGTTAGTGCCAGGATTTGAACCCAGAACTCCCAGATAGGAAGTAGCGCATCTAGCCGTTATGCCACCGACGACGCTCTGTGACAATATTATGTACAAACATTTTATTTCGTTATCTTTTGGCGCACGATTGAACCCACATCTTTCGTTAGGGAATGCAAATACCAACAAAAAATGTTAATACATTTCCTAATGGTCATTTTGACTTAAAGCGTCTCATTTCAAGCCTACAACGAATCTAACACGGCTTAACAACTGCTATGTGGTGATGTTCTTTCTTATGGTGTGGCACAATTAATCCCTTGGATAGCAAGGGATAGTCGGCGGTTGTCTGGTGTTGCACTTAGCATCACCAGCGGTCACGTGTAGGGTATTTAGATTAACACCTACGGACTTGTGCAACGCGACCTTCATACACATCTGGGATCAGATGTGAAGTTTTCCTCACGATGTTTTCCTTCACCGTTAAAGCAATCGGTAATTTGATTGGTGGACATTGGATCCGGGACCTCTGGTTACCGTTGAGCCAACGACGCTTTTGTGTGATGATGTGGTGATAAGAAACTGGCGCAACGTGGCTTGCGAAGCACAGAAACTGTCAAAACAAATGTAAATTTTAGTCGTACCCATCCTGGTAATGACCATGTTTAGGATCAGTTAATCTGTGTGATCGACGACGTTACTACACCAGTCCCAATGAGCTTGAATCATGACATATCGAGCTATAAAAATACCTCAGCCTTTTCTGTCTTGGAATGAGGTAAGCTCCGCTACAAAGTGATGTTTGAATCGGAGCCCGTCCAGCCCATCAAAAACCTGCTGGAATGTCAACTGCACCCGAACTTCTGCACACTGGACGACCTCAACACAGCGTCACTGGAAACCTTAAGATTGGCCGCACATTTGACCATCAAATTGTAGAAGATTGACTCGATAGAACAAGACGAAGAAGAAGAATTTAATCTGTGTGATCAACGACGTGACTACACCAGTCTTACTGAGCATGAATCATGAGATCATGACATATCCTACTAATATTATAAAGGCGAAAGTTTGTAAGAATGTATGGATGTATTTTTGTTACTCTTTCATGCAAAAACTACTGAACGGATCTGGCTGACATTTGGTAGGTAGACAGATTAGGGCTTGGATTAACGCATATACTACTTTTTCCTACGTTCACGAACCACTCGCGGCTCGCGCACTGCGCACCATCGAAGACAGTCATAGAAACTATGCTCACGCGAGCAAAGCCACTGGCAAAATCGAATAGTCATAGAAACGTTGTCCACGCGGGTGAAGCCGCGGGAAACAGCTAGTCCAGCTATAATAATACCTAAACCTATTCTGTCTTAGAACGAGGTAAGCTCCGCTACAAAGTCACTCGCACCAGAACAACTCGATTCGAGTCACATTTGCAGCTGAGTGTACTCGAACGTGCATTTTCGCCATCTATGCTCGTAAGAGTATCTGCCGCAGGAATCTGGCAATTTCCGCCAAAGCATCGGTGTGCTTGAATGTACTTAGGCACTTAGGCGGTTAGGGATCTGCAGTTCGTATCTAACGTTTTGAATAAGGTTTTGTGAGTAGTGCAGTACAAAATTATCTGGAAACGTTTCGCACATAAATAGATCAAAAATTAAGAGCAGGCTGTAGCACGTCGTCGTAAGTAGAGAGTTGGGCGTGGGTTGAAAACGAGCTTGAACACAAATAATATTTATTTTTTAAAATAAAATACCTAGAAAGAAACATATAAGAATTACAAAGGGATTTGACACGTTAAATTTATATCACAAATTATAAAAAAAAAACATAATAATAACTAACCCGAGATAGGTCTTATGAAAGTATCAGTTTCGAAGATAAGTTTATTCGTAAAATTTAATTAAATTAAATTAAGTGGTAGTGAAAATATTGAAGGACATCAAAGAATTTTGATTTTTAAACACGTTATATAGATGACAAGTAGATTGCTATGTGCCAGGGCAAGCGAAATAGAAGAAATAGATCGAAAGAAAGAAGGTTAACACTTTCAGGGCCAGGCGTTTTTTACTAGACAATCCACCCCGCGCCGGCCGTTTTTCGGTTATTTTAAACGACCATAAAAAATAACTAATATAGATATCAACCTATTTTTTTCTGGTACTATAAATTTGTTTTTTATATTCTCAATTTATTTAATAAAACAATTTAATATATTATTATGTCTTTATTTAGAGCCATCACAAAAATTTACAGTTTTTGAAAAAAAATAATTGTAGTAGGTATCTGATATTTATTATAAATATTATTCATCATCTTCGCCATCTAAATCCACATCTGAGTCTTCATCACACAATTTTTTCCATGTGTGCTCTTAAGAACCAAGCTACAAATACGATAAACGCTAATCACGTTGCGTCGACGTAATTTTGTAGAGAACAGTATGAAAATAAATAACGTGACATACTCGTGATCGGCGAGTGAGCGTGAAAACTACACATCTGATTCTTTTTATTACCTTTTATTTGATATGACTAAAACAAAAACACGATTGGTTTCCGCTCAATCTTTTTTATTTTGTAAAACGATGTAGTTTTAAGAGATTATTAGATGTTCTTCTATATTACATAAGTTAGGCGCATGAAATAAATACCAACAGTAAGAAAATAATGGTATTGATAGGCTGAAACGTTTACTAATCCAGCAATTAACGAAAATGTGCCTTTACGCCCGAAGTATAGGACGTAAGCTCTGGAGAAGTTACTTAATTCCGTTTTACTCGAGGGACAGAAGTGTGGTCGTGCTTTTCTTTAAAAAAGGTGACAACACCCTGCTGAAGAACTACAGACCCATCTCACTTCTGCGCCATGTCTACAAGCTGTTTTCGAGAGTCTTTACGAATCGCCTTGCACGCAGGTTTGACGACTTCAAGCCTCCCAAACAAGCCGGTTTCCGAAAAAGCTTTAGTACCATAGACCACATACATACGCTGCGGTAGATTATAAAGAAGACCGAAGAGTAAAATCAGCCATTATGCTTAGCGTTCGTGAACTATGAGAAAGCCTTTGATTCGGTAGGAACTTGGGCTGTGTTACAGTCTTTTCAGTAGTGCCAAATTGACTATTGATATATCGAGGTACTGAAGTGTTTGTATGAAAACGCCACCATGTCGGTTTGCCTCCAGGATCAAAACTCGGAATCTATCCGATTGCAGCGGGGGTGAGACAGGGAGTCGTCATATCTCCGAAACTGTTCACCGCCGCCCTGGAAGATGTTTTTAAGCTTTTGGACCGGTTTGGACTCGGTATTAATATCAACGGCGAGTACATCATCTACGTTCGATTCACTGACGACATCGTGGTCATAGCTGAGACTATGGACGACTTAGGTACAATGCTCGATGGTATCAGTAGAGCCTCTCAACAAATAGGTCTCAGAATGAACATGGACAAGACGAAAATTATGACAAACGTCCGTGTCATACCTACTCCTCTAAAGGTTACAGGCTTTACACTCGCAGTTTTTTCCGAATATGTGTACCTGGAACAAACAGTCCAGTTAGGTAGGTCCAGCTTCAAGAAAGAGATCAATCGTCGCATTCAACTCGGCGGGAAGCTTCGCAATATCTTCACGTCCCAAATACCACAGTGTCTTAAGACCAAGGTCTTAGACCAGTGTGTGTTGCCAGTGATGACATATATATATATATATATATATTCTTTATTGCACACAGATATTTACATGAAAAACAATTAGAAAGGACATATACAAAGGTGGACTTATCTCTATAAGAGATCTCTTCCAGCCAACCTTACCGGGTGTTATGACATACGGAACTAAGACCTGATCGCTTACTATGGGCATCATAAGATGGCTCAAGGTCACCCAAAGGGCAATGCAGCGTGCTATGCTCGGAGTTTTTCTGCGTGATCGAATCAGAAACGAGGAGATCCGTAGGAGAACTAAAGTTACCGACATAGCTCTCAAATTGCTAAACTTAAGTAGCAATGGGCGAGGCACATAGCTCGTAGAATGGATGGAAAGTTCTCGAGTGGCAACCACGCGCCGGATAACGTAGCGTAGGATGGCCTCCCACTCGGTGGACTGACGACTTGGTGAAGGTCGCGGGAAGCCGCTGGATACGGGTAGCGCAGAATCGGTCGTCGTGGAAATCCTTGGGGGAGGCCTATGCCCAGCAGTGGACGTCCTTCGGCTGATATAATGAAAGGACGTAAGTCGCGTTAAGACACTCACGCTAAATTCAACTGTTAAGCTGATTTCATTAGGTTAAATAATAATAATAATAATAATAATTTAATAATTTATTTATTGACCAAAAAAGTTTACAAAAATATTCTCCACATGCAGCAAGAAATACAGATCAGTATTAAAATGATTACAACTAAAGCCTAAGCTAGGCAAGAGCCTGTGTTATAGGCATTAGTCCTCTTCCAGTTGGCGCAATACTTTATTTTGATAAAAAGAAGTAACGGAGAGAACAATTTAAAAGGTTCACTAAAATAAAAGTAGAATAATCCTAAACTATCATGCAAGCATGCAATGCGTGTGTTTGTGTGTGCGTGTATTTGTGTGTGTGTGTGTGTGTGTGTGTGATTGTGTGTGTGTGCGTGCGAGCGGGTGTGTTGTGAGTGTTAGGTTTATACATGTGAGCCTGTTAATACAAGAAAAAAAAAGGATAATCAACTTATTATTCGTAACAGTTTTTCTGTTTCGTCAAAACTAAGAGACATTAGCCATTTATTCATTTTCACCTTGGAATTGTGGGATGACAGGAAATATAATAGGTTTTCATGGGCGCATGCTTTATTGTACAGAAAATTGCTAAGGAAACTGAAATGTTTTTGGGCAAAAGACGTACGACAGTTTATTGTAGGACAAATTCGGTCAGTCCGTCTTTTTGAAGCTGCAGCCGTAATAAGTGAGCATGGCAAAGAGGTGTGAGTTTTCAGAATTACATGAGCGATAAATATTTGTCTAACTGATAGCACCTCACATTCCTTATATAGTTTGTCAGTAGGATACTGGAAACCGCGAAACGTTGCGACCTTTAAAATAAATTAGCTCTTTCTAACGGAATCAAGTGGGATACACAAGAACCTCCCCAGGTGACGATACAGTAGCTTAGAACGGATTTACACAAGGCGAGATATAACATTTTTACAATTTTGGGCTCAGCAACTTGACGTATGTTTCTAAATAGTGGTATTAACTTTCTTATTCGTTGAGTGACAGCGTCTATATGGCATTTAAAGTTAAGGTGTGAATCTAGAATTACACCAAGGTACTTTATGTTATTAACCCTTTCTAATAAAGAGCAACCGCAGCTGAAATTACGGTGCAGAGAGTTTATAGAAAGACATGAAGAAGAATGTGCAATAATGTTGAACGTTCCAACAGGTTGAGTTGTTTTTTGAATGGAAAAGGTAAGATACTTCGTTTTTTCACTATTTAAAGTCAGTTGATTATTGCAAAGCCAGGCAGTCACCATATTGAATCCTTTTTGTGCCGAAGAGAAAGTGTCCTCCCAATTCCGTCCAATATCAGGTTGCTCGCCAGTGCCACGCTGGGAGCCTGCTATTAAAATAGGTGGTATAAACGTCATCCATCATCATTACAAAGGGCCTCCCAAGGATTTCTTACTAGTGCAAAAGTGTAGTTTCTTTACTTTTTACAGTATAGAAAAAACCGGCCAAGTGCGAGTCGGACTCGAACATGAAGGATTCTATACCATTATCTGTTGCCATTGTTAATATCCAGCAAAAACGGCAAAAAATCAAGTTTATTGTATGGGAGCCCCACTTAAATATTTATTTTATTCTGTTTTTTTTTTACTTGTTGTTATAACGGCAACAGAAATACATCATCTGTGAAAATTTTAACTGTCTAGCTATCACGGTTCATGAAATACAGCCTGGTGACCGACAAACAGACGGATGGACGGACATTCCCTCTTGTATATCTACCAGATACGCTAAACTACCAGGATTATGCTAAAGCGTCCCCGCTGACCGACCCCTTCGGCATACAGTGAGGGCCGCCATCCCTGCCAACACCAGAAGGCAAAGGCAAGGACCAGGATGGACGGACAGTGAAGTCTTAGTAATAGTGTCCCGTTTTTACCCTTTGGGTACGGAACTTTAAAAAAGAGACAGCTGTTCCATTAAATGCGTCGTCTTAAAAGTTAATGTGTTTGAGTTATCAGTGTTTAACGGCTGATAAAAATGCTTTTAGTCACATACGATTTTTTTATCGATAAATAAGTCACTCGGTTGATTACGTAGTTCCTGTCGTCTTCGCGCTTTTAGTATACGAGTATACAACAAAATAAGTAAACAAGTAAATATATCTGGGATACATAATTACAAACATAAGTCTACTTTAAAAAAAACACTTGAAGCCTTTAAGCTGTCAAGTTATAGAGACAGTACTGTAAATTATAAAATAAGGACACAACACACACACACACACACACAAACACTTATAAATTCAATACACACACGCGCACTTTTAAGGATATAAAGAAAATGGATGATTACCATAATTCCATGGAAATCTCCACGATACAGACTCTGCCTAGTGTGGAGGTCGAGTGTTAATTATGTATCCATATATCGTCATTATGTCACATCAACTCATATACTTCCTCACTGAGGGGCTCGAGCATACCCTGAATTAGGGCGATCAGGCCATAGTCGACCACGCGGGCCCAGTGCGGGTTGGTCGCCTTCACACACAACCTTCGAGTTTCTTCGCAGGCGTGTGCAGGTTTCCTCACGATGTTTTCCTTCACCGTTAAAGCAATCGGTAAGTATATGTACGTAAATTTTTGAAAAACTCATTGGTACATTGGCCGTCCAGATTTAAACCCGGTACCTCTGGTTAGAAGGACCGAGTCGTTACCGGTTGAGCCACCGACGCTTGTATATATCGTCATTACTTAAGTACATGTCAAATACAAGGAAAACAGTTTTAAGTTAACAAATTGTGAACTTGGTCACTTGTCAAAAATGCCCCCCCCCCCGGGTCATACCAGCTACAAAGGAGCCCATGACACACATCGCGTTGCCACATTGGATGGCAATATTTATCTTATCCGTGGCAAAGGACAACCTTTGCAGAAGGTAGGCCCCGGAGCGAGCGTCACAAACCCTCTCACGAAGCCGACAGCCCACCTCTTTTATGAAGGCCATAGCCTCTGATACGAGGTCGAGGTGTTGAAGCGGGAAGACGTAACAAATAAATAATCACACACATTTTTACCTTCATTACTTTATATTATATTATACTCATTTTATATCATTACTTCTTTAAGGAAGTAAGGATAATATTTAATATTCCTAACTAATTTAGTAAGGATTTTAGATTTATTTTATTGACTAAGGGTCCCTAGGAGGCTCATATTTCCATACAAACGTAGTTCCGCTTTAACACAAAATCTACATGCCAGATTGAATCCAAACTTTGCAAATATATAGAGTAGACACATATCGATGTTTGTAATTAGTTTTCGATGTACTAATATAAAACAAAAAAAAAATAAGAGCAGTTTCAAACTTTCAGTACAAAACTAATTTAAGCCTTTGTTTAGTTATGTTTAAATTTACTATAATAAAAACTAACTACAAATATCGATATTTGTCTACTCAATATATTTGCACAGTTTTGATTCATTCCGGCATGTTGTTTTTGTATTAAACCGGCACTACGTTTATATGGAAACCAGAGCCTCCTGGGGACCCTTAATTAATATTTGATGTGTATGTGTGTGTATTCTTTGTGTTTTAATTTAAACGTTTTTGTGATTAAAGGTCCTGACATTAGCGCTACAGCTTCCACCAATCCGAACTTGGTCCCCGTGCGGGGAGTGTCTGATAACTTTACTCGGGAAGTTTGGGAAGTCATGGGTCGTTAAATATCCTATTGAAGTCTTCACTCAAGCACTCGGAGATCTCCTTCTAAACTATTCCATTTCCACTCACCGACGCGACCGTTAAATCCCATAAACGCGTGCGCAAAGCGGAATAACTTTTCAAAATTGGATCGCGACATCCGGCATAATGCGGCGGCAGCAGCACATCCGTACATCCGGCACGTAGTGTAGATAAGTAGAGAGAGACCACTCTTAACCAACCTCAAAACGCTCGTACAGATATGCAAGCGGTACAAAAAGGCATATCCTCGGAATTCAATCCGAACAAGACTATTTTAGTTGTAAATGCCTTGCTTGCAAGATGATGATGGATGATAATTCCATTTAAAACTTGTTTCTTCCTAAAAATTTATTTCTTAGTTCGACACGAACATTGTTATTGAAAAATATTTTCAATAGTCAGGTCATTATCTACTTACATATAAAATGAGCCTACGCTGAATTAGGGCGATAGGGCCTTAGTCGACCACGCGAGACGAGCCCCTCGGTGGGGACGCAGCTATATAAGCTGATATTATGATGATGATGATATAACATGAGACGTAACAGAAACAAATATTAACATTTTTTTGGGTCAAGACACCATTGAAAATACATAAAAAAAGCGTTCGCTCACTTTGTACGGTGCGAGTTTTCTGTACTTATTTGTGCATCCATGCTACCATGCATCCGCAGCTCGTGAATATTAGATGCGGAACCCGGTGCGACGGGACGAATCGTACTTGGCGGATGCAAATGAGATTTTTTTCTGAAGATGAGGCTTGTTTTTGGATTGTAGTCCGTGTGTGATAGTTCTGTTGGATGGGATGTTATCACTCTTATGTTACACTAATTGTTATAAAATCGCCTTAGTAAAGATTAAGGCGCTTTGCACATGACGGGGCGGGGCGAGCCGGTCAATTTCGCCGCCAACGATAGTACCTACAAAGGGAATCCTATACTACCAACGCACATGGAGGACAAAAATTCCGCGCCGACCGCGCCGCCTCCATGTGCGTTGGTAGTATAGGTTTCCCTTTGTCCTATCGTTGGCGGCGAAATTAACCGGTCCGCCCCGCCCCGTCGTGTGCAAAGAGTACTGTCTACCTTTATTGTTAAGACCCCCTTGGCGTGATGGTTAGTCCGTTAGCTTCACATTAGAAAGTCGTGGTTTCGATTCCTGGTGGAGTCTTACATTGTACGACTTAGAAGGGCATTTTCTAAGCCGGCTAACAACCACTATCGTATCTTAGTCTTACCGCTAAACGTCAACGTTTATAACATTGATGTATTACGGATAAAGATAAAATAATCAGTTCCCCGTATCGTTGGGGAATCTTGGTAAGCTCGCTTCTATCTTCGGCATCATCGTCACTTACCATCAGGTGAGATTTTACCAAGATTGAGCTTACCAGTATTGATATAAATAATGTATACATTGACATTTAACTGCTACAAAATAAGTGTAATTATTCAGTATAAGATTTTATTCCGTATGTCATCACTGGCAACACACACTGATCAAAGACCTTAGTCTTGAGACACTGCGGTAATTGGGAAGTGAAGAGATGCGAAGATTCCCGAACGCTGCCCAGCCGAGTTGGTCTCGTCGATTGATCTCTTTCTCGAATTTGGACCTGCCTAAATGGACTATTTGTCCCATATATTCGAGTGTAGAGTTTCTATCCTGGGCTTCTTATGAAGGCTCAAGGTCACCCAAAGGGCGATGGAGCGCGAGCTATGCTCGGAATTTTTCTACGCGATCGAATCAGAAACGAGAACTAAAGTAACCGACACAGCTCACAGAATCGCTAATTTTAAGTGGCAGCAGGCAGGGCACATAGCTCGTAAAGCAAATGGCCGTTGGGGCAGTAAAGTTCTCCAGTGACGACCGTGCACCGAAAGACGTAGCGTAGGCAGGCCTCCCACTTGGTGGACTGGCGGCCTAGTGAAGGTCGCAGGGAGCCGCTGGATGCGGTAAGCGCAGGACCGGTCGTCGTGGAAATGATGATTGGATGATAATGATAAAATTTCCTTAGTACTTTACAGGATTAAAGTTAAATTGGATAGTATTTTTAGGCGAATCTTCTCATGAAACCTGAAATAATTGAAAAAATGACGACTTCTCAAACAGTCAATCATTTTACACACACAGACACACAAAAAACAAACATGTTCGTCACATAAATGTTTTGCGAACTACGTTCCGCCTTACATTACACTATACTGCCCTACCCTACACTACCCTACCCTACATAAGAACCTTCTCCTGACAATAACGAACTCGACAAAAAAAGAATTAGCGAAATCGGTCCAGCCGTTTAGGAGGAGTTCATGACTAACACACGGACAGAAGATTTATATATATAAGATTTAGATAGAATCAATGGCATCGTACATGTAACTTATGGCTCCTCAGTCCCTAAAATTAGCAACTCGATTCACCATGTTTCGAACAACGAACGAAATAGCTTGGGAATAAAGTTCTTGTCGGCTTGTACCACGAATCGTGCGAAAAATTTTAGTTTTTAATTAACTCTTCTAATATTATAAATTCTTTCATTCAAAAACTACTAAAATTTGGTAGGTAGACAGATTAGGAACTGGATTAACATATTATAGGCTACTTTTTTCCTCGCTCGTAAGCCGCTTGCGGCTTGCGCACTGCGCACCCTCGAATACAGTCATAGAAACTATGTTCATGCGAACGAAGCCTAGTTATAAATTTCCAAAAGGTAAGAAAACAAAATCATTTTATATTGTATTGTTATGAAGTTCATAAATTATCATTAAGTTTCGATAAAAGTTACAGTTATGGTTACAGCTAGAAAAAAAATCTTCTAGGATATTTTTTTTTTCAGTTCTATGTATTAAAATAGATTTCGAGGAAATCAAAATCACTCCTCATATCCCGTAAATTTAGAAAAAAATCGATACTAAAAATTCTTAATAAAAGTAAAAAGTGGTTACAAAGTTGGTCATTGGCTGCGGTATAAGACTTAAAATATTTATAGCCATTGCATTGATGGTTAGACATAAATATACTTTTTAGGGTTCTGTTCACCCAACGGATGACCAACGGGACCCTATTACTAAGCCTCTGCTGTCTGCCCGTCTGTCCATCTGTCCGTCTGTCAGCGGGCTGTATTTCGTGAACCGTAGTAGGTAGACAGTTGAAATTTTCACAGAATATGTATTTCTGTTGCCTCTATAACAACAAATACTTCTAAATTAGAAAAAGTGACAAAATAAGGTGCGATTTTTTAGGTCTCTAGAAGTATATTTGATTTAGCTCTATGGTAAAAACAGTAAAAAATACAAGCGTGAAACTTCGTGTGATTATAATACTAGCAAATACTAAAAATCGGCCAAGTGTGAGGCGCACTAGCGCTAAGTAGTCCTAACTGAATGACAAAAAACATATTTTTGTAGCTCGCGTTGATGTCTTTTGTTTGTAATGTGAATAGGTAGCATTGTCATTATTACTATGTAGTTGTGGGGAGAGGTGTGTAAGTACGGAACGCTCGGAGTGCTAGTCCGACTCGCACTTGGCCGGTTTTTATGAACACCTTTATACCTTCTATAAATAAATAAATATTCTGGGACAAATCACACATGGCCATCTGGCCCCAAAGTAGGATTCCCTGTGTTATGGGAACCAGAGACTGATATACATACTTATATACGTTTAAACACAAACATAAATAGATATTTAACACCCAGACACAGAGCAAACAAATCTGCTCATCACACAATTGTTTGCCCTGGGTGGGGATCGAACCCACAACTCTAGGATCAGCATTCAACTAACCACTGAGCCACCGAGTCAGTTAATGTGAATAGGTATCATTGTATTCTATTTTCTAATTTAAGGCAAATAAATATTTAGATTTGATTTGTGTTTAATTTTAAACTTTTATAGTACAATTACCTACCGATGCCCAGAGTTTGCGAAAGTTGGAGACTGTTTAATGCAAGGGCACGCGCGATCACGCGTTGAAGGTGAAGCCGGCACCGGGTACATATCGCCGACAGGAGGTGAAGGGTTATTTGCAAGCTGATAAAAAAAATTGGAAATTCTGTTAAAGTGTTTGGGATGGGCGTTGGGAGGTTTACTTTTTGCGTGATGTTCATGCATGTGTTGGCAAAGATCGTAAGAATCCGGCAGTTCGCGATGTGCCCGGATATTCCCAGGTAGATCGTGAATGGCCCATATTAGCGAAATCACTCAAAGCGTTTTGCTTTATCGTTCATCATGCAAATGGCTAAAGAGTGGTGGTTGCATTGTTCAAAAAATTACAGTATACCTTTATATTTTAAAAAAAACTATTATAATACGCTAATTTGATGTTTTTTTAAACTACTAGTATATTTTCATTATTTTTCAAATGTTAAAAAGTGATGACGTCAATGGACCCAATACAAATTTCAGTTAACGATTATGAAATGAATTTAGTTATTGAGTACTTATTTGTGAATTTCAATTGTTTTTTTTACATTCCCTAGAAAAAAAACTTAACCGTGTCAATTCCCTGGTGGCGTCTGCGTTCCCCGATTCACATAAATAAGTAATTTTCACGTTGAAAGTAAATAAAGTGCCTATTCAATCTCATCTTGAAGGTTACTAAATAAGAGCTTGCGTTTTACATCCTCAGTTGCATCGCCACTTACCTAGAGGTGAGGTGCAGGCAAACGGCCCTCAATTTTTTAATAACAATGAAATTATGTAGATGGGTACCACAATATAAATAAGTAGAAGTTAATATAAGTTTTTTATATTTTTTTTATTGAAAATTTTAGTGCGTTTGACTGCAACACACCTGATGGTAAGCGATGATGCAGTCGAGGACGGTACACGCAAACTCAAATAATGCCTATTCACTCTTAAGTTAAGTTACTTTAAGGCTGGCCTTACACAGCCGGAATTCCTCTCTGAATTCAGAAAGAATACATTTGTTAATTATTTCATTATGCTCCACACATATTGTGATTTTGAGGGTTTCGTACACCCAACGGGTGACCAACGGGACCCTATTACTAAGTGTCCGCCGTCTGTCTGTTCTTCTGACAGCGGGCTGTATTTCATAAACCGTAGGTAGAGGTTGAAATTTTCAAAAAATATGTATTTCTGTTGCCGCTATAACAATGCATACTAAAACTGAAAAGATAAAGGGGGTCTTCATACAAAAAACGTGTTTAGTAGTATTTTTGAAAGCAAAAACGGTAATACATACAAGCGTGAAACTTGCTGCGATTATTGTACTAATACTGAAATAAAACAACAAATCAGGAGTCCGAAGTGAATGACAAAAAAAACTATTTCGTGTCGCTGGCGTCGATGTCTTCTGCTTGTAATATGAATAGGTATCATTGTGATAATTCTATGTATGCTAGTCCTTCATGCACTTGGCCGATTTTTCCAAATCCGGGCTTTCGGAATTCAGATTACGAATTTTCCGGCTGTCTTAGAGTACCCTTTTTTAAATTATGCTTGTTTGATGTTCTTTAAGACCAACTTGTCGTATAATTACGACGTAGGTATATTGCATTGACGATTATCATCATCATCATCATATAAGCCGAAAAAAGTCCACTGCTGGACAAAGGCCTTCCCCTAGGATTTCCACGACGACCGGTCCTGCGCTGCCCGCATCCAGCGACTCTCCGCGATCTTCACCAGGTCGTCGGTCCACCGAGTAGAAGGCATGTCTACGCTTCGAGAACTTTACTGCCAAAGCGATTATACACGGACTTTATGAAGTACGTATAAAAAGGAAATTTTAAGAGTTTAAAATCTCAATAGAAAAACACAGTAAAACAAGAAAGCGCTTCGATCCGGTTCCCTGGTCACGGCACCAATTTGTTTGGGGGAGTATTTTTGAGTTTACAAGTCTATAGCGAATGATCAAAAATATCTGTTCGACTGTTTTTACAAGCTTGATATTAACTTGCCGTGTTACTTAGTTTCTGTGTGATTTAGTCTGGAACAAATCCTGGAAGCTAAACGAGAACCACTTCCCGGTTTCCGATTGAGTTGACATTTTGAATACACGTTAATTTTGGAGCACAATGCTTGGTTAACTAAGTGTCATTCTAAATCCAATATGGCGGACTCCCAAAAATGGTGGAATAGTAATTTTATCATGCACCACCATGATATGGGTGTCAAATGAAAAAAAATGCTGATATGAATACGAAATAATTAAAATTATTTTCAAACTAAAGCTTGTACCTAAATGTATTCAGGTTTTTCGAAAATTATTTCTGCTGTGAAATGGTTGGTTGGTCGACTATCAAAAGAAAACAAGAAATTACAAATGTTATTCCCAGCTGACTTAATTATTTATGACGTGAGGCCCAGAAAACTAAGGTCATATAAGGGTAGTTTTAAAGCTCATTTGGCTAATTATAGATTTTGTTACACACATCATATATCACATCGTAAGGAAACCTGCACACACCTGCGAAGAAACTTGAAGGGTGTGTGTGAAGTCGACCAACCCGCACTGGGCCCGCGTGGTCGACTAAGGCCCGATCGCCCTAATTCAGGATAGGCTCGAGCCCCTCGTTGGGGACGTATATGAGCTGATATGATGATGATGATCATATATTAAAGGACAGTCTCTGAATATCGATAATCGGTCCTGCTTTACCAGGGGCGCAGAGGATGCTGTGCACACGGACGCTGCGCCTTGAGGGCGCCGCGCACGTAACGGATAGCAGTATACAGACTCGATACAACGCCCATTGTTTTAGAGAGGCGTCCAAATCCCTAAAGTCATCCTCAGCCAAAATTAATAAGTTGTTTGTCCATGGCTTCCTTTAAAAACATAAACATTGCCTTGTGTGCCGCCATTTAAAGGCAACTGAAATCACCTAAACCTCGATCTTTCATTATTTAAAATGAGTTAATGTCTTGCGATATAATGTTTTTGGTACTTGCTTCGCTCGCTCCTGTTTGCGCACGGTTAATACTATAAGTACTTCTGTCCTAGACAGAATTAGGGGCGCCAAGGAAGCCTCTAGAACCGGTACTGTATTATACCGAAGTGATGTACTCGTAAAAGCTAATTGTAAGTCCAAGGGCTTACTATTTAAAAATCGTTCTGTTAATTTCGATTTTCTATTTGAGACTCAAACAAAAAACGTGTAGCACTCGGGGACTGCCGCGGTAAAGCTATTGCATAGCATTTTTTAACAACTTATGCAATTAGAATTATTTATTTATTTTTTATTTATGCAGTATTAACCAGTACCATATAGTCCTTGGGGCGCGGGATGTTTATGTAATAAATTAACACCAAGAAAGTTACACCAGTAAAATTGACTAAGTCCTTTTAGTTACCGCAAATTGCTAATAGATGTCACTGTAAGTTTTTTAAGAACTCGGCCGAGCGTGGGGTGTTAGGTTTTATTTTCGTTACGGAATTTCTTGATTCAGTCCCCGCGCTCAAAGCCCGCGATAAAAGCTATGCAATAGCTTAAAAATAGTCCCCCGGTGGCGTTGTGGCACTGTGGCACCGTGTCACGCCGCGTTCTATTCCAAGAGCGGTCGCCGTTAGTTCGCGACGCCTCTTGAATCCCAATCACGCCCACATCCGTGTTTTATACTTTTTCAGCTCACTTTTACAGTTCCCTTACAAACTTAGTTCCAAATTAAAGTGCCGAGTTTCAGTGGATTTGTGTCGGGACTGTTTGTATTGTGGATTTAGAGTTTCTTAGCAGGAGTATACTCCAGAAATAATTTTAGATTAACAGAGGTTATATTTCATACAATTGCGTTGTTGAATGTTGTAGTCAGAGTTGCGTCATTAGAGCAGCGGTGGCATAACGGCCAGGGCCGCTACCTCCTGTCCGGAAGGTCGTGGTTCGAGTTCACATGCTAATGTAGTATTTTTGAATTTTGATTTCATATGTACGTTTGCTATCACGCCACCGACACTCTAATGGAAAGGGCAAGAGTATCAGGGCTCCTACTAAGAGAGGTCGTGGTTTGAATCCTGCCGTGTACCAATGTGTTTTCAAATTTCGATTTAATATTTACGTTTTTTCGACGCTCTTACGGTGAAAGAAAATATCGTGAGGAAACCTGCACACGCCTGCGACTAAATTCGAAGGTTGTGTGTGAAGGCGACCACCCCGCTAAAGAACCGCGTGGTCGATTAAGGCCCGATCGCCTTTTCAGGGTAGGCTCTAGCACCTCGGTCGGGACATATATGAGCTGATGTGAATTATTATCTGTATTTTACCTATCGATTCATCGTTCCTGAGGGAATAAGAATACAGTGATAGCGGTACAGCCCGAAATTCAGTAAGTAAATGTGTTAAAAGCATGAATAATGGAACGATTGATTTTTAGGCCTTAAGAATCAGTTAGACCCGTAGCACCAAAAAATAAATAACTTATTTGTGCGGCAGCCCGCACTAAACTTTATCGACAATTTTTTTCATACAAAATATTTTTTTTTATGCAAGAATTGTTTTTTTTTATTATTTTGATGAATTCATATTGAATAATCAAATCTATACATATTCGTCATAAATTTCAATTTAATAGCTTCACCAATTTGTAAGTTAATCGCAAGTTTCAATTGTAGGAGGATCATACAAACACTTTTTTTTTCAGACCTGGTATCAGAATGGATATCATTATATCCACTCCGCTGGCGCGCCATTTTGGCAGATTATGCGGATCTGTGTTTGTCCAATAGTAGGCGCGGCGGGAATTTGACGCTTATGTGAAACGCCTAAATCTGGTCAGATCCCTTTACGCGGGAAGCGACTCACTTCCTCCCTGAGTATGGAGCGAAAACTATCGCTTCGTTGTTCTATCGTTTGCTAAAGCTCCTTGCAAAGTATTATCAAAATCGTTAGAGCCGTTTTTAATAAAAAAAATAATTTCAGTTTTTGTGTATTATCAAAATCGTTAGAGCCGTTTTTAATAAAAAAAATAATTTCAGTTTTTGTTATATGACAGCTGCTCTTCAGTTTGACGGTACGAAGAAACTTTTGATAATCCTTCGATGAAATAATTTAAAACTTGAATTTGGTTCCAATCGGACTAAATATTATAGTCTCTAGAGCCAAGCGAGACGGACGCACAGACGGAATTGAGATATTCGGTTTTTCGTTATGTGATAATGATATAGAATGTGTTTAAATGTAGTTTTATTTATTTTATGTGGAATTAGTTTAAATGTATACCAAAATGTGTAATATAGAACACATTTTCACAAAAAATGTTTTTTTTTGCGATAACAACACAACACGTAAGTACCGTACTACGGTGTCGAGAAAGTAAAAAGGAGAGGATACATGATGTAGCCTTTTTTTGTATGGAAAAAAATATTATAGAACCTTTCGTGTGTAGTATCAAATAAAATAAACTGTATGCTTTAAAGTATTATAAATGTGACAATGTGTTCGTTTGTTTGTTACCTTTTCACGCTTCAACACTTGGACAAATCTTTTGACATGCAGGTAGCCTGTGTAACTGGAAAGGACATAGGCTACTTTTTATCCCGTGAAAATAGCATAGTCCGATGCAGTTCCTGAGGGAACTAAAAAAATACTCTATTTTTGGTTAATTTCTTTAACATCGCAACTGAGCAATGGATTATTGTGACTTTTTGCATAAATATGGTTTAGGGGGTGGGAAATGATTATTTACTTATGACTTAGTTTCCGAGGGATCTGGGGAAAACTCATTTACACGCTTGCACACGTCGGCGTCCACTTCTTCATCTAGTCGTGAAAAGACAGTGCTCCTTTAGAAATATATGTGTAGGAACTCATATTCTAAGCAGTATCCATAACACTGTTTAAACCAATGAGTTTGTATATCTCCAGAGAGAAATTCTCTGTCACGTAATTCCAATATTCTTTATATTGTATAATACTCCTCCTCGTAAGTTGTTATAGTGAGAGTGAGACAAAACATTTTACTTTTCTCAGCTACTCGGAATCCACTTTTTTGTGAACATTACTCCACTTTACCGCCAAGCAGTGCTAAGACGTTGGTTCTCTATTGTAAGATAACTTCATTGGTTTAAGAGCGTATTTACAAAATCATTTCCCATACAAAACTAAAATCACTACTTCTTGAAAATAGATGATCTGATTTTAATAAAACTTTATAGAAATACTAGTTTGTGGATAGATAACATTTGAATTTTTTTTTTCCACTAAGTAATAGTGACTTAAGGTTTTCATAGCAATCTTGAAATTTACTGATCTTTTTAAAAAATAAAGTATTTCAAAAATGTAATCCATCTAAAAACTAGGATTTCATGACTTGCATAAGTGTATAAAGTTTCATTAGAATCAGCCCATCGTTTCCAACAAGCTATTAATTTTAAGTTGGTAAGGATTTAATTATAATATAAGTAAAGATAATTTTAGATTACTGCGCGTAACGGCCTAAAACAACTTAATTACAGCTAGAAAGCTAACAATAGTAGTTTATGAAACTGTTGCATAATAAGGGTTCTTAGAATACGAGTGTATTATAGCATTACAAGTATTATAGCATTACAAGAGTGTTTTAAGACCAAATTATGTGCAGTTTCATAAACTACTTTATCTAATCTCATACATTGGGATTGAATCAACTAAAATACAAAGATCAAAGTTAAGAGTAAGAAAAAAATCCCACGAAATTCAATAAGTACCTACAACAAAACGTGTCATAGCGCTGAATCCCAGCGCATCACCGCGCTTGCACTGAAGCGGACGGTGTCACAGACAGGTAAAAACAATGCTTTCACTGATCTCAGACATTTTTAAACAAGAATGAAAATTATGCACGAAATTCAGTATCTATAACTAAATTCAATGAAAAACCAACGCATCACCGCGCATGCGTTCAAGCGGGCGCTGTCACAGACAAGTAAAAATTGGAATGAAAACTTTTTGTATTGCTATAAAAATGGCGCGAACAGCATTGTGCGTTCTAATAAAAAAAAATATATTGAAATTCGTTGGTGATACTATCTCTTTGGTTTAACTTGTATCGTAATGGAAAAAAAAATACATTATAAAATTATTTCTCTAACAAAATAATGTTATAATGTTTTTTTTTTAAATTACGGTATTGTGTTTATAAAGTATGCCAATATAAACTCATTTTGAAGTTGATAATGCGAACTTTACGATATGAGAGTAGATAAATGTTATTAAAATAAAGCTTGAAATGACTATGAACATTATAACAATGGACTTCATAGCTGTACTCGTATCTACGAAGCGCTGCTTCACAGATAGAAATAAAAGTAAAAAAATAAATCTTATTCCCAACAGACTCTTTCTTGAGACAATCGTATCCTTAGTTATTCTTTTTAAAAATGCGGTTCTTCGAGCTCTGACCCAGTGACCTGCAGCGATCTGCAAAGACCTGGAACTATCTACCCCGACCTGGGAACCTGCGGTTGTATTCAATATAAGAAGTATGCGACGCGCGAGGCTCGTTGCAACTAGAACCAATATCGGATTCAAGGTACAACGGCTACCGAACAAAAGTTCCCAAAAGTTTCGTTAGTAAATACTTGCCCATTCTAAGCACTAGGTAATCTTATTTTCAGCTAGCTTCAAAAAAACGGAGGTTATCAATTCGACCCGTATTTATTTAATTTTGTTGAAAATGCACAGTATTCGTAGGTGTTAGTCTATGTGGGCTTTTAAACAAGTGTTCCAAATTTCGTTAGTGTATAATGTATGTTTGTTCACTTATTTAACAAAAACGAATGATTGAGTTGCAATCTATTTTTTTTTGTTGAAAAAGGTGTCTTTCACCTTAGGGAAGAGTGCTAGTTTCATCAAAATCGGGTCAATTGTTTTCAAAATATTGACTGATAAGTGTAAATCACTGGAAAACACTTCTTCGGTTTAAAGTCGAATGTTTGAATAAAAAGCCTGATTCCTGTGATCCATCATTAGGGTCTGTCGATGGATTCATGACACGAAAAACCTAGTTAATATTTTGGTAGGTACCTAATTTAGTAACTGATTAAGGATACCTAATTAACAAATTATTCGCTTTTTCTTCTCTTTTTTAATGCTAGTTTATCTGTTTTTTTAACTAACTTCCAAAAAGGAGGCGATTGTAATTCGAATTTTTGTATTTTTTTATATGTTTGTTGCGCGATATCTTGGCAGATTGTGAAGTTATCAACAGATTTTCAAGATTCTTTTTTTTATTCAGTAGAATATATTTTGCCAAATAAGTCTCATATAAATTTTATCAAAATCGGTGTAACAGTTTTTTTAATACTTTTTCAGAATATTCACAAAAACCAAAAATAAGATTGCAAAATTGTACTAAGTTGTTGCGATAGAAGTGAGTTTTTCAACTTGTTAGCGTTTTTAATATTAATTTACGTAGTTTAGTGCTTAGTGCTTTCACATTTATATTGCCAACGGGCGACGGTAGCAGACACAACTTAGAAGCATTCATTCGGTGTCAGTTGCAACTTATATCTGACTCAGGGGTTAGATGCAACGAGGTTCGCGACAATTCGCCGCCAAGAAGCACAAAACATGTTTACTGTCTTGCCGCGTGTTTGCCAAGACAATGTCTCTCTGTGGGGGATTGCGGTGTTGCAAATTTTTAAAAGCATTTTTTTTTGGAAATGGAAAATCGTGTTTCCGCCAACTGTTCTAGCTTGATAGAAATTTGGCGTCGGCGTTGGTATAATGATACTCGTATGCAAGCAGCGGTCGTTAATCGTAGTTGGGTCGATCACGCAGGTTAACTGATCTGAAACACGGTCATTATCTGGATGGGTTTTTGTGCTTCGCAAACAACGATAAGCTATTGGTGCCGGTTGCTTTCACTAGATGGGAGTCGTTAAGCTGTGTCAGATGCTTGGAAAACTTCTGACAGTGTGTTTCAAAACTAGCCTTAAAATCTTTACCACCCCGGACTTGGCCCCCCGTGTGTGGAGGTATGGCCTAACCAAAGTATACTCGTATATATTAATACTAACATATAGTATGGACACTCCCTGTCGCTCTCTAGTTTGCGACCTCACCCCCTCGTCACTCAGGTTGATACCGATTGGTTACAGTATGGTTGTCGAACGTATAGGATTTTGCGGCCATTTTGTTTGGTCTGTCATTCCTTTTTTGAAATGTCATTTCTGGCCCGTTGTATGAAGTGTCCAGGGTGTGACCTAACCTTTCCGAGTTCGGGAAGAAACACGTGCCCTAGCAGTGGGGAAGTTTATTTGTTGTCAACGTAGCATTAAAGTTCGTTCGCTGAATTAGCTGCACCTTTGATAAATACTGCTCGTGCTGCCGACTCGCGTCAAACGGTAGCGACAAAAGGGCCACCCTGAGTTCAATTGCGGCGCCGCTGACCTTACACCCACACGGGGTAGCGCGTATGTTGTTCAGTCTTAAATTATTAATGCAATCGACGATTGTAACCATTCTACGTCCAGCAGTGTAAGTGATTAAAATAAGGATAAATACTAAATAGGGAAGTACCTATTTAATTTCTTTTTTTTTTAATTGCATTATCCTTTAACACATTTCCAGAACGCCGTTCGGGAGTACTGCAGCTTATTCCCCGAACTTACTTTATTATTAAGGTAGTGCGGGCAGTAAAACGGCGTGAGTCGGTTTTCTGACAATTTCTATCTTGCAACCCGAATAAAACTCAACTACCCACTTACCTTGAGAAACCGAATGCTTGTATAATTAGCAAAAGGAAATTCTAATTTTTAGGATTCGAATGAAAAAAAAACCCTTATAAGATGGTAAGCAACCCTCAAAAGATTTCTTGGGACAAGTTGTTAAGGTTCTAATATCATAACCGCCTTCGTGGAGAAATGGTTAAGTTCATTAGCTTCACTTAAGAAGGTCACGGATTCGATTCCCGGCGGAGTCTAAGCTTGTAAGACTCGGTTTGGTTGTGGAACGGCATTTTTAAGGACGCCGGCTTGCTACCACCATCTTTTGTAAGTCTTGCCAATGTTAACAGCATTGATGTGTTCCAGCTTGAAGATAATCCACTGCGTTGGCGAAATCTTGGTGAGCCCGCTTTCATCTTCGGCATCATCGTCACTTACCATCAGGTGAGATGATGCCAAAGGCTTACCAACTGTGAATAAAAATAATAATCATCCCTACTAATATTATAAATGCGAAAGTAACTCTGTCTGTCTGTTACGCTTTCCCGCAAAAACTACTGAACGGATTTGGCTGAAATTTGGTAGGTAGACAGATTAGGACCTGGCTTAAGACATAGGCTACTTTTTACCACGCTCGCGAGCCGCTTGCGGCTCGCGCACTGCGCACCATCGAAAAGTCATAGAAACGTGGTCCACGCGGGTGAAGCCGCGGGTAACAGCTAGTACGTAATAAATAAGTGTCCTCTTTATAAGGCTTTCTCATTTGTTTCGCCTTTCTACTTAACATCATCAAAGACAATTTTATTTATCAATGCACATCATGGCGTCAACAACGACCAAACAAACTGTAATGGTTCAATAAATCTCAAATATAACGCAATCCCCTAATCTGCAGTCTCACCCCAAAACGTAGACAAAAGAGCAATCCCACTCCCCCCCCACTCCTTAAAACTGGCTAAAAGGATTGGCCATACATTGTCGCTATAGTGCGGCCGGCCTAGTTTGGCGCATTATTTATGGGCGGTATAGCGCGGACGCCGCGGATTGGCCAATTACATTAGCGGATCAAGCTTCGCCCTTACCCTTTTAGGTTAAGTACCCACTTTCAGCGGGACTTGGCTAAATTTTTACAAGAAAATGAGTCGTTTCCATTTTTTATGTATGAAAAATGGCATTTTTTGTGTTTTGTTTTTGTGGTTTTAGTGTTTCTCAGAAAAGTGAACCGTTTTAAGGGTTCCGTACCCAAAGGGTGTCAACGGAACCCTATTACTAAGCCTCCGCTGTCTGTCCATTCGTATGTCTGTCAGCGGGCTGTATTTCATGAATTATAATAGGTAGATAATTGAAAATTGCAAAGTATGTATTTCTATTGCCGCTATAACAACAAAATGTTATAAAAATGAAATAAAATTAAAATCAAACTGCCATTTTTATCTTTTTTATGTTCTGTACAAAAAAAAACAAAACGGAACCTTATAGGATCACTCGTGCGTCTGTCTGTCTGTCCGTCCGTCTGTCACAGCCAATTTGCTCCGAATCTACTGAACCAAATCAGGTGAAATTTGGTAGAATGGTGTAATATTATGACCCAAATACAGATGTGCAAAGTAAATAAATATTTTTTTTAAATAAGGGTTATTTTCGGGGGACAAATTAGGAAATTAAAAAAAAGCTTTCGAAACCTTATTATGTTATATATTAAATAAAAGGGCTCGTTATTAGGATATTAAATATATATTTTTTTATATTGTAAAATAAAAAGTTTTGATTTTATTCATGAAAGAAGACGAAAATTGACCATTCCCACTGTTCTCCGAAACTACAGAGCCTAAAATTTTGATAAAAATAAAAAATACAGTTCATTGCTTGTAGATTACAGGAAAACCTATAAGAATTCTATCAATTGAAAAAAAGTGGTAACCTACGCTCACCTACGGAAAATAGTTCTAGTCATAATAGAAAATAGTCTATCGGTGTTCTACAGGATTCATTTCGGAGAGTGTGTCCTGGCGCTTCACGCCCTCGTTCCACCTCTTCATTTCATCATCGAACGACCAGATGCGGAGGGCGATTCCACCCCTTTGTCGTTGATGTTCTACCTTCACGCACGAAGCGTTTTGCTTCTTCGTTCATTATGCGAAAGGGGCAACGAGTGGAATTCCCTGCCGGCGTCTGTATCCCCCGATTCATATAATTTAGGAATCTTCAAGACGAGAATGTATAGGCACTTTTTGAGCATGCATGTTACATCCCCGGCTGACATCGGCACTTACCATCAGAGGTGCAGCCAAACACACTCAAACTTTCAATAATAATAAAAAATAACTCGCATCTTACTGTGAGGATTTCAATATGATATTTTGTATTTGACTTTGGCATTTTTCGGAACCCTCTCCACGCGAGTTCAACTCGCACTTGGCCGGTTTAATAATAACATTAAATGACTGTGTATTTTAAAATAAAACCCCTTACAAGAATTGTTTTTTTTTGTAAAATGGTTCGGAACCCTCCGTGTGTGAGTCCGACTCGCACTTGGCCGGTTTTCAAGAACCATCGATAACCCTACAAATATTATAAACTCTAAAGTTTGTATGTATGTATGGATATTTGTTACTCTTTCACGAAAAAACTATACTGAACGTATCTAGATGAAATTTGGTAAGTAGAGCTTAAAATCTTAATTTTCTAAGTAGTATAGTAATAGTTGACTTTCGAGTGAAAAAATGTATTATTTTTCACAATAAATAAATAAATTATAAAGTTAAATGAGTATCATTTAACATAACTGTGGAAACCAATTGCGGCTCGCGCACTGCGCACCCTCGGAGACAGTCATAGAAACTATGTTCACGAGAGCGGAGTCACTAGCAAAAGCTAGTAAAAATTATGGGCAGGGTAAGCGAAAAACGAGACAGCAAAGTATCCCGTAGCAAGCAAAAATATGAAATACTAGAATGTTCTATTCTCAAAGGTAAAAATAGACTGACAGCCTATCTTACGTAAACCACTGCCACGTTTAGGCGTCTGTAACTTATAAAAATTACGCAGGTCAACTGACCTGAAGGAAGGCCATTACCTAGATGGCTTTAATTTTCATAGACGTTTAACTGCCGGTTTCCGTGCTTTGCAAAACACGTTAAGCCATTGGTGCTAGTAGCTATCACTAGATGGCAGTCGCTAAACTGTGTTAGATGCCTTTTGGAAGCCTGAGAAACTTCTAACAGTTGGGTTCGCTGCAGTCCTATTACCTTAACCAACCCAGACTTGGCCCCAGTGTGTGGAGTATGGCCCAGTGTTCCCCAGGTTGGGGAGAAACACGTGCCCCGCTAGTGGTGACGTTATGCTGTTAAAGAACGATCTATAAAAACGAATGTTCAGGGACAAATCACACATGGTCATGTGCTCCAAACTTGCATTCTCTGTAATAGGGGAACCCGAGACAAAAAATGTAATTATACAGGGTGTAACAAATTGATTTAGGACCCGTTAACTGGGGGTTCTACTCATCATACTTAACAACTTTACCCATGAAACACAGTAAACTATTAAAAAATTGGACGCTCCGTACAAAAATGAACAAAATTTGTCTATCAGCTAATCGATTTGTATTAAAGCTAATTTTTTTTTTGCTTTTTTAGCAAAGTCATAGAAGAAAAGTTGTTCAGAATGATGAGCAAAAGCCTCAGTTAATATGACTTACTCCAATTTTGTTACATCCTGTATACGTTTAAATATATATACCCAGACACAGAGAAAAACACCTGTTCGTCACACGACTGTTTACCCAGGCTGGGAGTCGGACCCAGGACCTTCAGCCTAGCAGGCAAAAGTAGCGACCACTAAATTACCGGGCCAGTCAATCAGACACTCTAGTCAATAAATTTTCAGCACCCCAAACCTAAGGTACAGATAGGCGAATAAAAGGCCCCCCAGATAATCGAAATTGGTGCTGCGCTTGAATAATCCAAACGCTTTATTATCACATTCAGGCCTTAGTAGGTATATTATGAATATCCACAATAGCGGGAGATACATCAGCCTTCGGTCCGATGGTAATGATACAATTTGTTCGGCATTACCCCTGATACATAAACATCGCCGAATCACCGTGAGAGCTGGCTTGGAGGCCTCTTCGTCGCCGACGCACACGAGCGACTTTTGTTTCATGGTTTTATTACTGTGAGTGACACTGAAAATTTTTCTTCAAAAAGCCAACTAGGCTATTCGATCGGAATTAACGATTATAGTATCTTAGCAAGCGCTTCATCAGCTGATCGATGAATAGATTTTTGTAACTCTTAATTTAGATTTCAAGTAGACACAATTAATAAAACTGGCCATGTGCGAGTCAGAACCGTACACACAGGGTTCTGTACCATCATACTAGATGGCGATAGTTTCTTCTTTTAAAAATAAACACTTTGTTTTTATGAAGACCCTATTTTTTAACTTTTTCTAATTTTTAGTATTCGTTGTTATAGCGGCAACAGAAATACATCACCTGTGAAAACTTCAACTGACAAGCTATCAAGGTTATATAAATACAGTGACAGACGGACAGACAGACGAACGGGCAGCGTAGTCTTAGTAACAGGGTCCCGTTTTCACTCTTTGGGTACGGAACCCTAAAAACCCCCGACAAAAAACCGCTAAAAAGTAGAAAACAATATGTCTTAGCCGTTTAAGTTTAATATAAGTTGTTATATCATCTAACAGTCATCCCGTAGGGGGACCGCTAAGTTATGAAATTATTAGTTGTTGATTGTAGTAAAGTAAAACAGTTGTATTCTGTTTTATTTTTGTTAACTTAGCGGTCCCCCTACGCGACGACTCCTAGTACAACATATAACTACATATATTAAACATAAATGGCCAAGACATATTATTTTCCAATTTTTAGCGGGTTTTTTGTTGGGAGTTTTTTATAATTCTTCATTTAAGTTTTATTTCATGCTTTTAAACTTTACGTATCCCAAACACGATACCTTTGCTGTAAGTTTGTAAAGAGTTGGGTGTCCTGCAGTGCAGATACCAGGAGATGCTGAAGCATCAGGTCAAGTTTATCGTGTTCTATCTAAAACCTATTCATTGAGACCATTCCATTGAGCCTAAATATGATATCTCTGCTGTAAGTTGGCGAGGAGTTGGGTATCCTGCAGATTCCAGAAGATGCTGCAGCATCAGGACATGGTTACCATGTTCTATCTAACACCTATTTATCAAGACTATTCCATTAAGCCTAAATACGATGCCTCTGCTGTAAGTTAGTGAGGAGTTGGGTATCCTGTAGATTCCAGGAGATTCTGCAGCATGAGGTCAAGGTTACCATATTTTATCTAACACTTATTCATTCAGACTATTCCAATGAGCCCAAGTACGATGCCTCTGCTGTAAGTTGGTGAGGGGTTGGGTATCCAGCAGATTCCAATATATGTTGCAACATCAGGTCAAGGTTACCATGGTTTTTTAATATTATTACAGTAACAGGGCACAAAATTTTGAATCGATCAGACCTGTATAAGTTGACTACATCCCTTCATCACCTAAGAGCTGTTGATCCTCATACGGCTGAACAGATCTTCATAAATTTTAGCTTACCACCTTGATCACGTCAGCGCCGGGGGTTAAAAAGTTTTTCGATGCAGCGACCATTCAATGTAGGGAGATTATTGCATGGAGTTCATTTTAAAGTTTATTTGGAAGACTTTAATAGAATATATTAATTGCGTGTTATATCCTCAGATACATCATCATTTTATTTATCCACAATTGTTAAGACCTCATGATAACTATACTAACTGATGGGAAGTGACGATGATGCCGAAGATGGAAGCGGGCTTACCAGTATCCCCCAACGCAATGGGGAACAGGCTATCTTGTCTTCAAGCCAGAACAGATCAATATTGTTAGGCGGTTGTTAGTTGTTTTGATGCTGTTGCTAAGCAATTATATTTGGCGGCAAGACTTAGATATGATAGTGGCAGCTAGCTAGGTGGGTTTAGAAAATGCCCTTCTACCAACCAAACCGAGTCTTACAAAGCGGAACTCCGCCGACAATTAAACCCGCGACCTGCTGATGTCAAGCTTATGTACCTAACGATTACACCACGGAGGTAGTTAAAAATTACCATCAGGTGAGATGCAAACAGACTTACATTTTTAAATTTATATGACGGGCCTGTATCAGACCATTTTATCAAACCATTCTAAACTTTATTACGTGTATATAGGTGCAGTGACTCTCTCTTTACCTTCAAACTGGACGACTAATAATTTTAAATAAAAAAAAACGACTTCAAACGCACTAGTCGCCACTACGATTTTTAAAGGTTCCTCTCGATTTCTTTGAGATACCATCGTCAGATCCTGGTTTCCTTATCATGGTACTACCCTTGGGATATCTTCTTTCCAACAAAAAAAGAATCATCAAAATCGGTTCATAAACGACGAAGTTGTCGGCGAACACACATAAAAAAATTAAAAAAATATATGGTCGAATTGAGAAACCTCCTCCTTTTTTTTAAAGTCGTTTAAAAACCTTTCACAACCAAGTTGCCCGTCTGCGCTAATCGGTAAGTATCGGCAGTATCTCAATACTACTGGCATTGATGGATGGCCTAGCGCAAGATGAACCGAATGATTTATTTGCGCCGACAGTCGCACCGGATCGCAACCAGCACTTTTGTCTGTTGTGTTGATAATTTAGTCTGGTCGGTCAATCAGGACATGATGAGGCAGCACGTTTGTCGGTCGTGTAAAGAGATTTTTGACAAGGGATCCATTTTCTTGTCTTACAGAAGCTTGGGGTGCATTATGGTACCATAAGCAATCCAATCAGTCGGCATTAGACCATTGTTGGTACTCTCTTCTGGTGTACGCTATTTGTTTTAGTCTTAACCTGTCTACCGGCGGAAGGCCTCGTCTTTATTGCCACTCTATCAAAGTTTTGTTTACCTCCGATCTACACACCTTTTGAGTTTAGTGCTGCGATAGCAATAGCAAACATCTTTATGAGTTAACTACAGATCTCGACGCGTAGGGGGACCGCTAAGTTGTGAGATTTTTAGTAATTAGTTGTAGTAAAGTAAAACAGTTATTTTCTGTTTTTATTTTAATGACTTTAAAGGGCCAAAACATATTATTTTCTACTTTTAAGCATTTTTTTGTCAGAGATTTGTTATATTTTTAATTTCACTTTTATATATTGCATTTTAGGGTTCTGTACCCGATGGGTTAAAACGGGACCCTACTACTCAATGACTTCTATATTTCTGTCCAAATCTGTGCTATTACTAATCCTGCGCTGTCCGTCCGTCTGTCACCAGGCTGTATTTTATTAATGGTGATGAAATTTTGACAGATGATGTATTTCTGTTGCCGATATAACAACAACTACTAAAAATTTTAAAAAAAGTGGAAAAATAAGGGGGTCTTCACACAAAAAACCTGTTTTATTAAACATGGAGTAAATAGCGCCATCTAGTATGATGATTTTTGAAACATGAAACTAGCGCCATCTAGTATGATGGTACGGAACCCTACGTGTGCGGCTCTGACTCGCACTTAGCCGGTTTTTTAAAACTTTACGTATCCTTAACACGATACCTTAAGTTGGTAAGGATTTGGGTATCCTACAGATACCAGGAGAAGCTGCAGCACTGGGTCAAGGACAAGGTTACCATGTTCTGTCTAAAACCGATTCATTGATGCCATTTTGATGAGCCCAAATTCGATACCTCTGCTGGAGTTGGGTATCCTGCAGATTCCAGGAGATAATGCAGCATCAGGTCAAGGTTTACATGATTTTGCGATATTATTGCAGTAACAGGGCACCAAATTTTGAATAGTTCAGACATGTATAAGTTGTCCACATCCATTCATCACCTAGATAAGAGCGGTGATCCTCAAACGGCTGAACAGATCTTCATAAATTATAGCTAAGAACCACCTCGATCAAGTCAGATTCCAAAAAAAACCGCATCAAAATCGGTCCATTCGTTTAAGAACTACGATGTCACAGACAGACACACAGATACACAAATAGACAGGTACACACGTTAAACTTATTACATCCCTCTTTTTGCGTCGGGGGTTAAAAAGTAAAAGAAAAAATATCACGGCTAAGTACGTTTTCTTAGTTTAGAAGTGTCTAGTTATGGGGCTTTCTATAGTAATGTGAGGTTAGTTAAAGCTTTAACGCGAAACTGGGCAAACGAAGTGATGGTGAGCTGAGAGTAGGGCAATTTGGATATGGAGAGAGACATGCACGTGGCCAGCTGCTGGCCGACTTTATGGAGAAGGAGGGCCTCTTTATGATGAACTCTTTCTTCAGAAAGCCTAAACAGCGTAAGTGGACATGGTTGCATCCCAATGGCGTAACGAAAAACGAGATCGACTTCATCTTGTCGACAAGAAGGCAAATATTCAATGATGTCTCTGTGATCAACTCAGTCAAAACAGGAAGCGATCACCGAATGGTAAGAGGCACATTGAATATAAAGACCAAGCTAGAAAGATGTCGACTGATGAAGTCCACACTCCAACCAGCGCCCATCCAGCTCCAAAACCCCGAAAACTTGCACTCGAGTTGCACAATCGCTTCGAATGCCTAGGAGACTGCGAGAATGTGGACGATTATAACTACAGGTTCGTGGAAATTGTCCAAACGGTCGATTCTAAGATTTTCAAAACTCGCCGTTCAAACAGAACCAAAAAAATGTCTGACTTCACCAGCAAACTCATGGAAGAAAGAAGCAGATCGGTTTTGCAGTCCTCTGAAGACGCAACTCAGTATCGTTAACTAAACAGGCAGATCTCTAAGTCTCTAACTCGCGATTTGCGCCACTATAATACAAATTGTATTAAAGAGGTGATTGAGAACAACAAAGGCTCAAAAGTGTTCGCGAGAGATCTGTCTGTTGGTCAAAGCCAACTGATCAAGCTGAAGACTGAGGACGGCAGGATCATATCGTCTAAGACTGAGTTGCTGGAAGAAGTTGAGAAGTTCTACGGACAATTTTACACGACCACACGTCTGCCTGTCAGCGATCTGGCTAAAGACCTAAGAGCTAGACTTACCAGACACTATACCGAAGATATCCCGGACGTCAGCCTGTACGAGATTAGAATGGCTCTTAAACAGCATAAAAACAATAAGGCACCGGGCGATGATGGAATTACGGCTGAACTTCCGAAAGCAGGTGGAGCACCGGTACTTAAAGCTCTTCAGAAATTATTTAATTCCGTTATACTTAAGGGACAAACGCCTAAGGCATGGCACAGAAGTGTGGTCGTGCTTTTCTTCAAAAAGGGCGACAATACCCTGCTGAAGAACTACAGACCCATCTTACTTCTGAGCCATGTCTACAAACTGTTTTTGAGGGTCATTACGAATTGTCTCGCACGCAGGTTTGACGACTTCTAGCCTCCCGAACAAGCCGGTTTCCGAAAAGGATTTAGTAAGTGGGTCTTAGAATGAACATGGACAAGACGAAAATTATGTCAAATTAACAGTCCAGTTAGGTAGGTCCAACTTCGAGAAAGAGATCAATCGTCGAATCCAACTCGGCTGGGCAGCGTTCGGGAAGCTTCGCAATATCTTTACATCCCAGATACCGCAGTGTCTTAAGACCAAGGTCTTCGACCAATGTGTGTTGCCAGTGATGACGTACGGAACTAAGACATGGTCGCTTACTATGGGCCTCATAAGAAGGCTCAAGGTCACCCAAAGGGCAATGGAGCGTGCTATGCTCGGAGTTTCTCTGCGTGATCGAATCAGAAACGATGAGATCCGTAAGAGAACCAAAGTAACCGACATAGCTCTCAGAATTGATAAACTTAAGTGGCAGTGGGCGGGGCACATTTCTCGTAGAACAGATGGCCGTTGGGCAGTAAAGTTCTCGAGTGGCGACCACGCACCGGAAAGCGTAGTGTAGGCATGCCTCCCACTTGGTGGACCGATGAGCTGGTGAAGGTCGATCCTTGGGGGAGGCCTATGTCCAACAGTGGACTTCCTTCGGCTGATATGAGTTAAAGCCACACAACTGTACACTCCATGGAGAGAATAAACCAATAAAGTCCAAGGCCCTACATACCTACGACCCTAAGTCCCTAAGGCCCTAACCTAACCATAAAATAGATACTTTATACATAGTTGATACTTTTGATTGTCGTTTCTTGGTGGAACAATATATCACTCATTTTGTTATATATTTACACTAATTTCACAGAAATTGATTAAAACTACACGTTATTGTTTGTCTGCCTGAAGATGGTGTTCGAAACAGGTCGCTGACAAATTATAACGTGTAGTTTTATTCAATTTCTGTGGAATTAGTGTAAATATATACCAAAATGAGTACTACATAAATAAAATAATAATTTAATATTTTAAGCGTGATCAAATCAGAAACGAGGAGATCCGTAGGAGAACCAAAGTAAGCGCCCAGCTCCCAGAATTGCTGAACTTAAGTGGCAGTGGGCGGGGCACATAGATCGTAGAACAGATGGCCGTTGGGACAGTATAGTTTTCGAGTACCGACGGCGCACCGGAAAACGTAGCGTAGGCAGGTCTCCCACTCGGTGGACCTATGAACTGTTGAAGGTCGCGGATGCGGGCAACGCAAAACCGGTCGTCGCGGATATCCTTGGGGCTGGCCTATGTCCAGCCGTGGACGTCCTTTGGCTGTTATGATGATATAAATAAGGTTAGGTTATCTATTGACAGGAGACCTAAGGCAACAGACGGATGTGGATTGATCAAGGATGCGTCGGAAGGGGTTTGCTCACTGTCAGTCGGGAAGACTCACCAACGACGTCTGACCAGACAAAGGCTAAAGGTGACTTAACCGCAGTGAGAGGACGCCACCGGGGAGCGTGTGGTGGAGAACAGTTAAGACTTGACAACAAGTTGATAATCAATTTATATACAAAACTTAATTATTTTTATACTTACTAAAATAACATTATGTGCACATATTTTAACTGCCTCCGTGGCGTAATGTTTAGTCCATTCGCTTCACACCAGGAGGTTGCGGGTTCGATTAACGGTGGGGTCAACTTGTAAGACTCGGTTTGGTTGGTGATATGGCATTTTCTAAGCCCGCCTGGCTAGCTACCACCATCTTATCTAAATCTTGCCGCCAAACATCAGTGTTAAAAGCATTGATGTGTTCCGGCATGAAGATAAGATAGCCAGTTTTCCATTGCGTTAGGGAATCTTGGTAAGCCGGCTTCCATCTTCGGCATCATCGTCACTTATCATCAGTTGATATGATGACAAGGGCTTACAAATCCTTACTATAATATTATAAATGTGAAAAATGAAAATGTGTTTGTTTGTTTGTTTGTTACCTTTTCACATTTCAACGCCTTGCCCAATCTTAATGAAATTTGGCATCCAGGTAGCTTGTGTCACTGGGAAGGACATAGGCTACTTTTTATCCCGTGAAAATAGCATAGCCCGATGCAGTTCCTAAAGGGGAACTAAAAATATACTCTTTTTTGGTTAATTAATTTAACATCGCAACGGAACAATGGCTTATGTGATTTTTGCACAGAGATCGTTGAAGGGTTGGGAAATGACATGATTTACTAATTAGCAAATCCTGACATAGTTCCCGAGGGATCTGGAGAAAACTCATGTCCACAAGGGCGAAGCCGCGGGCAATAGCTAGTTGTGAATAAAGAAAGAAAAAAAAAACATTTACTATTTTTTGTTGTGTGCTGTCCATGTGTTCCGCCGACGTAGCGCAGTGGTGATCCAGATCATCAAGTAGGTGTTACATCAGCAAGCAGCATTGTTCAAAGGTTAAACAAGGAATAATAGTTGACCAACTTGAGATGTTCAGTTGGATATAAAATTTCATAACATTCGTACAAAAAAACACATAAAAATTTAGAACCTCCTCCTTTTTTAATTGGCTAAAAGTTAAATAGGTGTTCTTATCTCCCTATAAAATGAAAATAACAGATTTTTCATTTTATTTCATTGTAACAATTACTTACTAAACTTTAAGCAAAGTGACACTTATATAAAGGTTTTTAGGAACGGTGTGTTCCTACTCGACGAGAGCAAAGGAAGATTATATCTCCGCCAGGTGAGGTGGTATGCCTGGAGTCCGGCCGTAAACCAATCGTTGATGTTTGGTATCTGTTTATATACTCAGCGCTGAAGAAATTCTAATAGCGCGTTCTAGATGTCGTATTTCTTTTGTTCTCTATCGCTTGTGTTAATGTTCAGTGGCGGGTTAGTGGCAGTTGCCGCCAAACGTTCATGAACGCTTCTCTCAAATATTAAAATAAAATTATGAATTTCCATATAAACGTTTACTAACCTATCTGTCTCTGTTAACTTATGCATGAACTTTTGTCTATGTTTTTTACTTAGCTACACTCATCCTTGTATTGGGGATACCACCACTTCCTAAAATCCTTGTAGACGGAATATTCCTCCAACATGGCCTTGTTATTAAGAGCTGCGCACAAGGGGCAGATGCCCTTGTGTTTATGATATGAGTAATAGACCTTCCACCACATATATTCCAGGTATAACCTTGGCGACTGGATAAGAAGGTGCATGAGGGCGGCTATATCCTGCGGGGTCATCGTGTTGCCGTCAATGAAGGAAGCAGGAGGTAGAAACCTGAAATATAAATATTTATCCTTACTAGCATCATAAATGTGAAAATGTGTTTATTTGTTTGTGTTGAAGCGTGAAAAGGTACGCTTCAACACGTAAACCAAACTTGATGAAATTTGGCTTGCAAGTGGCCTGTGTTACTGGGAAGGATATAGGTTACTTTTTATTCCGCGAAATAGCATAGTCCGATGCAGTTCCTGTGGGAACTGATAAAATATTTTTTTTGGTTAATTTCTTTAACATGGCACAGAGATGGTTGAGGGGGTGGGAAATAACATAATTTACTAAGTAGCATATATTGACATAATCAGCGTCGCAACGGAGCAACGGATTCAAGTGATTTTTGTACGGAATTGGTTGAGGGGGTGGAAAGTAACATAGACTATACTATATTATTAGCAACCAGAATAGCCCGATATAGTTCCTGAGGGATTTGGAGAAAACTTATGGCTACACATTTGAAGACCGTCATAAGAATGATGTCCACGCAGGCAAAGCCGCGGGAGAAAGCTGGTTTTTCATAATTAACAACCCACGAACCCAAGTCTTTTCCCAAACTCATTAAGGTTAAGCCGTACTGCACACGTACAAAGTCCGGCTTGGTGAGGTCGTAAGGCTAGTGGCGAACCTCACTGTCAGAAAAACGTTTCAAGCCGCCTTTGAGTCAGTTTTTTCCGAACATTTTTTTAATCACAATTGCTAAGCTCTTCGCATCATCTCACATTATGGTATGTGATGACGATGCCGAAGATAGAAGCGGTCTTACCAAGATTCTCCAACGCAATGGGGAACTGGCTATCTTATCTTCAAGCCGGAAAACATCTATGATGTTAAGATCAGAGAAGATGGTGGTAGCTAGCCAGGCGGGCTATGAAAATGCCCTTCCACCAACCAAACCGAGTCAAACAAAGTAAGACTCCGCCGGAAATCGAACCCGCGACCTCCTGATGTAAAGCTAATAAACTTAACCATTACGAAACAGAGGTTAAAATATATGACATGACAAGTAACATTATGAATTATATAATTTTGAACATAATTGAAAACGCTAAAAACGTTAAAAAACCGACTTCCATTGCAACAAATTAGTACATTTTTGCATTATTATTTTTGGTTTTTGTTAATTTTCTACTAAAGTACTACACCGATTTTGATAAAATTTATATAGGACCACACGGGAAGCACTAGCTTTCAAATAAAAAAGAATCATAAAAATCGGTTCACCCAGTCAAAAGTTCTGAGGTAACAAACATAAAAAAAAACATATAGACGAATTGAGAACCTCCTCCTTTTTGGAAGGCGCTTGAAAAAGAAGCCGACTTCAAACAGGAAACTAAGGTTCCCCTCAATTTATCTGGGATGCCATCATCAGATCCTGGTTTCCTCATTATGGTACCTCCCTTGGGATATCTCCTTTCCAAAAAAAAAGAATCATCAAAATCGGTTCATAAACGACGAAGTTATCCGCGAACACACATAAAATATATATTTTTGAAGTCGGTTAAAAGCCATCTGACGTGGCTTAAAGACTACCATCTAATGATAGCAACCGGCAACAGCAAATTAACGTGTCTTATTAAACACGAAAACGGTCAAGAAAAATGACACTAACAGTCAAACCCATTTAGGCAATGACAGACCGTGCTTCGGGTTAGTTAACCTGCGTTATCGATCCAACCACGCCAGTTGCACTGACCTAAGACAGCTTCAATAATAAATTAGTATAGTTTTCAAAATACTTTTTCAGAAAAATATTCACGTATTTTATGAAAAAAAAAAAAAAAAATAGCGTGATCGAATCAGAAACGAGGAGATCCGTAGGAGAACTAAAGTAACCGACATAGCTCTCAGAATTGCTGAACTTAAGTGGCAGTGGGCGGGGCACATTGCTCGTAGAACAGATGGCCGTTGGGGTAGCAAAGTTCTCGAGTGGCGATCACGCACCGAAAAGCGTAGTGTAGGCAGGCCTCCCAGTCGGTGGACCGATGACCTGGTGAAGGTCGCAGGAAGACTTTGGATTCGGGAATCGCAGAACCGGTCGTCGTGGAGATCCTTGGGGCAGGTCTATTTCCAGCAGTGGACGTCCTTCGGCTGATATGATGAATAAAAAAAAATATCCGTAAAAGTTTGATAAGATAACACATATTTGACAAAAATACACACAGACAATAGAGATGACGAATGCTAGTCATCTGATTTACTTTTTATCACCTGTCAAAAACGACATTTGGTTCTGAAAATGTTTGAAATACCTAGGTGTGACGTCATAGTTTTGCAGCGTCATTTATGCACTTATTTTGTGATTTTGATGAATTAGAAATTGAAGACTTGATTCCGAAGTTTAAGAAGGAGGGCAATTTAGTGATCAAGAGTTCACAATTTATTTCTGGTGCTGTCGTCATCCCTATTGCATTGTTATTCTACTGTGCGATTATTACTGCGGTAATTAATGCATTACACCTATAGGTAGGTGTGGCCAACATTGTCGTAAGACGTTAGGCCATAACCCAGGTGGCGGTTTTTTGGCACATCAAAGGGTTTTATCACGATAAATAACGCAACATCCCTCTTTGGCTACTTTTTTAGCGTTGTCTCATTCTACGATGCGCGCGCGCTGGGTAAGGACGTTGAACGTGTTTAATTCGTTATTTGGTTGGAATTCGAATCTGAAAATGGACTGGTCGAATAAAAAAGCAGTGGAGTTTTATCAAATAGAACCATGCCACGGGATGCACGCTTACCCGTACATAAAATCTCTAAGTTGAAGCCGATGCGTGGCGGCACATCACACAGATTTTATTGTTTCATGGGACAGTAGAAGAGCTAAAAACTAAAAATCTTTACCTCTAATTTGTCTGCAGATAACTCAGAAATAACTTTTGACAACATGTCTTAATGCGTGCGTTATTTTTAATGCTGTAATTATGGCGCGTTTTGACGCAGCCGTTAGTATTAACGCTAACGCAGGTAGAGCAGTAGTATTAAAAGTAAAATAACAAACAAATATGTAACACAACAATAAGTTTGTGTGAGATATGACTTCTTGTTCCTTAAGATAATATGGAGCACCCTAAATATGTGCTAATATATTTTTCTATTTCATCATCATAATCATCGTCATATCAGCCGAAAAACGTTCACTGCTGGACAAAGGCTTCCCCCGAGGATTTCCACGAAGACCGGTCTTGCTCTGCCCGCATCCAGCGGCTTCCCGCGATCTTCACCAGGTCGTCGGTCCACCGCGTGGGAGGCCTGCCTACGCTACGTACATTATATTTACCTGGAATAATTTGCCCCTCCGTATACGACAGGAATTACAAAATTGTTGACGGCAGTTAACAGTTTTTCAGTAACGTAATCTTCACTGTGCGAATTTTCAAGTGATAAATAAAAATAGTATGTTTTCATTAACATAGCATCACACATTGGATTGCCTCTAGGACATACTTTAGTCCCACAGGTGCCGTAAATATGTAACGTCTGGTTATATAGTTTTAATTTTTCCTGCAGATTTTTTGCGAAATTCATCCTGTCGCTTTTAGCGGCACAATTAGAAACAAACCAGGCCGCTGCTGTGGTTTTTTTGTTCATTGCGAGTTACAATTTTGTGTAAACTTTATTCTTCAGTTCCCTTTCTTTCATCCATTTCATATTTACCTTGGGCCCCACAACTTTTCTAGCGGCATTTTTGATTGAAATATATCGGTATTGTATATCAGAATCGAGTCGATAAGTGGCAGTCCAGTTGAAAAAATTGTCAAAGATGTCGTCGCAAACTGGAAAGTATTGTGCTGATTCCGTATTAAAATAAATATATTTTTGATGCGGCGCCCTGTTCTTCGGTAGATCACTTTTATCGTTGTTTCTACCGTTAAATGCTACTGCGTCGAATTTAGATATATCACCGTTAAACATTTGTCTGTTCGATGTGACGTAACAATTGGTTTCCGGGCATCCTTGGCTGATAAACTCGCTTCGGCCTTTGCCTAAGACGTAGAACGGATAATAGTCATCTCTGGTCCATAACAGTATATACTTAAGGTCTTTCATGCCGTTTCTTGTCGTTTCATTTTTGGTGAAGTTTAAATAAGTCTCTCCCCGTGCACACGAGATCAAAAAGGAGAACCAGAGAAAAAATGAGTCAAAATTTACATTCATCGTTAAAAAAGTAACTTCGCCATTAGTGGCTGCTTTTGGATATCTCACTCAGTGTCAGAAAATACCGAACAGTGTATATATTTTCACTAATAAACTCGGGTCGGGTTTGAACTTTTTCGAGGTAACTGAGGAAGTTCTAAGAAATTTTTTTTGACTGACTCTGTGGCTCAGTGGTTAGTGCCCTTGACTACTGATCCGAGAGTCGTGGGTTCGATCCCCACCCAGGGCAACCATTTGTGTGTTGAGCAGATTTGTTTGCTCTGTGTCTGGGTGTTAAATTATATCTATATATGTATGTATTTAAATGTATATAAGTATGTATATCAGTCTCTGGTAACCCATAACACAGGGAATCCTACTTTGGGGCCAGATGACCATGTGTGATTTATCCCAGAATATTTATTTATTATTTATTAGAACTAAAATTGTTACGTTATTCAGAAAACAAGTAATTTTGCGTAGGTAGGGTTGAATTCAGTGTTTTCATAGTCTTTCCTTTACGTTTTGACGCGAACACTCTTTTAGTGATATTCGCGCTGTATTGTCCACGTCAACGTAATATCTGGCTAATGCAGAAGCAACTGCATATCGCAATTGCGACTTTCTTCAACACTGTACATAATAATTTCTTAGAACTTCCTCAGTTACCTCGAAAAAAAAAACCAAACAGGTGATGTCAGTTCCAATCAAATTAAATTTCCTGCGTAGGTAGCTTTAGCCCGACTGCGTTAAAATTGATATTTAAAAAGATGAAAACAAGATGACCTATTCTGTCTCTAATCCAACACCCCATACATACAACCTAAGCCGAGATCCACGCCCATTGGCTGGTTATCCCTTAACTTATTCTGCAGAGAGTACCTTTCGTCAAGAGAGTCAGTGGCGTAACGGCTAGAGGGGAACCTTAGTTTCCTGTTTGACGTCGGTTTTTTTTGTTTAAAATTATTATATGGGAAATTTTCACATTTACCATGTACTCTCTTCTGAGCAGTCTACTGAATTTCCGAGGATCAGCAGAATGTTGTGATCTTCGACAGATTTGTAGCCAGGGATCTAACCCAATCACTGCACTTCGTAGTCTTCTTACTATTCTTGATTTAAATAAATAATCGTAGCCGTTTGGACCACCTCTCTGTATGAAAATGTACTGTGAAAACTTAGGTTGCCCTAATTTTGTTTTCAGTTGTATATGACATAAATGGCTGTAAAATGGAGGTATCTTTTTTAAAGTTTTGACTTAAAAGCTTGATTTATTAACAGCTCCAAGGGACGGTAGACCTTAATAGTTATTTCATATTAATTTCAACTTGATACCACCACGCGTTCCTGAGAAAAAGGGTCTTGACAGACCGACACACAGACAGACTGAGGTACTGACCTTTTGAGATACGGAATGGCCTACCTATATTCATGAAATTTGGCAAGAAGGAAGTTGTCACAGAGACGCGAATATAAAAAAAAACTAAAATTGTAACAACATAGTAGTTATCTACACTAATAAGGTAAAGGTTGCTTGAGAGTGTGTTTGTAGGAAGTAATCTCTGGAGCTACAGATTTTTTTTTTATCACTAGTAATATATATTATTCTTGAGTGACAGGCTATATCTACGCTCGCGAGCCTCTTGCAGCTTGCACACCACTCATCCTTAAATACAGTCATAAAACGATGCCCACGCGAGCAAAGCCACGGGCAAAAGCTAGTCATCATCATCATCATTATATCAGCCAAAAAACGTCCACTGCCTCCCCCAACGACGACCGGTCCTGCGCTGCCCGCATCCAGCGGCTTCCCACACGGTGGACGGACAACCAAAAGCTAGTATCACATCCTTATTAACATTATAAACGCAAATGTTTGTACGTATGGATGTTTGTTACTTTTTCACGCCACAAACATCTGGAGAGAAACACCACAAAAATCTGGATGAAATATGGTAGGTAGACAGATTAGGATCTGATAATTATGGGCTTCTTTTTTTCCATGCTCGCGCACTGCGCACCCTCGGCGACAGTCATAGAAACTATGTTTTTCGCAAGCGAAGCCGCTGGTAAAAGCAAGTGAAAAATATTTTTTGCTGACACATAGTTAAATTTGAAGTTAGAGACGTATACCGATGTATGGGAGAAGAAATTTTCAACTGCAAAGTTAAGTTTGTCCTTTAATCCGTTTGTTGCTGAAGGTAGGTAGGCTTGTTGTTGATGTTCGAAGGGTTTTTTACCCAAAAGTGTTTTGGTACAGAACTCTCATAGCACGAGTCCGACCAGTACTTGGCCGGTTTTTTGATTGGAACAGACTTTAAGGGCACTAGGGTAAAACCAGGATAGTTGCCCCAGGGGTATAGTCGCCCCGATTGTAATTGAAGGAATCGCATGCTAATTTATTAACCTATCTAAAGATTCTCAAACTACCACTAAGTCGACTATGTCTCATGTCTATACAACACAATACAATACAATATTCTTTATTGCATCACAACATAAAAAAAAGTCTATGTGCAAATTCACGGGAAGGCAAAACGCCATCAAAGTTTTTGCGAGATGATTTCCTGTTTCTTGGCGGGGCATCTGTCCTAAACGTAATTTACATGGATAAGCCAACTATCCCCTATGCACGATAGATGTCCCAAAATATAGGGGTCCGCAAAAATCGCTAATACTCTAAAAATATTAAAGATAATGTTTTTTTTACTTTTCATAAATTTCTAGATAAAAAACCAAAGTACCTACCGGTCAGTTTTACAAATAAAGTATTTTATTTTTTGTACTGAGAGATATAGAGTGATTTCAAAAAGTGTGGCAACTATCCGACTTTTACCCTGTACCACCCATACAATATAATTTACACAATATTTTTAAGATCGATCCGCTAGATATTCTTGTTTCTATGCACTGAAATAATATGAATTACTATTATTTTAACACATTTTATAGAAACAAAAAAGTTTGGCAACTATCCGACTCTTACCCTACACCACCCATGCAATATAATTTACACATTTTTTTATAAAACGATTCGCTAGATATTCTTGTTTCTATGCACTGAAATAATATGAATTACTATTATTTTAACACATTTTATAGAAACAAAAAAGTTTGGCAACTATCCGACTCTTACCCTACACCACCCATGCAATATAATTTACACATTTTTTAAAAAAACGATTCGCTAGATATTCTTGTTTCTATGCACTGAAATAATATGAATTACTATTATTTTAACACATTTTATAGAAACAAAAAAGTTTGGCAACTATCCGACTTTTACCCTACACCACCCATACAATATAATTTCCACATTTTTTTTAAGAACGATTCGCTAGATATTCTTGTTTCTATGCACTGAAATAATATGAATTACTATTATTTTAACACATTTTTTAGAAACAATAAAGTTTGGCAACTATCCGACTTTTACCCTATACCACCCATACAATATAATTTCCACAATTTTTTAAGAACGATTCGCTAGATATTCTTGTTTCTATACACCAAAATAAGACGAATTACTTTTATTTTAACACATTTTTAGAAACAAAAAAGTTTGGCAACTATCCGACTTTTACCCTATACCACTCATACAATATAATTTACACAATATTTTTAAGATCGATCCGCTAGATATTCTTGTATCTATACACTGAAATAATATGAATTACTATTATTTTAACACGTTTTTTAGAAACAAAAAAGTTTGGCAACTATCCGACTTTTACCCTATACCACTCATACAATATAATTTACACAATATTTTTAAGATCGATCCGCTAGATATTCTTGTATCTATACACTGAAATAATATGAATTACTATTATTTTAACACGTTTTTTAGAAACAAAAAAGTTTGGCAACTATCCGACTTTTACCCTATACCACTCATACAATATAATTTATACAATTTTTTTAATAACGATTCGCTAGATATTCTTGTTTCTATGCACCGAAATAATATAAATTACCTACTAGGTATTATTATAACACGTTTTTTAAAAATGTTATAAAACACAGAAATCGGTCGGTTCAGTGTAACTTTTGTGACAATCAGTAACTCTGTGAAAACTTAACTGAGGAATGCATACATAAATGTATGTTTATGCCATTGTAGCCATTGTTGATACAACATTAACAAGTACCTAAACTGGACGCCAACGCCCGTGGCACGCGCAGTCATAAAACAGATAAGCGCTAGGGCTGCACGTGTTCGGCAGGTATTGTCGATACTGTGATTAGTTTGGATTAGTGCGTTGTTCAGACTTGTGCGTGGTTATTTAATATTTTTTGCAGAAAACATGTATTTTTTTTATAACAAGATAAAGGTACATTCTTCTACTTTGTAACCATGTACATATTATGTGTAGAAATGCTGTATTTACTTCAGTATGACTCAAAACTAACCTTAAAGCTAGACTAAAGAATTCTATTTTTATTGACCCAGTAGACGAATATGACATCCTTAAAGTAATAAATTCACTTAATAACACTAAATCTGAGGGATATGACGATGTGTGTACAAAAATTGTTAAAGTGTGCGGGGAAGAACTTGTGTCCGTACTGACGTACCTTATTAATTTATCATTAGAAACCGGTGAATTTCCTAAAAAACTAAAAATATCTGTAGTTAAGCCGTTATATAAAAAGGGCGAACATTTCACGATGGCAAACTATCGTCCAATTACTGTTATTCCTATTTTCTCCAAAATTTATGAGAAAATCATGCATAATAAACTAATGGCATTCTTTAAAAAATAAAACATCATCAAACATGATCAATATGGCTTTCAAAGACACAAGTCTACTTCACTTGCGGCATTTAACTTGATAACAGATGTCCTCCGCCATTTTGACGCTAACTACTACACTACAGTGCTATTTTGCGACATGTCGAAGGCATTTGACCTGGTTTCACACAAACTTTTAATATCTAAACTTGAAAACTGTGGTGTTAGAGGACCTGCATTGAGCTGGCTACAAAGTTACCTGAAAAATAGATCTCAATGTGTTAAGTACTTAAAATGAACTCTAAAAATATAGTGCAAACACATAGATCCAATTTTACGCTTAACAACTCTGGGGTTCCGCAAGGTAGTGTATTGGGACCTCTTCTATTTATATTATATATAAATGACTTGTTAGAATTGACTAATCATAGGAGTATTTTATTTTCTGATGATCTTTCAATTATTATTAGCACTGACAAAAAACAAACATTAAAATATCACGAAATTAACATCAACAATGAATTAGAGTTATTAATGACATGGTTAAGTAAAAATAATTTACAATAAAATATAGATAAATCACTTTTCTTAAATTTTAATAATCTCGGCGATATCATCATCATCATCATATCAGCCACAAATCGTCCACTGCTGGACAAAGGCCTCCCCCAAGGATTTCCACGACGACCGGTCCTGCGCTGCCCGCATCCATCGGCTTCCCGCGACCTTCACCAGGTCATCGGTCCGCGATATGTTACACATAAATTATGACGGACAAACTTTTAGGAGGGCCGATAATGTGACATTTTTAGGAATTATAATAGATCATTTGATAGACTGGAAACAACAAACCAATAGAATCTGTAACAAAGTAAATAGCTTTTCATTTGCTCTGAGTAAATTGACCATGACGACTTCAAGAAAAATAGAAACAGTAGCCTATCAGGCTTACGTTGAGTCTGCTCTTAGGTATGGACTTTAGTCTGGGGTAACGGTACAGACATAGGAAAACTATTTGTTGCGCAAAAAAAATGCATACGAGCCATTGTCGGTGCAGTACCAGATGAACCTTGCAAACCTATATTTAAGAAATTAAATCTCCTACCATTACCATGTATATACATTTACGAAATATGTAAGTTTGTTAAGGAGAATCCTGATCTTTTTAAAACTGCTGATCAAGTGTACCCTAGAAATACAAGACACAAAAATAAACTAGTGCACGATCAAATACCAATAACAACAAAATATCAAAAAAATTGCTATTCTATGTGTATCAAACTGTATAATAAATTACCTGAGGAAATGAAGGAATTGACGCATAACAAATTTTTGAAGTCACTAAAAACTATGCTTATTGATAACTGCTACTACTCGGTGAATGAGTTTTTAAATGAAAAAATGTAAAATTTTATTTTCTAAGTTGTTGTTTGCATGTCTTTGAAATAAGGCTAAATGTGTATTGGACTATTAATTTATCTACCAACATACTGTACTTACCACATTTACGCAAATAAAATATTATTCTATTCTATTCTATTCTTAAATCTACGCAAACTACCATTTTTTTCTTTTGTTTTTGAAGTTGACGCGCTCACAAACGAATTACTTATGCTTATTTTGCACTGTTATAACTATAAATGGCTACCCTTATCAATTATCTACACAATAAACATAAGAAAGCATTCAAGTACTTCATAATTGCATCTCAGTCACATTGTTTATGAACAATAGCGCCGGGCCTTTGCCATAAAAAAGGGGCCGCGCGGGGGATTGCATTATCATGTGGTTTTTTGTGGCCGAGCGCCGATATATAACTTGCAATTATTGACATTATTGTCATTTAAGTTTCGTTTTTTATTGAACATGGACGCTTTTCTAAAAAATAATATTACTTTGTTTGCGGGTGAAGTAAATCAGCAGACTAGAATTGTAATAAATAACGTTCTTACGTTTTTTAGTGAACTTAAAGAAGGTCCACAGAAAATGCAACAACTGAAATTTCAAAACCACGTGATCTTACTGCAATCATTTGCGGTGTTAGTTTCAGAACTGTTGCTAGAATTAAACTGGAGTGCAAAGATGGCGGTGAAGCAATTATTCCTCGGCAAAATGTCAACCAAAGTCACCCAGTGACAGACATCTATGACTTTAATAAAAGTGTAATTAAACAAATTGTAACAAGGTTTTACTCACAAGGGGAATTTCCGTCTGTACAAAAAATTGTAGACGTTGCGAAGGAAAGAATAGATGGGTTTAAGTGTAGTAATACTTCTATGCTACGAATTTTAAAAGTCCTTGGTTACAAATTTAAAACGGCTCCAGATGGAAGAAAACTCCTTTTGGAAAGACGGGACATAGTATGTGCACGACTGACTTTTTTGAGAAAGCTGGATGACTTGAAGAAGAGTGGAGACAAACGCCCAAGAATATAGCTAGATGAAACATGGGTTAATCAAAATCATTCAAGGAAACGGGTTTGGGTGAATAATGATAACGAAGGTGGATTAAATAAGAAGATAGGAAAAGGAGGAAGACTTATAGTTTGCCATGCGGGATGTGCTGTTTATAGATTTATACCAGAAGTAGAGTGGATTTTTCGTGCCATGAAATCCAAAAATGAAGGTTACCACACGGAAATGAACGCAGAGAGATTTACTGAGTGGTTTACTAACCTGCTTAAAAGAGCCATCAGTTATAATCAGGGACAATGCTAGTTACCATTCCAAGCAAATAAATAACGCGCCCACATCGACATCAAAAAAAGCTGATATACAAAACTGGTTGAGAGAAAATGGCATTGCTTTTTCGGATTCGGCTTTTAACCCAGAACTTCTTCAAAAGGTAAAACAACATCGACCTGAAAAAGCTTATTATTTGGACCAGCTTGCACTTGAATGGGGTCATGAAGTGATTCGTTTACCCCCATATCATTGCCAATACAATCCCATCGAGTTGATAATTGATATGGGCTCAAGTCAAAGGAGAAGTCGCAACAAAAAATAATACTTTTAAAATTGCTGATGTCGAGTCATTGCTACATGATGCAATTTCAAATGTGACCACTGAAAATTGGGCAAAGTGTGTTCGCCATACAGAGGCCCTGCAGGATGAGGACCTTCAAAAGGCACATTTGGCCGATCGCTTTATAATAAATGTAGTCGAGGGTAGTGACACTGAGGACTTTGATTCTGATAACGAGTGATCTTTTTATCCTATATTAATATATCGATGTATTAAAGTATTATAAATTAAGCGTACAATTTGCTTTTTTTTAAATAAATTTTTTTTGCGTCTTTTATTATTAGAAACTAGTTGGTGCGTGGTGCGCTAGCCGCAAGCGACTCGCAGGTTCTTTGTAATACATGTAAAAACCTTGTCCTGACATTACAAATACAACAAAAGAAACCGGCCTGAGTGCGACTCGGCGTCACAAAAACAGGTTCCGGTTAAAACTTTAACTACCAACAAAACAAGACTTCTCAGTACATACTATGCTCTTCTCTATGGGGGTCTACTTATTCTGGGCTTTAGAAATTTAATTTTTCCTGTGAGAACATAAGGACTTAAGATTTTATCATAAAATTTTCTGTGATTTATGAATTCAACCTCTTACTCGTATATACTGTGATATTAGTAGTTTTGGAGATAAAGAGGGGGAGAGGAATGATCCGTTTTTGCCTATTTTCTTTATTATAAATTCAAAACTATTATCTAAAAACTATAAAAAAAATATATTCTCTCAACAAGCCCTTCTATTTGATATGGCACATAATATATTTTAAAAAACTTTTTTTTTATCTAATTAACCCTCAAAAGAGGCCTCCATGTTTTATATTCATTTATTTTTACGTGCCAAGTAAGTCTTTGGGTCACCAACTTACGTATGTATACCAAATTTCAACTCAATCGGCAAAGTAGTTTCCGAGCAAATTGCGCTGTGACAGACGGACGGACAAACACACAAGTGGTTCCGTTTTTACCTTTTGAGGTATGGAACTCTAACTTAACTGACTGAAGTAACCTTTAGGTTTAAATATATATTTATTCTCATAAAAGACAAAATGTCACTTACATGAGAAGAAGACTTAAATATAAGTAATTGGTTTATAGTCGTTCACACCGCACAGATCACAAAAAACCTTTAGCAAGTAAATCTTATTTTACCTATATAAATTATTCCATTTCGACTGTAGTCTTTTACATTTATATTTAATTATTATATCAGCTCATATACGTTCCAACCCTTTAGTTTCTGTTATCTGTGGTTCCAACAGAGGGGCTCGAGCCTGCCCTGAATTAGGGAGTTCGGACCTTCGTAGCCCACGCGGACCTAGTGCGGGTTGGTCGACTTCATACTCAACCTTCGAGTTTCTTCGCAAGCGTGTGCTTTTTTCTCACGATATTTTCTTCACCGTAAGAGCGTCACATGTTTTTCATTTTATTTACCAATTCCAAAACAAAATACAAAACAATCAATCATCTAGCACCATTAAACTTGAATGGTTTGTCTAGTTGCTCACAGTCGTCAACGAGCGACATATTTACAATAACAAAAAAAATATAAAGAATCAAATAAGTTATGCATAGCTACATATTATATCCTTAACCGTACTGCATTGCATACACAGGCACAGATGAGATACTAGTTCGTAAACACAGGTCACCTGCGTAACGAACGACACACTTCTGTCACAGTCTAAGAATCCATACAGTCCTCCAACGCCTTTGATAATCGCGTCATCGCTGACATCACTAGAGTTTTGATATATATACTTGGTCACTAGTCACTGCTCACAGTACCAAGAGTTGCCACAATACTTGACAATATAATTAAAACGCTAAACACGTTAAACAACATACTTCCATCGCAACAATTTAGTACATTTTTGCATTATTATTTTTGGTTTTTGTTAATTTTCTACTAAAGTACTATACTGATTTTAATAAAATTTATATGGGACCACACGGAAAGCACTAGCTTTCAAATAAAAGAGGAATCATAAAATCGGTTCACCTAGTCAAAAGTTCTGAGGTAACATACATAAAAAAAACATACAGACGAATTGAGAACCTCCTCCTTTTTTGAAGTCGCTTAAAAATATTATCTATCGAGGACAAATGATAAAATGTTAAAACAAACACTATCTGTATGTATAATACACGTATCAACTTTGCTTAAGGATATTTTTAGACTTTTATGCAAACATTGTTTTTGGAATATCTATAAAAAAATAATTTGGACATGTATACTTCAATGAAGGACTTTTTATAGAAAAAACATTGTGTTGTAATTTATAGGATATAAAGAGTAATTTTGATTTCCTCGTATTCTATTTAATACACAGAACTAAAGAAAAAAGTATCCTAACGTACCGTTTTTTTTTTTCTAGTTGTAACCATAGAACTGCTGCAATTGTAATCGAAAAATTATGATTTATGAATTTTTTAACAAAACCATATAAAATGATTTTGTTTTCTTACTTTTTGGAAATTCTTCTTATTTTATTTATAATGAATTAAAAAACCCAATTTTCGCATGATTCGTCCACAGCGATTGACGTAACAGCCACGTTGCAGTTAAAACTGACAAGAACTTTATTTCCACGCTATTTTATTTGATGTTTGGAATATCGTAAATCGAGTTACTAATTTTAGGGACGGAGGAGCCTTAAGTTGAACAAAACGTTTTTATTGTTCTCCTCAAACAATTCAAACATCTTCCACAGTTCACAGACGGCCACAAAAAGTTTTGTTGAGATCGATTTGAACTCGAGCACCATTAGTCTCGATCACGGCCAACATCCCTTCGTTCTTATCGAATCTTTTACTTTTCAGGGGTCCCTGGTTCATAGGTAGTACTTACCTAAACATTAGGTTGAAAACAACTGTTTATTGTTTTATAGTTAAGTACATTTAAAAAAACAATAACATCAGAATGCTTAATCTAGTATTAAGATTGTGTGCGCCTGAGGGGTCAAATTACACACACGGGGTAACAAGGACATTATGTTTAGGTAAGTATCACCTGTGAAGTATTCCTAATATAGAGACCTTTGTAGTGCTGAAGCTCGAGGTCAGATTTTTTAGGATGTTTTTTTTTGTGAACAACTTTTCTCTGTTTAAGACTCTTTTAGTTTTGATTACTTTTATTTAACTTGCAATGTTTGTAGGTATGTATGTATTGTAAAGAAAACTTTTTCGTCACAAAAAAAAACTGGTTTGATTTCCTACTAGAGTATAGTTTTAGAATGCGAGACAAGATATAAAAGCGGGTTCTGTCAAATTTTGAGGGGAAAAAGAAAAAAAGTGATGGTCGGAGATTTATTTTTATAATTTCGTGAATTTTTTGCAAAGTTATGGTTTTCAATTTTATTTACTGTTATTAGAAAAGTGAAAAAATGTTATTTGCCAGTAGTAAGTGGTTTAATTTCTGTTCTGTCACGTGCTTGGTACGGTTTGGTTGTGATCAAAATAATTATTTTATAGGGCGTCTAGCTACTTAAGCTACTACCACCTAGCCGCCGGTCGTAGACCTGCCGTTGAACACTGCAGCCGGGCAGACTACTTTGGTGTTTGGCTCTCCGTGTGCTGCCAGGCATCATCCAGTCCCAGTCGCCTTAAAGGAAGTGATTCTTATTTTATTAATCGCACATTCATATCGCCGGTACCTTCATCGACCGGTGTTACAGCAGCACGGAGTTTGGTTTGAAGTTTTCTGCCACTCATTTGACAGTGATTTTAAGATTTCTTAAAATTTAAATAAGGTACTCTTTAGGGTGCCTTGAGTCTACTTTTTCAACCACAAGTTTTAAGTAGTTTGTAGACTAATTCCGTTAAACAGAATTTTTTAAGATGTGTTCTGCACTCTAGTCAGTGATTTTAATCGGATTCTGGGGAAAACGACGATCGTTGTATCCGGACTTCAACAAGATCTATATTCAGTTAATTTTAAATTTGTTCCTATTTAACCTAACAATTTACCTAAGATCAGTAATATAATATAAGTCATTGCCTAAGATAAAAATTGTATATTGTATGTTTAGCCTAAGACCTATTATTCACGACCATCACATTTTATAGTCCTTTTTACCTTTTCTTCATTTTAAAATATATTTCTGATTTACCCCACAAATATTTTTTTTTCATATCTGCTTTATGGCCGTAAATCTAAATTCTACTGTAGCGAAACCATAGCAGGCTATTTTAAAACAATATAATTTATTTTTGCTACAGTATGTATGTTTGTTTAGGTTAAATCTTATAATCGATTTTAGATTGACTTCCAGGGTTTCGATAGAGCTAAAATTTGCACTAAAGCCGTATACCCGGTGACAACAGATTTGACCTTGATTGAAGTTGATCTGATTGATGAGCTTTGTCCCAGAATCGTAAAAATGATTACATTTTTTCAATTTGAGCATTTGGCTTTTTGAGCATAATAACTCTTTTAAAAAAAACGTTTACCTAAAAGCTTTAAGGTTTTTCTAAAATTATTAATATTTTAATTTCTCTGTCGGCTAGCTGAATTTTCAATCGATTACACTTGGTATGTGGATGTTCCTTCGGATGATAAAGAGGCTCTGAGGAACTCAAGAGTTCATCTCGGATCAAAAACTAAACGAATAATGAGTTTAGAAAAATCGTGACAGAATAACATACGCGAAAGTTTTAAATTCAAACGAGGCTTTTTTAAATAGCGCGTCCAATACGAATGTAATGAATAACCAATGAGACCACTACAGTACCTACCTATATCCATCATAAAACTTTCATAAGTTATATGTATCTTCTTAAATATTCACGTCCCAAATACCGCAGAGTCTTAAGTGTGTGTTGCCAGTGATGACACACGGAACTGAGACAAGGTCACTTACTATGGGCCTCATAAGAAGGCTCAAGGTCACCTAAAGAGCAATGGAGCGTACTATGCAATGCTAGGAGTTTCTCTGCGTGATAGAATCAGAAAAGAGGAGATCCGTAGGAGACCCAAAGTAACGTAACAAAGATCGTTACCAGACTCGATAACAAGAAATCATGTGGGTACGATGACATGCCGATTGGGATTTTTAAGGACAATATAGATATTTTGGCAGAGCCATTAGCTCAACTTTTTAATAAGTGCTTGAAACAAGGTAATGTGGGTACGATGACATGCCGATTGGGATTTTTAAGGACAATATAGATATTTTGGCAGAGCCATTAGCTCAACTTTTTAATAAGTGCTTGAAACAAGGTATGTTTCCCGAGCAGTTAAAAATAGCAAAAGTTCTACCGATTCATAAAAATAAAAAGAATAAAAAGACGGATATTGGTAATTTCCGCCCCATTTCTCTACTACCTACCTTATCAAAAATATTTGAAAACATTATTAAAGACAAACTTGTATGCCACCTGCAAAATTCTAAACTATTACACCAAAGACAATTTGGATTCCAACGAGGTGTAGGTACGTCGGAGGCTATCGATACTCTGTTGGACGATATAATGCAAAGGCTTAACAGAAAGGATAAGGTTGGTGGAGTATTCCTGGACTTAAGTGCTGCTTTTGATATGGTTAATCATGAAACTTTGTTAAAGAAGCTAGAACACTACGGGGTTAGAGATATGGAACTGAAACTTTTTACATCTTATTTGACAAACAGGCAGCAATTTGTCGAGATCATGGACATTGATGACAGTGGTAATGAGCAATGTGTAAAATCTAAAATGGTTAAAGTATCCAGGGGTGTACCTCAAGGATCAGTCTTGGGTCCAATTTTCTTTATTATATTTATGAATGACATGCTCTACTACATGTATAACGCCTTACCAGAAATCGGAATAGTATTATTTGCAGATGATACCAATGCTATTTTATCAAGAAAAATGATAGAAGATCTTAAAAATGTATGCAATGAAACGATGTCCTTATTTGAGCGGTGGTTTTCTGTCAATGACTTACATTTAAACACTCAAAAAACAAATGCTATGCTATTTAAGACAACTACAAAAAATAAAAAATAACACTTACATATATCAACAATGAATGACACGTTGGTTCAGGCAGACGTTGTAAAATTTCTCGGCGTCCACGTGGACTCTTTATTAAACTGGAAGGTTGAAGTTATCGCAATTGAAAACCATATAAGCTCAGCTTGTTATGCTTTGCGCACTTTAAGAAATGAATTGAGAACTGATCACTTAATACTGGTTTACTATGCTCTGGTTGAGTCAAAGCTGAGGTACAGCATAAGGTTTTGGGGCAACAGCTACAAATATAACATACATAGAGCATTTGTTAAGGTATTATAAAGGGCAATAAGAACTATAGCACGTATTCCTCCATGGGAATCTTGTAAGGAGTACTTTAAAAAATTCAGAATACTAACAGTTCCCAGTCTTTATATTTTAGTCCTTCTGACAGACGTATTAAAAAATAGACAAAATTATGAATCTGAAATTGAGATGCAGGCAAGGTTCGAAACAAGGAGAAAAGACCTTAACAACAAATTTAAACCACAACTCAGAGCTGTAACGCATTCCGCAAGAAATCAAGCAGTATTGCTTTTTAATAAGTTGCCTATTGAATTAAAATTGGAGTCACGCATTCATGTTTTTAAAAGCGCACTAAAGGCACTTCTTTTGGACAAGTGTTGCTATTGCATTGAAGATTTTACTCTTTCATAATTAGATCGTACAATGTGATACTTCATTGGGATTAGTTTATGTAGGTAGTTTAGTTTCGTTTTTTTTTTAATTGTTTGTATGCTGTGTTTATTTTTATTTTTATGTAATTCGTACACAATTTAAATTGTTTTTAAAATAAACTTGAACTTGAACCGAAATAGCTCTCAGAATTGCTTAAATTAAGTGGCAGCAGGCGGGGCTTATAGCTCGTAGAACAGATGGCCGTTGGGGCAGTAAAGTTCTCGAGTGGCGACCATGTACCGGAAAACGTAGCGTAGGCAGGCCTCCCATTTGGTGGACTTATGACCTGATGAAGGTCGCGGGAAGGTGCTAGATGCGGGCAGCGGAGAACCGGTTGCCGTGGAATTCCTTGGGGGAGGGCTATGTCCAACAGTGGGCGTCCTTCGGCTGATATGATGATGTAACATCTTAACAAAGCTGGTGTAGAAGGCGTTAACTGGGGCTTCTACTCATCCTACTGAACTACTTTTTCCTAGAGATCCAAAGTGAATTCGCAAAAAATGTAAACCCTTAAAACAAATCGATTAGCTGATAGAACAATTTAAATTTTTAGGGTTCCGTACAGCCAAGTGGTAATCAACAAGACCCTATTACCAAAGTATATATTTATATTGGTACTAACATACAGTAAACCTGCCGCTCTCTAGTTTCCCTCGTCACCCAGATTGGTTATAGTTTAATTCTCAAATGTATGGGATTTCGCCGTCATTTGTTTTTAGAAATGTAATTTCACGACCGACCGTAGTATGCAGTGTCCGGGGTGTGCTGTTACTAAGCCTCCGCTGTCTGTCCGTCTGTCAGGGGGCTGCATTTCATGCACCGTAATAGGTACACAGTTCAAATTTTCACAAAATGTGTATTTCTGTTGCCGCTATAACATCAAATACTAAAAATTAGAAAAATGAAAAAATCCGGGGGGTCTCCATAGAGAAAAACCTGTTTTAGTTCTTTAGAAATATTTTTGATTTAGCTCTATCGTAAAAACGGTTTTATATACAAGCGTTAAACTTGTTGTAATTATAGAACTAATATGGAAGTAAAACAAAAATAATAAAAATCGGCCAAGTGTGAGTCGTACTTGCGCTAAGGAGTCCGAAATGAATGACAAAAGAAGCAAATGTCTCGCGTTGATGTCTATTGTTTGTAATGTAAATAAAAATCATTGTCCAGCTATGTAGTTGTGTCGAGATATGAGGTGGTACGGAACCCTCAGAGTACTAGTCCGACTCGCACTTGGCCGATTTTGTATAAAGCATTGAATCTCCTTTTGAAAATTGATTATGGAGAAAGTTTTTCAGTAAATATGATGAGTAGAAGCTCCACCAGGTCCTACACCAGTTTTGTTACATCCTGTATATATAACTTCGGTTGTATTTAACCGCCTTCGTGGCGTAATTGTTAAGTCCTTTAGCTTCACGTCAGGAGGTCACGGGTTCGATTCGCGGCGGGGTCATCTTTGTATGACCGTGGCTAGCTACCACCATATTCTCTAAATCTTACCACCAAACACCAGTGTTAACATCATTGATGTGTTCCGCCTTGAAGTTTTGACCCTGCGAGTGTTCCTGGTAAGGTTTCGGTAACTGTAACAGTGTCGCGAGTTCAATGGCAGGCAAAGTTTTGACCCTGCGAGTCTTCCTAGTACGGTAACGGTAACAATGAAGCAAATATCCTTTATATTTGCTTCATTGTTACCGTTCCCATCCCAAAAAATGTTCAACGCGCCTAGAGAAGTTTCCATTAAAATATATATATTTGTTAACTCAGTATCAGTGTGGCTTCGTTTATGTATGGAGTTGATTTTTTGTGTTCAAAATTGGTAAGCCCTTGGCATCATCTCACCAGATGGTAAGTGACGATGATGCCAAAGATGAAGGTGGGCTTACCAAGATTCCTCAACGCAATGGGGAACTGGCTATCTCATCTTCAATCCGGAACATATCAATGTTGTAAGCATTGATGTATGGCGGCAAGATTTAGATAATATGGTGGTAGCTATCCAGGCGGGCTAGAAAATGCCCTTCCACCAACCAAACCGAGTCTTAAAAACAAAGACTGTACCTTTCAAGTGTGAACTAGCCTAACATCCCCCCTTAAGGTGATAAGACCAGTTTATGTTCAAAATTAATGCTGTTTTTAATTATTAAATTTACTGCCTCTTTATACTTTCAAATCAATCAATTTTAATAATAATAATTTTCGAAAAACCTAAATGCTTTTTGGTACAAAATTTTAGTCTCACGCGATGTAAATTTCAGCTCAATCGGAAACCGGAAAGTGTGTCAAATTTAACTTGCAAGATTTCATTACAAATATTACAATTATTTATATTATTTCATTTGATCCTAAGATTTTCTATGGCCATATTCCAACTTCAGCATCAGATCAGCTCTATGACATCATAATAATATTGCATTGTCTCGCGATATACATTATGCATGCAAAATTTCAGCTCAATCAAAAACCGGGAAGTGGGTCAAATTTAACTTGCAAGATTTCATAACAGACACCAGGACGTGTGAAAGTAAATAAAAGCTTGTTAAAAGCATCACCTTGCATATTCTCAAATCAGCGGAACCCTTCAGACGTTACCCCTAACTCACGCTTGTTTGTTTTCTATAGAAACCACATTTTCTTTTTACGAGCTCTTCACCGCTGGTAGCAGTGGAGACGCGGCATAATCCCATTTGCATCTATTTGTTAATTCTGTATCAGATCCTTTTGGGTTATCGATGTTTTGTCCTCCCTCTCTCAATCTTGTTAGGGTCGAGACACATCACTACTGTTACTACTAATATAATCGTATTTTTTTATTTATTTATTTTATTTTATTTGGTGCAGAAACAAAATACAAACATATTCACTTATATAATAAAATTCTTAAGAATAAATATAAAAATTTACAACGTGAACTAGAGTGTGATTTATATAATATTTAAAAAAACTTACTGTAAGTATTTACGAAGCAATACAAAGCTGTCTTATTATTAGAAATTAAATTTTTTGGACACTGGAAATATATTGATGAAGACTTTGAGAAAAAATATCTAGATCGTTGCAGTACTCATTGTATTAATAATATAATGTACGCTGTCACTATGACTCTATTGTACAGAGGGTAACATATCAAGCTGGAGACTTTGGACTTTGTACCGTTCTTATGCCGTATGCGTATGGATCAGAATCGCACTACGAGTGTCTAGTTTGATGTGCTGGCCTGTGTACAAAACGCAGTCGGTCGACACGTCGACACACTGTGTGTCAACCCTAGCAAAGTAAGTACCTACTGTACGCTGCGACCTCTTTGTTTTAAAATATTGTGTCGTGAAGTAAAAAAAAACTTTTGATATCATGCAGCGTTCATTGGCGAAAAAAATAAAAGTTTAAAAACCTAAAAACCGCCTTCAAAAATAAATTCATTCAATAGTGTGCAATAATATTTTTATATATGAATACACGAACTTAACCAACAATAACGAAATTAAAGGTAAGTTAGAATCAAATTAGTGGCCTACAATTTTTATGAGGTCGGTGCCAGCATACAGCTACTTACCTATTAAATGTTTTGGATTCTATAGATGGTATTTTATTACACATTTTTATCTTAATTCAAAAAATATGACTCAAAAAAAATAATAAATCCTATTTTAGAACAAATTAAACACTTTCATAATTTTTTATGATATTCAAATTGTCGTAGTAACACTAGTTTTGTCTCCAATTTCAACCCCATTCAATCACAAATACTTATGCCACTGCCAAGTAATGAGAGCCATTGTAACATGAATGCTAGTTTGTGCCACGAAGCGAAGCAATTTTGTCATAGTCATAACATAATTTTTGAGCCAAAGCCATAAAAATATTTAAAAGTTTCATTGTAGTACAGTTGTCTCGTTTTGAAATGATCATAGTAAAACGACTTCTAAAAATGAATACTTTTGTGGTATGATTTGAGGTTATGTATTATGAAAATTATCAAATGGGAGTAGAAAAATAACTTTTTATTTTTATTATACAATCAAGTTGTACAATTATTACTATCTATTCCAAATTTTAAATCGGTAACAAAAATAGTTACTGAGACAAACAGATGTGACAGACAGACGGATGAAGCCACACAATAGTGGTTCCTTTTTTACCATTTTGTTACGGAACCCTAAAAACGCAACATGGTGACATTCGTTTCATTGTGTCTTCGCCCTAAGCTCTCGCTCTCCAAAACTCCTAGCAATAAGGTTCAAATCGACTAACGGAAGTTGAACGGAGCTTCGTTTTTATTGAGGCATTGTTTTCTTTCTCCGGCTGTTTCCATTCAACCTCTGATTGCTCCAATGGGGGCGCTCCAGGATACTTCACTAACTTTGAAGAGTTGGTTGGTTGAATGCAAATTGAATTATTTTATTTGACGATTGCAAAGTAAGATGGTGATAAAATTGCGATGATGGTAAGTGATTGGAAATCGGAGCTGGTTGAATTGAGGAAAAAAGATTATCTTTTCATAGACTAAATTAAAACTCTCAAGTACATATAGGTTTTTTTAAGAACAATCCAAATTGTGTTATTATTAATTTCTTACTTTTTACCTGACTGCGACAGAAGGAGGATTATGTTTTTCGAGTGTATGTATGGATGTATGTTAGTTGTATGTATGTATGTATATTTCTTTGGCACGCTCTGTAGCCTAAACGGCTTGATGTATTTTGGAGTGCGAGGTGTCGTTAGATTTGTCTTAATCCTGTAAGTGACGTTTTTAAAGTAATATTTTTTTACTCTTTGGTGACATATGATACATTTTTACCCTACTATACAAAAAAGAGGAGTGCAGTTTATATGCTGTCGGGTTTTTAATTTTTGTGAAAAAGTGTGGGTTGCTCGATAGACGAAAAATATGGCACAGAGCGCCCCACGCTTTTTCACAATAATACTAATATTTTTTTGTTAATTATTATTTTCAACTTATATTAAGAATTATTTTTTGCTTTTTAGTCTGATGTACTTTAAAAGCGTGTTTTTTTAGTTTTTTTAAACACTATTTTTCTTAACGTGTACCTGATGGTAAGTGACGATGATGCCGAAGATGGAAGCGGGAAGTTTTCCCAACGCAATGGAGAACTAGCTATCTTATCTTAAAGCCGGAACACATCGAGTCTGTTAAAATTGATGTTTGGCGGTAAGACTTAGATAAGATGGTGGCATCTAGCCAGGCGAGCTTAGAAAATGCTTTTCCACCTACCTAACCGAGTCATACAAAGTCACTCTCCGCCCGGAATGGAACCCGGGAGCTCCCGATGTGATGCTATGGACTTAAACATTACGCCACGGAGGCGATTAGTCTCACTGATATACAACCCTGTGCTACATGGACTAAGCTATAATAACCCTATCATGATTGTATCATCTCGTTTTAGTGTTTCACGTTAGTTTTTCACACCAGAGCAGCTTCTAATATTATGACAAGCTCAAGTTTGATCATGTGTGGAGTACTGCTCTCACTTATGGGACGGATTGGCTCTTGACCAGCATTTAATGCTATAGACCGATGCACTAGGAGACTCATTGACGACGAGGAACTTCTATCAAACAGACTCCAAAGCCTCGAGCATCGCCGCAAAGTCGCCTGTCTATCAGTGTTCTACAGGATTCATTTCGCAGAGAGTTCCCTGGAGCTTCATGACCTTTTTCCCCCTCTCCATTTCATCATCGGACGACCAGGCGCGGAGGTCGATTCCACCCCTTTTTCGTTAAGGCCCCGTGGTACTTAAAAATATGTCTTTGTCTTTTTCTTTACGTGTAAAGAGGGAAGAAAATAACCACACTTTTGCACTTTTTCGATGTTTTCGTTTTTATTTTTATCATATTTATCTTAAATAAAAATCCAATCGATGTTTTCTCTTCAGTCACCTATGACTATGAACTTTATTTTAGTAAAAAAATCATATTATCAATTTACTTATATTAAGAATAAAACCGATAAAAATAAAAGTATAAAAAACTAAAAACAGATTTCAAAATGAAATTCACTCAAAAGTATGAAATAATATTATTATACTTAGATACACGACATTCACCAACAATAACGAAATCAAAGGTGGGTACGAATTAAATTAGGGGCCTAATTTTTTTTTTGAGGTCGGTACCACCAGCACACTGCTTATCAAATGTTTTAGATTCGATGGCATTGCTGACACCGACCTCAAAAAAAAGAATATTTTTAGTGATAGTGCTATCAATTTCACAACGTCAAAACCAATCACCTACTCACCAATAGGAATTATCAAACCATAAAACATGTGTTTTATTAACAGATACAGAGTCCTGTGGCTTCCATCATCATCTCAGCAGCATGAAAATTAAGGAGTTAAATCGTCCATCATCAGCTCATCTGAATAATCTGAAAGAATACAACTATCGGTCTATGCATACCTACGTATATATCTATGTATAATATTAAAACAATTTTCCTCCGACTCCCAACGGTTAAGGAGTTGTACCTTCCTATCAACATAAGATGATGACTAACAGACCTAGGTATTTTAATTAATAGCTTTAGAAAACATATGAATAACGTAATAAGTGCCTATAAAGTTTAAGGGTTGCCCTCGATTTCCCTGGGATCCCATCATTAGACCCTATGGAGTATACTCTTTCTTTTAAAAAAATCATTTTGAAAATCGGTCCACAATTGACGGAGAAATTGGTGAACATACATTAAAAATAAAAAAAATATACAGTCGAACATAGAACCTCCTCCTTTTTTGAAGTCGGTTAAAAATAGACGATAAATGTCTCGAAAAGAGGTACCTTTGCGAAATTATTCTATCGAGTCAACTTTATTAAATCGTGTTTCCATTCGATATGATATAGTCCCTCATAACTATTCTCAATAATACCAATATGTTTTTCTAGATTTTAAATTTACTGTTAAATACTTTAAAAATGAACTCTAAAAACCCGTTTAAGTGGATTTTTAGGTACCACTGCGCCTTAATGTTCCACCTTTACCCACGAAGCGTTTTGCTTCTTCGTTCATTATGCGAACGGCCAAGGATTGGAAAACCCCTCCCAGCGTCTGTTTTCCCCGAATCGTATAATTTAGGAATCTGCAAGACGAAAGTGAATAGGCACTATTTGAGCTTGCGTTTTAAATCCTTGGCTGCATCAGCACTTACCATCAGTTGAGGTGCAGCTAAAAGTACTCAAATTTTTATTTAAAAAATTAATCTGTTGAAAAAGATTTACTCTTTCCAGGATGAAAAAGATAATGTTAAATCATGGTTATTTATTGCAAAATTTATGAAAGCACATGTTTGTATGGAGCCTTAATTCTCCCCTCTGGGATTACATTTGGAATATTAAAATATTACCGTTAATAAAAGGCTTAAACGGCTTAAACGCCGCAGTGACATAAAGGGCGTAGCGGCTGCTATAGCCGTATTTAACGCAATACGGGAATTATATTGACTTTCATTAATTTTGTTCAACTACCCCCATAATAAGGAATTGATGTTTCTCCGTTTATTCATACTTTATATTGAGAGATTGAACAGTTTTTTATTATTTGGTGAGCATACACATATTAATTACGCCAATAAAGTAATTGAACAAAATCTTGAAAAAAAAAGTCACCTCCCCTACATGCAAAGAGGTGGTGATTATTTTTTGATGACGTACCCTATCGTATGGGGATCGATATTATTAGGGTTCCCTGAGGTCCCTTATCAAGAATATGTTGCCCGAATTAAAAAAAAGTGGCCGCCATTATGAACTTTTTAGTTACTAGACCGATTTCTTCCAAAATTGATATCTGGGTTATCACAAATCCGTTGTCAGAATTTAAAGAAATTATGGCCATTTTAAACTTTTTATTTACTGGACCGATTGCTTCCAAAATCAATATCTAGGGGTTCCTGAGTCCCTTTTCACGGGTCCGTTGATTGAAAGCGAAAAACGAGGGGCGAATGGATAATTAACCTAAGTCTAGCAAGCCTCCTACGTTTTTAGTTTTAAATTCTACGAATCCTACAAATTATTTTATTTTCTTTTATTATAATAAATTATTTGATTTTTTTTAGACTAAAGAAAATTGAAGTTTTTTATGTTTATGAACGAGTGAGCGCAAGGAATACTGAGTGCAATGAAGCGTAATTTTTTGTGATTGGAGTCGAGTCGATTTGAGATACTTGGTGTACGGGGATTTGCCGATTCTGTAGAAGTGTAAGTTGTGATTGGTGTTATGCTAAATAAAGTATGGTAGTGTTTGTTTTAATTAACATAGTAAGTAAACAAAGGTATTGTTTATATTTTTGAAAAATAGATAAATTGTAAATTTATTTAATTGGGATTAGCAGTGAGATAAGTGCAGTGATATTTATTATGTTTTAGGATTTAAATAGGAGGAGTTAAAGCGGTGAGTTCTTGGCTAATTAGACTAAAAAATGTAACGATATTATTTTGCATCGTTACAAGGGGTCTCAGCGACCCCCAGGTATCTATTTTGGAAGCAATCGGTCTAGTAGGTAACAAAAGTTCAAAATGGCTGCCACTTTTTTCAATTCTTTGTTATATGGAACTTCAGGGACCGCCAGATATCGATTTTGGAAGAAATCGGTCCAGTAACTAAAAAGTTGAATATGGCAGCAATTTTTTTCAATTCTGACAACGGATTCGTAATAAGGGATAAGATATCGATTTTGGAAGCAATAAATCAAAATGGCCGCCATTTTGTGATTCTGACTAGGGATTCTTGGTCAGAGATCTAAGGTATACCTTCAAATATCGATTTTACGCTATTGAAGTCATTTTTCTACGTGATGGCATTTTATTTCATTTATTGTCAAGTATTATGACAACCCTTGGTACTAGTGATGTCAAGTCGCGATTATCAAAGGTGTTGGACGACTGTATGGATTTTTAGACTGTGACCTAGAGGAGTCTACCAAATTTAGACGTGCAGTTGGATTTGTAAAAACTTCATAGATTTTCCATACAAATTGTTTTAGTACCAACTGCAAATATAATTTTGTTTTTTAAAACATACATTTATTTTTTGAGAAGACTACGGAAAACTACTTTGCGCGAGTCCGACTTGCACTTGGCCGGTTTTTAATAATGTGTTTATTCATTACATTTACTATATTCTCAACCACCTCCGAGGAAAATATTTAGGGCCCTTATTTTATTTCTAGCCACCTTTGATTTCGTTATTGTTGGTGATTGTCGTGTATCTAAGCTTAATAATATTATTTCATACTTTTGAGTGAATTTCATTTTGAAGTCGGTTCTTAGTTTTTTTTAACTTTTATTTTTATTTTATTTATTTTTAGTGATAATGCTATCTATCTAACAACGTTATACCGAATCACCCACTCGCCAATAGAAACCATCACATCATAATTCATAATGCATGTGTTTCGTTAACAGATACATATTCCTGTGGTTTACATCATCATCATCTCAACAGCATGAAAGTTAAGGAGTTAAATCTTCCATCATCAGCTCATCTGAACAACCTTAAAGAATATAACTATTGGTCTACGTAATTTTTTTAATGAATTATCCTCCAACTCCTAACCGTTAAGGAGTTGTACCTTTCTTCATCAGCTCATCTGATGATGATGATTATGATGAGTTGATGACAACCAGACACCAAAACTTGGATAGTTTTAGGAAATACATGAAACACGTAATATGTGCCTATGAAATTTGAGGGTTCATCTCGATTTCCCTATAAATAAATAATAAAAAATTGTAAATTGGTTTACAATCGGCGGAGATATCACGTAACAAAACATACAAAAAAAATACAGTCGAATTGAGAACCTCCTCCTTTTTGAAGTCGGTTGATAATAATAAAAATAATATTTGGAAACACTAAAAACTTTAAAAAAACTGACTTCCGTCGCAACAAGTGAGGACAATTTTGCATTTTTATTTTTATTAATTTTCTTAAAAAGTACTACTACTCCGATTTTGATAAAATTTGAATGGGACCAATTCAAAAGCATACCCTATCGAATAAATAAAGAATCAGAAAAAAAAAACAATCTGCGAAGATATCGCGTAACACGCACAGAAATAAACATACAACCCATTTGAGAACCACCTTTTTTTTGGAACTCGGTTGAAACGGAAATTTATCATGGCCAAGAAGTAGCGTATCTTAGTTAAGGAGTGACAGTCGACCTACTTAAGATGTAAAAAGTTGATTGATTGTCCATACAAAGTGATCTTAGACTAACTGCTAAAATAACTTTTATATTTTTAAACATTTAATTTTTGAAAAGAGTCGTCAATAAGGGAACCCTACTTTACACGTGGTCCGACATGCACTTAGCCAATTTTCAGTTTTTTTTTCCTTTTTAACCCCTGACTCAAAAAGATGGGTGTTTAACGTGTGTATCTGTGTGCCTGTCTGTGGCATCGTAGCTCCCAAACGGACGAACCGATTTTGATTGTTATTTTTTTTATTTAAAATGTGATTCTTATCGCATAACTACTATAAAATTTGTTTGATAGATTTTTAGAGTTTTGCCAGACATACCTCATATGGCACAAAGTGTAGTCTATTACAAAAAAATGAAAACATTATATGCGTTGTTGTTAAGAACAAAGTATGTTTTTAATTATTTTTTATTGGAGGTTCCCTTGAAATTTTTACTTATAAAATCTAAAAAAAAGACCTAGCAAATCAATTTAAAGATCTATTTGTAAAACTCTATCAGAATCTATCCGACAATTTTCCTGTAAGTTGAGGATACGGACACACTTTTTTCAACACACACTTTTTACTTTTGTGTCTAAGTGTTAAATCCTTTTACCACCGTCGCAGAATTTTTTATGCCATCGCCGACTACGTCAGGTCTCAAAGTACCGGTATATGATTTGGCTTAAAAATAAAACTTTATATATGTATCAAATTTATTGTACTTTTTTAACAAAACAAGTATAATTATATTAAAAAATATTTAAAAAAACAACTTTTAATTTATTAACATTGGGTTTGAATTACTTAACAGTTATTTTTTTAAATTATTTTACTACAATTAACTTTTTGACCCGTACATTGAGGGAAATACCAGTTGAGATTGAAAATACCTTAATAAATTATACAACAATAGCAACAAAAAAAAAAATTATGAATTATTAACTAAAAAATATCCACGGTTGTCACTGTTATAAAAAAAAATACAAAATATTACTTAAAAATCGCCGTTAAAAAGTTTTTGTAGCCTCCCATGTGCGATTTTGTCCTTTTTTTGGGACACTCGCACAGGAACAAAAGTATAGAAAATAAAATTTTCTATTTTTGGCTGATACGGTCATGGAGTTTATCAATAGGAGAGACCTCTAATATCCCATCCTCTAGTATCCCCTGCTCAAGGGTAACCTAGACTATTACAGTCAACATTATTTTCGTAAGGGTCTACTACGGTGACATTCTAAGTGGTACTAACTCATAATAACTACGAGTCCTGCGTACGACCATGATACGAGCTATACTATTTGTTACACCTCATTTAAAATGCTATCAAATTTTTACAATAAACTACAGATATTAATAAGCTATTGCATAGCTTTTATCGCGGGCTTTGAGCGCGGCGACCGAATCAAGAAATTCCGTAACGAAAATAAAACCTAACACCTCCCCCTCCGCCTACCATGAAGCTCGACCGAGCGTAACGTAACGTTACCGCGTTCTAATAACTTACAGTGCCATTTATTAGTGATTTTCGGTACTAAAAGGACTTAGTCAATTTTACTGGTGTAACTTTCTTAGTGTTAATTTATTACATAAACATCCCGCGCCCCAAGGACTATGACTGGTAGGACTGGTAAATACTGCATAAATAAAAAATAAATAAATAATTATAATTGCATAATTTGATAAAAAATGCTATGCAATAGCTTTACCGCGGCAGTCCCCGAATGCCACACGGTTTTTTTTTTATAACTTTACTTTATTTAAAGCTTTCATCACTGCTCCTACGAACCTTTTAGTCTTAATTTTAATTTGCACGTTTCTCTCCGAACCGCAGACTTTCTGATAACTTGAGCTCGTCGGCGAGATGAGACGCGACCACGGCCTCGCAACGGAGCCTTATTATATCAAACGACACGACAACTACATCAAATCTACAGATACATAAAAGCCGTTAACTGTGGCCTCTATTTGACAACTACACAATTTTCCCCAAGAGACCCATCGTCAATTCTCAAAATAATTTTTGAACTGTTCATACAAATCGATCGGCTGATTCACCAATTACGTGCATTTTTGTATGAATAGTGGAGAGCGTCGGTGGCGTAACGGCTATGGCCGCCACCTCCTGTCCGCAACGTAGTGGTTTGAAACCTGCCACGTACCTTTGTGTTTTCAAATTTAGATTTCATTTGTACGTTTATCTGACGCTCTTAAGGTGAAAAAAAAAATTCGTTATGAAACCTACAAACGCCTGCGAAGAAACTTGAAGGTTGTGTGTGAAGTCGACCAACCCGCACCGAGCCCGCGTGATCGACTAAGGCCGATTGCCCTAATTCAGGGTAGGTTCGAGCCCCACGGTGGGGAAGTATATGAGCTGATATAATGATTATGAGTGGAGAGTCCACAATTTTTTGTTTAATTTACTATGACACCCTTAGGAAAAGTTGTTATGTATGATAAGTAGAAGCCGCCGATAAAAGTTGTTATGTATGATAAGTAGAAGCCGCCGATAAAAGTTGTTATGTATGATAAATAGAAGCCGCCGATAAAAGTTGTTATGTATGATAAGTAGAAGCCGCCGATAAAAGTTGTTATGTATGATAAATAGAAGCCGCCGATAAAAGTTGTTATGTATGATAAGTAGAAGCCGCCGATAAAAGTTGTTATGTATGATAAATAGAAGCCGCCGATAAAAGTTGTTATGTATGATAAGTAGAAGCCGCCGATAAAAGTTGTTATGTATGATAAGTAGAAGCCGCCGATAAAAGTTGTTATGTATGATAAATAGAAGCCGCCGATAAAAGTGAACATTTTAGAAATGATTTGTCGAAATGACTTCGATCCTTACAAATATTACAAACGCGAAATTGTGTATGAGATTTGTATGGATGTTTGTTACTCTTTCACGCCACAACAGATAAACGGATCTGGATGAACTTGGTAGGTAGACAGATTAGGACCTGGATTAACATAGGCTCCTTTTTTTCACGCTCGCGAGCTGCTTTCGGCTCGCGCACTGCGCATCCTCGAAGACAGTCATAGAAACTATGTTGCCGCTGGCAAAAGCTAGTTAAACATAATGATAATAGACTATCTGACTAAGGGTGCCCTGAGCCAAAACACAATAGCTCAAAATATCGTCAATGTAACAAATCGCGAAATAACCTCTAAAATTAACTAATGTCAATCGTGTACTCACATAAAAACTCTAAATCACATAGCACCTATAAATTAAATGCATTAAAAGTTAGCCGCGGGCTAATACTACCACTTTTAGCTAGTTTCCATCATATTATCTAAGTCCTGCCGCCAAACATCAATGTTAACAGCATTGATGTATTCCGGCATGAAAATAACATAGCCAGTTCCCTATTACGTTGGGGAATCTTGGTGAAAACCTACAACGCGCTATTAAAGTTTCTTTGCCGCAGCCATATGGTTAAATCTACCATTTGATTTAAAGGCTAGCCCGTTGATTAAATGGCCACATTTAATTGAATGACTAAAGGACAACTGGCCAAGTCGTTGAATGTAACGTTCAACGACTATGCTGAACATCATTTAGCCAAGACATCGAACATAGAACCTCCTCCTTTTTTTAAGTCAGTTAAAAACCGATGATTTCTTCTTCTGAGATGCATTCTGCTACCTTACTTCGCGAGGCTCTTTGACTGTATAATCAATCAAACCTGGCCGAACCTAATAGCGCTCACTTCGCTCGCTCATTGAATTTTTTTTAAACTTATTTTTGCCAACTCCTTTTTCGTTGTATGGGATTTTACGTCTGTCATGTTCAAAGGGCTAGCTTACAATTAGCTAACTAGTTGAACTTTTAGTGACGCTTTTTCAATCAACTTTCGGCCTAGTCATTTGCCAGGCAGTTACTTGATGGCTAATTTAACCGATTGGCTGCGACATATACAACTACCAACCATCAACGGTTGGTCCACGGCCGGACCCCAGGCTCACCACCTCACCTGGCGGAGATATCTCCTATAGCTCTCAACAAGTAGGAACACACCGTCTCTCAAAATACAAAAATAGGATTTCGGACTGCACCCAATTTTCCCCAAACTGAAAAATATAACTTATTTTCTAATTCCATAAGTATTAGCATCGATACATTCGCATTTCCACTAAAAATCATGATTATATCTAGTCAGTACGAGTATCTTATCGTACACCCCGAACAGGCCTAGAGCGCCATATTTCATCGCGTTGCGGAATAGCCGCCATCGCTCATGGCGCGTTTAATGCCAGTGTTGCCAGTCTCTTAGTGTTGCCAGGCTCGTAATGTTGCCAGTGTCACCGTGACGGGTCTTTACTGGCGTTTTAGCTAAATTAACAGTAAACAGCCTTTGCTAAGGAAAACAGAACTAACTATGATTGAGAGTGTAATTTAATTTTTTATTGGTGTCTTAAAAGTATGTGTGAGCCATATGGCTAACCTATAAGCTGTACGTTGAACTCCCCACGGAAAATATACCTTCTCCCTAGAGCGTCTAACATTTTTCATTTTTCGTATAGGAAGCGTACCAAAATATGGAAAATTTTAGATATTTTAACCTTTCAAGCACCATATATTAGTAAATACTCCCTCAGGCACCGCCGCCCCGTGCGCGCCTACCCTTCATTGATACGTATCTATGCACCGTAAGGGCTGAAAGTGGCGTGCACCCTTCCGGAGCCAATAGGTTCCGTTAGGCCCCGAGCGGGTTAGCATTTACCTCGGAGCCATTAGGTTCCGTTAGGGCCTGACAGGTTTAATAGTGTTGTGGGTGACGAATATTTGGAAAACAGCCTAAGCGACATTTTTGGGAAAACCATTTTTATAGGAGGTACCTGTGGCAGCAACTGCAGTAACCCGCCACTGAAAATTAACACAAGCGACGAGAGAACAAAAGAAATACGACACCTAAAACGCGCTATTAGAATTTCTTCAGCGCTGAGTATATAAACAGATACCAAACATTAGCGATTGGTCCACGGCCGGACTCCAGGCATACCACCTCGCCTGGCGGAGATTTCTCCCTTTGCTCTCGTCGAGTAGGAACGCACCGTTCCTATCACGTCGGGGTCACCAATTTAGGATAATTTATACATCACTCCCCTCCGAGACCGGAGGTCGATCCAATGAGAGCTGGCAGTCTAAGATCGCGGATGCTGTCGACCTCGTTGAGTCGGGTCGATTTGCAGTGTGCCAGGTCGATGTCCACGGTGAGTCGGGATGAAGGCTGGCGTCAGGCGTCATGGCAAGGGAAGCAAGGTGATGAGCGCAGAGTTAGCGTGTGGCTGCCGACAACTTGCTGGTGCCTGAAGGTGAAGGTAGCAGGCCAGGAAACTCGACGTCTCGGGTTGCGATGGTCCTGATTTAACTTCAGTGCGATGTGACTGCTGTGTGCTGCTGAGGCTTGCTTCACCGGCTGGAGGCTTGATGATGGAGTATCACGTCGGGGTCACCAATTTAGGAACGGTGCGTTCCTACTCGATGAGAGCAAAGGGAGATATCTCCGCCAGGCGAGGTGGTATGCCTGGGGTCCGGCCGTGGACCAATCGTTAATGATTGGTATATGTATATATATTCAGCGCTGAAGAAATTCTAATAGCGCATTCTAGGTGTCGTATTTCTTTTGTTCTCTCGTCGCTTGTGTTAATGTCCAGTGGCGGGTTACTGCAGTTGCCGCCACATCCCGTTAACAATTTAAAAATGTAAAACGGCCAATTGCGAGTCAAACTCGCGCACTAAGGGATCCGTACCAAAATCGTATTTTAATTTACCATCTTTAAATATAGGTAAAAGGGAACTAATTTCTGTTGTCTTATTACTGCGTAAAGTAACTATGTAAAAGATACTACTAGATCCCACTAGGTGCCGCTAGTTTTTAAACATTCGGACATTGAAAATTTCGCTTTTCCTGTCAGATTGGAAGGTCTTTAAATTTTCTCATGGATTTGGAGCCAAAATATGATTGCTCCAAATTTCGTCAATAAAATAAATCGCGAAGCTACCTCTGTGATTGCTCTTATGTCAATCGTGTACTCGCTTAACAATTCGTATACACATAAAACCTAAAATAGAATAAGATTCGAAGGTAGCCGAGGGCTAATACTTCCATTTTTAGCCAGCTACCACCATATCGTCTAAGTCTTGCCGCCAAACATCAATACATCCAGCCGGAATACAAAAATCTTAACAGCATTTGATGTATTCCAGCTGGAAGATTAGATAGTCAGTTCCTCATTGCATTGAGGAATCTTGGTAAGCCCGCTTCCATCTTCGGCATCATCGTCACTTATCATCAGGTGAAATGATGTCAAGGGCTTACCAATTAATTATAGATAATAATATACAGATCTCATATGTACATGACCATCGTTCATATTGAAAAAACTCTAATACTAGTTAGACATACTAAAACCAAAGTATATGTATATATTAGTACTAACATACAGTATGAACACTCCCTGCCGCTCTCTAGATTGCGACCTCACCCCCACGTCACCCAGATTGATATAGATTGGTTACAGGTTAGTTGTCGAACGTATAGGATTTCGCCGCCATTTTGTTTATTCCATCATTCGTTTTTTGAAATGTCATTTCTGGCGCGTTGTATGAAGCGTCCAGAGTGTGCTAAAACTAACAAAATAAATAAACAGAATCATTTATTAATTATGCAAACATACAAAAATTTACAGGAGCAGTTTTAAATCACAAAATTCAAAAACTAACAAAATTAATCTGAATAGTCAAAGTTGTGGCAAAATATCTTCTTCTTAGCAGATATAGATCTCTTCCTGGACTTGTCGCCGTCATCTTCATCTTCATCCGAATCCGATTACACATTGTTGAAGAATCTACGAGAAGTGAGCGTGCCTATAGGACCGGGACCTACCTGGAGAGTAGGTAGTGGTCTCTTTCACGAGGCACTCACCTTGCAGAGTACCAGGACAAGCGTCTTGGCGGTAAGACCTACTGCAGTGTGCCCTTGGCCTCGCCTCACGGCGTTGGCAGGAGTAGCGGCCCTCACTATATGACCTAGCTGTCGGTGAGTGGGGACGCTATATCATAAACCTGGTAGTTAAGCGTATCTGGTAGATGTACGAGAGGGCATCTTGAAGATTCTACTGTTGTAAATTCATTTATTGCGCACAATCAGCTTTCCGAATCTTCAAATGGCCGTAAACTTTAAAGTGCTATGCAGACATAACGCCTATTAAATTTTTCAAAACTTTTTGGATTGCTTATTTTTTGCCTTTTGATGAGCTCGCGCATATCTATCAATCGACACAATCTATGAGCAAATAATGAAACCAATATGTATGCGAACATATGCATATTTTACACTTTACTCACAAGAGTGCATTCTCGTGTGGTGGATTTTACACTTTAGTCACAAGAGTGCATTCTCGTGTGGTGGATTTTACACTTTAGTCACAAGTGTCTCGTGTGGTGGATTTTACACTTTAGTCACAAGAGTGCATTCTCGTGTGGTGGATTTTACACTTTAGCCACAAGAGTGCATTCTCGTGTGGTGAATTTTAGACTTTAGTCACAAGAGTGCATTCTCGTGTGGTGGATTTTACACTTTAGCCACAAGAGTGCATTTTCGTGTGGTGGATTTTACACTTTAGCCACAAGAGTGCATTCTCGTGTGGTGGATTTTACACTTTAGCCACAAGAGTGCATTCTCGTGTGGTGGATTTTACACTTTAGCCACAAGAGTGCATTCTCGTGTGGTGGATTTTACACTTTAGTCACAAGTGTCTCGTGTGGTGGATTTTACACTTTAGTCACAAGAGTGCATTCTCGTGTGGTGGATTTTACACTTTAGCCACAAGAGTGCATTCTCGTGTGGTGAATTTTACACTTTAGCCACAAGAGTGCATTCTCGTGTGGTGGATTTTACACTTTAGCCACAAGAGTGCATTCTCGTGTGGTGGATTTTACACTTTAGCCACAAGAGTGCATTCTCGTGTGGTGGATTTTACACTTTAGTCACAAGAGTGCATTCTCGTGTGGTGGATTTTACACTTTAGACACAAGAGTGCATTCTCGTGTGGTGGATTTTACACTTTAGCCACAAGAGTGCATTCTCGTGTGGTGGATTTTACACTTTAGCCACAAGAGTGCATTCTCGTGTGGTGGATTTTACACTTTAGCCACAAGAGTGCATTCTCGTGTGGTGGATTTTACACTTTAGTCACAAGAGTGCATTCTCGTGTGGTGGATTTTACACTTTAGCCACAAGAGTGCATTCTCGTGTGGTGGATTTTACACTTTAGCCACAAGAGTGCATTCTCGTGTGGTGGATTTTACACTTTAGCCACAAGAGTGCATTCTCTTGTGGTGGATTTCGCCCCTTATTAATTATTCGATTCCAACCATTCATGTCCCAATCGATAGCTCATTATTTTTCCCCGAGGTATTATTTAACATTCCAAAAAGTTCCATACTTTACGAATTATAGCACTCTCACGGAATACTCCACCCTACAAAAGTGAGCTAAAAATATTTTCAATATAAAAAAACCGTTTTGGTATGGAACCCTCAAAACTTATACTTCTGTAGCTACAAAGTAAAGATTAGTATTTAAACACAAATAAAATAAAACTTTTTGTTAAATAAAAGAATCCCAATTGCCATCAAAATTACTAGTTGCACAGTTAAATACAGATTTACCTCAAAATATAGTCAATGAATCAATTTAGGTACGTGGCGCACCTCTTCCTACAAGTATAGTTAGCGTTTATCTGGTTTTAGCAAAACTGTTTTATTATTTCATAAGTCAGATCCGCCACCCAGGAGGGGGGAGCAGGCCCCTGGCACACCCTGGACACTTCATACAACGGGCCAGAAATGGGGGGGGGGGTGAGGTCGCAATCTAGAGAGCGGCAGGGAGTGTCCATACTTTACGTTAGTACTAATATATATACTTTGCTCCTGGACAGTATATTCAATCAAACCTAACCGAACCTATTACCGCTCGCTTCACTCGCTCAACTCTAGTCCAGTTGAGAAGAATAGATAACTTGATGTGCAATCAGTATTTTTGATATGATTGTCATAAATAAATTATGAAAGTAAATTGATGATTGTTTGATGAGCAACTAAAAATATTCCCAAACTAAATCCAAAACAGTCGACTAAACTGCGATTACGTTCGCGATTGTATAGTGAGTAGGTATACTTTACATCTTATCAGCGAATCCCTCTCACCTGATGTCGTGAATGATTGAGTTGTGAATAGACGAAGCAATCCCAGTAAAGCCCATTCATTCGCGCCGGGAGAACCCGGAGGGGGGAGTGATGGATAGGGCTCAATCAAGAGGGCTTTTCGGTAATAATAGAATTGCAAGATAGTACCTCTATAATTAAGAAAAGAGGTACTTTGGACAGTTTCTGAAATTGTGATGAGACCGTTCATATGCTTTGGAGCAATGGATATTGATTGAGGTGAAGCAACTTTGAGAATTATTTGTTACTAGCATTTTCCCGCGGCTTTATCCGCGTGGACATCGTTTTAATGACTGTATTTAAGGGTGATTAGTAAAATATGTCGTTTCCCACCTACTCAACCATCTCTGTGCAAAAAATCACAACGATCGAGTATTTTTTCAGTTCCCTCAGGAAGTGCATCAGATTATGCTCTTTTCCCGGGATAAAAAGTAGCCTTTGTCCTTCCCCGTGACACAGGCTACCTGCATGCCAAATTTTATAAAAAAACTGGTTAAGGCGTTGAAGCGTGAAAAGGTAACAAATGAACAAACAAACACATTTTCACATTTATAATATTAGTAAGGATGTATCCCGTCGGAGATTTTCCAGTTATTACCAACCTGGCCTCCACGAACCCTGAACATCCATGAACCATCTCCGTTGCGTAATGGTTCAGTCCATTAGCTTCACATCAGGAGGTCGCGGGTTCGATTCCCGGCGGAGTCTATCTTTGTAAGAAACGGATTGGTTGGTGGAAGGGAATTTTACAAGCCCATCTGGCCAGCTATCACCATCTTATCTAAGTCTTGCCGCCAAACATCAATGTTAACAGCATGAATGTGTTCCGGCTTGAAGATAAGATAGTCAGTTACCCATTGCGTTGGGGATTCTTGGTAAGCCCGCATCCATCTTAGGCATCATCGTCACTTACTATCAGGTGAGATGATGAAGGTTAAAAGTTTACCAATTAAAGATTTAAAAAAACTTTAGGAGAAGTGGACGTTACCCAATACAGCTTGCGTGTTCTAGTTAAGAGCGGGTATAAAGCAAAGTTAATATTTTATGAAGGTTTTTTTCTGAATTATGTATAGTTGATAAATTCTTAAAAAAAAACATATGATAAAAGACTATCTGACTGAGGTCTGACATAATGCAAACACGATTGCTTATAATTTCCTCGATAAAAAAATCGCGACATTATGTCATCTAAAATCACATTAATGTCAACTATGTATTCACATAATTCTTATAAAATTCGTATACACATAAAACCTAAAAAAAACACGTTGAAGGATACTTCAACTTTTTTTTTTCGAGTTATTCAATGGGATCTCTTTTTGTGGCTCCTGCTGTGTTTCAAGCGAAATGGAAAGTTAAAAATCATGCGAGGAGGGTGAGGAGGACAAACAACTTGTTTCATACGCCCTCTTAAGTGACCTTTGTTGTTTGTGTGTTTTATTATGCTTTTATCTATTTTTAAATCATTTCTCGAATCATTTATTTATTATCTGTAATGGGAGCGCTTATAAATGATTACAAAGAGTTTCTGTACATCTCCAGAGAGTTTCTTGTCACGGAAATGAACCCATGTTAAGAATGCCGCACGGCATACTTCTTCTCAAAATAATGTTGCTGTAGTGAGAAAAAGACAAATTATACTGTAATTTTAATGGTAATTTTACTGAAATTATTATGTAATTCGTAATGGTTCACATTAAGTAGACTTTGGAAAGTTTATTTTTTCTGTGGGAACGAAAGAACTTTAGATTGTTTCAGAGATTTTCCTGTAATACAAGTATACTGTGTTTTTTTCAAGAATTTAGGTCTAGAAGTTTCTAAGGTTAAAAAACTTAAAAAAATATCTGAAAAATAACTTACTCATGTTGTAAACGGGAAAGTTTGTAAGAATGTATGGATGTATGTTTGTTACTCTTTCACGCAAAAACTACTGAGCGGATCTGGCTGAAATTTGGTAGGTAGACAGATTAAGATCCGGATTAACACATAGGCTACTTTTTTCCACGCTCGCGAACTACTTGTGGCTCGCGCACTGCGCACCCTCGAACACTCATGGAAACGTTGTCCCATCGGGTGAAGCCGCGGGAAACAGCTAGTAAAAAATATATACTTGAGATTCTCACAACAAATCCTTTTATATGATATGTCACACGATATTGTTTACAGAACATTTTTAATTTTTTTTTAATTAATCCCCTAAAACTGGCCCCATGTTTAAAATTATTTTTTACGTTATAATATGTCCGTCTTTGGATCACCGACTTACATTATGTGTACCTTTTAACTATATCAGTCCAGCAGTTTCTGAGCATATTGGCTGTGACAGACGGATGGACGGACAGTCAGACACACGAGTGATCCTATAATGGTTCTTTTTTTACCTTTTGAGGAAAGGAACCCTGAAAACTGGCCCATTGTGAGTCGGACTCGCGCTCCTAGTCCCGTTGGTCACTTTTTGGGTGTCATCATCATCATCATATCAGCCGAAGGTCGACCACTGCTGGACATAGGCCTCCCCCAAGGATTTCCACAACCATCCAGCGGTTTCCCGCGACCTTCACCAGGTCATCGTTCCACCGAGTGGAAGGCCTGCCTACACTACGTTTTCCGGTGCGTAGTCGCCATTCAAGAACTTAACTGCCCTAACGGCCATCTGTTCTACGAGCAATGAGCTATGTCGGTTACTTTGGTTCTCCTACAGATCTCGTCGTTTCTGATTCGATCACGCAGAGAAACTCCGAGCATAGCACGCTCCATTGCCCTTTGTATGACCTTGAGCCTTCTTATGAGGCCCATAGTAAGCAACCATGTCTCAGTTCCGTATGTCACACTGGCAACACACACTGGTCGAAGACCTTAATCTTAAGACACTGCGGTATCTTAGACGTAAAGATATTGAGAAACCTTTGGGTGTACAGAACCCTAATATTATAGTGTAATTTTCATACTTTTTTTTCTTTATACAAGGATATTTCTTTAGGGTATTCCCCTTACATTATTCCGATTCTCCGCCACTCCGTGAAAGGACAACGCCTCTTTGTAAGATATTGAATCTCGTTGATTGAATGTAGGTACCAGGTGAGCAGCACTGAAAGAAGATTGGAGAGGTGTTGTTTGCCACTCCGTAAAAAGTGAACCGGAAAAACAGGAGGAGAATACCAGCTGCCACTTGTACCCTCGTAATTTAGGGGTTCGTTGTTCGTTTCCTTGCTGGCATTGTTCAGTTTTTATGGACCCCAATTAATATTTAAAAACCATATCGAGGAAGAGTTTTTGCGATGATTATCCACTTATACCCGAAATTTCAAGTGATTTGTTATATTTTATAATAAATGTGATTTAACCTTGTTTGGTCTACGATGACGTCACTGTCAGCATTACACAATTGGCTTTGTTTAGATTTTTTACAAGGCACTTAAATAATAAACATATTATTTAGAGACAAATGATTTTAAACGGGAAACACATACTTCATAACTTAATTTTGTTCATAATCGTCAGTTGAAATTAATAATGGGGCCCTTTTTTTCATGGCGTTTGGAGCTGTGACGTCATCACAAATATTTAACATTTTAACATTTGATGAACAATGAAAAATAACTGGTGAATAAAAAGAAGAAAAAAAATTATCATTAGAAAGAAAGAAAGAAAGAAGAAAGAAAGAAAGAAAGAAAGAAAGAAAGAAATAAAGTTTATTCGGCAAAAAATAAATAGAAAAATAATTACAATATTAGGTACTTAATTGAAATAAACTTTAAGATTAAAACTAAAAACTAAAATTAAATTTTATGCCGAATAGGTCCAAGACTCAGCATGGTGCTGTGGTTTTATTATCTAAAACCATCATTAGTTCCTAAAATTTGTATATTTTCCCCAAAAAAATATTTAATTCTTTAAAAAATGCCAATTCTGTAAGCTAAATTTCATATTGTGATTTTACTAACAGTACAGACTTAAAACTAGAAGTTTAACTGAATCTAGCGTCGAATAATAAGTAATGGTTACCTATCAGTGAAGTATTTGTGTGTAATTTTAAATGGGCCAGGCACAAAGCACGTAGAACAGACAGTCCCAATGGACAGTAGAGTTCTCGAGTGGCGACCGCGCATCGATAGACCTAGCGTAGAAATGCTCGGTGAACCGACTACCTGGTGAAGCTCGCGGAAAGCCGCGGATGCGGGCAGCGCAGGATCGGTCGTTGTAGAAATCTTCGGGGGAGGTCTTCGTCCTTTGTTACGGCTGATAACAAAATATATTTCATCATTCACTTCACAAAATCATTACAGTTTCTGAATACTTCTTGCAATATTAACTGCTTGCGTCAGAAGTATTCGCATTTATTTAGTAAAATACATTACATAGGTAAGTGATTTGTCATATGATGATATAGATTCATAAAGTAGCCTTCTGTGCCAAGTAATACTAATTATATCAATATTTTTATCGTTTACAACATACTTCAGTTTAATACAACATACATTGATCGGAAGCTTTCATTGGCATATAACGGAAAAGCGCAAAGGTACGGACGCCAGCACATAAATCTAGACACTCGTAATGCGATTCTGATCCTTAAGCATACGACATAGGAACGGTACAAATTCCAAATTGTCTAGCTTGATGTGCTGTTCTCTGTAACTACCGATTTCTGACCGTGGTACCTTGGATAAATTGTTCAGTATGATGAGTAGGAGCCCCAGTTGACGGATCCTACACCAATTTTGTTACAACCTGTATCTGGTGTTTTATTTTCAAATTATTTTAAATCCGCAATTACATAGTAGATAAGTCTTTGGTATCATCTCATCTGATGCAGGTAAATAACGATGATTCCGAAGATGGAAGCGGGTTTACCAAGATTCCCCAATGCAACGGGAAACTGGCTATCTAATCTTCAAGCCGGAACACATCGTCAATGCTGCTAACATCAATGATGAGATGGTGATAGCTAGGCAGGTGGGCTTGGAACATTTACGTTAACCAAACCGAATCTTTCAAAGTTAGCAGGGAATTGAAAATGCGACCTCCTGACGTGAAGCTTATGGACAAAACATTACGCCACGGTGGCGGATTTTATCTTCTGAGTAACTACTCAGAACTCGTAACTACTCGTAACTACGAGTAAGGTCAACACTTAGCTATTAAAATTAGTCTAATGCATTTAAGAGAATCGTTTTGTGCTACAAACTGTTACAATTTTTTACGGAAAACGATACGAATATTCCTCATCATTTCCGCCTAACATCAGACCACTCAAACACGTCAGGACTACTAACGACCACTGTAAGTACCATAAATACTTCACTTCAAGGCACATCTGCAAAAAAATCCCACCTGTGTCGCCTCGACCTTCATTTGTTTGGTGGGGGAGTGCAGGCAGGGTGTTAAGGGAAGGGAAGGGGGGTGGCTAATGATAATCATTAGTATGCCATCCCCTCCCAGGCGGGCAGTAAATAAAAATTTGCAATCGTTCCCGCCAGATGTTACGATCCATTAAGCCGCCGTGAGGAGAGTCGATTTATTACGCTTATTGTTGACATACGGGGCGGCGTTGTGTGATGATCCGCGGCGTTGTGTGATGGCCTGCGTTTAATGTGATGATCCGCGACGTTGTGTGATGATTCGCGGCGTTGTGTGATGATCCGCGGCGTTGTGTGATGATCCGCGGCATTGTGTGATAATCCGCGGCGTTGTGTGATGTTTCGCGACGTTGTGTGATGATCCTTAACGTTGTGTGATGATTAGCGGCGTTTGTGTAATGATGCGCGGCGTTGAATCTGAAAAATGTGATTTAATCAACATATTAATTTTTGTGGAACAGATTGACGTGATCTTTTGCACAGAGGTTGTTGAGGAAATGGGAAGTAACAGAGACTACTAATTGGCATAGCCAAATATAGTTACCGAGAGATCTGAAAAAAAAAAGACATTGCCATGCACGCACACCTTGTAACGGTGCAACGGACTGATCTGACTTTTTGCCCAGAGATAGCTGAGGAGATGAGAAATGATATAGACTATTTAGTTTCATAGCCATAATAAACAGTTCCCAAACTTAATGTCAAACTCGTGAGCCGCTTGCTTGTCGCACACCACACACCCTCAAAGACAGTCATGGAACGGATGTCTACGTAGGCGAAGCCAAGGGCAAAAGCCAGTTTGTAATAATAATAATATTGTATTGTATGTGCCTGGTGCCTCAATAAACTTCTGTTCAATGGAGACCCCCCAATGAATTTTTTTTTGATAGTTTTTTGTTTTTGTTCTAACGATATACATATAAGTGTAAAGCTTGATATGAATATATAAAAAAAAACTGGGACAAATCACACATATGGTCATCTGGCCCCAAAGTAGGATTCCCTATTATTATATTATCCCTACTAATATTATAAATGCGAAAGTAACTCTGTCTGTCTGTCTGTTACGCTTTCACGCAAAAACTACGAAACGGATTCGGCTGAAATTTGGTGGGTAGACAGATTAGGACCTGGATTAAGACAAAGGCTACTTTTTACCACGCTCGCGAGCCGCTTGCGGCTCGCGCACTGCGCACCCTCGAAAAGTCATAGAAACGTGGTCCACGCGGGGGAAACCGCGGGAAACAGCTAGTTCTTTATATAGCAATAATCTTAAAGTAAAACAAAAAACCAGTTAAGTGCGAGTCGTACTCATTCTAAGGGGTCTCAAATTAATTAAAAACAATAATCGGAGAGCCTTGTGTTTGTAATGTGAATAGACATTTTTGTTAAACTTGTTGGAGACACACACGCATTGTAAACTATTGAGTAAAATACTCCAAATAAAACAGAGTCGGACAAAAACTTTTTACGGTGTTACCAGACATGCTTAACTAATCTAACCGTCTGTCCGTCTGTCTGTCTGACTCGGTTTTATCTGAAGTTTTTAACTCAGTCATTAATAAAACAGCTAGCTGGTTTGTAAGACAGATAATTTTACAATTGTATTGTAAACGCGACAGAAACGCCTAAAATTCTCAATCCCGTGTCGTTCACCCACAAATTCGCATCTCATTTGTTTCTTTGTGGCGCTCCCTCTCCATTGCTCCTCTTAATAGACGTCTATTTACCTCCCATACTTACCAAGCAATGAACTGAAAATTCTGTCACATACATGCCTATAAAGATCTCGCTCCATTACACGCTCAACAGCTCACTTGTTTATATCTCCCACAGTGAACGAGCAATGTACTCGGAAATTTCTACACACGTCAGCCAGGCTTTAGCAAAGAGGTTTAATATCCGTTCAGTTATTGCTGTCGTTAGCGACTTCCCAAACAAGGCGCCTTCCAGTTGGCGGGAAATTAGACATTGGCGCTTCCCACGTCGAGTTGATGCGAACAGCTGTGGAACGGCTGAATTGATGGCACCTGTAAGGGCTTTGCTTGATAACAGAGATGATTGTATAGATAAGCTAATATTTCAAGCGGTAATTTAATCCTGATAATGAATAGGTGTCGAGATTTTTAAGATTTTTTGGAAGTGAAAACTTCTTTAGGCGCGTTGGGCACCAGGAACAAAACTTATAAAACTGTTTTTGAGATGAGAAAGAACCATTAAACATAAAAGAGTATCTAACCAAAATAATATCTATGGTCGATTTAATTAAGAGTTTTAATATATATATAAGGTGTAACAAAATCAGATGAAACTATTTAAAATGGTGCTTCTACAGATGAAACTAAACAAATTTCCCCATGGAATAAATCGCAAAAAAAAAAATTGGCTCTCCTTTACTAACTCGATCAGCTGATCAGCCAACTTACTATGGAAAGTTCAATTTTTTTTTTGAGATTTGACTAATGGGTTTCATGGGGCAAGTTGTTCAGTTTCATGGGTAGAAGCACCAGTTAAAATAGTTTCAGCTAATTTTGTTAGACCTTATATATCATAGAGACGTATTCTTTTAAAATAATGAGCTTATAGCGTGGAGTGGGCACTCTCCTCAAGCGCGTCGTGCTCTCGTGCGCGCACACTCCTGCGCCCTTTAGGGCGTCTTCGTAACAGCACTTTCGGCGCCTGTAGAGGCATCTTTTCCGTGTTGCTCCAGTGACTGAAGTTGGAGCCACTCAGTTTTTTTAAATTTTTTATTTGAATAAGGCACACCAACGGCATACATATTACACGTTTCCATAACATAGTTAGGTCTTATTCTAATACAAGTGCTTATTATAGGTGTACACAACATCTTATCAGCTCATTTACGTCCCCACCGAGGGGGTCGAGCCTACCCTGAATTAGGGCGATCAGGCCTTAGTCGACCACGCGGGCCCAGTGCGGGTTGGTCGACTTCACACACAACCTTCGAGTGTTCTTCGAGTGGTGATTACTTGGTTGTTATATACTCTATCATATTATCGTTTGATTACATATCCCTTTTTATATGTTTGAGTTACTTGTTGCATCATAGATAATGAATGGCATTCTGAAGAATTAGTTTCGGGTTTCAAAGAAAATCATTGTAGAAAGAAAATGCACAGCCTGTATATTAATAATATAAATTGGGCCCATTTTTGAAAGAAAAAAACATTATAGGAAAAAAACCGGCCAAGTGCGTGTCAGGCCACACGCAATGTAGGGTTCCGTTGTTGCCAATATATTTGTTATAGTGATTTACTTACATTTTAATATACTCTAAAACGCGCTAGCAACATTTATGAGCAAGATAGTGTGTATATATATACGAATTTTTTTGATCGGCTATTGCTCGTCAACATGAAAAGCCTTATCAGCTTTGATAGTTTTCCTTTTAAATTAATTAAATAGACTACTTTCATGAATTTTTTCAAATTTCCAAATACAGCGGTTCAGTTGTTAGGGGATGGGGACACTCGACCCCACCAAATTTAGCACTTTCAAGACAATTTTTTTGGAAACGGAACCCTTAATTATAAAATGGTCGTAGAAGACTCACAACTATTTTTTAAGCTCTAACCAACGATAGCCCACACGACTGGGTTAGACGAGAAAAAAAATCATCCCCACTTTACTTGTTAGAGAGGTACCCTTAAAAAGTTTTTTTTCCAATTTTTTTTACAGTTCTCTCCGCGTTATTATCCCTACTAATATTATAAATGCGAAAGTAACTCTGTCTGTCTGTTACGCTTTCCCGCAAAAACTACTGAACGGATTCGGCTGAAATTTGGTAGGTAGACAGATTAGGACCTGGATTAAGACATAGGCTACTTTTTACCACGCTCGCGAGCCGCTTGCGGCTCGCGCACTGCGCACCCTCAAAAAGTCATAGAAACGTGGTCCACGCGGGTGAAGCCGCGGGAAACAGCTAGTTATATATATTTGCCAAATTTCAGCTCTTAACTACTTACAGTCTATGAGCTAGGCCGCGGACCGACAGATGGACAGACGGACAGATAGACATGACGAAACTATAAGGGTTCCTTCCCTGCCCTAAAAAATAAAAATATTGCCCTAATCCCAACTTCACTCAAATCCGTTTATTTCGTTGGGCGCTACAGCACAGGACGGACTTATTTTTTACAAGCTTTTATTTAACTTGCAATGTATGTACATATTATGTAGTATGTTTGTTCGGGTGAAATCTTGCAAGTTAAATTTGACCCACTTCCGGTTTCCGATTGAGCTGAAATTTTGCATGCATATGTATATCACGTGACAATGCAATATTAAAAGCTTGTTTCTAAAAGTTTTTAGGCTTTTCGAAAATCATCATATGCAACTCAAATAATTAACAGTTCGTCTCACGTAGGAAATTGAAACATTATGCGAATTCCAGCTAATAGTTTTTAGACTTCATTATTGTAAGACAATCGATACCAATGAAAATCTCAACTTCAATCGTTCGCTGCCGCTCGCTCCTCAGTTGCTCGAAAGTAAACAGGGTTCGCTAGATGTTCGTCCTATTTCTCAAGTAAGTTGTTTACAAACACCTGGAACTTTAAATGATCCTTTTGTTTTTATTAACTATCCCACGAACGTACAATTCATGTAAGATAGTTAGATTGATCTGATTTTAACGTCGGTGGCTATCGGTGGTGCAACGGCTAGGGCCGCCGCCTCCTGTCCGGGAGGTCGAGGTTCGAATACTGCCACGTACCAACGTGGTTTCTGATTTAGATTTCATATGTTCGTTTATCCGCCGTCTTACGGTGAAGGAAAAACATCGTGAGGAAACCTGCACACGCCTGCGGAGAAACTCGCAGGTTGTGTATGAAGTCGACCAACCCGCACTGGGCCCGCGTGGTCGTCTTAGGCCCGATCGCCCTAATTCAGGGTAGGCTCGAGCCCCTCGGTGGGGTCGTATATAACCTGATATGATGATTTCGATGATTATTCTACAACCGCCTACGATTAACCGCCTCCGTGGCGAAATAGTTAGTCAATTCGCTTAAAACCGGGAGGTCGCGGGTTTGATTCCCGGCGGGGTCAACTTTGTAAGACTCGGTTTGGTTAGTGGTTAGGGCATTTTCATAGCCCGCCTGGCTCTCTTGATGAGTTCTAGAAAAAATAGCCAGATCCCCATTGCGTTGGGGAATCTTGGTAAGCCCGCTTCCATTTTCAGCATAATCGTCACTTACCATCGGTAAGATGATGCCAAGGGCTTATCAATCCGGTATTTGACTGCTAGCCATTTGAGTCACTTTTTATCAACTGTCAAAAACGACATTTTGTTCGGAAATTGTTCGTGGTACAAACTTGTGACGTCATTGTGTTTGGCGAACTAATTTAGTGATTTTGATAAATATAAAATTGAAATTAGAATAAAAAGTTAAATGAATAAGTTTTTTATGCTTTTGTAGGAGAAATGCTACTTAAAATTAGTGAATATTATTTATTAATTTATTTTAAATACCCTATTAAAAAAAAAGTACATTTGCGACGAAACCCTGCCATATATTCATGAAACACAGTCATCTATTCCGAGTCTCAGCGGACATGCAGCGTATTATTCCATTACCCTGAAAGCCATTTTGAAAACTGTTTGTTATTCCGCTCTTCAGAAATTCAAATACAGAATTATTTAATACGCGTCTCAAATTCTTTCCTAAGGCCACTTTACACTTTTATCTGCGTTCTTACACGATATTTCGTTTCCACTCAATTTATTTCTATGGTGACAACGTCAAAATACTGTCGACCTTAACGCTTGAATGTTAAAGTACAAATTGCGTCTCAACACCAATCACAGCCCCTATATCATAGAGACAATCTCATCTTTAATGCAATTGAATAAAGTTGAATAAATTCGGTTTTAAAATAAAGTTCCATGCATTCGGGTGCCAGCCAAATGTAGTTTTGCTGTCGGTTTAACTTTATTGCCACTGCGTAAAGTTGAATCTTAATAGTCTTGGAATTTTTAAATCTTGTGGAGTTCGGTGTGTTTTAGCAAGTTCGGTTGCGCATGCTTTCATATCTTATTACGACTAGAACAAGGTCGGTTTTTGAGTGGGACGTAACGAAGTTTGTCGAGGACTGAAAATAGTGATGTGGTCAGTTCGATGATAAAATTTTTCATCATTTTTAGGGAGAAAAAGAAATCCTTATAAGATCAATTGGTTCCCCGTCTGTCTGTCTACCTTTCTGATAATACCATTTTTCTTAAAGGGAGCTATGGCTAATGTCATGCTATAGTTACGTATGACTGTCAAAAATGAGTTTTTACATTCATACGTAACTATTAAATTAATCTGTGCTCGTACATTCACAGATAAATTCGTATGAAATAATGCCATTCTCCATGTTGGGTATGAACTAAATTTTAAAGCACTTTTAGATTAGTAAAGCATACTTCATTAATTCTAAATATTGATCATGATAAGGTACACGCGTGAAGGGTGTTCGCACAAGATAAAAGTACCAACATCTACAAAACATTTAAAATAAATACAAGCTATCGATAGTTTTTATCACAGCACTACTTAGCCCTCAAAACCGTTAGTTGCAGAGCTCTGCTCTAGAGAGATCTCTCGGACACTCGCGACATTCGGAAGCTGTCGCGCGCAAATAACTTCATTTCTATACGACTTGTTACTGCAACTCGAGTTAGAACTGCATTTACTGACGGGACTACTCGGCGAAGAATAAAATGTGGAAAACACGATTTTAAAGAGTTTCACGAGTATCCATTTTGGGCTGTGTAAAAACCTCATAAGTACTAATTAACTGCCCAAGTCAGTTTATTTGCAAGTAGGATTTGGGATCTGCTGGCTGATTAGTTTTTAGCCTAGAGTTGACGGATCCTCATTCAGGGGTCACAGATGATATACTTAGTTACCTATCTAAGTTTATATTAATTATAATGTTATGAAAAAGAGATAATAATTTTATAAATATTTTATTAATTTACCGCCTCCGTGGTGTAATGGCTAGTCCATTCGCTTCGCACCAAGTCTCGGGTTCGATTCCCGGTGGGGTCAACTTGTAAGGCTCGGTTTGGTTGGTGGTAGGGCATTTTCTAAGCCCGCCTGGCCAGCTACCACCATCTCATTTAAGTCTTGCCGCCAAATATCAGTGTTAACAACATTGATGTGTTCCGGCTTGAAGATAAGATAGCCAGTTCTTTATTGCATTGGGGAATCTTGGTAAGCCCGCTTCCATCTTCGGCATCATTGTCACTTACCATCAGATGAGATGATGCCAAGGGCTTACCAATTGTGAAAAAAAAAATACAAAATTATACTATTTTATTAAAAATCCGTCACAGCACCTTTTACATCTAGAACACGAACATGAATAATAAATAAATGCTCTAGTTATGGCATCATACTGATCACTAAAAGATCAATTACACCAGTAGCGGCACGCACTAGATCGTTATAGAACTAATAACGCTAGTAGCGGCACGCGCTAGATCGTTACAGAACTAATAACGCTAGTAGCGGCACGCGCTACATTGTTACAGAACTAATTACGCTAGTAGCGGCACGCGCAATATCTTTACAGGACTAATCGCGCTTATTCAGTGCGTTCACCGGATCCTTATAGGACAAGTTATCTTGTAAAAGCACTATATAAGATATTATAAAATCAAATCGCACTTTACTAGACTCTAACAAAATGACTATAGTGCGTACTACTGCTGTAAACTGCGCCCAAAGTCGGTTCTATAAACGTTTATAGAAATTCTATTGGACCTAAAATACACGATCCGAGGATATGCGCAGGACCACATTTTGCTACTTCAGTAGTTACTTCGTAAGTTGAGTGCGCAATTGAGCTGTGCCTACTTTTAAGACGTGGTGGATGGGTGGTAGAGAAGAGGATGTCTGCTGTCCTTCGGCTGTTTTAGGCGTTCGTACCCAACTAACACATTGGTGGAAATTTCAGCTAATATTAGAACTACGAGGAGCATAGCGGTGTTAAAACGAGATCACAAAATAGTCTTTAGTTCTAAAACAGTGACAACAACGCGCTTTACCTCATCTGCAGCTTTAAAATATTTTGTAACACCTGGCTCTAACAAAGGATTAAATATTATAAAATTTTAAATACCCTAAGCTCTCTTACCAAAAAAATATACTAAACACCAAAAAATAAAGTCTAAAATTACAACAGTTCTAGCTGTTTTACTCACAACTGCATTTCAAATTGTATTCAAACACTAAATGTAGTAAATAATCACCAAATCTTAGCGAGCAAATTATTGCACTTTTTCTGCCTAAATAAACTACACAACGAAAAAGGAGCTGGCAAAAATTAGTTTTTTTCTAAAAATATTTTTATGTAACTTATATTCTATGACACGCGGAGTGATGGCACGAATCCAAACACACCACATTTGTCAAGATCATTCACTCACTCACTTACTAACTCACACACACACACACACACACACACACACACACACACACATACACACACGCACACTCACACACTCACACACACACACACACTAACACACACACACACACACACACACACAGAGACAGAGACTAACACACACTCACACTTGAAACACACGCAAGCGCTTAACCTCATCAAATCTTGGAACTATTATATATTGTTTATATTTTACTCCTACTCCACTTATCATCATGTTATATTCTTGTATAGCGAGGGGGAGGCGCCAGTCTCCCACCAACATATCTTTGTACTTCAAATATTTACCGTACCTTGTTATATTGGTGGGAAGAAAATAAAGTATAATTTAGTATTATTAATTATTATTATTAAGATCGCTTAATTGGATTAGGAAATACGAGGCAACAGATGAACACACATACACACTGTAGCAAAACTCTTTACTGCAAAATGAATCTCCTTGTTTCCCATTGCATCTCCTTGCTGTTTGCTCTTTTCAGTTTGGGTTTACATTCACTTTTCGAACTGTTCCGGACAGAAGATTTATTTGTCGCCAAAGAGTCAATTTCTCACCGGTTTACTGTCAAAATTTATTATTTCACATTGCTCTATAACATAATAGAGTTTTTTCCTGTATTTCGGTGCCCTTGCCAGATATTTCAAGGTATGTGTTCTTCTTAATTCCTTCACCGTCCCTATTGTGGCCTGATTCACTAAGTAACTAGTATCTCATCTGTGGCCTGGTGGGATAGTCTTGTTCCGTTACACGTTCTAGGGTCCACCAATATTGCGAGATTCCACCAATGCAGACACCAAGTGCAAGAGGTTTATTGATGGTTTGCACTTAAAACACCTCGAGATGAGACATTCGTGACACTTTCGCCGTACAACACCAATAGTACCCAGTGCCTTCGTAAACTCCTGTGGACTTATTCTACAACTGCGTGTTCAAATAATATCTTAATGATTTATTTTTTCCTGAGCACGAGTTGAAGAAGTTTTAAAAGCGGTTGTCCCTTTTTTTTAAGTTTAAAAGTGTTATGGTGTGATTTCCCATTCTAATTTAAGTGTTTGTTAAGGTTACCGCGCCCCGTACGTACGAGGTTGCCATTGACTCCCAAAGATGATGTAATTCAAATTTTTATTTTAGGTGTAATTTCACATAGGCATGATAATTTCAATTTCGGTCATACAAAACTTTATTACAGTCTAATTTCCTTTTTAAAGATTTGTAATATACTGGCGACGACAAATGTTTCTACATTTACATCTAAATTTTTTAATATATACTTTAGCTACCTGATCTTCTTTTTTCGTTCCTAAAACTTAAACTTTTCGGTTCAAACATTTTCAGAAGGTTTTTCCCAGGCTATTTTATATTATATGCATTCATAGTTGAGGAGTAATAGTCAACCAACTTAAGATGTGCAGTTGGATTTGTAATAATTGAAAACGCTAAACACGTTAAAAAACCGACTTCCATCGCAACAAATTAGTACATTTTTGCATTATTATTTTTGGTTTTTGTTAATTTTCTGATAAAGTACTAAACCGATTATAATCAAATTTATATGAGACCACACGGAAAGCACTAGCTTTCAAATAAAAAAAGAATCATTAAAATTGGTTCACCCAGTCACAAGTTCTGAGGTAACAAACATAAAAAAAAACATACAGAAGAATTGAGAACCTCCTCCTTTTTGGAAGTCGCTTGAAAAGTTTAGCAAAATGTTCTAACACCAATAGCAACAACTACTTTGTTTTTCAAAAAAAAATTACATATTTTTTTTTTAAACTACGGAACCCTACTTAGCTCGTGGTCCGACACGCACATGACCACTTTTTTAATTTATCCCTGTTCAATTTTCAAATTGTTATAATCTTTCTTCTTTAACATCATTATATCAGCACATATAAGTCCCCACCGACGGGCTCGAGCCTACCCTGAATAAGGGCGAAACTTTCTTCATATGAATATTATGACTTAACACCTATACAAAAAGTGTTAAAGGTAAACAATCACACAAAACTTTTTTTACAAGTTTTTATTTAGTTTCACCTGTTCCGGTGTCTGTAATGAAATCTTGTAAGTTAAATTTGACCCACTTCCCTGTTTCCGATTGAGCTGAAATTTTGCATGCATATGTATTTCGTGTGACAATGCAATATTACACTTTAAACTTTCACGATTATTCATAATGACAAATTGAAAACGGCGCTTGACGTGATTTTATTGATGTTGTTTTTACCTCAACGTTTCGACTATGCTTCGATAGCCGTGGTCGCGAGTAGACACGGCTATCGATACATTAAAAGGTTTTATTCAAATATCTTAAGATCGTATTCACAGAATCGTTTCTTATACGAACTTAAAACTTTTACTTCCTAAAAATGAATGGGCGGGTTCTTATAAAACTTTATACCTTTAATACACACAAATAAGTCACGAAATCCTAGTTTGTGGATAACTTACATTTTTCGCAACATTTTAAAAAAATTCGCGATTTCAAGATTACCTAATAGGAAAACCTAAATCACTTTTATTTAGTGCAAAAAATTTTTTTTTTATATAATCTATCCACAAACTGGAATTTAATGATTTGCTTGTTGTATAAAGTTTCATTAGAGTCTGCCCATCCATTTTCAAGAAAGTAATTTTAAGTTTGTACGAGAACGATTTTGTGAATAAGCTCTTAAGGCGACGCATTGGAAACTTTGCTCGCAGGGATCACGACTTTTCTCAGCAATAACAAAACAAATGAAAGTGCTATTTTGGAACTTAATTAATCATTTCAATTGCTTTATTTCGTCAGTTGTTGAAACACGAAAAGTTAACTTTGGTAACAAAAAAACATATCAAAGAAAACTGTTTTAAATTAAAAATTTGCATTCTACAGGCAAACCAGACAGATTTAAACCTCTAAATTTTCTAAGTAGACTAGTCTAAACACACACTACACTAGGCCAGTTGGATTTTTATAAATTAATTATAGCGTTAATCAAATCGAAAAAATATTGAAACAATACAAAATGTGGTTAAATGTGTGGTTAAATGTGTGGTTAAATGTGGTTACTGTTTACACGTAAAGAAAAAACCGACCAAGTGCGATTCAGTACGGCACACATTATGCGTACCGTCATACTAGATGGCGCTAGTTTCTGCATGTTTAAAAAAAAACACGTTTTTTGTATGGAGACCACCCCCCCCCCCCTTTATTTTTACACTTTTTTTAATTTTTAGTAATTTTTGTTATAGCGGCAACAGAAATACATCATCTATGAAAGTTTCAATTGTCTAGCTATCACGGTTCATTAAAAACAGCCTGGTGAAAGACGAACAGCGAAGTCTTAATAATAGGGTCCCGTTTTACCCTTTGGGTACGGAACCCTAAAAACAGAGACAACTGTTCGCCTTAAGGCATTATTGCTTGAGCTCAGTATCTCAGGGTCTTAAACCATCTTCGTGGTGTTCTCATAAATATTCAGTGAGCAGAGCAGTGCAGGCAAACTTGGTGACTACTGTTTGAGTTTAATATTATATCAGCCAAGATACGGTTTCTATATGAGCTGAGTGTAGTGTTGTCTCAAAGCTATGAAGGAGAATGGCCTATTTGCGCCGAGTAATTAGATTTTAGTGTTATAGCTAATTGAGGTCTAGTTTGCAATGTCGTTAATTTTAAAGGTGTTTGGGTTAGAAGGTAACTAGTTTAATTACTTTTATCACCTAATTCAATTCAATTCTTTATTCTTTATTGCGTTATGATATAAAAGAAGAAAACAACATAGAAAAAATGTATTACAATAGGCGGCCTTAGTTCTAGGTAGCGTTTTGTTCCAGGAAACGGAGAACAGCGATGTAATAAGAAAAAACGCAGTGCAATAATGAAAAAAAAAGAAATGATTTACAAAAAAAACAGTAACGTAAAATATTTAATTATGTTAAATAAAACATTAGTTGTGTAAGTATGAAATTGCCGAATAGATTAAAAAAGTATACAAAAGAAAATAATTTTTAGGAAAAATAGTTATTAAAACAAAACTTATTTTCAAAATAGCATTAGACTATTAGAAATTGAATGGAAGTAAACATATGCCCATTGTTTTGATATTTTGAGAGCGCGGTGGCTTTAACCCCATGAAGTCGGGTTTATTCACCTGAAAAAATCGCCTTTATTGAGGCCAAAAATACACATTTTTTACTATAAAGCTTTAGAGTTATCCGCAGCAGTTTATTTGTTACTAATATCATAACCGCATCCGTGACGTAATGGTTAGTCCATTAGATTCACAATAGGAGGTCGTGGGTTCGATTCCCGGTGGGGTCAACTTTGTAAGGCTTCGTTTGGTTGGTAGTAGGGCATTTTCATAGCCCGCCTGGCTAGCTACTACCATCTTATACATGTCTTGCCGCCAAAACATCAGTGTTAACAGCATTGATGTGTTTCGGCTTGTAGATAAGATAGCCATCAGATCCTCATTGCGTTGGGGAATCTTTGTAAGCCCGCTTCCATCTTCGGCAATATCGTCCTTTTTTATCAGGTGAGATGATGTCAAGGGCTTACCAACTGTTAATATACAAAAATTTAAAATATTTACTAGCTTTTATATATCGATAGTATGCGGTCGAAGTATAAACAACGAACAAACAATTTATTTTATTTTTTTATTTAAGTTGATTAAACACATGATCGTCCTGAATTCACCAATTTAACTTCCGCCCCCCCTCCCCACATTAAACTTCCAACAAATTAATTCTGACGTCACCTGTACCCCTAAATACCCCCTACCTGCCGCATAGGCTTACGGCAAATCCCTCCGCAAACTTGGTCCACTCGCAACTTCCCAAGCAATAACCCTAATTTCGCGCCAAATTGAAAACTCAACTTTCCCATCCAACTTGTGAACTTGTGCAATAAAACAGGGCGCGTCTCGCGTCTCTCGTTCGCGTTCGCGTAATAACATCTCAGCGTATACGTAACGTAACTCCTCGGGTAAGAGTTCTGTAATCGCGTGCGTCGGTTTCGAATTACGATGTGAGAGAATTTTTACAGCTTTCTTGACAGGAATACATCTTAACTTTGGTTTCAGAAAGTGCCTGCTGGATATATATTTGGTTGGGCGTCTTAAAATCTTCTAACAGTGACGTTCGCCACCAAATATACAACGTACACCAGTACTGACTTAGCCCCCGTGTGTGTAGCCCTTTCTGTAATTTCTGTATTGATATTGTACAGATCATCATATCAGCTCATATACGTCCCCACCGAGGGGCTCTAGCCTACCCTGAATTAGGGTGAACGGGCCTTAGTCGACCACGCGGGCCCAGTGCGGGTTGGTCGACTTCACACACAACCTGCGAGTTTCTTCGCAGGCGTGTGCAGGTTTCCTCACGATGATTTCCTTTACTGAGCGTCGGATAAGCGTACATATGACATCTAAATTCGAAATCACATTGGTTTGTGGCAGGATTCGTCTCACGACCTCCCGGACAGAAGGCGGAGGCCCTAGCCGTTACGTCACCGACGTAATTTTGTACAGATATATAAAAATATATAGTTACCATTATAAAAAAAAAAATAAGACCCCATACAAAACTAACCATTTTTCTTCGTATAGTCAAAATCAAAATGGTGGAAATAACAGATGAAGTATTAATTCATAGTGTCAATAATGTCCTGCAATCAAAGTCAAACAAAAATTATGCTACAAAACTTATAAAAAAAAAAAAATTTAATCATGGAAGTATGATAGATTTATAATAATTTACAAAAAGCCTAATTACATTTTCAGTTGGTATTAGAACATTTCTTATGAAAAATCTTTATACTTTTTACAAATCCAACCATAAAGTGAGATGTCTTATAACGCATACAAATTTTTAATTTTAAAAAAGTATCGATATTGATGCAATATTTAATATATTAATTAAATTATTAAAACACTTTGTTACAATTATTTTTTTAATAATTTTAAATTCATAAAAAAAATATTGTAGCAAAATTAATAATTTTAAATTTATTAAAAAAATAACTGTAACAAAATGTTTTAATATTTATTTAAATTATATTAAATATTTTTGAATAATTCAAAAAACATATAAATCAAACTAAATCAAAAGATGAAAACGAGCCGTGAATGAATGATTGATAATAAAAATGCGACGTGACGACCTTTATTGAATGGGCCTACCGCACTATACAAACGGTGACAATGGTCTAGTGGGCGCTACCCGCCCCGCAGCCCCCGCACGATTTCCCGTCTTGACGTCCTCCGTTGCACGATTGTATGGATTCTTAGACTGTGGTGCAACTATGAGGGTTCCTGTTGATTTCGGAACCCTTAAAAGAAATCTACATTTGTGATATTCATAGTAATAAGTTGCGTACAACGGACAAGTTTTTACTCGTTTGTGACAAATAAGCGAACCTGTTGAATTTTTGGGTACAATAAAGAGTATTTATTTTATCTTATCTTATCTGTTTTAGGGAAATCTGAAACTAGACGACTCATATTCTTCTTTTGCTTCGGGCTTAATATTATACGAGCACTTTAATATATTATGTGCTCGTATTTTATGAACGCTTTAATAAAACTACCCCCTAGTCCAACCAACTCGCCAGAAAGCAGAAGGTACGTAACAGTATTAAGTCGTAAAAATTCTCAGTTGCTACTCGCGACGGCGCGACTCTATCAAGATTACCCACCGTTCGTATCGCTGACGATCCGGCCCTGGCGCTCTGCCAGCCAAGCTTCAGCCGAGCCGTGGCGAGCTCTGCACCGACTAATGGGCCGGCTACAGATATCCAATTTATTCTTCTTATGAAATTCTAATGTCGCTCCCGTCACTAGCAACTGAAGGCGAATTGTTGCTGTTGGCGGCGTATTCTGTGGAAGGGGTTATGTCCTGCCCCTCGTACATCTATGTACATCTATACAGGGTGTAAAAAAATTGGTGTAGGACACGTTAACTGGGGGTTCTACTCATCATACTGAACAACTTTCCCCAAGGAACCCATAGTCAATTCTCAAAAAAAAATTGGACTCTCCATACTAAAATGCACTAAATTAGTCGATCAGCTGATCGATTTGTATGAAGAGTAAAAAATTCTTTTTGCAATTTCAGCAAAGTTGTAGAACAAAAGTTGTTCAGTATGACGAGTAGAAGCCCCAGTTAACGGGACCTACACAAATTTTGTTACATCCTGTATATGTATTGATTGGAACAGTTGTCTCTGTCTTTATCTTTACGCCAAGAGTAAAGAAAATAAACACACTTTTGCACTTTTTCAAAGTTTCTACGTTTCAATTAAAAACTACAATTAATTTTAAAAAATCCAACTGGCGTATTGAAGTGTGTGTTAAGACTAATCGACTTAAAAAAAATTAGAGACTTGAATCCAGTCTGGTTTGCCTGTACAATGTAAATCTTTCTTTTAAAGGAGATTTCTTCGATATATTTTTTTCTGTTATGAAAGTTAACGAATCATGTTTCTGCAACTGATAGAATGAAGTCATTGTAATGAAGAATCAGGTTACAAAATATCACCTTCATATTATGTTTTGTAATTGCTGAGGAAAATCTGTATCCCTGCAACCAAATTTTTCAATGCTTCAACCGCGACTTAGACGGCTCCCGCCACCGGCGCGGCACCTTTGACAGAGTATTTTGTTATTTATTTACCAGGCAACATGGACCCATGATATGTTAGTTAACATCTTATTGAGTACATTAGTAAAAGAAGAAAAATAAAGAAATTAATTAATATAATAAATCTGCCCAGCGTGTGGGTGAATCAGGGCTGACACCGAGTGCTCCTGCAGCACACTGTCGGGTCTGTCTGCCAGCACCCTCAGGATGGTGTTGTTGCCGCTATTTGTCGGGAGCCGTCAAAGATGCGATTGAATTAGCGAACGAACTTCACGCTAACCTGGTCTGGTTAGTGATATAGCACCTCCAGCCTCTATCTCGCATCATCGGGATCGGCGCAACGGGAGCCGGGTCGTTCTTTTCCCTCTAATATGGTCGAGGGGAGCGAGGGCTGACTCTCGCGTTATACTCGTGACCGAGCGCTATCCGTGTGAACTGGCCTACTCTTGTCAAATGCAATCATCATATCAGCCGAAGGAAGTCCACTGCTGGACATAGGCCTCCCCCAAGGATCTGCCCGCATCCAGCGGCTTCCCGCTACCTTCACTAGGTCATCGGTCCACCGAGTGGGAGGCTTGCCTACACTACGCTTTCCGGTGCGTGGTCGCCACTCGAGAACTTTACTACCCCAACGGCCATCTGTTCTACGAGCAATGTACCCCGCCCACTGCCACTTAAGTTTAGCAGCTAAATAAGCCAGGTTATCCGAATAATTGTGGAAACAAACAAAATTGCATGAATTGCAATAAAAAAAAACTATTTCCAAGTCAGGAAAAATCACATGCATTTATAGAAAAATAATTTCAGGGTATAGTGGGATTACTATAAAAAAAATTAATGTCTTATTTTACCAATTATTTTATTTTGACATTATTAATGAATTAATAATTATGTTCATTTTTAATATTTTTAATGGCAAGGGCCGCTACCTCCTGTCCGGGAGTCATTAGATAGTACTTTATTTAAAAAGACAATCAAAAAGAATGACTAAAAGGCACGATATTTTATACTTTATAAGAATATTTTTGACCTGGCTTCTACTTGCTTTTCAAGCGACTTCCAAAAAGGAGGAGGTTCTCAATTCGTCTGTATGTTTTTTTTTTATGTTTGTTACCTCAGAACTTTTGACTGGGTGAACCGATTTTTATGATTCTTTTTTTTATTTAAAAGCTAGTGTTTTCCGTGTGGTCCCATATAAATTTTATCAAAATCAGTGTAGTAATTTAGTAGAAAATTAACAAAAAACAAAAATAATAATGCAAAAATGTACTAATTTGTTGCAATGGAAGTCGGTTTTTTAACGTGTTTAGCGTTTTCAATTATTATTTTTTATTTTTTTATTAGTCGACTGACCCATTTGTCTAGTGGCAGCGCAGAGGTCGTGGGTTCGATTCTTACCCAAGGAAAATATTCGTGTAAAGAACAGGTTTGTCTTCTCTGGGTCTGGGTGTTGAATATCTATATTTAAACGTATTTAAGTGTGTGTATCAGTCTCTGGTTCCTATAGTACAGGGGAATCCTAGTTTAGGGACAGATGACCGTGTATTATTTGTCCTTAAATAAATTAAATAATAATACAATAAGTGACTCCTGTGAGCTGTAGACTTTTCGAGTTTTTCAAATTTGCAGCAATATTATATTTTTCACGTTTTCAACCCCCATGGCACCGTCGTTCAGAAAAAAATATCCAAAAACAGAATTGAAATTTAATTATTTAACGAACTCGCACACAAAATTTCACGAGAATCTGTGATGAAATGCGACCTGTAAAGGTGAACTGATGACGATACCGTTCTCCCCCCGGCCCCGGGTGGCAGGAAGGCAGCTCTACGACAGCCATTTCATGAAACAGTCAATTCTACGTTACGGCCGCGACATTATACAACACACAGATATTCTCGCGGTAGGTATAACAACCAATACGGAAGCTGTGCCACGTGGCACGTGGGGTGTTATATCAAACTTGGAATTAGGTTGAGATGCGTGTTTGGGAGAGACAGAAAGGTCTTCCGGCCCACATGTCATTAACGTGCGGTCGGTAAAGGTCTGACAGAGATTTCTGAAAAAGTTTCAGGTTGTGTAAACTTTTGAAAACACTTTTTGTAATTTAGGTTGGGTCGTAGTATTAAAATAGTAATCTTATAACTTACTTAAGGGTCGGCACCCCCCAATACTGAGTTTAGTATATATATATATATCACATATATTAGTAGTAACATGTACTTAACAGCGACAGCACATATATTAGTATTAACATGTAGTAACATACAGTATGTCACTCTCTAGATTTCGACCTCATCCCCTTGTCACCCAGATGGATACAGATTGGTTATAGTTTGGTTCTCGAACGTATAGGACTTCGCCGTGATGTTGTTTGCTTCGTCATTTGTTTTTAGAAATGTCATTTCTCGACCGTTGTATGCAGGGTCCGGGCGTGGTTTGGTGTTCCGTGAAAACACGATAGCAAACATTTATGTTTCATGATAATAATTTTCGAAAGACCTGAAAACTTTGAATTACAAGCTTTTATTTGAAAATTTTCAATTATTTCGTATTATTCTCAGCAAACCATTTTCTTAGATACCCACATTGTAGGAGTGCATTAAAAATAACTAGTACGCCATCTTGGGTGCGCCGCCATGTTGGATTTAGAATGACGTTACACAGTTAACCATGCATTGGTATCCAAACTGAACGCGTATACAAAATTTCAGCCCAATCGGTTGAAGATATCCATTGAATTACTACTACTACGTATAGTAGTAATTCAATGAAGAAATCTGCTTCAAAATAGAGCCGCAAAATTTCACCCGAACAAACATACATACATTGCAAGTCAAATAAAAGCTTGTAAAATTGGTGCCAATCGCTAGTCAAATAAAGAAAGTATAACGTTATATATTATATTAAGAAAAAAAGATAAAAAAATATGAGGACTTCAAAAAATGCATGAGAAAAAAAAAACAAATAGCAATATCACGTCAAGTTTGACTTATTTACAAATTGAATAAAATAGATAATATTTCACTGCATTTTATCTTCTTTATGATAACATAAACTTAAAACTTCATCTTTTTGGCTAACGATTTTATTTAGAACCATGAAAGTTGGTTATAGTTTATTTTCGGAACGCCAAAACCAGTTAAGTGGTGCCGACGCTTAAGACTGCGGCTCTTCATACAAACGGCGATAGCGAGTTTCACCTCACAAAATATAACGTTCCTTTTTCGTAGTTGGGTAAAAATAACCGATTTTGACCAATTTTTGATAGGTCGTCAGTCAGGACTATAGCTAGGTTTATCGGTTTTTTTTGACAATTGATAAGTTTAATTTTATTTGTTGTTAAGTGTTTTCATACAAAACTAATTTTGACCATTAAGTGTTAATTTTTTTTAAATAATTTTAAAACGGAACTAGAAAACCTAGCTTTAGTTTTAAATGATAAATCCCTTAAAACATTAGTTGAAATCGGTTAACTTTTAAATGTGGAAATCACTATCGCCGCCGTTTGTATGAAAAGTCTTATTTTCGCCATGGGTTCAAAATCCTCTTAAGTCTAATTTTCGCCATGCGTTCACAATCCTCTTAAGTCTAATTGAAACTTAAAGGTTATAAAGCATTAAATCAGCTATCCCAACTGCACTGGTCTCTTCCCGAACTCGGAAAGGTTGGACCCACAATGTTTTTGGTATGTTTTGGTGGAAAGAAAATTTTCAAGCTGCCTGTGGTATAACTTAACGACTATCTAGTGAAAGCAATCGGCACTACGTACAGTTGTATTGTATTGTACCAAATCAAGTTGTACTGATAAAATATGTGTGATTGCAATGATATATAGTGCCAGTATAAACAGGCCCCGCGTAGGCTATGTCACGCATAGCGTTGCGTGGCCAGCTTATGCTGGCATTTGCTAGCCGTGGGTTCACATGGTTCTAGAGCGTACCTTGTCTGCATGTAATCACGCGAGATAAGTGACTTTAGCCATCCAGACCGACCTCAAAAATTATTGATTGACGTTCCATTAATTTAAACCACCCAGCCATTTTCCCAAATGGCGAAAATAGACAATAAATTGTCAAATTAATAAAACAAATGATTTTACCTTTAACTGCATATACCGCTAGAAGCGGAATTTAATAACGACTTAAGTCCATGAATCAAAAAAGGCACTTTCAACTACATTTATTCACTTTAGAGCATAAGTCGCGTGTTCGCTGCTGTGACCGATGGGTCTTAGTAATACTCAATGTTAGTAGCAAATTATCGGGACCGATGTGTTTCCTAATATTAATATTCCAAGTCGGTCAACAGTTTTGTTTACTTGTGTGTGTATTTCACCAATTCTTTGAGCTTTTAACAGCCTCCGTGGCGTAATGATTAGTCCTTGAGCTTCACATCGGAAGTTAGCCGGTTCGATTCCCCGCGGAGTCTAACTTCGATTGATTGATTGACGAGTCTGAACTCGGTTTGATTGGTAGAAGCCTGCCTGGCTAGCTACCACCATCGTATCTAAGTCTTACTGCAAACATCAATATGTTAAGAGCATTGCGTTGGGGAACCTTGGTAAGCCCGCTTCCATCTTCTAAACCATCATCGTCACTTACCATCAGCTGAGATGATGCCAATAGCCTAACAAATAAGAAGTAAAAAAAGAATTAATTAGTCCAGAAAATTATGCCTTAGTCCCCAGCAGGCTACACATGTGTCTACTCAATAAATTTGCAAAGTTTGTATTCAATTCGGAATGTAGTTTTTGTATTTAAGTGGAACTACGTTTGTATGGAAACTCGAGCCTCCTGGGGTTAAGAATATTACACAAATAAAACAATCAAAATCAGTAACTATAGACTTTATTTACATATTCACATATAATATTTACCCGTAAATCTGTAACATTGAAATAGTATAATAATATAATAATGTAGTAACCTTACAATAATTATTATTATTTTATTTATCATTAATACAAATAACTTGACTATCATTAAGTATCTATCACAACATTCAGTTTCTTGAGATCGCGCGGGGGCGCAGCGGGGCGCGGGGCGATCATAACGGGAGGGTGAGGGGCGGTGACGTCATCAGCGTGGCGCACGCGCAGAGCAGGATCAGTAGCACGTTGCAGGATGTAGCGACACCTGGTGGCAGAGAGGAGCAAGTCAAGAAAAACGCAAAACACGTTAAAAAACCGACTTCCATCGCAACAACTTAGTACATTTTTGCATTATTATTTTTGGTTTTGTTAATTTTCTAATAAAGTACTGCACTGATGGAAGCACTAGCATTCAAATAAAAAAAGAATCATAAAAATCGGTTCACCCAGTCGAAAATTATGAGGTAACACACATAAAAAAAACATACAGACGAATTGAGAACCTCCTCCTTTTTGGAAGTCGCTTGAAAATACTGAACACAATACTATCGGTAGTATCTTTAAAGGTTCCCTACTAGATAACGCGACCCTATTACATAGCCTTTAGATAGTTGTAAGTCATATTCCTCAAGACTAAAACTGAGCTTGTATATTTTTGAAGTGTGTATGTTTGTAAAAATACATATTTACTTGTTCAAGAGAGCCAAAGATGTATTTCCAAGAGCTACAAGAAATTTTTACCGACTAGCATCAGACCATTGTCTCAGAACTACATTATATAGTAAAAACAGTGCATTCATGTGCACAAAAATTTACAACGCAATACCAGACTCATTCAAGGACCTACAAATAACACTGTTTAAGAAAAAAAAAACTGGCTAATTGAAAAAAAAAACTCTATAATGTTAGTGAATCATTCGTCCGACAAAGAATGTGACCATGAGAATTATAAATTTATTTTTTTATAATTTAAATTTTGCATTTTTATTTTAATATTAGCTATCATTATCATATCAGCCGAAAAACGTCCACTTCAGGACAAACGCCTCCACCAAGGATTTCCACGACGACCGGTCCTGTGCTGCCCGCATCCATGGGCTTCCCGCGATCTTCACCAGTATAGACATTAGCTAAACAGAAGAGACTTATTTAAATATCACTGCCTGTAAATATGTACCTGTGTAATTGAAAAATAAATCTTATATTATCCTACCCCGCCTGTCTGTCTGTTTTCCCGACTTCTCGTTAATTTTTTTTTGTTTGAAATAAATATGTATCATTGTTTTAGTCATGTACATAGATTTGATGTTACGGAACCCTCAATGCGCGATTCTAACTTGCGCTTGCCTGGTTTTTCAAAAAGGCTCGGCGCAAATGGGCCGCCGACCACAACCACCGGTGGCCAGCGATAAGCAGTGCACACGCGTGTGGCCGGCCACACGTGTGCGGCGAGTCTCAACAAAATGTATGAAAAAGCGCGTTAACTGCTGGTCGCTGGCCACCGGTGGCTGTGGTCGGTGGCCCGTTTGCGCCGAGTCTAAGGTCAGACATGGTGGGTGAGCTGTGCACCTACCGCCAAGAAAAGTTAGTGCATTAGGGCAGTTACAAGTGTACAGCGTTAGGCATTCTATCTTAAGCTCAAAATACAGGAAACTGTACAAAATAAATACTGTTGCGTACTGCCTATTCACCATTCGCGAGCCGCTGCTTTGCGGCTTTGACCGGCGCAAAACCTTTTCAACCATTTATGCGATATTATGTATTTTAGCAGTGGAGATAAAGTTGTAAATGCCTTAAATCTGAAACTTCGATGTGTTTAGAGCTTCAACTGTCAAGAGTCAGCAGAGCACTGATTAAGTCCCCTGGTGTTGCAAATAGCTGTAAGAAGTGGTGGCCAATTGTTAAGAGGTGGGCCGTCAACCTTTAGTAATATTTTACAAGATTAATTAAAATATTTGGAGGCAGCATTTTCTAACTTATGATTTACTAGCTTTTGACCGCGGCTTCGGCCGCGTGGACATCGTTTTTAAGCTCCAACGCAAAAACAGGGGTGGTATAAGTTTAACGTGTGTATGTGTATCTGTATGTCTGACTGTGGCATAAAAAATGGAGCGATTTTGATGCGGTTTTTTTTCTGAACACTGACGTGATCAAGGTGGTTCTTATCTATAATTTTTGAAAATCTGCTCATCCGTTTGAGGATCATTATTCATAAGCTCTTATCTAGGTAATGAAGGGATGTGGGCACCTTATATAGGTCTGATCTATTCAAAATTTGGTGCCCTGTTACTGTAATAATATTGCAAAACCACGGTAACCATTGTGATGGCGGGAACACCATCCACCATCCCTGTTTCACAATCGTGTTTAAGACCCACATAACTTTAAGAACTGGCGCCGAACGAACCCATATTTATAAAAAAAACTCTTTGTTGCATGCTTATAATAAAATTACAAGATTCCTGGAAAAGAACGCTTGCGTCGTTGAGAATGATAGCTTGGCTTTCGTAAAGGTTTTTTTTGGATGACTTTGAATGTAAGGCAAGTGACAAGGGAAGAGAGAGAGAAAGAGCAAGCGGGCGTGTGTGTGTGTGTGTGCGGAATGCGACGGCAAGAATGTGTTTCTGGGGGCTGCGTGAGACATCGGTGAGGAGGCTGGCGCTGATGGCGGAGAAGGGCGGTTGTGTCTGGAGCGAGGTGTCTGGAGACGCGTGCTAAGTGAAGTGAAACTGGGGGAAGAAAGTTAGTGCTGTGACGTTGTCGAGGCTGAAAAGGGGATATTTTACGCTTGCTTGCATGATTGCAGAGCAATCCCACAGAATCGTCACAATAAGGTTTTACTCAGTAAGGATTTTTAATGTAATTCTCGCATAATTGAAAACGCTCGCAACTTCTATAATAATTGTGGAGTATTGTGGAAATAGATTATGTGTGATTACCTAAATAATCTTGTTCCGTGCTAAGGAATCTAACAACAATCCTAAACAATCATCATAAGTAATACGAAACTTTATATCCTGTTAATTTAGCTTATACTGACATACAGGCATTGAGATTGACCTGAGATCGACTATGTAAACATATTAGTAGCTAACTAAACTACCTCTAGTGAGACATTGGGAACGCAAAGGCTACTTACATGTGTTAGGGCTTTCACTAAAAGATAATTGTAATTATGTAAACGCTCAGCTAATAAATGGTTCCTTTTGTAGAGGCAATGTTTAGATCTTAAAATTGATAAACCATGTGAACTAAAATATTTTAACTAAATGTACCTAAAGAGTTGTCAAGACGACGACGTTTCAATGCAAAAATAAGACGTTACCGATTTTTCCCTTTGTAAAAGTAGATTTTGGACATAATTTTATATTAAATTTTCCGAGTTTTTAGGAGGGGTTTTTTAGGGAATAACCACCCTTTTTCCCCTCCTAGGAGATTGAGATATACCTATTAAGTTTTATCTCCAACAATGCATTTTGATTTCTCCACTGCCTGCCCAACTATAACGCCCTGCAATGAACCTAATTATATGTAAACAGCTCCAGCACTTCAGTTTGTAAGTATTTCCCGTATTAGGCGAGTTAGATACTCTGAGCCACTATTGGCCATTCAAATTGCATCCAAGAGCCTTAAATTACACTTAAGGCTGCTTTTCACTCAACCCAATATATTTTATTTATTTTACCCATTGCACGCATTATTAAGTCTACTTAGGGAACGCTGGTTTCACCTTAACTTGAGATGTAAGGCTGTAGCTCGCACTATGCAAATTTCAGATTGGTTAGAAAATAAATTAAATGATAGACAATAGGACAGGCTTGAGCCTCTCGGTGGGGACGTGTATGAGCTGATATGATACTAGACGATATATGCAATGCATCTTGTGGAAACCTTCTATTCCATAGGTATAACTTTCCATCAGTAGGGAGCTTATAGTAGGATACACTTACTTCAGAATAATCTAGACAATCAAGTCGACACTAAGGCACAGGCTATCAGTCTCAGGAGGTTGGGACCAGCACACCATGGTACCTGATGCTGCAGCATCCTCTGGAATCTGTACAATACCCAACTCTTCGCCAACTTACAGCAGAGGTATAGTGTTTGGGCTCATTGGAATAGTCTCAGTGAATAAGTTTTAGATAGAACATGTTAAATTTGACCTGATGCTGCAGCATCTTCTGGAATTTGCAGGATTCCCAACTCCTCACCAACTTATAGCAGATGAAACGTATTTGGGCTCATTGGAATAGCCTCAATGGATAAGTTTTAGACAGAATATGGTAACCTTGACCTGATGCTGCTGCATCTACTGTTATCTGCAGAATACCCAACTCCTTACGAACTTACAGCAAAGGTATCGTGTTTGGGATACGTAAAGTTAAAAAAACATGAAATAAAACTTAAATTAAAAATTCTTAAAACTCCCGACTTAAAAATTGCTAATAAGTAGAAAATAATAAGTCTTGGCCCTTCAAGTTTAATATAAGTAGTTATATTTTAGTGCGTGTATATATAAGTAACATTATTAAAACACAGGACAGTAAGAGTGTGATAAGTTCCAGAGATCTGGTAGCAGTTGAACTCTTTATCACAATAGATGATGGAAGCAGCAAGATGGTGGCCCTGGTATCCAGTTACACTCCAAGTGAGACGGACTACAGGCCGCCCGCTTCTGAGCTAGAAGAACTCGTCACAAGTTACACAGGTAAGAGAACTTCCTTTATTATCGGATGGGACGCAAACTCACATAACGAAGTGTGGGGTCACACGTGCACGACACGAATGAGAAAGGAGAATGTTACATACTTAGATTTTCTAATAAAGCACGGTCTCGAAATTTTGAACATCGGGTGCGAGCCGAAATTTATAAAAAAAAATGAGAAGGGAAGTAATTGACTTATATGCGACCAGAGACCTCTGGTAGTCACGTCAGGAACTGGAAAGTGAGTACAGATAATACGTTCTAGGATCACAGATTGATCACTTCTTGTATAGACGCCAGATGGGTAAAACTTAAGATCAGAAACAAGAGAAAAACAAACTGGGAAAAGTTCGACTCAGATCTCAGGAACTGGCAACCCACAACTCTTGACTCTTCGACCTCAGAAGCAATTGACAAAGGAGCGGAGGAGCTGGAGAGCACGCTCATAGCGGCATTTAACAGGGCATGCCATCTAATGGAGATTCGTGACGGCAAAGGACAGCCGTGGTGGAATAAAGAAGTAAAGAAGCACAAGAAGAAGTGTAAGAAGGCCCTAAGGATTTCCATGTCAAGCAAAGATGATCAAAGCTGAGATGAATATAGAGAAATAATGAAAGAATTCAACAAACTGCGCCTCATGGAGGGAAGTAGCAGCTGGAAGGGATTCTGCTAAGGCATCATTAACTATGAAGATGCAGCCAGAGTGATGAAAGTTCTAGCGAAGAACACCTTGTGCAAGCCTGGCAGTGTCAAAGTTGACGACAAGTACGTCTCTGACCCCAAGGAAGCGATTATTGCAATGCTTAAATCACACTTTCCTGAGTGTGAGGAACCCGGTGAAAACGAGGACTCCATGGAAAATGAACTAAAACAATGGAACATAGCCAAGAAAACATTCACCTTAGAAACAGTGGAATGGGCGGTACGAACCTTTGGACCCACGAAAGCGGCAGGACCTAATGGAATCTTTCCCATGCTCCTTCAAAAAGCATGGGATCACATAAAGCATTTATTGTGCAGTCTGCTTCAAAGCAGCGTGGCTCTAGGATACATTCCCTTTAGATGGAGGAAAGCAAAGGCAGTTTTCATATCAAAACCGGGAAAAATCAAGTTACGGGAAGTTTAATATTTCCGCTGCATCAGCCTCTCATCGTTCGTACTGAAAACTCTAGAAAAGATAATTGATGGGAGCATGCGAGCCTGCATAAGGACAAGTAACTTACCACTACACGGCAACCAACATGCTACATGAAGGGTAAGTCTACAGAGTCAGCCCTACAGTTTTAAATACATAAAGGAGAAAGATCAAACTGGGAACCATATACCAGGCGCAGGGATTTATATACCTAGCGACCCAGGAAAAGACAAGGATTTGGCCCTGGAAAATTACACCAGTGTCTTTCGAGCGGAGGTATTCGCAATTAAAAAACGTGTACAAGAATGCTGGTGGACTTATGGGAAGAAACCAACAGCACAACAATCTATTCAGATAGTCAGGCAGGTGGACTTATGGGAAGAGACCAACAGCACGACAATCTATTCAGATAGTCAGGCAGCAATCAAAGCACTGGCCAAGGCAGAGACTTCATTAAGGCTAGTTATGAAATGCAAAGAGACACTCAATAAACTAGCAGAGAGAATGACGGTCACGATAGCATGGGTTCCAGGACATCAAGGAGCTCTAGGCAATGAAAGAGCAGATGTACTAGCAAGAATGGGAGCCAGCTCAAGATTCATAGGACCGGAGCCTCGACTTCCAATATCAGCCAAAGTCACAAAAGGAGTGATCACAGAGCTTATGAAGCGAGAAGCCCAGGAAGTATGGGTAGGAAACAATAGCTGCAGACAAGCAAAAAAGTTCCTAACGGGAAAGAATCGCAGGAGGAGCAGAACTTTACTATCGCTAAGCCGAAAAAGCCTGGCAACGGTCATGAGCATAGTAACAGGACATTGTAGGCTAAATCGACATATATCCCTAAGAGAGAGGAAGGACCATAAACCCCTCCTGCCCCAATTGCGGAAAACTGGAGACAGACCAGCCAACTCTACTTGGCTGAGTGTGTACTCTACAGCAGGTTTAGGTGGGAAACGTTTGGCGCCGTTAAGATCAAGGAAGAGGAACTATGCGACCTGGAAATCAGTCGCATAACGGAGTATTGTAGTAGGAGCTCAAGGTTTTAGGAGAGGACGCCACCGGGGTCATAGTAACCATCGTATCACCATGGAAACAGGGTTTAATGAGTCCACGCTTGTATCCCGCAGTCGTCCCACCTAACAATCCTTACTAATATTATAAATGTGAAAATGTGTTTGTTTGTTACCTTTTCACGCTTCAATGCCTTGACCAATCTTAATGAAATTTGGCATGCAGGTAGCCTGTGTTACGAGGAAGGACAAAGGTTACTTTTTATCCCGTGAAAATATCATAGCCCGATGCAGTTCCTGAGGAAACTGAAAAAATACTCTTTTTTTGGTTAATTTCTTTAAAATCGCAACGGACCAATGGATTGTTGTGTTTTTTGCACAGAGATGATTGCATGATTTACTAATAAGCATATCATGACATAGTTCCCGAGGGATCTGGAAAAAAATCATGTCCACGCGAACCCTCTAAGACAGTTATTACAAGGATGTCCACGCGGGCGAAACTGCGGGCAAAAAGCTAGTAATAAAAATATATTTTGATCTAAGAGTCATCGCCTAGGGGGCCGCTAAGTTAATAAAATAAAAACCGAATACAACTCTTTTACTTTACTACAACTAATAATTACTAATAATTTGACAACTTAGCGGTCCCCCTATGCGACGACTATAAGATCAAAGTATAACTACTTATATTAAACTTAAAGGGCCAAGACATAGTTTTTTCTACTTTTAGAGGTTTTTTGTCGGAGGTTTTAAATTTTTTTATAATTTTCTTTGAGAGTAAGCGGTGCACGAGGCGCTTGCGTACATACGAAGAAAACCCCTTTAGATCCCTTCACGACCTGCACACTTCCCACTTGCTCAACTATTTCTATGCAAAAAATCACGTCAATCCGTTGCTCCGTTGCGACGCTGATGACGTGCGCGGGAGTGGAAATGAGTTATCCCCAGATCTTACGGAAACTATGTCGTGCATTAGTAGTTTAAGTCATTTTCTAACCTCGCAACCATCTCTGTGCAAAAAGTCACAACAATCCGTCGCTCTGTTGCGATGTTATGGAAATTTACCAAAAAAAGAGTCTTTTTTTCAGTTCCCTCAAGAACTGTTTCGGACTATGCTATTTTCACAGCATAAAAAGTAGCCTATGTTTTCTCCATAACGAAGGCTACGTGCGTACTAAATTTCGTAAAGATTGGTAGAGATGTTGAAGCATGAAGAGGTAACAAACAAACACATTTTGACATCCTTACTAATAATATAAACTAGCTTTTGCCAGCGGCTTCGCTCGCAAGAACATAGTTTATATGACTGCGTTCGAGGGTGCGCAGTGTGCTAGCCGCAAGCGGCTCGCGAACATGGAACACAGTAGCCTATTTGTCAATCAGGTCCTAATCTGTCTATCTACTAAATTTTATCCAGATCCGTTCAGCAGTTGTGGCGTGAAAAAGTAACAAACATCCATACATCCATACATCCATACATATAAACTTTCGAGTTTATAAGATGTAAAAATGTGTTTGTTTGTTTGTTTGTTACCTTCTCATGCTCTAATACCTCAACCAATCTTGACCAAATTTGGCATGGAGGTAGCTTGTATCACGGAGACAAAGGCTACTTTTTATCCCGTGAAAGTAGCATGCATAGTTGGATGCAGTTCCCGCGGAAACTAAAAAAATACTTTTTTGTTGATTCTTTTAACATCGCAATGGGGCAACGGTTTTTAGTGATTTTTTGCTCAGAGATAGTTGATAGGGTATGAAATTACAACGGTTTTTAGTGATTTTTTGCTCAGAGTTAGTTGATAGGGTATGAAATTACATAGACTACTACTGAGCATAGCCTGAGACAGTTCCCGAGGAAAGTAATAAAAACTTATTTCCAGGCTTGCGCGCTTTGACGTCTCAATAGAGCAACGGATTAACGTATTTTTTGCATTCGGGTAGTTGAGGGGGTGGGAAGTGACATAGACTGACGATCAGAATAGCCAGATATACTTCCCTAGGGATCTAAAGTATACTCCTACCTACGCTCGCGACCCGCTTGAGGCTCACGCACCACTCACCCACAAAAACTGTCATAAAAAACGATGTCCACGCGAGCGAGGCCGCGGGCAAAAGCTAGTTTATAATATTAGTAAGGATAAGGATGCATCCCTAAGCGAATGTAGCGGGGTAAGGATGTAGGGCATCTTCTCTGATAGATGCTGGCTTACTCTAAAGCACATATTTATCTCATTCTCACCTGCAGAGTCCTCTCCAGTGACTGAAGCGGGGTGCGGGGCATCTTCCCTGATGTACGCTGGCTCACTCTTACGAGCGTAGATGTCGTATATTGTCGTCACACAGCTTAGGGTAAACTGGCCATTTGTTGGGGGCACCATTGTGTACCTAGAGGAAATTACATTTTTTTTAAATTTTTATTTATTGGCGTAAGTATAAAAAAGGAAGTAAAATGTATTTGATGATAACCAGAAGGGAATAAAAGTAAAGTGAAAATGAATAAACAGGATCAAAGACAATTTTATTATTCAGACAAGTATAAGACCAGAATCGACATAAAAAAATTAAAACTTAGCACAAATGATGAAAAGGCTAGAAAAATAATGATGATGATGATGATGACAATATAATAAGATATTTAAGATAGCCCGTTATTCCCACCTCCAGCATCATCCTCTTACAAGATTCATCATCATTATCATCACATCATCCGAAGAACGTCCAATGGTGGACATAGGTCTCCTCCAAAGATTTCCACGACGACCATTTCTGCGCTGCCCGCATCCAGTGGCTTCCCGCAACCTTCACCAGGTCATCGGTCCACCGAGTGGGAGGCCTGTCCACGCTACGTTTTCCGGTGCGCGGTCGCCACTCAAGAACTTTACTGCCCCAACGACCATCTGTTCTACGAGCTATGTGCCCCGCCCACTGCCACTTAAATTTATAAATTCTGAGAGCTATGTCGGTTACTTTTGGTCTCCTACGGATATCCTCGTTTCTGATTCGATCACGCAGAGAAACTCCGAGCATAGCACGCTCCAATACCCTTTGGTTGACCTTGAGCCTTCTCATGAGGCCCATAGTAAGCGACCATGTCTCAGTTCCGTATGTCTTACAAGATTAGATGAGTATAACACCGGACAACCAAAACTTCCATAATTATCTACACACCTTTGAATCTCCTTGTCCTGTTTCCTGGCATTGTCATAAATGTGCACGTCGTGGTAGATGCTGGAGAGGCTGGAGCTGGTGTAGGTGAGCCCCACGCGGTATTGCTCCGCCTCTACAACTGTCAGCTCCAGCTGACTGAAGGCTTCTCGTTCTTTGAAGTCTAGTTCAGGAGTAAACGAGATGGTTTCTGCTATCTGAGGGGTAAAGGTGAAATGCGAAAGTTAAACGTGAATCTATCTAAAAAACCCGGCCAAGTGCGAGTCGGACTCGCTCACCGAGGGTTCCGTACCACCACATCTCTGGATAAGGAATTGTAAAAATAATAAATCAACAACTAAACATCATAAAAATAATTAAAATCTGTTTAAGCTTGTGCCCATTTCATTTCAAACGATACGCAACAAGACACGCTTAACTCAATTAAAAATTTGGACCGCCTTTATTGATTACTTACTTTAAATAAAGACTACATTTTTATGATTTAAATACAAATGTACAGTTTTTAGATTTTTACCTATACTTATAATATAAGACTATATTACTTGCCAAATTTCATAGTTCTACGTCAACGGTAAATACCCTATAAATTTTGATTCCCTTGAGAGTGTCGAAATATACATTTTTTGCGGCATGAACGGCCGTATCTTTTTTATGTTAACTTAGAAATTTGATTTCACAGCTTTAAGGCACTGTAGACCACTGTAAATAGTTTTAAGTTCAACTCGATACCTCCACGCGTTCCCGAGATAAAGGGTCATGACAAACAGACGGACGGACAGACAGATGGACAACAAAGTGATCCTATAAGGGTTTCGTTTGTTTCCTTTTGAGGTTCGGAACCCTAAAAAGACCGGGGTCTGGTTAAGTATATTATAACTTAAATCGAATTGGACTCGGATCGAGTTGTTGTCCTGCAAAGGACAGCACTAAGGACAATAAGGACGTTTAATGTAATTTAATCTGACGTTATTCTATAGACTTCCAAGCAAACCAAAACTTTAAAATAGCTTCTTAGATACCTGTAATTCTTATATTATATACTTATGAGATGATGCCAAGGGCTAACCAATTGTGAATAAAAAAAATAAAAATTAAAGCTGTGCGTTTCCGAATTGAATAAAAACAAGCCCTAACAGAATAAAAACCGGACAAGTGCGAGTTTAACTCCGTTACGTCCGTTAATTAAAAAAAATTCTATGTCACTTTAAATATCATAGACTTTTTATAGAACTTTTCATGAACTTTAAGTAAAAAACTATTTACTGTATATATTTTTTTTAATTTACACCAAGTAGTTTCAGAGATAAGGGGGGGGGGGGGAGGGAATTGTCAAGTTTCAACTATTTTGTTAACTAATAAAATAACTTCAATAACATTTATTCTAAAATTAAAAAAAAAATACATTTAAGATATTCACAACAAGCACTTTAAATTGATATGTCACACAATATAGTTTCTAAACCTTTTTTTTTGTTTTCTAATTTACACCCCAAATGTGCCCCACATGTTTGAAAGTCATTTAATAACGTTACACGTCCGTTTTTGGGTCACCAACTTACTTATGTGTACCATATTTCAAATGAATCAATCCAGTAGTTTCGAATCAAATTGGCTGTGACAGACGGACAGACACTCGAGTGCTTCTACATTGATTCCGTTTTTTCCTTTGTAGGTATGGAATCTTAAAGAAATAAGTGGAATCCGTTCATTTTATTTAAGTTCAATAGCAATACATACATACATACATACACACAACGATACCTACATGCATAGGATGAAACAATAGTTATTTATGCCACTGCCAAGTAATGAGAGCCAATTGTAACATGTAATTTTTTTCTTAGGTAATATTGTTAATACGAAAATAACAATATATTTTATGAATAGCCTACAACGAAATAAATGAAGTTGTCTGATGAAACAGATAAGTTCGATCATGACGTTGGTTTTCAGGGTTCCGAAGTCAAAAAGGAACCCTTATAGTCTCGCCATGTCTGTCTGTCCGTCTGTCCGTCTGTCCACGGCTTGGCTAAGAGACAATTATTACTAGAAAGGTTTGGCATGGTTATTATTTATCCGCTATTGGTAAGCTCGGTGGCTCAACGGTAACGACTCGGTCTTCTTAACCAGACATCTCCGGTTCAAATCCGGACGGCCAATGTACCAATGATTTTCCGAAATTTACGTACATACTTACCGACTGCTTTTACGGTGAAGGAAAACATCGTGAGGAAACCTGCACATCTGATTCCAGATGTGTATGAAGTTCGCGTTGCACACGTCCGTAGTTTTAAATGTAAATGCCCTACACGTGACCGTGGGTGATGCTAAGTGCAACACCAGGCAACCGCCGTCTTTCCCTTGGATAGCACGGTTAGTTGTGCCACACGATAAGAGAAGAAGAGTGGAAAGCCCTTGTCATCATCTCACCTGATGTAAAGTCACGAAAGATATATTATTCTTTGCAGACTTGATTTGAATTTATTCTTCAAAATATTAGTCATAACATATATACAAGTAGATATATTAAAAGCGTCGGTGGCTCAACCGGTAACGGCTCGGTCCATCTAACCAGAGGTACCGGGTTCAAATCTGGACGGCCAATGTACCAATGAGTTTTTCCAAAAACTTACGTACATACTTACCGATTGCTTTAACGGTGAAGGAAAACAACGTGAGGAAACCTGCACACGCCTGCGAAGAAACTCGAAGGTTGTGTGTGAAGTCGACTAACCCGCATTGGGCCCGCGTGGTCGACTAAGGCCTAATCGCCCTGATTCAGGGTAGGCTTGAGCCCCTCGGTGGGGACGTATATGAGCTGATATAATAATAATAATTATACATTAAAACTAATACAATTATAAAACTTACAGAATACACCTAAAATAAAATGCCTAAAATACTTAAAATAAAACACCTTAAATCACACCTAAAATATCTAAAATCACTCCTAAAATCACATAAAATACCTAAAATCACACCTATAGTAACTTAAAAAAAACCACTTAAAATAACCCATCCATTGTCATCCCCGGTGCAAAGGTGCCAAAACCACTAGCTACATTTCCGCGCTGAATGGCTATGGACCGCCTCTGCACCAGGAACGATCCGGAACGGGAGTCAAAGCCTCTCTGAACTAGGCGACGCCCTATCTCACTTACAAATCGACGTGCCTCCACACACCAGCTCCCCGCTGTCTCCACCGCAAATGGAGTAAATATGTATTTGTCACGGAGTGAGCTACACTTTTCCTGCTTTTTAATTGCCGCAAACTCTGCGGCCGCCCTGGCAACATGTATCGTGCGTCCCAAGTGGCTAGGGGCGAAAGTACTTACGCAGGTTGCATCCCACAGTAAGCACATCCCGTTTCGCCACGGCACCAAAGTCAACCCGTCAGGACGCTTGCCATCCGTGCGACAGAGGCCGAGTGGTTCGAGCACACTTAGTACGTTTGCAGACACAAGAGCCCTGCGGATCAGATCGTTGAGGGCGTGGTGCCCCGGAAATCTACCTGCACACCGACAGAAACTCAGAGCGTGATGCCCATTGGCCTCCACCATGGAACCGCAAATACATTTGTGAGGTTCACAAACATTGCAGCCCAGGCGCAGTGCCACCGACACACGCTAAGAGTCGATTTGTTTATTGAATTATTTATTTATTTATTTATTCACAATTTATTGAATTTATTTTATTAAACTGTGAACTTAATTTTCTGTTTACCTGAATTAAGAATTATTTTATTTATTTATTTTATAAGAAAATAAGATTTATCAAACCACTTTAGTTCCTTAGACATGATTAAATGGCTTTTCAGTGACATTAAGATTTACCTCGTAAACTTAAGGGTCCCCAGGAGGCTCGAGTTTTCACACCAACGTAGTTCCGCTTTAATACAAAAACTACATGCCTGATTGAACACAAACTTTGTGAATATATTAAGTAGACACATATCGATGTTTATAATTAGTGTTTGATGTACTAATATAAAACGGAAAAAGACAGTTTCAAAATTTCAGTACAAAACTAATTTAAGCCTTCGTTTAGTTATGTTTAAATTAACTACTTGTACATGTCCTCTCTAAGTTCTTGTCATTTAAATGTTTGTGTACAATAAAGGATATATATACGATGAAAACTAATTACAAAGATCGATATGACAATGTGTTTCCTCAATATGTTTGCAAAGTTTGGATTCAATCCGGCATGTAGTTTTTGTATTAAAGTGGAACTACGTTTGTATGGAAACTCGAGCCATCTGGAGACCCTTAACAATAGAAAGTACCTTATGCTCATCCACGATCCAAGTGATGTTGGGTGCAGGGTAAGCCTCATCTACGGAGCAGTTGGCCCTGATGACGTCACCGCGAGCGTAGCTGCCCCGCGACACGGACAGCCGAGGGGCGCGGAAAGGTGGATCTGTGTTAGACGGTAAGATTAGATCACATAGATACCACTTTATACAACCTGCGGTTGAAAAAAAACTACAAATAAGAGAGCTGTATCTGAAGAATTATATTCAGTAAACTGCCCGCGATGTGTATTACTATGAATAATATAAGACCAGCAAACATTTTTGTATTTAATTATTTCATCCAAAAATAAAGTAAGTACCACTAAGAAGTACGGACCTCTAAATATTAAGGATCTCGAGGAAAGTGATTAGATACTATATGAGGCAGATAATGTGTTTTTATTCTCCAAACTTATTTTTATAATAATACTTACTATAGCTACCTATAATGTTATTCAAATCATCAAATATTCAAAATTCATAAATATTTATTTTAAATACAGTGTAAACTCTTTATAACGTTGTTCTTTTATAAATATAAACTCCCTTTAACGTAGAAGTGAGCACAATTTTGTTGGTTTACTATAAAACCCACACATTGATAAACTCATTATAGCGCAGCAGCCATTTTCTATTACGAAGAAATGTGCTCATTAAGACACAGTAAACATTCATTATCAGTATTATTGTTTATGTTATCTTATCAGGTTACAAAAGACGCTGACTAAACATTTGAGGCCCCTAAACTTCTGAGGTCGTAAACAGCCGTCTTGCTTTTGTGATTATTAATTGACTTGAACACGTGCATCATTATGCTTGCTTTGCTTGGAAATGATGGTTTCAAACTAAACACACCAGGTACCTATCGTATTATCAGTCGAAAACCAACTTTAAAACTGTTAACATGGCCAGTAAAAGAAAAGCGTTATGTGTTGACGAAAAAGTTAGTGTGATACGTGCGATTGAAAAGGGACAAAAGACTATTATTGACTACTATTGACGTTGGAAGACGCTTCAATCTAAGTCACTTTACTGTTGATGCTATTTGGAAACACAAGGAAAAAATTCTGCAGGCTGCACTGGAGGGAAAGTCTCTTAAAAATTTAAGAACCCAAAATTAGAAGAATTGGATCAAGCAATGCTGTCGTAGTTCAACAATCAGCGCCAAAATAATGTACCTATCTCGGGTCAAATGTTAAAGCCAAGGCTGAGAATTGTTCCGAACGACTTGGCGTAATTGACTTTAAAACATCAGAAGGTTGGCTCCAAAAATTTAAAAACTGTCACAAAATTACCTACATTAAAGAACTGAAAGGCGCGGGATGTTGATATGAATGTGACTAATGATTGAATTAAAAAAGTATGGCCTAAATTAAAAGAGAGTACTCTGCAAATGACATTTACAATGCTGATGAAACTATATTTTCTTTAAGATCACTTCCGACAATTTTTTTAAATTTGAAGGAGATAAATGTGTTGCAGGAAAACTCTCTTAAGAGTGCATTACTGTTCTAGTAGCTGTCAATATGAGTGGCACAGAAAAAATGAAGCTCTTAGTTATAGGCAAATCGAAAAATTCTAGGTGTTTCAAGAAAATAAAGCAGTTGCCAGTCATGTATAAAGCAAATAAGTCAGCTTCGAAGAGGAAGTGAGAAAATGGGATGCTGAATTAAAGACATGGAAAATCTTGCTTCTAGTAGACAATCTCTATACTCACCCTCGTATATCCAATCTTTTAAACATAAAGTTAGCATTTTTGCCAGCTAATACAACCAGTATTTTGCAGCCAATGGATCAGAGTAAGATAATGATAGAAGAGATAATAAAAAAACCTTATCACTACAGAAGGAAAATGTTAATAGATCTGATCGAAACTGACGGCAAGACCTCGATTAACATGTTACAAGCAATGAAATTATATCAAAAGCCTGGAAAGAGGTAACAGCAGCTACTATATTATAGCATTCGTTTCGTCACGCGGGACTATGTAACGGTCAAACAGTAGAAACGGATCAGTTTGAGAAGACAGTCTACCACTGAATGAATGGACAAAAAAACTGCATTAGAATTGATCCATTCGTATAAGAACTACGATGCCATTGACAGACACACATATATACACGTAAAACTTATAGCACCCCTCTTTTTGCCTCGCGAGATAATAAAACAGTTCAAAATACCAGAAAATTTTAACGAAGATCTGAAAATATAGACGAAGATGTGGCCACAACTGGTTCACTTCCTGATGAACGAATTCCTACTTTAGTGTCAAAAAGTAAGGAAAACTGAATAGACATGAAGGAAATGGTCAAGTAGATGATTCCGAACCACCACCGACTGTTCTACAAGCACTTGATGCCGCAAAGTTTTTTTTATTGTTTAATTAAGACGATTCCACCACATATCAAGAGATGAATAGAATACATAAGATAATACAAAACAAATACTGGCGAAGCAAAAACTTGAATTGTGAAAAAAAGTATGTGAATTTGGTTGTTTTTCTTTATTCACTCCTTACCCTATATTTTGCTTAGACTGTTGAATTATATTTCACAAAGTTTCATACACAAATATTTTAGTCAGATAGTCAGTTTATGACGATTTCACCGTTATAATTTTTATATACAGGGTTACTTTTGGACCCCTAGCGAAATTTTGTGACATCATTCTAGAGTAGCAGTACATTCACTTTATGAAATAAAAAAACATTCTTTTTTGGACTTTTTTTTTTCAACTTTTCTTAACTCTAATTAAAAATTTTAGTCACCTTACCGATACATGACGCATGCCAGTGCGTCGAACCCAGGGTGCCAACTACACCATTATTACGGTAGATGTACCGTTTTTACGTGTTGTTGAGTGTCGTCTACTGTATTGAATTTTGAGCAATTTCACAGAAACACCGTAATTTTGGCATCAGCGCTTTCGAAACACAGTATTTTTAAATTTTTGGATATTTTGTATGGCGGAATCGTAATTTGAACCTACTAACATCGTATTTCATCGTATTTTGTTCGAGTAGTTTGGCAACACTGGGCCCGAACACTCGCGCAAGTCGCGCAGCCAATGGCAGTACAGTTAGAAAACCGCGCATGCGCCGCAGCCTCGCAAGGCAATCCCGCGAGCCGAGCGAGCCGCGCAGCCAATGGCAGTACAGTTAGAAAACCGCGCATGCGCCGCAGCCTCGCAACTAGGAGCAACGGAAATGTTTGGTTGTGGCTCGTGTAGGGTGACCAAACGCGCCTAGAAATCTAAGAACACAAAGAGACGCTATAAAATGCGGAATTTAAAGAAAAACATTTTTTTTATTTCATTATTATCTTTTTTGTTACTTCCGTTATGTCATATTAAATTTTCGCTAGGGGTCCAAAAGTAACCCTGTATAGTTCCCATACAAAAACATTGAGAAATAATTGTTTTTGTAACCCTTGACAATAATGGCGACGAAGGGCCCCGCCAGTTGAAACAAAACTATAACGATAAAAAAATGTTCGGTCTCTTGAGTTTCATTATACAGAGTTTACACTGTAGATGTTTATGTCACCGTAAAATTGGAAAGCTCACGAAATTGTGAACTGACGAAAGATTTTGAACTGTAACATACTTCTTACAATTTCATTAGTGACATTACAATAAAACGAAGCGAAGTGAATGTGAATGAGCGAGCGAAGCAAGCGATGTTAGGTTCAGTCAGGTACAGTCAACCCCCTGGGTAGCAGAGTGCTTCGCAGAAGAAGAATTCATCGTTTTATTCGGAGATACAAGAATAGGCCGTGAAATTGTAAGCCGTTTGACAATTTACCGTGATATAATAATATAACTAAATTGAGTGTAGTTAGATTATAATATCCGGCTTTGACAATATACCGGCAACATTTACACATACTATGAAATAGTCAAAAAACTTAATGTCTCTTACAAATAATGTCACGATTCATATTACAGTCTCAGGTTATGGCATTTGTTACAGAACCAACACATAACCATAATACTTTTGTCATTTCAATTGTCTATGATTTTATGATATCCTCTAGAGCACAAACACTTTTTGGCATGAGTCTTGAACTTGTTCTGTGACATTTTCTGGGATTTTATTGTAGAATCTTATATTATGTTTATATTTTAGATTAAATTATAATTATAAATTGTAATTGTATATGAGCTAAACTGTAATTAAAATGTAATTAATCATTGCATGGAGTGTGACTGCAACTGTTTTTGTATGCTGCAAAAACTATTGTAACTAACATCTGTATTTTAATTTACTCATGTTATTGATAAATAATTATCTTTATCTTTGTCTTTATAATTATTATATCTTGTGTTATCTTATATCTTTAGTATTCCTTACCAACGACAGTGAGCGGAGCGGAGCGGATGTCAGTGTGGAAGAGGGGCGCATCAGCGGACACTTCGCACTGGTAGTGTCCGCTTAGTCTCCGGTTCAAGTTCACGATGCGGACCTGCTGGTGATCGGACTGGGCCAGCTGCAAGGCAAACACCTGTAGTTAACAATGACTCATAGGGCGGTCGAGCGATGCTCGGAGTCTTCTAGGCATGTAAATATTTCTTTTTGTGTAAAATCGGATTTTCAGAATAGACAACTTGAAATTAAACCCATAACATGAAAAATAAGTTATAATATACAAAAAAAATAAAGCCCGAGAATTTGAACTCGGACCATTCGTTTTGTGAGCTCGACTCGAAGTTTTGTGAAATTATGATACCTAGCCCGCGGCTGCGCCCGCGTTGTTTTCAATTTTCCTGTGGGAATTTCCTGGGGTAAAAAGTAGCCTATATCCTAATCCAGAACCTAAAGTATATGTGTGCCAAGTTTCATCCCGAACCGTCCAGTGGTTGAAGCATGAAAGAGTATAAGTCATCCGTACATACAAACTTTTACATTTATAATATTAGTAGGATATGGCGCGGGATTTTTGCGTTTTGGTGCACTACGTTTATAAACGCAAAACGCGTTTTCCCGGAGATGAGTGAGACCTATCTAGATCGATTTTTCGCCCTCAAAAAACGGGCGGTATTGAATTAAAAAAAAGTGGCCGTCATTTTTAACTTTTTATTTACTAGACCGATTTCTTCCAAAATCGATATCTGGGGGTCCCTGAGGTCCCTTATTACGAATCCGTTGTGAGAATTTAAAAAAATGCCAGCAATTTTTAACTTTTTAGTTACTGGACCGATTGCTTCCAAAATAGATATCTAGGGGTCCCTGAGGTCCCATATCACGAATCCGTTGCCAGAGTTGAAAAAATTGGCCGCCATTTTGAACTTTTTAGTTAGGTACTGGACTGATTGATTCCAAAATAGATATCTGAGGCTTCCTGAGGTCCCTTATCAAGAATCCGTTGTCCTAATTAAAAAAGTAGCTGCCATTTTGCACTTTTTTGTTACAGACCAATTGTTTTTTAAATATCCAGATATCGATTTTGGAAGCAATTAGTCAAGTAACTTAAAAGTTTAAAATGGCGGCCACTTTTTAATTCGAGCAACGGATTCGTGATAAGGGACTTCAGGGACCCTCAGATATCGATTTTGGAATCAATCAGTCCAGTAACTAAAAAGTTAAAAATGGCGGCCACTTTTTTTAAATTCTGGCAGCGAATTCGTGATAACGAGGACCTCAGGGACCCGCAGATATTGATTTTGGAAGCAATTGCTTCATTAAGTAATAAATCAAATGGCCGCCATATTGTGATTCTGACAACGAATTCTTGATCAGAGATCTAGGTACCTTCAAATATCGATTTTAAGCTGTTGAAGTCATTTTTCTACGTGATGGCATTTTATTTCATTATATTGTCAAGTATTGTGACAACCCTTGGTACTTTGATCAGTGACTAGGGATGTCGGCGATGACATGATTATCAAAGGCGTTGGACGACTGTATGGATTCTTAGACTGTGGTTAAATGTTGTAAATACATTGAATAGCTCACAAGACAAACAAGTTTATTTTAACGGGACGTCTATTATCGAAAGTCTTCCGAAGAACGCTTCAATATGTTGGTCATGTGGTTCAAAGAGAGCCCAACAGCTCGGACCGAACAGGAGTTCGTTAAAGTTGCAGACAGCAGACCAGACTGGCTCGATGTGCCGACCTACAAGTGAAGGAAAACATCGTGAGAAACCTGCACACGCCTGCGAAGAAACTCGAAACATCTGGGCGTAAAGTAGTACACCGATTTTGATAAAATTAATATGGGACTACACGGAAAGTACCAGCTTTCAAATAAAAACAAAATCAACAAAATCGGTTCACCCAGTCAAAAGTTCTGAGGTAACTCACATAAAAAAAATAAAGTCGAATTGAGAACCTCCTCCTTTTTGGAAGTCGTTTGAAAAGACGTTGTGGTGGTCTTGTAGCGTTATCAAAGAAGTTATTTACACAGAAGGTCCAGGCAACGGAAAGACCGTCGCCAGCGGTATCTGTTCTCTGACAAAGCTGTAAACTTCTGTTGTAAACGAGGAAGTGACTTACATCGACAGAAGCTCCAGGCAGCGGGAACACCATCATCGGCAGCATCTCTCTCGAGACGTAGCGGTAGAACTCAGTCTCCGCCCGGTACTACCGGATGGAATACAGTGCTGCGCCTTCCAGGCGTGCTGGACCTTCTGTCCAGGCAACGAAAAGACCGTCGCCAGCGGTATCTGTTCTAGTACAAAGCTGTAAACTTCTATTGTAAACAAAGAAGTGACTTACATCAACAGAAGCTCCAGGCAGCGGGAATACCATCGTTGGCGGCATCTCTCTCGGCACGTAGCGGTAGAATTCAGTCTCCGCACGGTACCATCGGATGGAATACAGTGCTGCGCCTTCCAGGTCATACGAGCATCGCAGAACAGCGGCCTGACCCTCGCCAGAGAGGACAGCGCGGGGGACGGAGATGGAGAGATTGCGAAGTGACCATACACCCCCTGCGGGAAGAAAGAAAGAAATAGGTATTAATCATTTTTCATCCTTAATTACAATGATACCTATTCACATTACAAACAAAACACATCAACTCGATCGACAAAAATATGTTTTTCTGTCATTCAGTTCGGACTCCTTAGCACGAGTACCACTCACACTTGGCCGATTTTTATTACTTTTTTTTATTTTTTATATTCACATCAAGTTCCACTTTTGTATGTATTAACGTTTTTAAGATAGAGCTAAATCAAAAATACTTCTAAATACCTATAAAACCACACGTTTTTTGTATGGAGACACCCCTTATCTTTTAATTTTTTCTAAGTTTTAGTACTTTTAGTTATAGAGGCTATAGAAATACACATTATGTAAAAATTTCAACTGTATAACTATTACGGTTCATGAAATACAGCCCGCTGACAGATGGACAGACAGACAGACGGTCAGACAACGGAGACTTAAACAGGGTTTCGTCGATCACCCGCTGGGTGTACGAAACCCTAAAAAAGAGATAAGGTGCATTTTGGCTGCACGGGTAATCAGTTAATGGACTATAAGCCTTAAGTTTTTGCAAATACTAACAACCTCCTTCGTTAGAATCTGCAAAAATGAATGGCTATTAAACACCTGTACCAATCTTGATGAAATTTGGCATACAGGTAAACTGTATTCAAAATTCAAAATGAGGAAACTAAAACAATACTTTTTGTTCGTTAACTTATTTAAAATCGTACCGAAAACATGATTTTTAGCACAGAGATGAGGTAGAAAATGATATTATTTACTATTAGTATACCCTGACATAGTTCCCAAAGGGATCTGGGGACAACTGTTTTCTACGCTCGCGCACATCGGTGGCGTCGCAACGGAGCAACGGATTAAAGTGATATTTTGTATAGAATTTGTTGAGGCGGTGCGAAGTAACAAAGACTGCTAATCCGAATAGCCCAATACAGTTCCTGAGGTACCTGGAGAAAACTCATGTCCACGCTTGCGAGCTGATTGCGGCTCGCGCACCACTCACCCTCAAAAAGAGTCATAAAAGCTATGTCACGCGGGCGAAGCCGCGGGCAAAAGCTAGTTTTAAATAAAATGGTTAGAAAAGAAGAAATACTGACAACATTTACGTAATATTATTGATTTTTAACTTTGTCAGGATATATTATAGCCTCTTTATCGCTAAACTCTTCATCGTCAGCAGAATTTTTCGTTTGCTAATAATTTACGCGGTGGCAGTGAAGACGATCATCTGTCTCGCCTTTCAACCCGTTTCAACCGTATTCAAAGGAATTCGGTGTAAACAGCCGATTATTCTGATGCCAAGCAAGGGCTCACCAATTATGAATTTAATAAAATAGGCGACATAATGTTATTATGTTTTTTTTTTAAAAGCCGGCCAGGTGTGAGTCGTACTCATGCACTAAGGGTTCCGTACGAGTACAGTACGGTAAATCTCCACACGATTACAATGCATATTTACTTAAATCACAAGACCTCAACGAGAGCGATAGAAGAATAAGTTTCTAGATCCTCACACAACTTACACTTGATAAGTTTTTTTTTATCTACTTTTCATTAGGTCCGTATATTAATATAATGAAAATTACCTTCATCTAAGTCATTCGATCCACAACTTAATAGTTAAATTCCATTTAATTATTTATATTTCCAATCTAGTAATAGAAACAAAACAACCGGTCAAGTGCGAGTCGGACTCGCACACGAAGGGTTCCGTCCGTACCAACGTACAAGAAAATAAATCACGTTCCTTGTAAATACGTCCGTCCCTTTTTTTTTATTATTTGTTGTTATGTCAAAGAGCGGCGGCAAAAGACACATTCTGTAAAAAATTCAAATGTCTACCTAAATGTTATGGTTAATAAAATACAGCCCGCTGACAGACAGACAGAACAAACAAAAATTAAGTTTCTAGTATGGGGGCTCCCTTTATTTTTTTTATTTGTTGATGTAGTGGCAACAGAAATACACACTGTGTTAAAATTTTAACTGTACTATTACATTTTCATGAAATACAGCCCGCTGACAGATGGTAAGACGGAAACGGAGAATTAGAAAAATGGCTTGTTGAACGATCCTTTTACGCATATAACGAATATTTTGACAGAAAAGTGCTAACTCTAAATATATAATATTATTTCAGAATTATTATCATAATGTTATTTGGGAGAGTGTGCCCTAGAACTTCACGACCTCATTCCTCCTCTCCATTTCATCATCGGACGGCCAGGCGCGGAGGGTGGTTCCACACCTTTGTCGTTAATGTTCCACCTTTACGCACGAAGCGTTTTGCTTTTTCCTTCATCATGCCAATGGCCAAGGAGTGGAATTCCCTGCCGGCGTCTGTATTCCCCGATTCGTATAATTTAGGAATCCTTCAGACGAGAGTGTACGTACAGGCACTATTTGAGCTTGCGTGTTACATCCTCGGCTGCATCGGCACTTACCATTAGGTGAGGTGCGGCCAAACGCACTCAAATATTTAATTTAAAAAAACATAATTATGTTGTAAGAATATAATTTTATTTTTATTTTATAGATGTTTGTTATATTATTATTTCATTTATTTTTCAGACAACAGTGATTCGTAGCTTGTTAGTAAGACTTAGTCTATTTGAGTTATTATTAATAATAATTATAAATAATACTATGGTAATTCATAATACTATGTCAAGTCAAAAATCGATTAGATAATTAATAAATAGTCAACACGATTAATTAATTAATCAATATAGTCAATAAATACAAAAATGAACAGTAAATGAAATTTCATATCTAAATATTATATAATGTCTACAATAATATCGTATAATATTAATGCCGATAAAAGGATCAAGTACCTGGACCTGGTGTACGAGGTTACTGATATGTGGCGAGTGGAATCCACCGAAATCATCCCCATAGTCCTATCCGTCAACGGGCTAATTCCAGCCGACCTTGAACGTTACCTAAGGCGGCTGGAACTCCGAGGCAGACCAATAATTGCAGCAATGCAGAAAGCAGTCCTCCTCGACAATTCCCGGATAGTTCAACGCTTTCTCTCCCCGACGCACTGAACTCCAGCCGACTGTGCTTCCGCTGGAGGTGCTCCTGCCACTTTGCCTCGTCCCAAGTGAGCAGAGTAGCTTAAGTTTATACATTAAAATAATAATATTCAATTATACCGATTATAATGTGACTTGTAATATTAATTACCATTAAGACGAGGCCAAAGCTTTCGTTAAGGAGCTCGGGCGGCGATTGCGAAAGACGAACGCCGACCCTCGTGCCGACTCGTACCTGGTGGTACCTGGTGCAGCACCAGCGCATCTCATTGGCAATTCAACGTGGAAACGCAACCAGTGTGTTTGGCACTTTTCCATCGCATACGATTCGGGGCTATTACTGCCTATAGCAGGAATTTTGTTATATTTTGAAATTATGTTTATTTTGTATTGACATTGACATATTTCAAAACTATTTATTAATAAATTTTAAGTAATTTGTGAAAAAATAAAAAAATCTCAACAAATTGATTGTATAGGGTGTAACATGAAGGTGTGGTGATACTTTAAGGTGGGCTTGTACTCATACAACTGAGCAACTTTTGTTCTGCAACGTTACTGAACTCGCGAAATTTTTATTGGATTTTTCATACAAAACCGTTTAATCAGCTGGCCGGTTTGTACGATAAATAAAAAAATGCGATTTCAGAAAAGTGGTACAGTTTGATTGGTACAAGCCCACCTTAAAGTATCACCGCACTTTAATGTTACACCCTGTATATGTCTATGTTAAAGGTCCCGTTGATCACTCTCTGGGTGAACGGAAACTGAAACTAAAATTTTAACCACATATTTATTCTTTTGTTATTCTTAACCTCATCGATCATACTTTGACCTCTACTTTCCCTGCCCACATTCAGTCAGCAAGTTAAGCGAATCCATCACGGGTAGGAAAGTCGTTTATAGTTTCGGTAGGTTAGAGCGTCGGTGCCGTGGCTCGCCTGGCTAGCTTCCACCATGTTATCTAAGTCGTCTTACCGCCAAACATCAATGTTAACATCATTGATGTGTACCGGCAAGGAGGGAAGATATCCAATTCCCCGTTTCGTTGGGGATCTTAGGAAGCTAGATTGCATCTTCGACATCATCGTCACTTATGAGCGTCGGTGGTGTAACGACTAGGGCCGCTGCCTCCTGTCCTGGAGGTCGTGGTTCAAATCCTGCCACGAACCAATGTGTTTTAGAATTGTTTAAAGCAGTTGGACCATAAGTCGGGAGCCATTTCGATTCAATATTGTACGTTTATCCGTCACTCTTACGGTGAAGGTAAACATCGCGAGGAAACCTGAACACGCCTGCGAAGAAACTAGAAGGTGGTGTGTGAAGTCGACCAACGCCGGCCCTCGTGTTCGACTAAGGCCCAATCGCCCTAATTCAGGGTATGCTCGAGCTCCTCGGCGGGGACGTGTATGAGCTGATATGATGATGAGGTAAGTCGTTTATCGTACAAACGACACATTTGCGTCTTCGCCGACCCCGAGGCAAGACGTGTTATCGTTAGTACAAGGTACTTGACTAAGCCTTAAGGCGAGGCACCGGTGGAGAAGCGGAGAAACCCTTTTGCTAGATCAATTTTTTTGGATAATCACTACTAAATATTGGTCTTGCAAAAAAAAATGGACATACTTAAGGACATTGTCTGAGGAATGTGCTAATATGTTACACGATAGTGTTTACTCGATTTAAAACATCTTAAAAACAGATCTAAAACTTCTGAAAAAAAATCTTAAACGAATTAAATTATCTTAAATATTTGAATTAAATTAACATTATGACGTGTAAACCATCAAGTTTATCAATAAATATTTGTATTTGTATTTTGTAATTGTTTATTAATAAAATTTCTAAATTTGCACATAGTTTTATATGGAGATATTTCTTTTTAAGAACTACAGAGAACCTGCTAGATTTTAGTTTTTAAATTTAAGTTTTAAGAGAAATAACAACCTAAAACATTGAAAAAGTGCGAAAGTGTGATTATTATCTTGACTCTTTACACGTAAAGGAAAAAACAGAGACAACTGTATTACAAATGCTTCGCCTTAAGCGGTGAACGTCCCCACGGTTGGGGCACGGGTCTCCCTAAACTCGGAAAGGTCAGGGATGCTCCACACATGTGGGCCAAGTCCGGTTTGGTGGAGGTCTTAGGGCTAGTTTAGGGACATTTTGAAAGCCACTTATAAGTTATCTGACACAGATTAACAATTGCCATCTAGTTATAGCAACCAGCACCAACGTCGTAACGTGCCTTGTGAAGCACAGAAGAGGTCAAGAAAATGTCAACAACAGCATCAATCTAGGTAATGACCGTGATTTAGGTAAGTTAACCTGTGTTATCGACGCAACGCTGCAAGTCGAACTCCTTAAGCTCTTTGCTTTTTGCTTTTTTTGGTGTGTGCAGGTTTCCTCACGATGTTTTCCTTCACCGTTAGAGCGTCTGATAAACGCACATCATCATATCAGCCGAAGGACGTCCACTGCTGAACATAGGCCTTCCCCAAGGATCTCCACGACGAAAGCGTAGTGTAGGCAGGCCTCCCACTCGGTGGACCGATGGCTTGGTGAAGGTCGCGGGAAGCCGCTGGATGCGGGCAGCGCAGAACCGGTCGTCGTGGAGAAACGTACATAATTATGAAAAATTCGGATTCACATTGGTACGTGGCAGGATTCGAACCACGACCTCCCGTACAGGAGGTAGCGGCCCTGGCTGTTACACCACCGACGCTCATAAGTGACGATGATGTCGAAGATGCAATCTGGCTTACCAAGGTCCCCAACGAAACGGGGAATTGGATATCTTCCCTCCTTGCCGGCACACATCAATAATGTTAACATTGATGTTTGGCGGCAAGACTTAGATAAGATGGTGGAAGCTAGCCAGGTGAGCGTAGAAAATGTTCTACCACCAAACAAACCGAGTAGTGCAAAGTTAGACACCGCCGGGAACCAAACCCGTGATCTTCAGGTGTGAAACGAGTGAACTAACCACAACAGCACGGATAGTACTATTACTTAATCTATGGCACGGAGACGGTTAAAATATTAAAAAAAATATAGTAGAAAGCAGAGATTTCTATAAACTAGATATAATCTAACTAGAACTTTTTGAGAATCAAAAGCTCTAGTTAGTCAATATCGTTTATTTAAACTAAAAGGGGTTACGTAAAAGGTCAAAATGGCCAGCTAAACAGATGGCCGTTAGGCAGTAAAGTTCTCGAGTGGCAACGGCGCACCGGAAAACGTAGCATAGGCAGGCCTCCCACGCGGTTGACCGAAGACCTAGTGAAGATCGCGGGAAGCCACTGGATGCGGGCAGTGTAGGACCGGTCGTCGTGGAAATCTCCTTGAGAAGGCCTTTTTCCAGCAGTGGATGTTTTTCGGCTGATGACAATGAAAAAGTCAAAGTCCATTAAATTACAGTAAGTAACTACATACTTAACTTACTTAATAAAAAGTTAGCTAACTTCAATCTGAAGCACGGAATTGGTAAAGTTCCACTTAAGTTCTACTTGAAGCCCTGTATTAAGATGCGGGATGACCGGCAAAATAGATGAAATAAAACAAAGGACGGAACATTTCACGCTGACCGAGTGAAAACGAAACATAGGCTTTTACTGTCCTGTCTCTTCACACTGACACAGTAGGACAAGTCACTTAATAAACGCACTAGCTGGAACCTAGTGCGTTGCTGTAAAAAAAATGACGGGTTGTACTCCGGGAGTGCCGGCAGAAGTAAAAACTTGAATATTAACGTTGTGCATTTATATTACATTAAAAAGTTTATATCTCAGAAAAATCAACTAAAAATCAACTCCATCCGTCTTACGAATTTTCGATCAGGTCACATGTCCTGACGCGAGTTTAACATTTTTTACCCAATACAAAAAAAGTGCACAACGCCGCTAAAGAAGTTTTCACTTCAAAAAACTAATTATCGCTACAAAAAAAAAACAATCCTACTGATACCATACTTCACAAGATCACCATCTGGAGAATATATGACTACAAAACTTCACAGTATCACCCGCTGTGGAAAATATAGCACAATAATTTCAGAAAAAAACCTAAAATTTTAGGTAAAAGCTTTTATTTATTAATCGTTCTGTGTCTCAAAAACCAACGTGTGTTTCAAATTTCAACCTGATAGCTTCAGTGGGAGTGGGTGAAATATAGATTGCAAATTTCCTGGACATACGTATAAGTGAAATTTGAAAAATACAATAAAGGTAAAATATGATTCAATCGCTACCAAACTTCACACGCTGGACTAATTTAAAAATTTCATCAAAATCGCTGCAGCCGTTTTGGAGTCCATAGGCAACATACATAAATACACCCAAAAAGCTAAAAACGTATGTTGATCCGATCGCTACCACATTTTATACGATCACCCGCCGGGCTAATATGAAGATTTCCTGAAATATTTATCAAAATTGCTCCAGCGGTTTCAGAGTCCATAGGGAACATTCGGGTTTAGAAATATATAAATGCAAAGGTAGAAAACCAAGGCACGACTTACGTAGCAACACCAACAACGACCAGCCGGTGACACCGTTTCACTAGTACACTTAAAATCTTCTCTACCCTGTATATGACAGCAATAAATAATTGAATATTGAGTTAACAAAATCGAAACAATCCGTACACATCGGTGGCCCCACCGTTTATAACAAACTGCCGGATATTATCAGAGATGCAGCATCCAACGCGGTGTTTAAGTTCAAACTCAGAAAATGTCTGTCTTGTAACCAATTTATAGCCGTAATGAAATTGACGATTTAATATATTTATTGCAATCCTATCGTGTTTTTTAACTGATGGCTTCCCTAAATTAATGAAAAAATAATTTTCGAAAAACCTATAAACTTTCAGGTACAAGCTTTCAATATTGCAATGTCCCATTATATACATATGCATGCAAAATTTCAGTTCAATCGGACACCGGGAAGTGGGTCAAATTTAAATTGCAAGATTCCACCCGAACAAACATACATACATTCTAATCTAAAAGCTTGTAATAATAATAGTTGAAGAACGTATATTAATATAATATATAAGTTTTTATGATTCTTTTTATGGTCCACTACCCCACAATAATGATTTATCACGTTTTAGTCCACCTAAAGGCTGTCTGGAAGAGATGGCTTGTAAGCGATAAGACCGCCTAAATATGCAACTTCCTCATAAGTATTTTCAATTAATCAATAAGAAATTATGAGTAAAAACAAGTGAATGTAGAGATGACCTCAAATACCGGACAAAGGAAGATAAACACATATTGCGCCGACCCCAAATAATGATTGGGAACAGAGAAGTGAAATATTGATGATATTGGTCCTCCTTTTTCTTTCGTCTGAGGGCAAAACGTCAAGTGAGCGTTTCGAGCGCAAATCTGGGCCTCGGTCCGATCCGGGCCCGGAAACCCGACCGGAAACAATATCTTCAGCCCTGAGTGACGTGCGCTGTGTAAACCTGTCACGGCCCGCGCCTAACTGAATGTGGGGGACTTTTATGTATATTTAGGGGGTACAAGTAGTTACAAACTTTTACCAAAATTGGTTTTGTTGCCATCGCCAATGCTATAGCTACGTCACACACCGGACACTTCATACCTTAAGAGAGAGACCCATAATAGGGGCTTGGTGAGGTCGGAATCTAGAGAGCTTTAGTGCTAACACATACCATGGCTACGCTTTCCACATTTCATCATCATCATATCAGCCGAAGGACGTCCACTGTTAGACAAAGGCCTCCCCCAAGATTTCTACGACGACCGTCTCTGCGCTGCCCGCATCCAGTGGCTTCCTGCGACCCTCACCAGGTCATTGGTCCATCGCGTGGGAGGCCTGCCTACGCTGAACACGTTAAAAAACCGACTTCCATCGCTACAACTTAGTACAATGTTTGCATTATTAGCATTAAAGTATATATATTCTATGGCACACCTGCCCTGCGTGTCCTAGCACCTGTACGCGCGAGGACCTGTAAAATGCAACACAATGTCTTGGTGGCACAGTACTGGTCTCGATAAATTCAAGCTGAACATCGACTCGGTAAGAAGAAGATTCTTGCCAAAGTATATATATTAGTACTAACATACGGTATGGACACTCCCTACCGCTCACTAGATTCCAACCTCACCCCCTCGTCACCCAGATTGATACAGATTGGTTACAGTTTGGTTCTCGAACGTATGGGATTTCGCCGTGATTTTGTTTGCTCCGTCATTTGTTTTTAGAAATCTCATTTTACGGCCGTTGTATGCAGTATGAAGGTTTCGTAAATTAAACGTCTTTTCAAAGTGTGCTGCAGACAACGAATTTAAGTTAGGGAATAAAGCTCACAAAAATAATGAGGAGAAAAAAGACCTTTGTTCTCAGCAGTTTAATCATAAAAGCATATAAAATTCAAGTACTACGTTAACTCATTATATTTCTTTCTATAAAAACATACGATAACTTTTTCCAAAATATCTCAGTCAACATTGTTGAGACGAGCGGGGAACAACGTGTAATGGCGCCCGATCCATAAACTAACTCATACGTACATGAAACCAACATACAGAATGTTACTAAATTATTAAAAACTGGCCAAGTGCGAGTCGGGAATCGCGCACGAAGGGTTTCATACCATTATATATAAAATCACGTTTGTTGTATGGAAGCCCCCCCCCCCCCCTAAATATTATTTTTTTATAGTGAATAATACAACTCAATATTCTGTGAATATTTCAATCGTTTACCTGTTTCCGTTATCAATATCAAGGAAAAACGAGTAAAAAAATCACGATTTTGTATGAGAACCCCCTTAAATATTAAATTTGTTTTATTAAAATTTAAAAACTTTTTTTATAGTGAATATATAACTAAATATTATTTGCATATTTCAAGTATTTACCTGTTGCTGTTATCAATATCGAGCAAAAACGAGCAAAAAAATCACGTTTGTTGTATGGTGACTATGGTTATAGGTATCTTACAAATATCCAGACACAAAGTTAACAAACTCGTTCGTCACACAATTTTTTGCCCTGGGTGGGAAGCGAACCCACGATTCTAGCCTAGCAATCAAAAGCGCTAACCATCAATCCAACAGGTCAGTCAAAAAATGTTGTAGGACTTAGTTAAAGTCGTGTTAGTTACACCATTTATAACTCAAGAACCGCTGGACCAATTTCTATGATTTTTATGTTTTTTCATTTGTCTTCGTCGGGAATAGGATAATAAGTATTAAAATATGATATTCATCAACAAAAAAAATATCTGTCAAAAAATAATTGGTTTAAGGGTAGGGTAGGGTAGTGTAGCGTAGTTTAATGTAGGTGTAGTGTAGTTAGGGTAGGGTAGGGTAGTGTAGTGTAGGGTAGGGTAGTGTAGTATAGGGTAGTGTGGTGTAGTGTAGGGTAGGGTAGGGTAAGGTAGTGTAGAGTCGCCGCATAAAGGGTTAGGGTCACCACAAATTTCACTTAAAAAGTTAGGGTCACGACATACTACACTGCAGGCGTAGTATGTCGTGACCCTATCTTTTTTTTAGTGAAATTTGTGGTGACCCTTACCCTTCAAAAAATGAAGTGAGGGTAGATGGAGGTGTTCCTGCGATGCGCCGGCGGCGATGACACCGCGGCTTCAGTCTACTCGCGACCACGGCTGTCGAAGCATAGTCGAAACGTTGAGGTAAAAACATCAATACCCGCTCATATGAGTTAAATAAAATTACGTTAAGTCCCTCTTTCAATTTGTCATTATGAATAATCGTGAAAGTTAAAAGATTTATATATTTTATCATGTTCACAATATACTATAAATCCGATGTCAGTCTTTACCATAGACAACGAGGTGGATGAAATTGATGTGTTTTCAGAGCAAAATCCTGGAAACTTCTACTGCTTCCTGACTATAGTTCTTCTACCTCCACAGAGCCGGACTTGGCCCCACATATGTGGAGTATGCCCGTCTTCCTTACTTTGGGAATAAGCCCGATCTCTAGCAGGTGGAGACGTAATAAATTTGTTTTTAACGAGACTAAATCTGTTGCTTTCTTTTATGTCATGCGCCATTAGTGGCGTAGTATAGAATTATTTATACATCCTGTGATATCGTAGATTCCATCCTATATTACTTATATCCCTATACCCTGACTTTAGTGTATGCACCCGCCGGCTTATCCTTATTACATCAGGGTACATAAAACTCCTTCCGTGACGGGTTATTCGCTGCCAGGGCCTCACTTAGGGCCCTTATAGGCTCAACGCAATTTATAGGTACCTATACTATTTGGTGACTAGTTCTTGTTTCTAGAGGTTTTTTTTTGATGCCTTCATGTACCTCAGCATATTAATTTAAGTGAGCAATTCTCATAATTGGTTTCTAGGAAACGGCTCTAACGATTTGGATGAAATTTTGTATTTCTGTATTTTTTTTTGCTTCCTAAGTCTATCAAGGTAGGTGTAATCCCTGAAAAGAAACCGTTTTTATACAATAATAATTTTATTTTAATTTAGCTCGTTGTGTAAATCCTTGGGGAGGCCTTTCTCCAGTCTTTCAGCTGATATGATGATGATGATGATGATGATTCAACAGTAGATGGCGCTACTTTTTTAGGAGACTCCAAGCAATGCTCGGTCTCTCAGGTTCTAGTTGATTATAAGTTTATCAATTATAGCTCCGCAGAAATAATTATCTCCTAGCCTGGGATATTCACATACTATATATTAAAAGACGGCTTCTTATACGTCTGTCGGTTATGCCGTCAACCAGGGGAGACCCTGCGCCATATAACCTCCGGTGTTTCCATGCTTGCCAACACTAAGTATTTGCACAGGCGCAACCAAGTAGCCAGGATCCTACACCAAGAGATCGCTCTAAACTATGGTATCATATTATCTCGACTGTTGCCGTATTACAAGTACACGCCGAAGCTGGTTCTCGAAAACGACCGCGTCAAGCTCTACTGGGACCGACGCATTAGCAAGGACAGGGTGATTCCTTCGAATAAGTCTGATATCGTGTTGACGGATCGGGCGCAGTCAAGGGTGTTTTTAGTGGATGTCATTATCATATACGACGAAAACCTCGTGCAGGCTGATGCTGAAAAAAAAGACCGAATACCTGGACCTGGCGCATGAGTTTACTGATGTGTGGCAAGTGGAATCCACCGATATCATCCCGTAGTCCTCTCCGTGAACGGGCTTATCCCAGCCGACCTTGAACGATACCTAAGGCGGCCGGAACTCCGAGGCAGACCTATTATCGCGGCAATGCAAAAGCAGTCCTCCTCGACAATGCCCGGATAGTCCAACGCTTTCTCTCCTCATCACACTGAACTCCAGCCAACTCTGCTTTCGCTGGAGGTACTCTTGCCACTTCGCCTCGTGCCAAGTGAGCAGAGTAGCTTAAATTTTATATTTGAAATAATAATAAAAAGCCAGAGACGTCAAACTAGACATTTCACGATAAAAAAACGGCAGTATGCCCCAAAACAGCCCCACCCATATTTTTTTTCTCTCTGTGGATGTTGACCGTCTTTATAATATGTATGTTTTAAAAATTATGTAACTACCCATATGATATCAGTTTCTGCTCCCCTAGTACAGGGAGTCCTAGTTTGGGGCCAGATAGCAGTGTGAGATTTGCCCCTTTTTGTATTAAGTAGTCGCTACCAATCCAAAGCAGCTTATGGCGTAAAATATTATTGAGGGACTTTTAGGTATTCCTGAAGAGTTAAAATTAGACGCAAGAGGCACAAATTTATTTAAGATAAATGTTTTATTTACTTAAGTTATAAATTATTAATCCATACGATAATTTTGCATCAACACGGCGATTAATCCATAATTCTTTGGGATTTCATGGCCTTTTTAATTTAAGGGCCCAGGCATAGAGCCCCGGTTCCCCTTTGTACCTAACTATGTATCTGTCATAACCCATCTAGAGCTGAAAGACTAATATTTGGCGAATGTTATCTATTTGGAAGAAGTATTGGATTTATATGTGAAAAAGTGTTGTAGGTCCCAAGTTCCAATCTGGACGGCTAAACTACCACAGCTTTTAGAAACCTACGTAATTTTTATTCTGACTGTTTTCACGGCAGAGGAAAATATCTTGAGGAAATCTATAGGTACATCTCATCATGCAATCTGTCATAAGTGTAAATCTATATGTCGTACACGTGACAGCGGGTGATGCTAAGTGTAACACCAAGCAACGGCCGCCGTAAATCCCTTGGACAGCACGGTTAATTACTATTAGAGAGATTAGTGAACTGTTGCATTAACCTTAAAAGTTTGAAACATACCTACTAGATATTAGTATTGAACAAATTCCAATTTTATAAGAAAACTTGAGAAATCCCGCGACTTTGTTCACGCTCAAAAAAATCTGGATTTCGACAACGTTGCCACCTACCGAGTCCAATCATAGCTAAGAACTATTCAGGTGACTTCCTATATATAAAAAAGTGAAATCGAAAAAAAATATTTTACTCTTCGTACAAATCGATCAGCTGATTGGCCGATTTTGTGCAGTTTAGTATGGAGGGCCCAAAATTTTTTTTTAGAATTGACTATGGGTTCCCTGGAATAAGATCAGTATGACGATTTGAACCCCCAGTTAACGGGACCAACACCAATTTTGTTACATCCTGTATACTCTTTAACAATTGCAGATATAGAATTTTTATTTATTATATCAGGTCATATACGTCCCCGCCGAGGGGTTCGAGCCTACCCTGAATCAGGGCGATTAGGCCTTAGTCGACCACGCGGGCCCAGTGCGGGTTGGTCGACTTCACACACAACCTTCGAGTTTCTTCGCAGGCGTGTGCAGGTTTCCTCACGATGTTTTCCTTCACCGTTAAAGCAATCGGTAAGTCGTATGTACGTAAGTTTTTGAAGAACTCATTGGTACATTGGCCGTCCAGATTTGAACCCGGTATCTCTGGTTAGATGGACCGAGTCGTTACCGGTTGAGCCACCGACGCTTTTTATTAATTACTAATTGTAAAATCGGGTGGGTCTGTGTCGGGGCACACTACCGTTGGTTTAACGTGAAATGTCTAGTTTTCACATCCCTGACACTTTTTGCCTTCGGCCTTGTTTTTAGGCTGTATGGCCATAGAGCCTTAGCCTTCCTGATATAAAAGGTGGCTGACTTGTTTGTTAGGGAAACGCGGTTTGTTACTTGGTAACAGATTCTTTCGCCACTTCGGTTACACTCTTGTCTTCTGGCGCTGTCAGCTAAAAAAAAATGTACGACGACCCCGCTTTATATTGTAATTTGATTCCAAACGACTTTTTGAATTTTGTTCACTGGATCGACTTTTTTAGAGTCTTGTTTCTGTAAAACCAAACAAAGGTGTTGGAACATTTTTATACTGATATGTAAATCCGCAAACATCATCCTGAAAATGATTGCGGACAGGCCGAACTGTCCTTTCATTTCCTTTTGTAACTCTTTACATGTATTAATCCCCTAGGTTAAGCTCTACTAACTATGTATGAGTCCATGTTACTTGAAATAAAATTGAAAATAAATAAATAAATAAATTGACAGTATCAGTATAAAAATGTTCCAACACCTTTGTTTGGTTTTACAGAAACAAGACTCTAAAAAAGTCGATCCAGTGAACAAAATTCAAAAAGTCGTTTGGAATCAAATTACAATATAAAGCGGGGTCGTCGTACATTTTAATAGGAGGCCCCGTAGCCCCAACTGTGGGACAATAGTGGAACTGGGGCACATAATTGGGCAATGAAGAGCTTGTTACCCGTTTACAAGGCATTGCCTGCGCTTATAGTACAAGAAGAACAGGTATTGTAAATCTGATGACTATCGTAACGTCATATTTTAATTACTATGGCAAAAGGAACCTTTAATTGACTACATTACAAAATAAAATATTTAAGTAAGCGTCCTAAGTAATCAAACTCAAAATATTTTAATCAATGTTTAATTTATTATACTTTATAGGGAGCCAGCTCTGCTCGGAGTCTCCCTACGCAATCGAATGAGAAAAGAGGAGATCTGTAGGAGAACCAATGTAACCAACATAGCTCTCAGAATCAAATTGGTGTAGGATTCTTTAACTGGGGCTTCTACTCATCATACTGAACAACTCACAGTCAGTACGCAACAAAAAAATTAAGATATATTACAAAAATGCACAAAATTGCTCAATCAACTGATCGTTTTGTATGAAGATTTCAAAAATAGTATTGCAATTAGGCGCAGCAAACTAGTAGAACAAAAGTTGTTCAGTATGATGAGTTATCGGGACCTGCACCAATTTTGTTACACCCTGTATACAAGTATCAACCATCAACGGTTGGTACACGGCCAGACCCCAGGCACACTACCTCTCTCTTTTCTCTGGAGAGTGGAAATACATCGTTCCTACAATTTAATGCAATTTTCATAGTCGCATCGATCAAGACGGTAAACTGACTACAAATATGCTCATATCCAGGATGGTTTTGACTGTTAGTGGCTATCATATAGACCATACCCGTGCTTCGTAAGGCACCTTTAGCCGTTAATCTAAGTTAGAGGACTTATTATGTAGCTTGAAAAACTAAAAATGGGGTTACAACCTCCATAAATGGTACTTAGCCCCCGTGTCAATTAAATCAAAATTTAAATTTGTTTTGATGTGTAGGATTATAATTGTATCAGTACTCGTATGTTCAGCCTACTCAATGCGGCAAATTGCACATAGCATGTTAGCAACCCTAACGCACTCATATTTTTCTACTTTTTCTTTGTGTTATTTGTACCTTTATTGTTATTTTTATGTTATTTTTTTGCATTTTTGTCGAATAAATGTAATCTTATCTTATCTTATCCTACAAATTTACAAAATAAAAATAAACAAATGACATAAATCAACACTTGATAATATATCACGAACGTTACGTAATGGACGTTAAGACATGACTAATTCTTCTTTAAATTAATATTTTTATCTTAGCATTGACATGAGTGGTGCATGCTCGCTTAAATGTTCGTGCGGATGGTGGCGCATCGGGAGCCGAGTCATTCCTTTCCCTCTAATATGGTTGATGGGAGCGATGGCTGACTATCGCGTTATACTCGTGACCGGGTGCTGTCCGTGTGAACTGGCCTACTCTAGTCAAAGGCATTAATGACATTCAAATATGTTTATGTATTATTTTTCGTGTCATATTGTTTTCATGTTTTAATGACACAATCTGTTTTATTTATACCAAGGATTGAATTGTGACGTTATTAACTTAAGATAAACAATTATTTTATGATTTTTAACAAATGACATTATCTTATTATTATTTTATGACTATCAGAAAGAGTGTGATTTGCATTTATTTTAAATAAATATCTTTAATCTTGAAAGGAAAGTTACGTCAAGGGTTATTAACGACAGCCCAAGTGAAATGCCATATCTTCTTGTACTAGGCCCGCGCTAATTGTGCCACCCCGGGGCAAAAGGGGCTATGTTACTAATGGCTGTTCGTTCACTCGATTTCTCTATGTTTGTTGTTGTGTTCAGCGATCGCACCAGTAGGTCGATATTTCTAAATGTCGTGAGGAGTTTGTTGTAAATAATCTCAAAGAATGGCTCATAGAACAATATACGTTGGGGCAGTAAAGTTCTCGAGTGTTGATCGTGTTCCGTTAGACGTAGCGTATGCAGACTTCCCACTTGGTGGACTGAAGACATGGTAAAAGTCACGGGAAGCCGCTGGCTGTGAGCAGCGTGCAGGAACAGTCGCTGTGGAAATCCTTGGCCTTTGTCCATCCGTGGAAATCTTTCGGCTGATATGATGATGATGATCTCAGTGCGTATGATGTGCTTATGGTCGCCTCTGTGCAAAAAATCACAACAATCCATTGTTTCGCTGCATTGTTAAAGAAATTAACAAAAAAAAAAGTTTTTTTTTCAGTTCCCTTAGGAACTGTATCGGACTATGCTATTTCATGAAATAAAAAGTAATCTTTGTACTTCCCAGTAAAACAAGCTACCTGCATGCCGAATTTCATCAAAATTGGTCGCGGTTTTGTAGCTTGAAAAGGTAACAAACAAACAAACACATTTTCATATTAATAATATTATTAGTAAGGATAAGGATACTCTTAGCTGCAACCGTTTTCCAGTCAAATGACAAACTATGGCGGGGGACACTTCGACGGCAAATAAGGTGGAGGACGCAAGAAGAGGGGATATTTGGGTTCAGCGGGGTCGAATTAATCTATTAATTACATTATATATATATCGCAGGCATATAATATATAATAATATTATATATATAATATTATATAATTCATCACCTCACATTATAGTCAGGCAAATTGTAAAATGCCTTTTACTTCTTTAACTGTAAAATCAGTCAAACTTGACGGAACCAAACATCGCTCGCTTCGCTCGCTCATTTCAGTTTCGCTTGCTCATTTTACATTCTGCGTATCGCTTGCTCATTTTATTTTCGCTTGCTCATTTTACAAGCGGTGCTGTTCGCTTGTAAAATGAGCAAGCGAACGGCATCTTACAATGCATACGGCATCTTACAATTTGCCTGACCGTTTATAGACGGACACAATTTGCGTGACCATTTGTGAAAGACTAATCATACAGTATGCCTGCCACATATGTATCACTATGTTACCCTATTAATAATATATTTATTGTCAAAAAAATAACATTTCGATTGAAAAAAAATCTGTTTCATATAGATTAAGTGGCCATTTGACAATATACTGTAAGCTGTAAGCGTTTTCCAGCGAAATTAAATAAGAGGTAGTAGAGGTAAGGGGGGAAAACCGCCGTCTATCCCTTAGATAGCGCGGATTATTGTCCCACACGATAAGAGAGAGAGGGGGGAAAATGGAAAATTTTCGCCATTTTTTTAAATAACTTCGAAACTAATAATCTTAAAATTATAAAAACACACAAGTACTTGAGATTCTCACACAAGCCCTTTCATTTGATATATCACCCGGTATATATTTTCTAATTCACCCCCCAAAAGTGGCCCTACATGTATAAAATTATTTTTTTACATGACATGTCCATCTTTGGGTCATCGACATACATATGTGTATCAAATTTCAACTCAATCGGTCTAATAGTTTCTAAGCAAATCGGCTGTGACAGAGGGACAGACAGCCAGTCACAGAGTGATCGAACAAGGGTTTCGTTTTTTCTTCACGAGGTACAAAACCGTAAAAAGTAAACAAACGATTAGAAAGTCGGCTAAATACTACCGGCCAAGTGCGAGTCGGACTCGCGCACGAAGGGTTCCGACCCATTATCTTTAAAAATCACGTTTGTTGTTTGGAAGTTTCCCTTAAATATTAATTTTATTTCATTTTTATTATTTATTTTTAAAGTGAATAATACAACTCAATATTCTATGAATATTTCAAGCACCTGCGTGTTGCCGTTATCAATATAGAGCAAAAACGAGCAAAAAAAATACGTTTTTTGCATTGAAGGGGGGCCCGTGAAATATTAATTTTATTTTTATTTATTTATTTATTTTTAAAGGGATCATATTACTCAATAATATGTGAATATTTCAAGCGTCTACCTGTTGCCTTTATCAGTATCGAGCAAAAACGAACAAAAAAATCACGTTTGTTGTATGAAAGCCCTCTTAAATATTTGTTTTATTCTATTTCTTAGTATTTTTTGTTATAGGGGCAACAAAAATACATCATCTGTGAAAATTACAACTGTCTAGCTATCACGGTTCATGAAATACAGCCTGGTGACAGACGGACAGTCAGAAGTTTCCAGCGAAGAGTCCAGCGAAGTTTCAGTAATAGGGTCCCGTTTTTACCCTTTGGGTACGGAACCCTAAAAAATTGCAAAGCTATTTTTATTTTTTACTGGTGAACTGGAAAAAGTTTGTCCTGTTCAGTGTTCACAGCCAGCCGTCGAGTTCCATTTGTTTGGTGACGTTCGTTTATGGAGCTGATTTGAAGAGCACATTTTATTTTTTTTGGCCGCCCGTCTGTATCAAAAATCGACATTTTTACGTACACTTTGAAAATAAATTGATTTCGAATGGTGGTAAAAGTTTTTAAATGGATGTCCGTCCAAGTGGCAATGTGCAGGCCACATAGCTCGTAGAATCAATAGCTAATGATCATCTTAACATAATGATCATCGTATCAAACAATAAGAGATCTTGGAGTGTGGTATGACTCCACACTTTCTTTTCGTGCACATTATGACACCGTTGTGTTAAAAGCTAAAAAATCATTAGTTTTTATTACACGAGTTTCGAGACCATTTAAAAGACCACAGTCTGTACTAACCCTTTATGTTGCACTTGTAAGAAGCGTTATTGAGTATTGTAGTGTTATATGGTCACCTTTTCATGATATACATATAAATAGATTAGAGGCCATTCAGAAACGATTTCTCCGCCATATGAAGTACAAGTTCGGTCTACGTAAATCGTTACTTGATTATAAGGAAAGATTGTCCTATTTTAAACTGAATTCTCTTAACATGAGAAGATAAATAGCTGATATGATCATGCTATATAAAATATTGAACAGTTTACTGGATACGGAATCTCTTTGCCACGTTTCACTAAAAACTTCGAGTATAAGATCGCATCGCAGACAAACATTATTTAGTTTGCCTTTAACTTGTAACAATGTATCATTTCATAGTCCTATAATACGAATGTGCAGATGCTACAATGAGTACTGCAACAATCTAGATATCTTTTCTCTAAGTTTTCATCAATATCAATATGAAATCACATCAATAACAATATGACGATGGGGGGTCTTCAACAGATGTTGAGATTATGTGAGACTTATGCAACCGAGCATGGACTCATGTATAATGTAAAAAAAACTGAATACATGGTCTTTGGGGTCGTCGGTAAATGGCCAGATTACTCTATGAATATTATCCTCAACGGCATGAACATCAAGCGTGTTACTAAATTTAAATACCTGGGGCATATCATTGCTGATGACCTCAAAGACGATGACGATATTGAAAGGGAGCGTAGGGCTCTGGCGGTTAGAGGTAATATGCTGGCTCGCAGATTTTCCCGTTGTACTGAGGAAATTAAAGTTATGCTTTTTAAGGCATATTGCCAAAGTTTGTACACGGGGAATCTGTGGGTCAAGTATGCCAAAAAATCGCTAGACACCCTGCGCGTCCAATATAATAATATATTTAGGATGATGATGGGATTGCCCAGATTTTGTAGTGCGTCAGGGATGTTTGCGGAGTACCAAACTGATGATTTTGCAGCCATCATTCGCAAAAAAACTAACTCCTTGATACGCAGAATGCGGGACAGTCCCAACAGCATCCTAAATACCATAGCTGACAGATATACATCGCCCCTATGGAGGTGTCTAGTGCGGAGAGTGATCACGGAAACAAGCTTTTCTCCCTGATCACTCTGGGCATGCAGATTGTATATATCTGTATAATTACCTTTTTTTTTGTTTTGTTTCGTTCTCTTATTATTGTTACTAACCTACTATAAGCCTTACTAACACGCTATGGATCTTTTAGTTATCCGAAATAAACCATTTTTTTTTTTTTTTTTTTTTATTTATTTATTATTTATTTTTATTTAATATGTTAACATTTAATCTTCTAATAATTAGACAGCTTTGTATTGCTTCGTAAATACTTAAAGTAAGTTTTTTTATATATATGTCACATATTCTAGTTATAAGTTGTGTGCAGTCGTCATCGAAATGCAAATTTATAAATTTATTCCCAAGAATTTTGTTATGTAAGTGAATCAGTTTGTATTTTGTTTCTGCATGAAAAAAAAAAACAGCAGCCAAACTGCAAATTTTCAGAATAACTCCTCCTAGTAAGTTGAGCCCCAACTGCATCTACACTGCGAATTTGCAGAAGAACTCCTCCTAGTAAGTTGCGCCCTAACTGCATCTAAACTGCGAATTTGCAGAAGAACTCCTCCTAGTAAGTTGAGCCCCAACTGCATCTAAACTGCGAATTTGCAGAAGAACTCCTCCTAGTAAGTTGAGCCCCAACTGCATCTAAACTGCGAATTTGCAGAAGAACTCCTCCTAGTAAGTTGCGCCCTAACTGCATCTAAACTGCGAATTTGCAGAAGAACTCCTCCTAGTAAGTTGAGCCCCAACTGCATCTAAACTGCGATTTGCAGAAGAACTCTTCGTAGTAAGTTGAGCCCCAACTGCATCTACACTGCGAATTTGCAGAAGAACTCCTCCTAGTAAGTTGAGCCCCAACTGCATCTAAACTGCGAATTTGCAGAACAACTCCTCCTAGTAAGTTGAGCCCCAACTGCATCTACACTGCGAATTTGCAGAAGAACTCCTCCTAGTAAGTTGCGCCCCAACTGCATCTCAACTGCGAATTTGCAAAAGAACTCCTCCTAGTAAGTTGAGCTCCAACTGCATCTAAACTGCGAATTTGCAGAAGAACTCCTCCTAGTAAGTTGCGCCCCAACTGTATCTAAACTGCGAATTTGCAGTTGAACTCCTCCTAGTAAGTTGCGCCCCAATTGCATCTAAACTGCGAATTTGCAGAAGAACTCCTCCTAGTAAGTTGCGCCCCAACTGCATCTTAACTGCGAATTTGCAGTTGAACTCCTCCTAGTAAGTTTCGCCCTAACTGCATCTAAACTGCGAATTTGCAGAAGAACTCCTCCTAGTAAGTTGAGCCCTAACTGCATCTAAACTGCGAATTTGCAGCTGGCTTGCAGTCCTTGTGTCTGGACTCTTAGAGGCAACTAAGAGATCAAAAACAGGAAGACTGGCAGCAGCATCCTTTCCGCGGTCTGTGCCACCAGCACATTGCGATCTTCAACTCGGCCTGCCAAGTGTGGTCATCTATAAATATATTAAAATGAATCCCTATTTCTCTTGGTCACGGCGCATCACGCGTAAACGGCTGGACCGATTTCGCTTATTCTTTTTTTGTCGAGTTCGTTATTGTCAGGAGAAGGTTCTTATGTAGGGTAGGGTAGGGTAGTGTAGTTTAGTGTAGTGTAGGGTAGTGTAGAGTAGTGTATTGTAGGGTAGTGTAGTGTAGGGTAGGGTAGTGTAGTGTAGGGGTGGGGTAGGGTAGGGTAGGGTAGTGTAGTGTAGTTCAGTGTAGTGTAGGGTAGGGTAGGGTAGTATAGTGTAGTGTAAGGTGGAATGTAATTCGCCGGACAACTAGTTACATATGTTTCTGAGTAGAATAAACAGAATATAACAAAAAATCGGGTGAGGCTGTGTGGCGGGGGGGGGGGGGGGATACACTGCCGATTTCAATTTTCCTCCGTCGGTGGATAACTAATGAGGTTTGCTTGTTCCAAGAAATGAGGTTGTTATACAATTGGCCCGGTCTGTTGGAAACAGATCTAAGTCTCTGTCGTTATGTCCGTTGTGTTTCAGATATCTGACCTGGTACTCCGTGTGCGATTTTATAGACGTTTCACATCAAAAGTTGTAAAACGCAAAAAAAATTAAACCTTTACAATAGATCTAAAGTGCAAATTTTATTTTCAGATTTCAGATGTCATTTAAAGTACAAAATATATTACGTACACTATTAAAGTGACTTCAAAAATATTGTGGGCGTGGGTGTATACGTGTCCTAGTAACAAAATTAGCTGAAACTATTTTAACTGGTGCTTCTGCCCAAAATTAGCTGAAACTATTTTAACTGGTGCTTCTGCCCATGAAACTGAACAACTTTCCCCATGGAACCCATAGTCAAATCACAAAAAAAATTGGCTCTCCCATACTAACTCGATCAGCTGATCAGCCAAATTAGTATGGGACGTTCAACATTTTTTTTGAGATTAGACTATGGGTTTCATGGGGAAAGTTGTTCAGTTTCATGGGTAGAAGCACGAGTTAAAATAGTTTCACCTAATTTTGTTAGACCTTATATATTAATCTATATGGGGCTTCTAAACAGACGTGCAAAATTTTATAGTATAGTATGTATGTTTATATTTGCTTATTTTATTCCGCGTATTCCTCAGAAACTAGAAATTGAAATGAAATATGTTATTATTTTTAATAAGTTGTCTTTCAACTTAGGGAACTGTGTTAGTTTCATCTAAATCGGTCCAGCAGTTGTCAAGATATACATAGACTGTTAAGTGTGTACCAATCACTGGAAAAACACGCTGTCGGTTTAACGCCATAGATTGAAGTCGGTTGCTCTTAATGTTTTAGGGTTGTCAATTGTTGAATCCCTATTTGTGTGCGCGAGTCTGGAATTGAGTTTTTCCTTAGTTCTCTGAGTAACTATATCGGGCTATGCTCATTATTAGTCTGTTATTTAGATAGATAGATAGATAAATCGTTTATTTCTCATAGCCTTACAGTAGATACATAATGCGTATACGGTAAACAAAGGAAGATAAGTAAGACAAATAATAAGAACAGTGCAGGGAATAACAAAAAAAAAATTGTTTCAAAGTTGTTCAGAAACAGGCTTGAGAAATTGGTTAGGACTCAGCATGTGCTGTGTTTCCCAACCCTTCAACTATTTTTGTACAAAAAAAACACAACAATCCGTTGCTTCGTTGCGATGTTAAATAAATCAACCTGAAAAGCGTCTTCTTGGTTCTCTCAGGAACTGTATAAGACTATGTTATTTTTACGTGATAAAAAGTAGTCCTTCCTAGTGACACAAGCTGTAGCGTGAAAAGATAACAAACAAACATACACATTTTAATATTACTAAGGGTTATTTTTTACTTTTTTTAAATCCTCTCAACCTCCGGCCTTGGAGGGAACGCTCCTCTATTTATATACGGGTTGACTTATTGTGGAATAGATGTGGCAGTCATATAGTATGATTATATTCATTTTACAAATGGTCACGCAAATTGTACAATTCGTCCGTATTTAAACGGTCAGGCAAATTGTAAGCAGTTTGTAAAAAAAGCAAGCGAAACTGAAATGAGCGAGCGAAGCTAACGATGTTAGGTTCGGTCAGGTTGATTGATTATACAGTCAAAGGCTCCCCCCTGGGTAGCAGAAATCTAGGCAAATTGTAAAATTCCGTACGCAGATTGAAGAATGAGCAAGCTAAACTGAATAGCAGAACTCATTTTTGAATTTTCCTGACTGATTTTTAAAATGGAAAATTACACAATATGCCTGCGACATAGATACCGGTGTGGCACAAATAGCTGTATCAGGTGAGATATAGTCAAACGCACCCAAAATTTTCTGATTGCGTTGACTCAGAAACTCGAAATTTTTACACCTTCAAGGGACATATTTCTGTATACACCTTAGTATATCAATTTGACAACTTAATACATTCCTGAGAACATGTCAACAATTAAAAATAAAAATTCCACCTGTATAATTACTTAACCCCTATTTTTTGGCCATCAGGTAAAAATGTATCCTATGTCACTCACGTGATCAAGACGAATACAACGACACCGTGTTTCTTCAAAATCCATCAAGCCGTTTAGGCGACAGAGCGTGCCAAAGAAATAAACATACATACACTCGAAAAACATAACCTTCCTTCTGGCGCAATCGGGTAAAAAATTTCTTGACACACGGACAACAAAGTAATCGTAAAAGGATTCCGTTGTATTTCCTTTTAAGATACGGAACCCTAAAACAAAATTGTACAGGAAATACTAATTATCCCCCCCCCCCCCCCACACACTAATCCGCTACAAACCCTCAAGTCCATCCCCAGGGGTATAAACTTTCGCAGAATAAATCAAAAACAAGGATTTCACCAGTCACCAGTCGGTGGCGAGGACAACTTCCCTCTCATGGGAGTAGCTGCAATCTCACAGCAATTATCATTCGTGACTTCCAAGTGTCCTCCCGGAGAGAGGCCTTATTCTGGCTGGTCTCACCATTGGAAGATAAAAGCAAAAGCTAAGTACCTGCTGAAACAGTTTAAAATAAAATTCTTAGTTTCGAAATTATTACTCAACTTAATAATTTTGATATAAAAAGCGTAATTAAAAACTGGTTGACAAAATTAAACTATGATGAAACGGAAAGATTATTACCACAGCAAAGTAACATTTTAGTACTAAAATACAGTATTCAACAGTATGGACACTCCCTGCCGCTCTCTAGATTGTGCACTCACCCCCACGTCACTCAGATTGATACAGATTGGTTATAGTTTGGTTCTCGAACGTATAGGATTTAGCCGTGGTTTTGTTTGCTCCGTCATTTATTTTTAGAAATGTCATTTTACGACAGTTGCTAGCAGTGTCCGGGATGTGACCAAAGTAACCATACAAAATATAAGATATCTTGAGTACGTTATTATTTTATCTAACCAGCTGTCTAAGTCCCAAACAATTTGACCTCCATCTAGAATAGTGGTGTAATTTTTTCCCGCTGACGGATGCTGTAATTCGGTCACCGGACCTGGCTAGGGGGAGCGAACGAGACCAAACGTTAAGATCTTGATTGTTTCTCCACCAATAAGGCTTTTGCGTGAAATTAGTTCGGCTTCGATCGATTGCTCGGCTGGCGACAAAACACGATCAATGTCAGATTTAGATCATTTTACCCATATGGAGACAAAAGTAGGTAATAAAGTCGGACGTGTAATAAAATACACTAAATGACATCAGTTTACTGCAACTTTAAGCGCCTCCGTGGCTTAATGGTTAGTCCATTTGCTTCACACCAGGAGGTCGCGGGTTCGATTCCCGGTGGGGTTGACTTTGTAAGACTCGGTTTGGTTGGTGGTAGGGCAATTTCATAGCCCGTCTGACTAAGTATTACCATCTTATCTTAGTCTTGTCGCCAAACATCAGTGTTAACAACATTGATGTGTTCTGGCTTGAAGATAAGATAAGATAGCCAGATCCCATTGCGTTGAGGAATCTTGGTAAGCCTTCTTTCATCTTTGACATCATCGTCACTTACCATCTGGTGAGGTGATGCCAAGGTCTTACAAATTGTAAATAAAAATTAAAAAAAAAAAACTTTAGGTACAGAGGCCAGCAGATCAAGCTAGACTTTGTACCGTTGTTATTCCGTATGCGTATGGATACGAGTGTCTAGCTCGATGTGCTGGCGTTGTAGTTTTTGCTTAGGGGTGTTAATAGTACACTCACCTGACAGTGATTCCTAAAAACCCGTCAAGTGCAAGTGGGATTCACGCGCAGACGGTTCCGTACCACCACAGCTTTCCACAGAGTACAAACTTCTACGTTGGAAAAATAAAGTAAAAAATATACTAAAATACAATACACACATTGTCATAATCATATTAGCCGATAAATGTCCACTGCTGGACGAAGACCTTTCCCTAGGATTTCCACAAAGACCGGTCCTGCGTTGCCCGCACAGACTTATATGGTTTGTGGTTGCCCGCGTCCAGCGGCTTCCGCAACCTTCACCAGGTTGTCGGTCTACTGACCGGGAGGCCTAAAGTACATACCTAATCAATCAGCCCGATCATATAACTTGTAAAAAAAATACTAAAATGTTTATGAGACATTTTTTAAATTTATATTTTCCCATCGGTACACTTGTCAGTAAAATCACACCTTGTATTCGTGTAAGGGATACCATTGCAAGTAATAATTAAATCTCTTTCGGCGCTCCAATTGTCTCCCCTGCCCCGTAGTCCTACTAGTAAAGAATAGTAGGACTAAGGGAGATGTTTCGCCTGCCTCGTTGTTTTACTGGTAGGACAAAATAGTAGTACCATGGGAGACGTCACTCCTGCCCCGTGGTTCTACTGGTAGAACAAAATAGAAAGATCACAGGAGGTGTGACTCCTATCCTATGATTCTAATGGTTGGACAAAATAGTAGGACCACGGGAGATGTCACCCCTGCCTCGTAGTTCTACTGGTAGAATCAAATAGAAAGTTCACAGGAGGTGTGACTCCTACCCTGTGATTCTAATGGTTGGACAAAATAGTAGGACCACGGGAGATGTCACCCCTGCCTCGTAGTTCTACTGGTAGAATCAAATAGAAAGTTCACAGGAGGTGTGACTCCTACCCTGTGATTCTAATGGTTGGACAAAATAGTAGGACCATGGGAGATGTCACCCCTGCCTCGTAGTTTTACTGGTAGGAGAAAATAGAAAGACCACGGTAGATGTGTCCCTGCCCCGTGGTCCTATTGATAGGATAAAATAATAGCACCACGGGAAAACAACGGATCCTTACCATTACTAAAAGTATCGTTTATGACCGGCCTTTTTGTACGTGTTACCTAGTTTTGTGGTTATACGTTGTCGGCAGGTGACCGAATTGTTTTCTATTTATTTTAACAATATTGTGTAGGTGGGGCGCGGCGTAGCGATAGAGATAAAGATAATTGCTTCGGTTTCAGTTACTAAGTAATTAATTGTCTAGACTCTAGCTAGACTGTTAATCTCTTTGTTTTTGGGTAGTATTTGAACGCAAATAAAAAAAATATATTTTTGAGTAATAAAAGAATCGTAGTTCCCATCAAAGATACTGATTGCACAGCAAAATACATACCTCAAAAATTCACAAATGTTCTGGACTGTTCTACAAATTTTTAGAGGGTGAAACTTCCAACTTTAACTTCCTTGATCGTACCGAGACTCGTTTCTTAGTTTTAGCGGCACGCACATCGTACACTACTTACTTTTATAATCATAGGGGTTTAACTATGAAATTTTCGATTCAGTTTTTTAAGTTCAATGCCAATTTTTATTGAAAAAAAAAATAGCCTAAAAAAACACGCTTCAAGAACATTAAACTAAAAAGTGAAAAATATTTTTTAATACAGTTGCTCAAAAAGTGGCGTATTGCAGGGACGTATAGCGTTCGGGATGTGGGCTATTACATACTCTTGCTTTTCGTTCTCTTTTCCAACTGTCAAAATAATGTCTATTAAAATAAACCAACCGTGAAGTTTTTACTAAAAAAAATTCATATAAGTTTTTATGATTCATGCAAATACGTATATTTCTAAAAAGAAGCTACTAATTTGTTTCAATATCAGATTTAATGATTTGATTGAATGAGTTAGGTTAGGCTTCATTTCATCTCATTAAATTTCATTTTCATTTTATATCAATAAAAAAATTCTACTTAAGACTTGGCTGTATGGGCATAGTTCCCTTTGCCTACCAGAATGCGTGAAAAAAAAAATATCTGCTTATATTCTACGGTTGGCGCCATTTTCCAGAAATTTTCTTTGCGAGTTTAGTAAACAACTAAACTTAAGTTGCACAAAATGAGTAATTTCGACCCTAATTTTTTTGAATTAACACCACCGGAACTTAGTATAATTGCACAAAATGCTTCGGAGAACATTTAACCGGAAAAGTCAAAAAGTCGCTACATATCTACATACAACGAATTAATTGCGTGGAGAGAAGAGAAAAAAGCAAATAGTTTTTCAGAAAACGTTATGTTGGCATACTTCTCCGAACTCTCAGCAAAATTAAAACCTTCTACGTTATGGTCGAGGTTTTCTATGATAAAAAGTTTGGAACAACGGATTTGTCATCATCATTATATCAGCCGAATCCCGTTCCATGCTGGATTTCCACGACGACCAATCCTGCGTTGCCGGCATCCAACAGCTTCCCACGATCTTCACTAGGTCGTTCTCCGGTGCGTGGACGCTATTCGAGAACTTTTCTAACCCAACGGCTATCTGTTCTACGAGTTATGTGCCCTGCCCACTGCCACTTCAGTTAAGCGTTTCTGTGAGCTATGTCGGTTACTTTGGTTTTTTCAAATTCAAATTATTTATTTCAGATAGTCAATCCATTATGTGTTAGTAACAGACATCTTATAAAACTAGGTTAGTATCAACAGAAAGGTCATATCAATCATTATAATGTCAAAATACAATAATATTCAAATTTAATAATATTCAATGTCAGTACAAAATGTCAGGTCACATGTAGTGAGTTCCAGTGCCTAATGTGCCATTTTTGTATGGAGCGTTAATTAAGAAAATTCTACGGGCTTCTCACACCTTCACACCTATTAATAAAAAAAAAAACATCCTCCATTAATCACACACACACACAAAAACTTGGTTCGTTCGTCTCAAGTAGGTAAACAAGAGGAGAGATAATAACAGAAAATGAAACATTTCAAGTAAGACGAGAATATTAAGTGAGAGGGACTCATTCCGCCGCCAAGCGTCACACCAAATCTCCCATACAGAATCCGGTATTATGCTAAGTGTCCAGAAATTCAAATCGGGGGCCGTTTCATTTTTTCTCAGCCAAGGGCAAAGGGCTCGGCGTGAATTACACCAAATTTATGGAGGATCAACCCTATGGCCTAATAACGCGTTTCATTCCAGTAGTGGCTGTGTCAGCTCTCGACTTATCGCACAGACTGTACGTAGTGCCAGAGGACTAGCTCCTGTAAACTATTACTCATTCTTTTGTTATTAAAGTGAATCTTTTATTACATCGTCTCAATTTTTTTTGCCTGTGTGTCGCGTGACGGTCGGTATGATCGTTTCGTCCTATGTACCGTAGCTCGAAGACGAGAGCTCAGCCATGATCGTTTCGTCCTCTGTAAATGAAGTTTCACTTTTACCGTGGTTTCATAAAACCACACACTACTTTTTTCTTGTCAAAGGTATTAATGAAATTCAATGATTTTAATGTATATAACTTCTCTTGTCATATTGTTTTCATGTTACAATGACATAATTTGTTTTATACCAAGGCTTAGATTTTGACGTTATTAACCAATTATTGTTTATTTCTTGATTTTTCTGATAGCCATATAATTACTATTATATGGCTATCCGAAAGAGTGTAATGTGCACATACTTTACTTTGAATGAATATCTTGAATCTATCTTGACCTATTATTAACACTTATTTAAAAGCGCATAGCCTCATTACCCACTTTAATTAAAATTGGTGACAACGGCCTCCGTGGCGTAATGGTTAGTCCTTTCGCCACACCAGGAGGTCGCGGATTGGATTCCCGTCGGGGTCAACTTTGTAAGACTCGGTTTGGTTAGTGGTAGGGCATTTTCATACCCCGCATGGCTAGCTACCACCATCTTATCTAAGTCTTGCCGCCAAACATCAGTGTTAACAGCGTTGATGTGTTCCGGCTTGAAGATAAGATAGCTAGTTCCCCGTTGCGTTGGGGAATCTTGATAAGCCCGCTTCCTTCGCTGTTTAATTTTGTTTAATATTTTAAACATCATGTACATAACTTTTTTAATGGGGGGCTTTGAACTTTGTTTTTTTTTTAAATAATCGTCAGACAGGATTATGTAAGTTTACCCTAAATATACGAAAAACTACCACGAGTTGAGTTTTAAAATTCAAATAACTCTATACTGAGTTTTGTAAAATTAACTGATATTATTATGAAGTGATAGTAATTTATTTTCGTAGCTACTGAAATTCAGTAGACTACGCCAGTCATGCTACTTAGTTGGGCAGTAAATCAGGGGGGGGGGGAGGCGGGGCGACATAATTAGTTTTAGAGGGAAGCCAGTTCGCAACTATTATTGCGCCGGTAGTGGCATTTTGGTAATTAGTAGCTTTTCGTCTCTCATAAGTTTTAAGAGTCTAAATCTTAACTTCAAATCACTACCTCGGTACTCTGTAGATTGTTTTTTTGTTACTAAATAAAATATTTTCGAGAAAATTAGTATCACACTAATCAATAACAAAATAAAAACCGGCCTAAGAGTTATTGAGAGTGAGAAAACATTTTTTTATCTACAACGACATCAATAAATATATTTATAAGAGAACTAATTGCTGTTGTCGTTTATAACCAAACGAAAAACTATTTTTTATCTACAGTGCCATCAATATATATAGGAAAAAGGGAACTAATTGCTGTTGTCGTATAACTACGTAATTAACTATGAAGAAGATTAATTGGTATAAATTAATTAATACTATTTTATTTATGTCTAAGAGCCTATCGCCTTTATTCAGGGTAGGCCCGAGTCCCTTGGTGGGAGCATATATGACCTGCTATAATTATGATGATTTAGGCCTTTGTCCAGCAGTAGATGTCTTTCGGCTGATATGATAAATGTAATTCATTCATGACCTTTAAGAGTTTTTATTTTAGAAATGTTAAAACTAATACACTCTCGTGAGCCGCTTGCGGCTCGTACACTGCGCACCCTTAAAGACAGTTATAGAAACTATGTTGCGCTGGATAAATCTAGTAATTACTAAAAGAACACATTTTTTTGTGAATTTAGGCTTGTACTTCGTTCATCAGCTTAATTATTAAAAAAAACTCTTTTAATGAATGAAATTTGTTTTCTGACACAAAACAACTAGATTTTTAAATAAAACTAGCTGTTGCCCGTGGCTTACCGCGCAGATCCCGTTTTTTTGCCGTTCCCGTGGGAAATTCAAAAATCATTTATTAACTGATGCCTAAATTATAGTTTCTATCTCTTTACCAAATTTCAACCTGATCCGTCCAGTGGTTTTAGCTGCTCGTTGATAGATCAGTCAGTTAGTCAGTCACAGTTTCCTTTTATATATACAAACTAGCTTTTTCCCGCGGCTTCACCAGTGTGGACAACGTTTCTATGACTGTCTTCGATGCGCAGTCTTAGTGCGCAGTGCGTGGAAAAACATAGCCTATATGTTAATCCAGGTCCTAATCTGTCTACCTACAAAATGAAAGGAAAGAAAGAAAGAAAAAGAGGTTTAGTAGTTTTTGCGTGAAAGAGTAACAAACATCCATCCATACATACAAACTTTCACATTTATAATATTAGTAGGATTATACGAAATGTCGCTCAGCACCAAACGCCACTCACGGCTGCATTGTGTTTTAACCCAATTTGAACTCCCATCCCATGGCCTCGATAACTTCATTATTAACACGTGTTTGTGGCATAATTATACTCCCAACTGTGGTAAGTATGCTAACTTTCTTCACAGGCTGTTCAGAGAAGGGAAGGGTTCCTCACATGGAGAGGAAGTTTTGGAAACTTTAACTAGGACTTTAAACTGGTAAAAATGTTTTATTTACTTCCGTTATATTTAAGTTAGAAAATTAAATCAAATGAATCAATCAAAATAAATAAATCAATCAATCAATCAAATATGTTTTATTGTACAATAAATAAATAAAAAAAGAGAATAGTACAAAATATAGAGTAGTAAAACTTCTAATTGCACAATTTAGTCAGCTTTATCGCTTAAAGCAATTTCTAATAAATTATAATTTTTATTAATTTTTCTGTCTTTATTATTTTATTTTATTAATTATTGTCATTAAATCAAAGTCGTATACTTAGGTACGTTTTTCTTAACCTTCGCCGATAGACTTGTATTAAATATAAACCGACTTCACTATAGGAGGACATTCTCAATAGTAACGTGATTTCTTCGGCGATTATTAATTGATTTTGATGATCCTTTTTTACAAAGTTTGTACCTTCAGAATGGTCCCATAGAAGTTATATTATAATTGGTTGAAAGGTTTTAGAGAAAATTAATAGAGAAAAATGTAGCAAAACTGTACATAGTTGTTGCGATTGATATCTTTAATTTTAAACGTTTTTAAGTTTTTTATTTATATTTCCTACATCTACGGAATGTCACAAATGACGATTTGTTCTATCTCCGACTAAAAAACCTTTTGTTGGACAATGAATTTTACAATATTGTCGAATTTCTACAAAAGAAATTCTAACCATCATTATGATGGATTTACTATTTTGTTTTGTTTGACATCCTATTTTATTTTATTTTGACTTCTTATTTAAATTTGTTTTAACACCTTATTTTTATTGTGACATTGATTTTATGAATTTTGACGATTATGTTACATTTTGACATTTTTAATTTTTAATTAATATGTAATTGGTAACATGAAATAAATAATGTAATCTAATCTACAATATTTAAAATTTCCATATAATTTAAAATAAGTATGTAAAGTAATTTTTGCTTCGATTGTATAGGAACCAGATTGTATAAGGTCCTTCTGAACTACTTGAAAGTAATACCAAAAAATAATGTATGAGGGGGGACTCAGCTCATGAAACTCAACAACTTTCGTGGGGACGGAACCTATACTCATTTCGCTTAAAAAATTTGGACCTTCCATACAAAGTTCGATGTCAGCTGATCAGTTTAGTAGGTTCTTTGGGATAAGTTGTTCAGTCTCATTATTTCCTTGTATTTTAAAAGGGTGCGTTAATCATTTTGGGGGGTTTGGAAGACGTAGCGTAGGCAGGCCTGCCACACGGTGGACCGGCGACCTGGTAAAGGTCGTGGGAGCCGCTGGATGCGGGCAGCGCAGGACCGGTCGTCGTGGGGGAGGCCTTTTTCCAGAAGTAGACGTCTTTCGGCTGATGTGATGATGATGATGATTTCAGAAGGACTTTCAAGGATGTTAGTTTGGTCAACAACGAACTTTTCAGGAACTACTTCTCCTTCTAACTCATGAAACTGGACAACTTTTGTTATAAAACTTTACTAAAATCTTTTAAAAAAATTAGGACTTCCCATACAAACTTGGCTGATCTTAACAAAAAAAACAATAATTTCACCGTAACTTACTTTTTTACGCTGATTAATTCGTATGAGAGGTCAAAAAATGGGATATAAACAAAGTTGCAGAAAAAAAAGTTGTTCAGTTTCATGAGTAAAAACCCTTCTGGAAAGGTCGTTATCGACAAAAACAACGCCCTGTATAGTGCTTCTTAAGTAATCTAGTTTCATGGGTAGTATTTTTCTATCAACAATTGGTAAGCCCTTGATATCATCTCACCAGTTAATAAGTGACGATCAACTATTTCCGCTTTTCAGTGAATGTAAGTCACCGTGTATCATAAGCCTTATTACTTTAATTCCTATATTTGGTTGAAAGTCCTATGTTTGCATGAAATTAGTATTTAGGCTAGATAGGTGTCATTCATAGGTGAGAGCGCCGGTGGCGTAATGGCAAGGGCCGCTACTTCCTGTCTAGGGAGGTCGTGGTTCGAATCCTGCCACGTACCAATGTGTTTTCGAATTTCGATTTCATATTTGTCCGTCGTCCGTGTCCGGTGGTCGCGGAAATTCTTTGAGGGAGGCCGATGTCCAGCAGTGGACGTCCTTCAGCTGATATGATTATGATGATTTGTATGTACGTTTATCCGACGCTCTTACGGTGTGAAGGAAAACATCGTGAGGAAACCTGCACACTCCTGCGAAGAAACTCGAATGTTATGGTTATAGCGATAACAGGAATACATCATCTGTGAAAATTCCAACTGTCTAGCTATGACAGTTCATGAAATACAGCCTGGTGACAGACGGACAGCGAAGTCTCAGTAATAGGGTCCGTTTTTTCCCTTTGTGTACAGAATCCTAATAAGAAAAATAGTGTCTCAGTCGTTTTTAGTGTTCCGTAGTCAAATAGGAACTCTTATAGTTTCGCCATGTCGGTCTGTCCACCTGTCCGGCGCTTGACTCACAGACTATTAGTACTAGAAAGTTGTAATTTATCATGAGTATAGATATTATCACACCGACAAAATGATAAAATAATATCTTAAAAATTTTTTTAGGGTACCCTATCGTTTAGTATATCCTTAAATAGTTCTTATAAAATAACTAACTTTTATTTAATTCAGGGTTCCATTTGGGAAATTCTATGATTTAAAGTAATTTTTTTTGTTAGAGTCAAGTGTCCCCCCCCCAAGCCCCCCAGCCTACCAGCTAAACCGCTATTTCAGGACATTTGAGAAACAAATATAAGAACATACCTATGATATTTAAAACAATTTCCAAGTATCACGGCTTGGTAGGATTTCTTAGTTTAGGAGTAATAGCCGACCAAGTTAAAACGTGCAAATGAATTTGTAAACAAATCATAGATTTTACAAACAAAATTTTCTATTACCAACTGCAACTACACTTTTGTTTTTAAGATGTACATTTATTTTTTGAAAAGACTACGGAACTCTACTTGGCACTATTCCGACTCGCACTTGGCCGGTTTTTTATTAGCTGAGTGGAGACGGGGCAAAGTTTTCTCTCATACGGGGCGGGGTGTTATAGGAACTTATGATAATTATCGTCGTTTGATGTAACTTCATCATAACTCCGTTTTCGTGTCTCTTTGTCTGTTGTAATTAGCGTGCGCTACTAATTAGGCACCTACCAAGTAGGTCAACGCTGTCTCTTTAGCGGGAGACGACAAAGGCACAGTATTACAATATAGCGGCTTACAGTATCGCAACGAATGTACTAACGCATATCAACGGAAGGGTAGTTGCGGGGCAGCCGGCGGCGGGGCACAGCCTGGAAAACTGCGCGAGTTTGCCAGGCTGGCTACAGGCTAGTACTGCTAGTACCTACGCCGTGGCGGCATCGTGCGACATCAAACGCGTTGCGCTACTGTAAGCCATATCGTAATACTGTGACAAAGGTGTGTGTTTGAAGCAAGTGTGTCTTAATATATGTTTATGTGTGCGCACGTGTGCGTGTCATTTAAGTTTTAATAATGTATCCAGTTATCCTTACTAATATTACAAATGTGAAAATGTGTTTCTTTGTTACCTTTTCACTCTTCAACACCTGGACCAATCTTGATGAAATTTGGCATGCAAGTACAGGCTACGTGCAAGAATGCAGGTAGCCTGTGTCACGGGGAAGGACATAGGCTATTTTTTATCCCGTGAAAATAGCGCAGTCCGATGCAGTTGCTAAGGAAACAGAAGAACTACTCTTTTTTTGGGTTATTTCTTAAACTTCGCATGGGAACAATGGATTGTTGTGATTTTTTTGCACAGAGATGGTAGTGTAGGTGGTAAATGACAAAATTTACTAATAAGCACATCCTGACATAGTTCCCGAGAGATCTGGGGAAAATTCATTCCCATACAGTAGATTTTAGACGCCCAAAAATGGATACTATCGTTTTTATTCCAAAACCTGATAGACCTTTTCAATTATAATTCACGAGAAGAACTCCCGTGTGACAAATATTGGTGTTTTTTTTACACCGTTTTCCATTAGGTTGGAAAATTGAGTTGAAAAATGGGAAAACCTTTAATAGTCCTTAACAATACCTTTCGGCCGGAGGGTTTATAACACATTGTTTAAGTGTCAATTGGCAGTCCTAAAATGAGTATTTAGATAGTTAGTGTTTTTTGCGTTTTATTTTTTTCTCTGGATCTGTGTAATTAGCGGATTATTTACTAACGTGAAAATGAAGAAGTAACCTACCTACACGCTCTTTTTTTGCGTAATATGATAAGGAGGAACAGCTGAGTGGTATCGTTTTCCGTTTTTCATAAAAATGTTAAGAAATAATCCGCTAATTGTACAGATCCAGAGAGACAAAAATTTGCAATATAACACTGAATATGGAATAAATATCTATCATTGTAGGACTGCCAATTGACACTTGAAAAATTAATTATTATTAGGCCTACAATACTATGCTATTGAGTTTACAACTGCTGGTATTGTTATGGAGTATTAAAGGTTTTCCCATTTTCACCTCAATTTTCCCACCTTTTGGAAAACGCTGTAAAAAAAAACACCAATATTTGTCATACGGGAGTTCTTCTCATGGATTATAAATGAAAAGGTCTATCAGATTTTGAAATAAAAACGATAGTCTCCATTTTTTGGCGTCTAAAATCTACTGTGCATCGGCGTCGCAGCGGAGCAGCTAATTGATTTTTTGTATAAAATTGGTTTTGTATGGAATTGGAATTTTAGCCAGATTTGGCATAGGGATCTGGATAAAACTCATGTTCACGCTCGCAAGCCGCTTGCGGCTCGCTCACTACTCTCCCTTAAGGAAAGTCACAAAAGCGTCTGTCGAAGCCGCGGGCAAAAGCTAGTTTGATAATAATTAGACCGCCTCCGTGGCCGCGTCTAAAATTTAAGGGCTCGATTTGTTTGGTGGTAGGACAATTTCTAAGCCCGCCTACCACTATCTTATCTAATTCTTGCCGCCAAACATTAATTTTAACAGCATTGGCGTGTTTCTGCATGAAGGTGAGATAGCCAGTTCCCTATTACGTTGGAGAATCTTGGTAAGCACGCTTCCATCTTTGGCATCATCTCATCTGAAGGTACTGACGATGATGCCGAAGGATTACCAATTTTAAATAGACAAAAATCGTGTGAGGCTGTACCGGGCACACTGCCGTTGGTTTAATGCTTTAAGATTCCTCAATCTGAGCAGGTTGATACATGTTAAAAAAATATCGAACGTAATTCTATTCATTTTAAGTTCAAATAAATGCGGGCTTCAACGCGGCTGTTAAACATGAAAGAAATGCTTTTTCTCAATAAGGTAAGGCAGTTTGTGCACCGCAAACGTAAGCGCGTTTTATTATTGCTGCAGTGCCATCTCTTAGCAGTTTAGATCTAAAAGGAATTAAGTTCATGCTTTCGATCAATTAAGTAAGGCAGTTTTTGCGCCGCAAACTTATGTGCGTTTTGTTATCCTTGCAGCGCCATCTATTGGCAATCTGTTGCTATGATCATAATGTGTTTGGTAGTTTTCCGAGATGAAGAATACCCAACTATGTAATGATGGTCGAAATACCCCATTTCAATGTAAAGGTTTCATAAGACACTGTTTTTTTGGTACTATGTCCCAGTTTTAGTTCGCAATATAAGGTATCAACATGTAAAATTTAATTGCAATAGGTATAGCAACATTTGCGTGGTGAGCCATTCTAGAAACGCATACTTTTAATTTTCTTGCGGGAAATCTCGAATTTGCTGCGATAAAAAGTAACCTATATATTAACCCGGCATATACGAGTAAGGTACCACCATACATTTTTTTTTCAAAATCGGCCTTGTAGTTTTTACGTGATGCGCGAACGTTGTTGTTTTGGCCTCTATATCGTTAGTGATGTCCACCACAGTTATTATTTTCCAAAAATATTTCATGTACAGACACGGCCCTTTACAGTTTTGTTAAATGTATATAATTATATATATATATATATATACATAGATGTACCCTTGTTCCATTTAAGAGCACTTAATATTTGACACCACGAGATAAATGTCAACAGTGAGCTTGCCAGACGTCTTTGAAATGTCTTTCTTAATGTCAGCACACTTGAATCCAGCTTGTAAACAAATGAACGAGTATAAATTATGTTTAATATTTTTTATTCAGAAAATAAAGGATGTAAAATTTTTGGGTTTGTTAAGTACGATTTGAGAAGCCGTCGTAGCTCATTGGTGGTTGGATTGATCACACAGCTAAACTAATCAAAATCACCGTCTTAACCTTTTGTTTTTACTAGCTGTTGTATACCGAGAGTGAGTGCGGTTTTTTAGCCTATGCTCATCCTGAAATATTAAAAATATATTTTTAAAATTTTCAGTTTTTGAAGATTACCTCCTACAAAGAAACATCACCTCTTTATTGTACGTCCGTTTGTCCAGGGCTTAGCCCAGAGACTACTGGTTCTAGAGAGCTGTGATAAAGTATGGGTATATATACATATTAATCACGCTGAAAACGTTAGGTCTTTTAAAACTACTAAGGGTTTGCTAAAATAATTTTTGAATTCCGTGATTAATTTGTAAAGTTCAAATTTTTTACCCCCCCCCCCCCTTCCACAATTTAAGGGCGTCTTTACAATTTCGTTTTTAATTGTTTCTCAAACAAATTTTTAATTACTATTTCTTGAAAATGGAAGGGCCGATTTTAATGAAAGTTTAAACGCATAAGCAAGCCACGAAATTCTAGCTAGTATTTTTTTTTTTAAATTGTTACTAAATAATAGTGATTTAAGGTTTTCATAGTAATCTAATCTTAACAACATTGATGTTTTCCGGCATGAAGATAAGATAGCCAGTTCTCCATTGCGTTGGGGAATCTTGGTAAACCCGCTTCCATCTTCGGCATCATCGTCACTTAGCATAAGGTGAGATGATGCCAAGGGATTGCCAATAGTGAATAAATAATAAAAAAGCCATCATTTTTGTTAAATCTCAGCCGAGGTACGTCAGTACTAATATAAAGGGTGATTCAGGAGTCGTAAGCAGGATCAACCATACGGATTCAATTAACTGTAAGCTACTCTCTCATACTAGTATTAGTGTGATTATGTTAATTTTTTTGAAGTGTTAAAAAAAACAAAGTTTTTTTAATTGTTCCCGTTAAGTTTGGTCACTCTACAATTAGAATACTTCAGTCAAGTACCGGTTCTCATTTGTCTAGTCAACGTCAAATTATTTAATTCTTTATTAAGTGTTGTCATTACAGTTAAAGAGGTTAGGTATCTTTATCAATTACTCATTAAAGGGTGACCATGATTAGAGACTTCTTATTAAACAAAAAGTAAAAAAAAATAAAAAAATGTGGTGGTTTAACTAAATTACGATGTTAAACGATGCAGTTATATTAACTGTATACGTAGGGTTCATCCTGCTCGCGTCTCCTGAATCATTCTGTTTATACTTTGGCCGAGGCGACGTCCTACCGAGAAACTAGAATAGCGGTAATCTGCACAGTAGAATATTATTACAGAATCTTATACATGGCCACTTAACCTATTTGGCTTAAGCTTGGCTGGTGGAGCATACGGAGCGATCTTGGTGCCAAGTTAGTGACGTCACCAGCCTAATTAATAGACCCACAGTGTGGAGTTCAACACTTCAATAAAATTAATATACCTTCGTATATCGTAATGGTTAAGCCCATTAGCGTCACATCAGGAGATCGCGTGTTCGAATCCCGGCTGAGTCTAACTTTGTAAGTCTCGACTTGGTTTGTGGAAGGGCATTCTTGCCTGGCTAGCTAGCACTATACCACTATTTTATCTAAGTCTTGCCGCCAAACATCAATGTTAACAACATGTTCCGGCATGCAGATAAGATAGCCATTTCCGCATTGAGTTGGGGAATCTTGGTATGCCCACTTCCATCTTCGGCATCGTTGTCATTGCACTTATCATCAGGTGAGATGATAAAATACAATACAATATTCTTTATTGCATCACAGCATAAATAAAGAAAAATGAACAATATAGAAGATGCCAAAGGCTTACCAACTGTTAATAAAATAAAATGAAAATTCTTACTTGTATACCAATACTAATAAAGTATATTATTCAAATCATATTGTAAATGGGAAGACTTGTTTGTTTGTCCTACTTTAATGTTCGCAGCGGAGCGCCGGAGCAACGAATCAACTTGAGTTTTAACACAGAGACAGTTGACGAGGTGGGTCGTGTTTTTTTTAATCTTGTTTAATAAAGTCCGACACGGGTCCTGACGGAACTGAACAAAACTAATCTTTTTAGGGTTCCTTACCCAAAGGGTAAAAACGGGACCCTATTACTAAGACTCCGCTGTCCTACTGTCTGTCCGTCTGTTACCAGGCTGTATTTCATGAACCGTGATAGCTGGGCAGTTGAAATTTTTGTCTGTAACCGCTATAACAACAAACAGGTACTAAAAGTTAGAAAAAGTGAAAAAAATAATCTGGTCTCTGGTCATCTAGTATGATGGTACGGAACCCTTCGTGTACGGTTCTGACTCGAACTTGGCCGGTTTTTTATTAAATCACGCCAGAACCGGATCTGGATGAATTTTAATTGATATTGATGTGTTAACAACATTGATGTGTTCCGGCTTGAAGATAAGATAGCCAGTTCTGCATTGCATTGGAGAATTTTACCATCAGGTGAGATGATGCCAAGGGCTTACCAATTGTGAATAAAAAAATTTAGTAGGTGGACTGATTAGGACTGGGAATAATATTTCGGCTACTTTTAATCCCGATTTTTAAGATGGTTTTCATGTTAGCTGTTAACGTGTCAGCTGTTGACCTGTGTTAACGTGTCAGCTGTTATCTCTCTCTTTTTTAGTTTCCGTATCTCTCTTATTAAGATGGCCTTTGAGACAGTTAAGTTTTCGAGTGTCGACCGAGCACCGGAAAGCGTAGAGTAGGCAGGCCTCCCACTTGGTGGACCAATAACCTGAATAAGGTGCCAGGAAGCTGCAGGATGCGGGCAGCGCAGAACCGGTCGTCGTGGATATCCTTGGAGGAGGCCTATGCTCAGCAGTGGACATGATGATGATGATTTGATAGTTGAGTAAAATTGCTCGTGCCTAGGTCGTGCATACAGATTTCTCGTGCTCAAGCCTTAAATCCATAGCTTCAACCTTCGATCAATATAACAGCTATGGACCGGCCTACGCGAACAGTGGTTTTGATGCCTACAGAATGAGCGAATTCGCTTATTTCCTCTAAGTCCACCAGTACATTCCCCAATTCGGTGAAGTTCGAAGTGAGTAAAACTTGTTATCACATTCGTGCTGCATTCCGAGTACTACTATCTTTCTCTGTCATTTTTTACATTTGAACGAGACTCGGTAGACTATAGCGGTGTGAGTGTGTGTTTGCGAGTAGTTAGGTATGTTTGACGATTTCTTAATGCGCTTAAGTAAGTAAATATACTTCTTTGCAAGCCAAAAAACAATACAGGACTTATAATTTGTAATATACATAGAATGCAAAGGCGGCCTTATCGCCTTAAGCGATTTCTACCAGGCAACCTTAAGCTAAGCTTAATGTATTTGTAGTGCCGAAATTCAGTCGAAAGCTCCAACAGAGGACACTTGTACCCTACAAAGTGTTGTTAACGATACGATCGAGCATCTACACGTGTCCAACAATAAAACCCGGCCAAATGCAAGTCGGACTCACGCACGAGGAGCTCCGTACAACCAAACAAGTATAAAAATGATACCTATTCATTTTAAACATTTTTAGGGTACCGTACCTCAAAAGGAAAAACGGTAATTTAAAAAACTAAAAAACCCGACTGCGTTTCTGTGTAATTTGGAAATGAAAAACCCTAAAACAAGAAAGTCGTCATACCCGATTGCACTTAATTTAAGAAAAATTGTAGCAGTCGGGACCCATTCTAGAAATGGAGGCATAGTGAATTGAGAGCACATACCTATATTACATTGCAGATTACTCCAATATACTGACTAGACGGCTGACTTTCTAGAATGGGTCCCGACTGATACAATTTTTCTTAAGTTAAGTGCAATCGGGTATGACGCCTTTCTTGTTTTAGGGTTTTTCATTTCCAAATTACACAGAAACGCAGTCGGGTTTTTTAGTTTTTTTAAATTACCATTTTTTATTTTATTCATTTTTTAGTTTTATTATTGAATGAGTTTGTATAGTAACCTATATACACATGACACACATTAAGATTACGCAGATTATTAACTTATCAGTTGATAGAATAATATCCTCGTAAACGTTGATGCTGTATAAAAGAATTCTGATCGTGTAGCCGATTCAAAAGTTTTTTTAGATCAAGTGTACAGATGACCAGTCCAGCTAATGTTTTAACTTGACTAAGAGCTACATATGCTTGACTTTCAGCAAATATATGTGAGCCGAGGTCCACAAGTGTCAAATCGAGTGTAGTACCCTGAAGTTTGTGGACAGTTATAGCCCAACTTAGGATTAAGGGCAACATCCTGCGGTCAATTTTTCCTTGTCCTCGAATTGCGTCAAAATCACTCGTACATGGTTCAATCCGTATACGAACTCCTGGTTGATATTTTTTATTGTGCGGTCGTCAACAAATACCGCTTGCTGTAATTCTCCGGAAAATCTGATAATTTATTTTTTATATTTTGTTATACCCAGTGTCACTCTCACAGTAAATACGTATCTAACGACACCCCTTAAACTAAAATCTATCGAGCCGTTCAGACTGCAGAGCGTGCCTAACATTGGAATTTGGCGCCAAAAATCCCCAATTTTGTTTTTTATATTTTGATATACCCAGTGTCATTCTCACAGTAAATACGTATCTAACGACAACCCTCAAACTATAATTCATCGAGCCGTTCAGGCTCCAGAGCGTGTCAAACATTTGAATTTGGCGCCAAAAATCCGACATTTTGTTTTTTTCATTTTGATATACCCAGTGTCACTCTCACAGTAAATACGAATCTAACGACACCTCTCAAGCCAAAATCCATCCAGCCGTTCAGGCTGCAGAGCGTGCCAAACAATTATACATACATACATACATACTCTCGAAAAACATAACCCTCCTTCTGGCGCAGTCGGGTAAAAAACAGAACCCTTATAGGTTCACTTTGTTGGCCGTCCGTCTGTCTGTCAAGACCCTTTATCTCGGGAACGAGTGGAGGTGTCGAGTTGAAATTAAAACCGTATACACCGGTCTATAGTCCTTTGAAGTTCTGAAAAAATCAAACTTCTAATTAAACGTCAAAAAAAGATACGGCAGTTTATGCCACAAAAAAAGTATATTTTGACACTCTCGGGCAGTGTTTTTCAAACTTTTTGAGTACGCGACCCCTTTACAAGGTAAAAAATTCTAGCGACCCCCTGGGGCCATAAACAAACAAAATTTTTGTGATTTAAAAACAGCGTTTATTTCTTATTTTGGGACTGATGATTATTATTATGTTGTATTATTATGTTATGTTGTTGTTATAGGCGAGCAGCTTATAGCTGATGTGACTATATCTGTGTTCGTGTTACTGCACTCAATTGGATTGTCTTTGTACTATTTGTCCAGCGAATCTGTTTTTAAAACTATTCACGGACCACGTCCTAAGGCAGCTTGTTCCAGATTTTTATCACTCTATTATTTAGTCCCATATTCAGTTTATATACGTCCTATTTTTTGTAGTTTACTAGAAACACAAATTTTTCTTTTGTCCGCGACCCCCCGAGTAAGGCTTTGCGACTGCCCTAAGGGTCGCGACCCACAGTTTGAAAAACACTGCTCTAGGGAATCAAAATTTGTAAGGTATTTTCTGTTGACCTAGAACTATGAAAGTCTTTTAGTACAAATATAGTAAAAAATCTAAAAAACTATACATTTGTAATTAAATCCTAAAAATAAAGTTTACGTAAGTAAAGTACGTAGTCGATAATGCAAGGAACGGCAGTCCAAATTTAGAATAGAGTTAACCGAGCCATTTGGGGTATCTTATGAAAGAGCTTCATTGGCACAAGCTTAAACAGATTTTTAATTACTTTATGATCTATAGTTTTCAATTAAGACGAAGAATAAAAAAATAATTTTCCCTTTTTTATATTATGAATAATTTTGGTGTATGTGGTACCTAACAGTTTGCACTGTTATGATTTATAATATGTACCTACAAATTTGTACGGAATCCTCAGTGGGCGAGTCCGACTCGCTCTTGTCCGGTTTTTTTAAATTAAAATGGACTCCTTGGTGCGAGTACCACATAGTCTTTGTCGATTGTTGTTATTTGCTGTTTAACTTTAGGACTAGTACTGTAATCGCACCAGGTTTTACGCTTGCATTCATTTTTTTTGATCTTTTACAAACAAGTTTCTTGTATTTCTTTTATTTTTACCACCTTAATTTTTCACTTCTTATATTCTTGACCGAGCAAGCGCGAAGCGCTCTACAAGTCACATTTCTCAACCGATTTTCGTGAAATTTTGTGAGCAGGTATAACAAAAATATGGATTTTTTCTGCTTATTCAGTTTTTGTCAATTTGGAAGTTATAGGGGTTGAAAACGTAAAAAAACATTTTATTTAGCCATTTCTAAAAACTCGCTGATCCGGTAGTATATTGTTTGTTTGTTTGTTTGTTTGTAAACTCTTTATTGCATTTAAAACAAATACATTGAATAATTAGACAAAAGAATATAAATATAGCAAAGGCGGACTTATCCCTTTCGGGATCTCTTCCAGTCAACCTTGGAATGCTGAAAGGACTTCAGAGCATAAGGTCAGGTAAAGTTTACGAGTAAAAAAAAATTATTAACTATCATATAATCGTCTCTAGTATATTAATATATACATTAATATATACATTAATATATACATAGATAACTATACCCACTACCCACATTTTGTTTGTAAATTTCTGTGAAAATATTACTGGCTATCTACTATGGTTCAAAGGAGACCGCGGGTTCGATTCCCGACGGAGTCTACTTTGTAAGACTCGGTTTGGTTGGTGGTAAGGCATTTTCATAGCCCGCCTGGCTAGCTACCACCATCTTATCTAAGTCTTGCCGCCAAACATCAGTGTTAACATCATTGATGTGTTCTGACTGGATGATAAGATAGCCAGATTGCATTGGGGAATCTTAGTAAGCCCGCTTTCATCTTCCACATCATCGTCACTTACCATCAGGTGAGATGATGCCAAGGGCTTATCAATTGAGGATTTAAAAAAATACAGGCTTTTAAAATTAAGATCCCTTTACCTGTTAAGGATCCCCAAAAATGGTTCATTACAGACATTACTATATATACAAATAGGCAAGCACTTCACGGCGGCGGTGTCTCCCTAACTTTCCTCTCAATTCAATTGTGTTCGCTGACACGTCCCGCACACACAACCCCTAAACAACGAACCCGTATAAATTACCCGAATCACAACAAAGCACCATTTTTAAAAATCCCCCATACCGCTGTGTGGGGATGGTTACAGGAATGGATTAAGGGTAGGTGGGTACTTTAAAACCGTGAGAGACGATTATCACACTCCTGTAGCAAACTTTGCGAAGGGTGCGAAGAATCCCCGGCAGATGCCAGGATGCAGTGGGCAGAGCGCATAGCTCGTAGAACAGATGGCATTTGAGGCAGTAAAGTTCTCGAGTGGCAACCGCGCAACGGAAAAGGTAGCGTAGGCAGGCCTCCCGCGCGGTGGACAGACAACTTGGTGATAAGCGAGGAAAGCCGCTGGACCGGTCGTCGTGGAAGATGATGTGTTAACATTTCTATTTACAATTGGTAAGCCCTTGGCATCATTTCACCTGATGGTAAGCGAGGATGATTTCGAAGGTGGAAGCCGGCTTTACAAGATTCCCCAACACAATGGAGAACTGGCTATCTTATATTCAAGCCGGAACACATCAATGTTTTTAACACTGATGTTTGGCGGCAGGAATTAGATGAGATGGTTTTAGCTAGCTAGGCGGGCTTAGAAAATGCCCTACCACCAACCAAACCGAATCTTACAACTTGACCCCACCGGGAATCAAACCCGCGACCTCCTGGTGTGAAGCTAATGGATTAAACCATTACGCTCCGGAGGTGGATAATCGTGTGGCAAAATTAACCGTGCTATCCAAGGGACTGAATAGAGGGTAAGCTAGGGTAATCTTCGCGAATCTGCGACCCGTATCATCATCATTCCATCATCATCATCATCATCATCATATCAGCCGAAGGACGTCCACTGCTGGATATAGGCCTCCCCCAAAGATTTCCACGACGACCGGTTCTGTGCTGCCCGCATCCAGCGGCTTCAAGCAACCTTCACCGGGTCATCGGTCCACCGAGTGGGAGGCCTGCCTAGGCTACGTTTCCCGTAAATCAGAAAAGAAGAGATCCGTAGGAGAACAAAAACAACCGAAAAAGCTCTCAGAATTGCTAAACTTAAGTGGTAGTGGGCGGGGCACATAGCTCGTAGAACAGATAGCCGTTGGGACAGTAAGTTCTCGAGTGGCGACCGCGCACCGTAAAACATTGCGACCCGTATTAGCGATAACGAAAACTGACCCGAAAAATGAAACTTATCTTTCGATCCAACGTGAAAACCGTCCTGCTATAGGATTGCGAGACCTGGAGCACACCCTGGACACTTCATACAACGGGCCAGAAATTACATTTCAAAAAAGGAATGATGGAACAAATATAATGGCGGCGAAATCCTATACGTTCGACATCCAAACTGTAACCAATTTGTATCTATCCGAGTGACGAGGTGGTGAGTTCGCAATCTAGTGAGCGGCAGGGAGTGTCCATACTGTATGTTAGTACTATTATATACATACTTTGCCTGGAGGGTCACCAAACATCACTCAAACAACTTCCGACAGGTTCTTTGGATATTCTGGCCCGAGAAGATCTGAAACGTTGTTTGTGGGACATCTGTTGCAAAACGCCGATCGGCCACCTGGTCGCATGTCGGAAGTGGACCTTGATTCGAAGGCACCCTACCCACATACTCAGACAAGCGCTAGGGTGCACCCTAAAAAGCAAGAGAAAAGCGTAGGCATTCCTTAAAATCGTAGCGGCGTTCAGTGAACGTACATTATGAAATCGAAATTCGAAAATATATTGGTACGTGGCAGAATTCGAACCACGACCTCCCGGACAAGAGGTAGCGGCCCTAACCGTTACGCCACCGACGCTCCTGTTAAGTTAAGTACTTATAACTTAGTAGGTATAGAGGTCTAAAAAAATATATTTAATAAATAAACAGAATTTCAATTATTTGACTGATTGATTGATTGAAAACACTTTATTGCACAACTTAAGAGAAAAAAAAAGATACAATGATTAAGGAAGTTGTACATATAGGAGGTCTTATCGCTAACAAGCGATCTCTTCCAGACAACCTTTGATACAAAACTTTTTCAATTTTTCTCGACCACGCGGAATTTTTTTTTTCTTATCTGTGACTTGACCCCCCCCGTGAGCGAACCAAATACGTCCACAAACGTAATCCGAATGAGTTATGCGATAACTCATAGCGGAGTTAATACGAGTTGCGAACAAGTGTTCCGGCCCGGATGGAAATGGAGCTGTGGGCTTCTGCGGACCGGACTGGACCGGACTGGACCGGACCGAGTCGGCTGGGAGTCAGGGTATTTTTAGGGTTCCGTATAAATTAATTAATTAATTTGTTCACAATTGGTAAACCCTTGACAACATCTCACCTGGTGGTAAGTGACGATGTTGCCGAAGATGGAAGCGGGCTTACCAAGATTCCCCAACGCAATGGGGAACTGACTATCTTATCTTCATGCCGGAACACACCAATAGAGTGACCAACGGAACCCTAATTTCTAAGCCTCCACTGGCTGTCCGTATGTACGGCGTTGGCAGGAATAGCGGCCCTCACTGTATGACCTAGCTGTCGGTCAGTGGGGACGCTATATCATAAACCTGGTGGTTTAGCGTATCTGGTAGATAAACGAGAGGGAATGTCCGTCTGTTTGTCTGTGTTTAGGTCTGTCTCTTAGCGGGCCGTATCTAATGAACCGTAATTAGGTAGACAGTTCAAATTTTCACGTAATGTATATTTCTATTGCCGCTATAACAGCAAATAATAATAGGAAACTTAATAAAAACACAAATGAATTAAGTGATTAAGTCTTTTTTGTGAAGTCGGGTAAAATGTTAAGTCACAGGATAAACGATACCTCGCACTCTAAAATCCATCAAGCCGTTCAAAAGATATCGTGGAATAAAAAAGATACATACATACATACATGACACTTGAAATAATACAGTCTTTTTTTGTGGGCAGACGTGTGAAAATTGTAAAATTAAAAAAAAACATACAAAAAAAGGGGTTTTTACACGTGTACTATAGAGGGTTTTTTTATTAACTCAAACTCGTACGCATGAGCTTTGGTGAAATTTGGTGATCATAGTACTAATCCTGAAGTGAAAAAAAAACTAATAAGATCTGACCAAGTGTAAGTCGTACTCACGCTGAGCAGTTTAAATTTAATAAAAACAAAAACCGGCCAAGTGCGAGTCAGAACCGCACACGTAGGGTTCCGTACCATCATACTAGATGGCGCTAGTTTCGTCATGTTTAAAAAAAATCGTTTTTTTTGTATGCAGGCCCCACCAATTTTTTTCACTTTTTCAAATTTTTAGTATTTGTTGTTATAGCGGCAATAGAAATACATCATCTGTGAAAATTCTCGTGAAATGTCTAGCTTTCACGGTTCATGAAATACAGCCTTCTAACAGACGGACAGACAGACGGACGGACAGCGGAGTCTTAGTAATAGGGTCCCGTTTTTACCCTTTCGGTAGGTAACCCTAAAAAAGCATAACTTTGACGATCGCGTTGATTGTATCATTGGAGGTTGCGGGTTCGATTCTCGGTGGGGTCAACTTGTAAGACTCGGTTTGGTTGGTGGTAGGGCATTTTATAAGCCCGCCTGGCTAGCTACCACGATCTTATCTAAGTCTTGCCGCCAAACATCAGTGTTAACAACATTGATGTGTTCCGGCTTGAAGATAAGATAGCCAGTTCTCCATTGCGTTGGGGAATCTTGGTACGCCCGCTTCCATCTTTGGCATCATCGTCACTTACCATCAGGTGAAATGATGCTAAGGGCTTACCAATTGTGAATAAAAAAAAACGGGTGGGGCTGTGTCGGGGCACACGGCCGTTGGTTTTAACGGAATACGTCTCGTAACGGGTAATATGTAGTTTCTATATAAAATATTATTATTATTAATATTATTATCTGCGTAATTTCAACCGTCCCAGCTGCAGATGTACTGGCACCGTCGTTGATCCGCTCGGCCGCATTCATTACTTTACGTTGCCGGCACTGCTTGACTCGATCATATATGGTGTTTTATTGGTACCATTCGATTGCTGTTGAGATGCCCTTTCCAACCGTATACGATCTCTGTATTTCGATTTGGCTTTTCGACGCGTATAGGCCGACATTATATATTTTTTGATATTATTTTTTTATTTAAACACCTTATTATAATCACAGTTACAATTTTACACTAATGTTTTATACATAATCGATAGATTTTGACGAGAGCTGACGATTGAAACTTGAATGAACGTAGTAGTTTCACCGAGTCGAAAGTTATACTACATGGAAATCTCATGAAAATCACGCATGAAAATCATGACCTTCAAAATGGCGGGGCTGCCCCTTCCCCCGCGCGCGATGTGTTACAGTCCTTACTTAGCGTAATAAATTCTTTGATTCTTTAGCTATCAAGTGGTGTAAACGAAATTTGGATGGAGATGATAGATATGTAGCTACAACACTAAACTGTATCCCCCGATTTTGTTATCATTCGTTTTTTTGGATTGCATCCCTATGGAGGTAATTTTAAAGACGTATTCACGTCAAAAGTAGTGCTTATATGGGTTTTGCATAGCCGTTGAAAGTTTGTCAGAGTGGATTGTGGTGCTAATTTTATGCTGACAGATCTTTGTTGGAAAAAATGGAGCCCGAGCTGAGGTTCACGACACAGCGAGGTTAACCATTAAAGTGTTCGCCCCACCTTCCAATAATAATGTCTCAAAATAAATAATTGCTCAAAACCGATCATCGTCATCAGATAAATATTTTTTTTGGTTTTTCTTTATGATTCCATGTATAGTTTTTTAAACAAATTTAATCTGTTTTAAGACAGTCTAACATACATTTTAATGTAATGTATCAGTATCAGATATAAAATCTAGATTAAGGGTATTTTCTGTAGTACCTAAGTAATTCCAAATTCCGAAATATGTATTTTAAATAGATATTTATACACACTTTGAAATAGTAAAAAAAAACTTAATAATGTCATGATTCTGTTTACAGTCACAGATTATGATATTTAGTGGGGATCAATCATAATCTGCCATTATTTTTATCTTCTAGAGCACAGGCATTTTTTGACATGAGTCTTTAATATATTTTCTGGCAAAGTAAATAAGTACATTACTGGAATTTTATTGTAGAATCTCATGCACTGCACCGCAAATGATTTTTTAAGCTTACTCAGTCTCAAATTCATGTATATGTCACTGACATATAGTGTAATTCGTCATTTTACAAATGGTCAGGCAAATTGCAAAATGCCATACGCAGATTTGTGCTACCGGCTCTTTGACTGTATAATCAATCAAACCCGACCGAACCTAACATCGCTCGCTTCGCTCGCTCATTTACAATCTGCATTTATGGCATTTTAAAATTTTCCTGGCTCGCATTTAATAATCTGCGTACAGCATTTTACAATTTGCCTGACCGTTTATATACGGACAAATTATTACAATTTGCCTGACCATTTGTACAATTACTAATTTATACAATATGCCTTGCTCATTTTACAATCTCCGTACAGCATTTTACAATTTGCCTGACCGTTTATATACGGATGAATTATACAATTTGCCTGACCATTTGTAAAATAACTAATCATTTTTTTTATTTACACAGATGTATGTATACAACATGCCTCTAATACCATATGCCTGCCACCTATACATTTAAAGCTATTGATTTGTTTAAAGTTATTCTGTAACAAATTACAGGATCGCGTTAGTGTAGTGTTGGGTAGGGTAGTAGGGTAGGGTATTGTAGTATTGGGTAGGGTAGTGTAGGGTAGGGTAGTGTAGGGTAGGGTATTGTAGTGTAGGGTAGGGTAGTGTAGAGATGGGTAGTGTAGTGTAGGGTAGTGTAGGGTAGGGTAGTGTAGGGTAGTGTAGGGTAGGGTAGTGTAGGGTAGTGTACGGTAGGGTAGTGTAGAGTAGTGTATGTAGGGTAGGTTAGGGTAGTCTTATCTAAAAAACTCTTAATATCTAGGTTTTGCCGAAAATAACAGGAACTTAGACCGGATAAATTGTATTAGAAAGTAATTAGTTTTCTTACATTTCTTTTATCGTTTCTACTGTCGCATCATGGCCTCTGCCTACATGCCCTATGAGGAGACGGAGCCACCTTCACCTGCTGTGAGGGAGCTAGTCGAGCACTGCGGTAAGAATCAATTTGATCTTATTATAGGATGTGATGCTAATTCACATCACACGGTCTGGGGGAGCACAGATATCAATAAAAGGGGGGAGGACCTATTAGAATACATAGTAAGTTCTCCGCTACAAATTCTAAATAGAGGCAATGAACCAACGTTCGTCAATTCTAGAAGGGCCGAGGTCATTGACATCACGGTTGCCTCAAACAGGGCAAGTAAGGACATAACTAATTGGCATGTATCTAACGAAATTAGTGGTGCTGATCATAGGTACATATGCTTCAGGTACAGAACTGATAACCAGATACAGACTGTACGAAGGAGAAACCCACGGAACACTGAATGGGAATCTTACGTGACGGATCTAAAGGATGAATTAGGTGAAGTGCGAGGTAAACTAAACTCTGTACTTGACATAGAGATCGAGGCGGATAGGATTGTTAACGCGATACGAACTGCCTGGATTAAAAACTGTCCGGAAAAAGCTGTCATGGCTAAAACGGATTTATGGTGGTGCTCTGATCTTGAAAAAATGAGGAGAGACACAAGACGGGCATTCAATGAAGCCAAGAAAAAAAATGACTTCACTGAGTACTCCAGAGCTCTTACTAAATTTAACCTGGAAGTTCGTAAGAGAAAAAGGAAAAAGTGGAGAGAACACTGTCAAAGTATTGACAATATTCCTGAAGGAATGAGGCTCTCAAAGGCGCTCTCTGTTACAAAATCAGATCAGCTAAAATCTATTAGAACCCAGGAGGGAAAACTGACTGAATCTGGGAAGGAAACACTGGAAGTGATGTTTAAAACCCACTTCCCGGGCTGCGAAATAACAGATAGCGAAAAGGATGACCCAGTAACTCGGAACGAGCTGAATACTCAAACGAGGAAAAAAGACTGGGACGTAGCTAAGAAGGTAGTAAATGAGCAAAAGCTACTATGGTCTATAGGCAGCTTTCAACCATTGAAATCGCCAGGACTAGATGGGATCTACCCCATCCTACTACAAAAAGGATCAAAGGCGCTACTTAAGCCATTATGCAGGCTATACAAAGCGTGTATTGCCTTCGGATATATTCCTAAAATCTGGAGACGTGTGAAGGTTGTCTACTTGCCAAAGCCAGGAAGAGACAGATATGATGAACCGAGGTCTTATAGACCCATAAGCCTTTCGTCATTCCTGCTGAAGGCTTTGGAAAAGCTGGTCGACAAACATATAAAGGAGGGTCCCTTGCGGAAAAAACCACTTCATGGACTACAATGTGCATATCAGTCTGGCAAGTCGACTGAAACAGCACTTCACCTTGTAGTATCACGTGCTGAAAGAGCGTTGGAGAACCAGGAAGTATGTGCTGCTGCCTTCCTTGACATAGAAGGAGCATTTGATCGCACTACTTTCGAGGCAATCAAGAATGCAGCTATCTCCCATGGCATAGACCAAACGTTATGCAAATGGATAGATATCATGCTTAGGAAGAGAATTATAACATCTTCACTAATGGGGGACGAGGTTACTGCCACCACTACAAAAGGATGCCCACAAGGTGGCGTTCTGTCACCAACACTTTGGAGCCTAGTGGTCAACTCGCTCCTACAGGAGCTGAACACCGGACCTCTTTACACGATTGGTTATGCTGACGATCTAGCTATACTAATCAGCGGCAAATTTCCGAACACAGTATCGCAAATAATGCAAAAGGCCTTGCGAAAAGTTGAAAGGTGGTGTGGTGAAAATCACCTGTCGATTAACCCTAGCAAGACAACGGTTGTACCATTCACAAGGAAAAGAAACCTACAAGGTTTACAAACTCTCAAACTGTATGGTACAGAACTAAACTGGTCCACGAGCGTCAAGTATCTAGGCATGACCTTGGATAAAGAACTAACGTGGAGTCTGCACACAGAAAGGATCATGGTCAAGGCCACGAAAATCTTTGGTATGCTAAGATCTGCGTACGGAAAGACCTGGGGCCTGAAACCCAGAGTCATTTATTGGCTATACACAATGATAGTAAGACCCATTATAACTTATGGCAGCATTGTGTGGTGGCCTAGAACGGAGTTAGGCACGTGCAGGCAAACACTGACAAAACTTCAGCGGTTGGCCTGTCTGGCAATTACCGGAGCATTTCGTACAACACCTACTGCATCTATGGAAATGCTGCTAAATCTAAAGCCGCTTCAAATACACATTCAAACAGAGGCGGCCAAGGCCCTACACAGGTTATCGTTAAATGGCATGTGGAATTTTGACATGCCCAAAACCAGACATACCAATCTACAACTAGACACAGGTATGGAAAGGCTTATGCGCATGGGATGTGACAAAATACAGACTGTGCACATATTCAAAAAAGAATATAAAATCTATGTTCCTACGAGGGAAGAATGGAGTAAAGGACTTAAGCAACAAGGACCAAACACTCTTACATGGTATACAGACGGATCGAAAATGGAGTCTGGTGCTGGTGCAGGCGTTTATGCTAAGGATTACTCAGCGAGTATTAGTTTAGGGCAATATGCAACAGTCTTCCAGGCGGAGACTTATGCTATCATTGCATGTGCACATGAGATTATAGACAAGGAAGTCAAACAAAAAACCATCTATATTCTCAGCGATAGCCAAGCTGTTCTTAAAGCTCTTAACTCCTTCAGGGTTGATTCCGGGCTAGTGCTAAATTGTGTAAAGGTCCTCAATAAGGTGGGCCGACACAACAAACTGCAACTGGTCTGGGTCCCTGGACACGTAGGAGTGGAAGGCAATGAAGAAGCAGACAAACTGGCTATAATGGGATCACAAACAACAATGTGTGGTCCAGAACCGAGGATAGGGCTACCAAGGAGCACTATTATAAGAGCATTAAAGGAACAGGCCGAGGGAAGACACAGATTGACATGGCTATCCAGAGATGGACATAAACACTCTAAGCTCTTCATCGGTGAGGTCACCACAGGGGCAACCAAGTACATCTGGAATAACAGCAGGACACGAGTCAGGGCGATAACAGGAGCGTTGACGGGCCACTTTGCCACAAACGCACACCTGCAAAAAATCGGCCTGACGCACGACCCGACCTGCAGGGCCTGTGGTGAAGATATAGAATCAATGGAACACTTACTGTGTCACTGCGATGTCCTGGCTAGAAAGCGTATGTACCTCCTAGGTGATGGCTATCCAAAACCGGAGGACTATAAGCACCTTCCAATCAGCGGAATTGCTGCGTTAATGCAGCACATCTTCGAGTAGGCTGGGGTGCAAAGGTTATAGGGGTAGACACAAAAGATCCCATTGGGTCGAAGTGTCGCTGCAACTGCAGCCCCCACTTACAAAGATAAGATAAGATAAGATACTGTCGCAAAACAGCTTAAACTTGTTACTACTTATTATTTCCTTTTAGTATGGTCCAGTTCACTTCCCACCCCCTCAACTAATTCTATACAAAAGATCACTTCAATCCGTTGCTCCGCTGCGACGTCGACAAGCGCCGGCGTGGAAATGAATGTTTCCCAGATCCCTCAGGAACTATGTCAGAATATGCTAATTAGTAAATTGTGTCATTTTCTACCCCCACAACCATTTTTCCGTTGCGATTTTAAAGAAATGAACCAAAAAAGAGTATTTCTTCAGTTCTCTCAGGAACTGTATTGGACTATGCTATTTTCACGGCATAAAAAAATGCCTATGTCCTTCCTAGTGACACAGGTTACCTGAGTACCAAATTTCATCGAGATTGGTCGAGGTGTTACAGTGTGAAAAGATAACAAACAAACACATTTTCACATTGATAATATTAGTAAGGATTCTGATTCGATCTTGATGAAAGTCGAAAGATGAAGTGTGTCAAAATATGAACCCTTATGAGTTTGATTTGATCATTTGCAGGACTACGACGCACTCAAATAAAAAAAAAATACTGAAGAGTTTTGTAGGTATGTATACTCTAAGCAATGACCAACAACAGTCATCAAGCTACAACACAAATCAAGCTCAAGAATCAAAACTTATCCTATCTATTCGTTCTTTGAGTTTCCTTGCTGAAGTGACTAGATCTAGAATATCTGTTCAACCTCATAATTTTTTTACAAACCAATTTGTAAACAAGACTCTTCTTTAAATTAAATTAACATAAAGCTTTGATATTTTTTGTTCGTCCGTGACTACAAAAAAAAGATTACATTCTACGCTTATTAGATCCTGCACCGATTTATGTTCTACTCGTTTGAAACGTAGTATTTACCAGTTTATAATTTTCGAAAAACCTAAAAGAAAAGCTTTTTGGTACAAGCTTTTATTGGAAAAAAAGTTTTTATGTTAAAAAGCCAAACGCATAAGTGAATATTAAACATACACCGTTCCAAATTAAAAAAAAAGACTGTTTTTCATATACAGAACAAAACTAAAAGGTAGATTTAAGATGCGTACGTAGGAATATAATAGAACAATAGAACAAACTACCCCACTGTTTGTTATGATTTATGTATGAACTCAAAAAAAATCTATTGAAAATAAAAGAAGATCCTGGGACCTTGATGCTATCTACAAAGTTCATCATCAGATCAATTTCAAAATACCAAAGGATCTGTTGTCAACGGGAATATAGCTTCATTCCAAGTTTCAGCACAATCAACTAAACAAACATACACACATTCATACATACACATACATACTTACATAATATATACATACATAGGTACATACAAACTTTGCAACTTAAATAATAGCTTTAAATAAATTACCAAAACATTTACGCCAAAATGTAACCTATACTTTTAAGAGGACTTATTAGGAAATATAATAAAAAATGATAAATTAGAAAAAGGAATTATCAGTATAAAATGGAACAGAGAAATTTGCGGCAATATTACACGAAACAGTTTAAAAAAGTTTTGCAGTGACTTCAAAACGTTGTTCATAACTTTAGTACTCTTTTTACTGTGAGACCTGGAATAGCTTTCTTTACGCACCTTTATTGCTATAACCTTTTAGTGAAGTGGCCGTCATTTTTATGTTGCAATCAAATTTCATCTAGAAGTGAAGGACCGCCAATAAATCCGCAGCCAACTTTGGTCGTATATTTTACAGTTTTTCGCCTAACCCTGGTTATGGTTCGTCGCTACCCACGTTTTATATCTCTCAATAGATTGAAAACTGTTTTAAAGTAACTGTGTAAATTTGAAAAACACTTAAAACAGAAAATTTAATTTTGATAATGAGTGCAAAAGTTACTAAGAATCTTTTTGTGCGGAAGAACTGCACTCACCTCTTACGTTATCTTTATTTACTGCAAGCACTACTATCCTTTAGTTGTGTTACTGTGCGCACTACTGCCCTATACCAGAGTTACGTAACTATGCGCTCAACTATCCTTAACAAAGTTACTACGTAGACACTACTTTTTACCAGAGTTGCTACGTGCACTATTTCCCTTTACTGGAGTTCCTAAGTGTACAACTACCCTTTACTAGAGTTATTGCGTGCACTACTACTGCCCTTTACCAGAGTTCGTACGTGCGCTACTACCCTTTACTAGAGTTATTGCGTGCACTACTACTGCCCTTTACCAGAGTTCGTACGTGCGCTACTACCCTTTACTAGAGTTATTGCGTGCACTACTTCTGCCCTTTACCAGAGTTCGTACGTGCGCTACTACCCTTTACTAGAGTTATTGCATGCACTACTACTGCCCTTTACCAGAGTTCGTACGTGCGCTACTACCCTTTACTAGAGTTATTGCGTGCACTTCTAATGCCCTTTACCAGAGTTCGTACGTGCGCTACTACCCTTTACTAGAGTTATTGCGTGCACTACTACTGCCCTTTACCAGAGTTCGTACGTGCGCTACTACCCTTTACTAGAGTTATTGCGTGCACTACTACTGCCCTTTACCAGAGTTCGTACGTGCGCTACTACCCTTTACTAGAGTTATTGCATGCACTACTACTGCCCTTTACCAGAGTTCGTACGTGCGCTACTACCCTTTACTAGAGTTATTGCGTGCACTACTACTGCCCTTTACCAGAGTTCGTACGTGCGCTACTACCCTTTACTAGAGTTATTGCATGCACTACTACTGCCCTTTACCAGAGTTCGTACGTGCGCTACTACCCTTTACTACAGTTATTGCATGCACTACTACTGCCCTTTACCAGAGTTCGTACGTGCGCTACTACCCTTTACTAGAGTTATTGCGTGCACTACTACTGCCCTTTACCAGAGTTCGTACGTGCGCTACTACCCTTTATTAGAGTTATTGCATGCACTACTACTGCCCTTTACCAGAGTTCGTACGTGCGCTACTACCCTTTACTAGAGTTATTGCGTGCACTACTTCTGCCCTTTACCAGAGTTCGTACGTGCGCTACTACCCTTTACTAGAGTTATTGCATGCACTACTACTGCCCTTTACCAGAGTTCGTACGTGCGCTACTACCCTTTACTAGAGTTATTGCGTGCACTACTACTACCCTTTACCAGAGTTTCTACGTGTAGTACTATCCTTTATTGGAGTTATTGCGTGCACTACTACTACCATATACTAAAGTTCCTACATAAAAAAATACTATCTTATAGTAGAACTAGTGGATGCCCGCAGCTTCGTCCGCGCAGATCCCGATTTGTGGGAATTTCCCAAAATCCTTTCTTAGCGGATGCCTACGTTATAACAATATCTACCTGCATGCCAAATTTCAACCCGATCCGTCCAGTGTTTTGAGCTGTGCGTTGATGGATCACTATGTCAGTCAGTCAGTCAGTCACTCGTATATCTACCAGATACGCTAAACTACCAGGTTTATGATATAGCGTCCCCGCTGACCGACCCTTAAAGTATACAGTGAGGGCATTCATTAAGGGACAATAAAAAAATGTAATATATTTAAATCCGCCTCATCGGCCACCAAGAAGGTCATGAACCGCACAACTGACAATTTAAAATTAGGTGCCGACGTCAAAGTATTATAGGAAAACTTAAATAATAAACAAATAACAAACATGCAATATACCGCTCAGAAGGTCAAAAATAAGGCTATAATATATTCGTATGTAAAAAGTATTGATACATCATAAACAACTTCCGCACAGTAAAGCGACCATGTTAGAATTTAAACCATATCACGTAAAGAGTTCAAAGATTTCGTAAAAATCTAATAATGAAATCATACCTGTCATAAAGGTCATAAATGAAGGTTTAATCACAACGATTGGATTATCAGAAACAATCTACGAGGGCTCCATTATAAATGGTAGTGACAAAATATTTGATTTGGTTTAGATATGGGAATGGAAATTGTCCAGCAGTGGACGATTTCCGGCTGATATGATGATGATGATGATGAGAATGAAAAAAAAAACACCCTGACTAAAAAAATCGGCCAAGTGCGAGTCGGACTCCAAGGGTTCCGTACCGCCACACATCAACACACACACACACACACATACCTACACATTACAAACAAAAGACATCAACGCGAGCGACAATAAAAATGCTTTTTTGTCATTCAATTCGGACTGTTTAGCGGGAGTACGACTCACAATTGGCCGATTTTTATTATTTGTTGTTTTACTTTAGTAATAACACTATAAACACAAGAAGTTTCACATCTGTATGTATTTTTACGATAGAGCTAAATAAAAAATCATTCTGAAGACCTACAAAAAACACTTTTTTTGTATGAATACCCTCATTTATTACTTTTGTCTAATTTTTAGTCTTTTTTGTTATAACGGCAATAGAAATACACATTCTGTGAAAAATTTCAACTGTTTGCAAATTACGGTTCAAGAAATACAGCCCGCTGACGGACGGACAGACAGACAGCGGAGTCTAAGCAATAGGTGTCCGTTGGTCAATCGTTGGGTTTACGGCACCCTAAAAAAGGGCATCGAAAGAAAAAAGTAAATAAAAAACCAAATGTATGAGGATTGCAAGAAAAGGTTGCAGCGACAAATAGAACTGTTTCAATTTACTGAAGAACTATTTCTTAACCGCCACTGTGGCGTAACGTTTAGTCCATTAGCTTCAAATCAGGTGGTCGCGGGTTCGATTCCCCGGAGGGTTCCAACTTTGTAAGTTTCTGTTTCGGTGATGGCAGGGCATTTTTTTAAACCAAACATCAATGTTAAGAGATGTCAATAGAATAAAATATAGTTAAGATTGTTTTATGATAAGTCTCGTCAGGATTTTAAATGACAGCTGTAGAACTTGAAACCGCCATAGCTCGGAAACTATTGATCCTGGACTTCTGGTTATTTTTTAATCAAAATAGATTTATTGCATAACTAAAGGAAAACGTTCTTAAAGATAACAAAGAAGTCATCTATGGCCTACCTTTAAAGATGTATATTAATGTCATTGTTTAATCTAACACACAAACATTTATTAAATTACTTAATTTATTTCTATATTATTGTCAAGTAAATATTCGATAACACTATGATAGTATCTGTTCTTTAATTATAATAATGAAGCTTTACCTACATTTTTCTACATTTTTGTTTGGTTAATATATTTGTCAAAGGGTGTGGTTAGGTTATGGATGGCCTCGTGGTTCACGTCCTTAACTATTTCGGCCGTGGGCGTCGAAATAACAATGCAGCTATATCACAGGGGTTCTCCTTCAATAGTCTTGATCATTCGGCAATCGAAATTTTACAGAATGCCTTGGATAACAATGGATGCAAACGCGGTGATCACAGCGATGGCGTGACACGTCCGTTTTGCTCACAGATCACCACTACTTGTGTTCTGCTCGACGCTCCGTCAAAAAGTGTCCGCCTCGAGACTGACATCCAGCTAATATGCCTTCTCCACAGATCTAATAAATTCTCAACTCAGTGTGGCAGCACAAACAGCCTTCCGTTAATACGTCATCTTTGCTACCACAAACGATCGTCTCACGAGTACAAGCGATCGTCGCGCCACCACCGGTTTCACCCAGGTACTAATACCTGACGTTTGATCCAAACAAAGTGTAACTACGTAAACGTATCTCGAGCTGGTATTGGTCGCGTTTTCAATGACGCTCCGACAAATTGTTTATTATCAGACTTTTGTTATGGAACCTCTACGCAACGGATTGCAGTGTTTTTTTGTTTAGAATTGGTTGAGGGGATGGGAAGTGACAAAGACTTCTAATCAGAATAACCCGATGTAGTTCGTGAGGGTTCTGAAGAAAAATCATTATTTATCTATAGAATATCCAGGGAACGACACTTTGCTGGGGCTGCAAAGCGGATGGGAGAGTGAAGGGGGACGTTGTATGAGCCGACGGGATGTACTAAATGTTTCATGTGAGATTTGTTAATTACTCTCTTCATTAGTTTTTGCTGACTGTTTTTATTTATTCGCAATTGGTAAGCCCTTGGCACTGATGGTAAGTGACTATGATGCCGAAGATGGAAGCGGGCTTACCAATATACCCCAACCCGATGGGGGAACTGGCTATCTTATCTTCCATCCGGAACACATCAATAAATCAGATCACATAAAGTACATCAATAAAGTCAAATATACAATTTACAACAAAAATAGCCCTTCCATACAAAAATGCACAGAATTGGTCGATCAGCTGATCGATTTGTATGAAGAGTTTTTTTTTGGGATTTCAGCAAAGTCATGGAATATCAATTGTTCAGTATGATGAGCAGAAGCCCCAGTCAACGAGACCTACACCAATTTTGTTACACCTTGTATATAGCCCGATTTTCCCAAGAGAAAAGAGCTATTTTCATCGATATTAGAAATGTCTTATAATATCGGTACACCAAGACTAAGGACTGTCATCATCATAATCATCATTAAAGTCGAAAAATGCCCACTGCTGCGCTGCCCGCATCCAGCGGCTTCCCGCGATCTTCACCAGGTCGTCGGTTCTCCGCGTAGGAGGCCTGTCTACGCTACGTTTTCCGATGCGCGGTCGCTACTCGAGAACTTTACTGTCCCAACAGTCATCTGAACACCTTTGCAGGTTTTGCAGACAAGGTCTGTGTATGTGTTGTAAACAATTAACTAGAATTAGTTTTAAAATCAATAACACGTCTCGAAGTCAATTGGTAAGAAAAGACATGCGCCAAATACATGGTGTATGTTTTCATGGAAAATTTCTCGTTAGATTGGTAAACAACCTATCCTGTCAACACCTCTAATCCCTGGAAGCTTCTTATAAAGCAGCGTGTTCACCAACCGAACCGTTTCGATACTGCAGCAAAGCAACTTCATATTATAATACAAAAGGTAAAAAAAATAAAATCTAACAATGGAAAACCTAAAAAAAAAGTATGAAAACAATAGTGTCCCGCCTGAAATCATGGTCTCTATTTTTCCCTTCATCTGGGGTAATAGCCGTGGTCGCAAGCCATAAGTACTTATGATAAAATGTTAATAACGATAGGGCGTGCTACTATGGCTATTACCCCTAGTAAAAGAAAAAATAAAGGCTATGATTTCAGGCGGAAATCTCTTGTTATCATATTTTTGTAATGATTTTCCGTAGTGAGGTTTAAGTTTTTTAATTTTTAATTTATATTTTTTTGTGCTTATAGTACAACGCCGCCCCACCTCGCAACCCGCGCATAGTGTCGCTTGATTGTAGCGCGCATACATTGAGCCATCTTATAATATCGCTTGATGATGATCTATGATTATCTAAAAAAAAATGAGTTGTGCTATTCACCTATAAAATCCTATGAATCTTTTGACACGGGGAGTGATGACACAAATCCAAGGAAACCATATTTGTCAAAATCGGTTAGGTAGTTTAGGAAATACGAGGAAATACCGTAGTTAGGTAGGTACCGGTCTGTTTTCAATCTAAGTGTAACAAGTACAAAATCATTTTTGACGATTGCAGTACTTATCTTTTAACATTAAGGTAGTTGATTACATCAAAAATAAATTATGAAATGTTATACCTCAAAGTGCCTTTGAAATTTAAAAAAAATATTTTTCATTTTGTTTCGTACTTTAGAATTTTTAATTAAACACTAAAGTCACAAAATTACTACATTACAGACGATGAAAAACTATGAAATCACGCGGTTTTTCATTTTAGAAATAAAAATGCTTTATAAAGATGATAAAATATAACCCTATTCTGTCTCGCAATGCAATCTACTCCTATAGTAGACAAATCCTTAGACCAAAATCCGTGAGTGCATCCCTACGATGCTTGAGAAACGGCTCGGATAAGAACAGTGGATACGCAGCTTAACCCTGTAATTATTATTTATTTGCGTGGGTGTCTCACTATTTCCATTGATAAATACGTGTAAGTTAGTTTTCACTAGACCGTTGCATACGCTAGACGCGCTCTTATCATTCTTAGTATATTTTTCTCTACAGTCAAGTACTTATCCCAGTATTGCTGAGGTATTACAAAATGTCATTGGGGATGTTAAACGAATTCAGTGCTAGTTCGTGGAAAACTTATATTGATCGAATTGAGAAATATTTTGTGAGGTGTAATGTGGAGGAAAATTGCAAAATTCCGACTCTATTAGAAAGTGTTGATGATTCTACGAACAAGTTGATGGTTGCTTTATGTGCACCAAGAGAACCATTGCAGTTATACTTTGGAGAGTTATTAAGTATTGTAGGGAAGCACTTACAAGCCACTCCATCAGTGCTTGCTGATAGATGCAAATTTAGGATGCGCGTACAATTGCCTGGTGAAAAAGTGAAGCAATATGCAGCTGCTTTGAGTCATTTCTCCAGTACGTGCGACTTCAAGGACTCATTAGAAGAAAATTTACGAAATCAGTTTATTTTTGGATTGTTAAATACACGTGTGCGGCAACTTTGGTTTCGCAAAAATAAACCTACATTCGAAGTTGCCATACAGTTTGCTACATCATTTGAATCAGCTGATCTGGTATCGGCGTCACTGGAAAAACGTGACAGCGAGGCTAAGGAGGCAGTAGACTCAACTAACTACAGAAATGAGATTTATAAGGACATCGTTTTCAAGTATAGGACTGACGAAAATGACTCTACTACATTAGTAAGTTCTTGTTTTGAGGATGACGAGCATCTACGTGAATCTTATAAATTGTGTAATTATAATATGGGTCAAGGAAACATGAGCAAAGTGGAGGTTAAATCAAAATTGCCTGCAGTGCAAAATTGTAAGAAGACACAAGTTGAGAAACATTTTTTAAGACTAAAATCAGTTGACAAACCAAGAGTTGAAACGAAGTTGTATCCAGCGATGAACCGGCATTTTGATCACGAATACGAAGACAAGGAACAGAACGGAACCGTGCAACTCTGCGTGATGGCGCTAAGCGGCTGCGATCCAGTAACAGCTAATGTTTTGGTTGCCGGCGTGTGGTTGTGTATGCACGTAGATACAGGTTCCCAAATATCGTGCATAAATAACGCATTGTATCTTAAATTTTTCGCGAAATTTAAATTAAATATTACTAGTTGCAATTTCAAAAGCTACGACAGTCGGCAAATTAAGTGTAACGGTTGGGTCGAAGTTTCCATTCGTTTTCACAACACAATCAGGAAATTAAAGTTGTATGTGATCGAGGGTGGCGGTGTTCCTTTGTTAGGTCGGGATTGGTTAAATAAATTAAACTTAGACGTTGCTGTTATGGATTCGGGTCTTTCTATTCGGGATAATAACATGGTTGATGATAAGATTATATGTGGAGAGTTTGAAAAAAGTTATCCTTCTGTGTTTAGTGGTGAATTGGGTCGGTGTAAAAGCTTTACCGCTACACTGCGCTTGTGCGAGGGGGCGCAACCTATTTATGCATGCGCTCGGCCACTACCATCAAATCTGCGCTGCAGAGTTGACAACGAGTTGAAGCGTACAGAAAACGCTGGTATAATTTCTCTCGTACCATTCTCAGAGTGGGCTTCGTGCTTATTAGTCATCGTAAAAAGTGACGAATCACTGAAGATATCTGGTGACTATAAAAATACAGTTAACCCTTTACTTACACTGGGAATATATCCGTTTCCAAGTATAGAGCTGTTTAACACCGTGAGCCGTGGCAAGAAATTCAGTAAAATAGATTTATCTGAGGCGTACAATCAAATTTGTTTAGACAAATCGAAAATGGTCACAGTTGTCAACACTCATAGAGGACTTTACGTACACAATAGGTTGACGGATAGTTTAGCATCAGCACCATCGATTTTTCAGCGTATATTAGAACAAATAATGTATGGTATACCAAACGTGTCATGTTTCTTAGATGGAATATTGATAACGGGAATTTCGGAACAGGACCATTGTGATAATTTGCACGCTGTATTTGAAAGGTTGGGAACCGAGGGTTTTACAGTTCGAAACAAGCAGTGTAAGTTTTTCGCGACAGAGGTTAACTATTTAGGTTTCGTTGTGTCGGAGAATGGGTTGGTTTGGTCCCGTCACTCTGATCAGTTGCGTTCCCATGGAAGCGTGGAGCAGTCATTGTTGCCGCGGGCCCAAGGTAGCGTACCCACCCAACGCTCAGAGGAATCACAAGCTTCGTTTACAAATAGCTGTCCATCTTGTTCAGAAAGATTTCTCAGTGATAGGTCCCTACATCCTATTTGTAAACCTGTTCTTCGTTATGGTTTGGAATAGTTACCCATACTGGAGCTCTTGCGAAAATTTTGAAATACCATGGTGTAGACTTTGACAGATCTTGGAAGGAAATATCTATGGAAATGAAAAATTCGAGATTATTTTAAATAAAAACTAGTTGTTGCCCGCGACTTTGTCCGCGTGGATAACTAAACATAACAAAGTTATGAAAAAAACCTCATAGATCAAAATTATTTAAGATCCTGAACAAAAAAAACCGGTAAAGTGCGAGTCAGAACCGCGTACAAAGGATTCCGTACCATCATAATAGATGGCGCTAGTTTCTTCACGTTTAAAAAACAACACTTTTTTGTATGGAAACTTTCACTTTTTCTAATCTTTAGTATTTGTTGTTACAGCGGCAACAGAAATACATCATCTGTGAAAATTTTATCTGTCTAGCTATCACGGTTCATGAAATACAGCCTGGTGACAGACGGACAGACAGACAGACGGACGGACCGCGGAGTCTTAGTAATAGGGTCTCGTTGTTACCCTTTGAGTACGGAATCCTAAAAAAACAGTAATTGGTTGTCATTGTAAAACATATGTTAAATGTAATTGTAATTTATTGTAATTGGTGAAAAATTTATTGAATTTTTTTCGACTATTTTAGGTATAAATATAAATTATATAAATGTATTGCTTATTTATTTTAATTTTATTATATTTGGAAAACTAACTGCTATTATACAATAATGATTAATATAGTGTATGTATCTATAAGCTGATATCTAGTGAGATCTTACTAAATAAATTAAATAATGAGACGTTATACAATTAATCAATTTAAAAAAATGATAAATCCTAAATGACATCATTCCATCTGATGGTGTCAATTATGACAAACATGGAAGCGGTCTCACCAATATTTCCCAATGCAATAGGGAACTGGCTATCGTATCGTCATGCCGGAACACAGCTATTACCATTGATGTTTGGCGGCAAGTCTTAGATAGTAGTAGCTAGCCAGGCGGGCTTAAAAAACGCCCTACCACCAATCAAGCTGCGTCTTGCAAAGTTAGACCCTGCCGGAAATCGAACCCGTAACCTCCTGGTGTGAAGTGAATGGACTTACCATTACGCCAAGGAGGCGGATTAAAAATCCTTCTATGGGTGCGTGTTAGTTCTAGTGAAACGTTTTATTTCGTGAGCTTTCGGACCGCTTTTACAGAAGCCCTGTTTTCAACCGACTTCCAAAAAGGAGGAGGTTCTCAATTCGACTGTATGTTTTTTTTTATGTGTGTTACCTCAGAACTTTTGACTGGGTGAATCGATTTTTATGAATCTTTTTTTATTTGAAAGCTAGTGCTTCCCATATAAATTTTATCAAAATCGGTGTAATACTTTATTAGAAAATTAACAAGAACCAAAAATAATAATCCAAAAATGTACTAAGTTGTTGCGATGGAATTCGGTTTTTTAAGGTGTTTAGCGTTTTCAATTATTATAGTCGCAATGCATGAGCATAAAGTGGAGTTAACTTAAAGCTGTACATATATTGGCATTTTCTAGACGCTTAAGTTAAATCACACAAAGCGTCACGAGGCCACCTTATTGTGACTATTAATAGCTTTATGTTGGTGTTATAGTATTTTTCATGAATATTTAATTTTCAACCGACTTCCAAAAAGGAGGAGGTTCTCAATTCGACTATATTTTATTTTGTGTGTTATTTCAGAACTTTTGACTGGGTGAATCGATTTTTATATTCCTTTTTTTATTTGAAAGCTAGTGCTTCTTCTGTAGTCCCATATAAATTTAATTAAAATCTATGTAGTACTTTATTAGAAATTAACAAAAACCAAAAATAATAATGCAAAAAGGTACTAAATTTTTGCGATAGAAGTCGGTTTTAAAACGTGTTTAGCGCTTTTAATGATGTATATTTATTTACATTTCTTTTTTTTATTGAAAAGTGGTAAGCGCTTGGCATCATTTAACCTGATGGTAAATGACGATAATGCTTAAGATGGAAGCGGGCTTACCAAGATTTTTCTCATTTTTTGGACTTTCTCCTATTTCGTAAATAATTAGGAAGTAAAGAAGATGGCAACACTAATTTTAAAACTTGTGCGTGCGTCTGTAACATGTACTTTCGTATCATAATATTACCAAAGTATACCTATTGTAAGGTACCCGGTTCTATGATGGAGACCGATATGACTACACTATCGTAACATTTTTTTACACTCAGTTTTTTTTTAATATAAGCAAAATGAATCATATTTTATCTGAGACTACAGATAACATATTATATTATTAGAGATAACAGATTTTACTAAATAGTAACATGTCTAAGGTCAGCATACAACGGGCCTATAGTAGGTACACATCAAATGTTATCGGACAATACATATCCCCACCGTTCAACTAAAATGTTCAAACAGTTGAACACAAGGACTTTAAAGTTATTCCCTGAATCCCTCTGGCGAATCGATCACTTAGGTTGAGCAGCGGGGAACAATAAAGGTAGATAGGAAAGTACCACATATTTAGAATATAAAAATATTAGGTTTATGCTATGTAATCCAGTAGGATCCATTGTCGCCGGGAATTCGGTTATATTATGTCGGGTTGTAACTGGTCAGTTTCCATAAGTCGACAGTTTCCAGAACTCATCAGTTTCCCTACTCTTCAGTCTCAAGAAATTCGTTAGCTGGTCAATTACCTCCGTCGTCAGTTTCCCCAACTTGTCACTTAATCGTTACATATGTCATGAGCGAGCGAAGCGAGCAATGTTGGGTTTGGTCAGGTTTGATTAATTATACAGTCAAAGAGCCTAATTAAGCGAATTTAGGAAACTGACGAGTTACGGAAACTGATAGTCATAACCAGACTCACTTCATGTCATATTTCACCTCAAATAAAATATAATCATCATTATCACATCAGCCGAAAAACATCCTCTGCTGGACAAAGGCCTCCCCAAAGGATTTCCACGACGCCTGGTCCTGCGCTGCTCGCATCCATCGGCTTCCCGCGATCTTCACCATGTCGTCGGTCCCCAAAAAAAAAAGAATTTCAAAACTAATAGTTAAGTATAACAGTTTCTTTGTAAAATAAAAATCTATTATTTTATGTTATTAAAATTTAATATTTTTATTTATAAATTATTTGTCATAGAAAAGTTTTTTTCCTCTGAAATCACAAAATCGTCATGTTTGTTTTTATTTTAAAATCTCAATAAAATCTTTGTGAAATGTTATCAAATAAATATTTGTCCACTGTCTATTGTAGTCTATACGGTAGTCTTATATCCTTTATTTAGGATAAGTATATAGCATTGTAAATTATACAGGGCGCCCCACGGCTATTCCACATGGAGGAAAAGTACCTTGAATATTGTAGATTGAACATTTTACTGAAAGAAGACATTACTTTAAATTATAAAACAATTTAAACTGTGTTCATAGATTTTTTTATAGTTACATGGTTGAACCGGGAATCGAACCCGCTAGACGAGAAAAAAATACCCTGTAGCTTTATCATACCAATCGAAAGGCTTCATTATAAGGATTATTTTTGCTTAATAATATAGTGTCAGAAATAAAAGGAAGACCATGAATTTTAACATTTTTAATTCAAAATTAATCAATTTAATTTAATAAATGCTACATTATAATTTTTTTAGATATTTTTAATTTTTTTTTTTTATTTTTTTTTTATTTTTTTTTGTCAGTCACAATTTTACAATAATGTTTTATATATATAATCGATAGATTTTGACGAAAGCTGACGATTAAAACTTGAACGAACGTCGTAGCTTTACTGAGTCGAAAGTTATACTAAACTGAAATCTCGATACGCAGCAGAATGACCTCAAAATGGCGGCTCTTCTCCCTGCGCCCTTACAGCCTTTACTTAGCGTAATAAATTCTTTGATTATTTAGCTATCCAGTGGTGTAATTGAAATTTGGATGGAGATGGTATGTAGCTGTAACACCAAACTGTATACCCCGATTTTGTTTTCATTAGTATCCGAGTTTTGTGAAAAATTCAATATAATAAAAGAGGAACAATATGGCTTCCAAAAAGGCAAATCTTGCCTCTTAGCTACTTACACCTTAACAAACTATGTCTTGAAAAATCTCGACGAAAAGAAATATACTACAGCAATATGTTTTGATATGTCCAAAGCGTTCGACTACGTGTCCCATAAATTATTACTAAAAAAATTGGAAAAATACGGGATTCGCGGCTCATCCTTGGAATGGATCTCATCGTATCTAGCGAATAGAAAACAGTGTGTGGTAATAAATACCTTAGATGACAAAAATGTTAGCAAGCCCATTACGTCAAACATGAAATACAACATAGTGGGAGTCCCACAGGGTAGTGTTTTGGGCCCATTATTGTTCCTGTTTTATATAAATGACCTTCCTTACGTGACGAAGCATAAATGTGTCTTATTTGCGGATGATATTACTATTATTTTGACATGTAATAAAAATGACATAAATTTGTATGAATTAGAAATTAATAATACTGTAAAATCTGTTGTTAATTGGATGAACGATAATAATCTACATGTTAATTTAAATAAAACAAATTACATTCAGTTTAATACAAGAGGAAGTACACAATTTAACTTTGACATAAAATATTTATATCAAACAATAACTAATGTTGACCATATATCATTTTTAGGAATAGTTTTCGACAAGTACTTAACATGGAATAACCAAGTAGAAAAAGTGTGCAATAAATTAAACAGATTTGTATATGTGCTTTCTAGATTATGAAAGGTCACATCTCAGAAGACAGCTTTGTTAGCTTACCATGGCTGTGTATTATATGTCTTGAGATATGGACTTTTGCTTTGGGGAAATAGCTCTCTTATATGTAAAGTTTTTACAGCAAAAAAAAAATGTATACGTGCACTGTGTGGTGCCCATCCTTTAGACAGTTGTAAACCATATTTCTCAAGACTAAATCTGTTAACTCTTCCTAGCTTATATATTTTTGAAGTGTGTATTTTCGTAAAAAAACATATTTACTTGTTCAAGAGAGCCAAGGATGTATTTCCAAGAGCTACACGAAATGTTGACCGACTAGTATCAGACCATCGTCCCAGTACTACATTATATTGTAAAAACAGTGTATTCATGTGCACAAAAATTTATAATGCAACACCAGACTCATTTAAGAACCTACAAATAACACTATTTAAAAAAAAATTGTATAACTGGCTAATTGAAAAAAAATTCTACAATGTCAATGAATTATTCGACCAACAAATAATGTGACCATGACAATCATAAATTTATGTTTTTTTAATTTAGTTTTTGCATGCTTGTTTTAATATTAGCTATACAGAAGAGACGTATTTTAATATCATCACCTGTTTAATGTGTACCTGTATAATTGCAAAATAAAAAATCTTATCTTATCTTATCTTATCTTAGTTTTTTGAGTTGCGTCTCTCATCATTACAGCTCATATACGTCCCCACCGAGGGGCTCGAGCCTACCCTGAATCAGGGCGATTAGGCCTTAGTCGACCACGCGGGCCCAGTGCGGGTTGGTCGACTTCACACACAACCTTCGAGTTTCTTTCGCAGGCGTGTGCAGGTTTCCTCACGATGTTTTCCTTCACCGTTAAAGCAACCGGTAAGTATGTACGTAAGTTTTTGAAAAACTCATTGGTACATAGGCCGTCCAGATTTGAACCCGGTACCTCTGGTTAGATAGACCGAGTCGTTACCGGTTGAGCCACCGACGCTTCTTCGCGTCTCTATGGAAGCAATTTTAAAGACGTATGCACGTCAAAAGTTTCATTGTAGTACAGTTGTCTCGTTTTAAAATGATCATTGTAAAACGACTTGTAGGAATGAATACTTTTGTGATATGATTTAAGGTTATGTATTAAGCAAATTACCAAATGGGATTAAAAAAAGAATATTGTATTTTATTGTAAGTTTTCCTCAAATAGCTGTTAATTCAGCTGGTTTCATATGATTCTTACAAAAATCAGCATTTTAAAAGTTTATAATTACTAAATGAATTATTGATCGGAAAAATGATCTTTACAAACTCATAATAGTTTTAAAAAAACTATTCGACGATACCCCACACGATAGAGTAAGTGAACATACTATCCATCTATCTGTCTGTCAAGACTCTATCAAGCCGCCAACGTCAAACTTTGTGTCCACTTTTTATTTCAATAATTTTTGTAATTCATATGGATATGAAGGGTGATTTTGATTTTCTCGAATTCTATTTGAATAGACAGAACTAAAGAAAAGAAAAATTTTAATGCACCCTGCATGCTTCTTTTCTAGTTGTAACCATAGAACAACTGCAATTTTAATCGAAAAATTGTGATATTTTATAAACTTCTTAACAATACAAAATAAATTTATTTTGTTTTCTTACTTCTTGGAAATTCTTCTTATTTTGTTTATTATAAATTTAAAATCATAATTTTCGTACGATTCTTTCGCAGCGATTAACGTAACAGCCACGTTGCAGCTGAAAAAAACTTAATTTCCAAGCTGTTTCGTTCGATGTGTGAAACATCGTGAATCGAGTTGCTATTTTTGGGGCAGGGGAGCCTTAATATGAACACACAAAACATACGGGAAAACTTCCTCGTTTTGTTAGTTTTCTAACATTTATGTATGTATGTATAAATAGATAGGTTGGTATTTATTGCCCACCAGGAGTCATTTTCATATTAAAGAGCTCACAATATCTACCTTTATTTATTAATAAAAATCGGCCAAGTGCGAGTTGAACTAGCACTCTGAGGGTTTCGTATCACTACACCAATTCAAAAAACTACATAGTAATATTAATACCTATTCAATAAGACAAATTAAATTAAATAAGACAAAGCGAGCGACAAAAATATGCTTTTTTTGTCATTCACTTCGGATTCTTTAGCGCCAGTACGACTCACACTTGGCCGATTTTTTATTATTTTTCTTTTACTAAAGTTCTACGCTTGTATGTATTACCGTTTTTACGATTGAGCTAAATAAAAAATACTTCTAAAGATCTATAAAAAAACACGTTTTTTTGTACATAGACTCCCCTTAATCTTTCACTATTCTAAAATTTTTTGTATTTTCTGTTATAGCGGCAACAGAAATACACATTCTGAGAAAATTTCAACTGTCTACCTATTACGGCTAATAAAATACAGCCTGCTGAAAAACGGACAGACGGCTTAGTAGTAGGGTCCCGTTATTAACCCGTTAGGTGTAGGGAACCCTAAAAAAATATTAAATTTTGAACTGAGCATAATATAACACCTCTGGATGTTTTTGATTTTTCATTTATATATAATATTGAATTTTAAGATACTCATTCGTGACTTTTCATGGCCAAAGTCGAGAAAAAAATAATCTAATCTTTCAGTTTCTTTAAATTCTTCAAAAAAAAGTATTAGCCTTGAAAAAAATTTTTAACTACATGATTGCCATTACCAATACGCACATCCTGATAATTAAATCATTATAATACCCCAAGCACTTTCAGAGTAATCGCCGTGAAAAAAAAAGCATCCCTACCGGAGCGTGCGAAAAAACATTGTCAATGTTAAAACATTATTTTATATAGAGTTATTCCTCTTAACATTTTGTTAACTTAACCTTGTTTGCTCCTAAGAGCTACGAGTATAAGTTTCAAAGGTATCGAAATAATATCTAACTTTACAATCCCGCTACAACACTAAGTTGTTTCAAAGTTGCAAGTGTAGTGAAACACTGAGACGGTTGACATATATTTATGTCCTAAAAGTTAACAGTTTGTGCTAACATATATTTACAAAACAATTTCTGGACGCTAGCAACTAGGTATTCTCTTACATATTTAGGTACTTACCTATTCTATGGGCACTCCAGGCTTTATTAAATGCAATGATAGTTGTACTTTTGATTGGACATTATATCCCTCTCACGACCTCATTCCTCCAGCTCCATTACACCTTCGGTCAACGAGACGCAGGGAGAGGTCCCACCCCTATGTTATTGATATTCATTCTATACACACGAAGCGTTACGCTTCCTTATTCATTATGCGGACAGCGATGAAGTGGAACTCCTTGCCTGCGTCTGTGTTTCCTGACTCCTATAATTTGGGGATTTTCAAGGTGAGAGTGAATAGGCAATATTTGAGTTTGCGTGTACCATCCTCGACTACATCGTCGTTTACCATCAGGTGAGTTGTAGTCTAACGCACTCAAATTTGTAATAAAAAAATATCACTCATTTTGTGAAACATGCAAAGGAGGTTACACAAAGCAAACAGAAAGGACAAAAGGAGAATTACGCAACACACCAGTGGTTGGAAGAATATAACCAGGACGTCCACTTTCGCAGAAGATCTAAACAAAAACAACCACTGGATGGACATTGGACAATGAGGCTAATGTAACAATTCTAAAAACATTAAAAAAGCCGCAAAATTAATACATTCAAAACTCCCGAAACCACCTAACATAGGATATAAAACATCCAAGAATATCTCCTTTGTAGCTTTATTTTAAATAATTTACATTTTATTTTATGTTTTTATTTTGTACTACATTTTGTTTTTTAATTCTAATTTATTATTATTTTCATACGTTGTTGTATTAATTTTCCATGACGTTGGTATTTTTACAAAATCTATAGAAATTTTAATTAACTGGTAACCCTAAAATTTATTTCGATTGTACCCACACATTGTGTAATTAATAGTAATTATGTAGTCTGCCTGAAGGTGATTTTTGAAATCAGTCCCTGACAACCTTCCAAATGTAGTTTTGTTTGTGTTAAGTGAAATTAGTGAAAATATGTACCAAAAAAAACAGGCCAAGTGCGAGTCGGACTACCGCAAAATAGGGTTCCCTAGTCTTCTCAAAAAAAAAGTATTTTTTATTATTATAAAAACAAAATTTATTTCCACTTGTTATTAAACATTTTGTATGGAATCCCTATGAACTTTTTAAAAATCCAAGGGCACGCCCTTAAGTTGGTCGGCTAGAACTCCTAAACTAAGAAAGCCTACTTACCTGTTGCAGTTTTCCTTTTTCATTGAATACATGTCCTACCTACTATTTAATTTTTTTTCAGGTGACCTGAAATAGCAGTGTACCTGGTAGGGGGGGAGGGGGGACACTTGACTCTAACAAAAAATATTACTTTAAAGCTTAATATTTCGCAAACCGATCCCTGTATCGAAAAATGGTTTTTGCAAACCCCCGTAGTTTTGACAGACCGACCGATCCCACGATACCCCACGTGATTAGGGTACGTCTACAAAAAATCGCCCCCTCTTTAGGGGAGCAACAAAAATTTTTTTTTTTTCAAAATTTTACTATATACCTTTTTTTCGGCGAGATTAAAATGTATAACCTCGCCGTTATACATATTAATCTCGCCAAAAAAAAGGTCTACTGAGGAACTACTGAGGGTTTGCAAAAACCATTACAGTTTATGAGTTAATCAGTGGACATACGGACAGACATACGGACAGACAGACAGACAGACAGACAGACATGGCAAAACTATAAGAGTTAATTTGTTGACTACGGAGCCGAGTGCAATGTGTATAGGTGTAGGCCTCTGCCTGCTGCAGGGGCCTGCCCAATGCTCATCGTACTGAAAAACGTTTTTTTAGGGTTCCGGACACGCAACGTATGACAAACGGGACCATATTACTAAGCCTCCGCTGTCTGTCCGTCTCTACGTCAGTCCGTCTGCGGGCTGTATTCCACGAATCGTAAAGTGTAAATAGTTGATTTTTTCACAGAATGTGTATTGCTGTTGCCGCTATAACAACAAATACTAAAAACAAGAAAAAGTGAAAAAATAGGGGAGTCTCCTTCCAAAAAACTTGTTGTTTAAAGGTCTTTAGAAGTATTTTTGATTTAGCTGTATCATAAAAAATACATAAAATCGTGAAATTTGGTGTGATTATAGTACTAATACTGAACTTAACCATTCCGGGAGTGCCCACAGAAGTGAAAACTTTTAACAATTATATAATTTTTGACCCTACAAATGTTTCCGGTAAGGTAACGATGACGGTGTTCAATGGTTTTTCCCATCTCTAATTACAGTTTTATAACTTTTGAGCCTGCAAATGTTCCCGATAAGGTGTCGGTGACGGTGACGGTGACATGTCGCGAGTTCAATGGCTTTTTCCCATATCAAAAATGCCCAACGCGCCTAAGAAGTTTTTATTTCAATAAAAATTAGCCTAATGTAAGTAAGAATAATAAAAAATTACATGTTTTTGTTGCTCGCGTTGATGTCTTTTGTTTATGATGTGAATAGGTATCAAGGTCATTATACTATATAGTTTTGTAAAGAGATGTGGTGGTACGGAACCCTCGGAGTGCTGGTCCGACTCGCACTTGGCCGGTTTTTTAAGGAGCCCATAGACAACGCGGATTCCATCAGTTATAAGTTAAATCCAAATATCTTTAGAGTGTGTAAGGGATAGGGTTGCGGATATTTTAAAGGCATGTAATACAACACGTTTCATCGATGAAAAACCCCCCATTAGAAGTCCATTAAACATTTGAAGTCTGTATTGCTGTTAGTTCAAGAAAAAACATATTTTTCATGAAAGCGCACAAAAAAATTAAAATTAAAATGGCTGCCATTTAGAGGAGAGAAGGGTGCGACCTCATAATGGCGGTTTTTCTTCAATAAAACGCGATGTATTACATGGCCTTACAATATCGGTAACCCTATCCCTTACATGCTGTATAGAAAACTCAAACTTACATAGAAGTAAAGTACGTTCGGGGAATTAGCTGCAATACACCCGAACGGAGTTCTGGAAATGTGTTGAAGGATAAAACAATTTTACAAAAAAAAGTAGTTTTATATTTTTAATAATTTTAATCACTTTCCATCCATCTAACCAGAGGTACCGGGTTCAAATCTGAACGGCCAATGTACCAATGAGTTTTTCAAAAACTTACGTACATATACTTACCGATTGCTTTAACGGTGAAGGAAAACATCGTGAGGAAACCTGCACACGCCTGCGAAGAAACTCGCAGGTTGTGTGTGAAGTCGACCAACCCGCACTGGGCCCGCGTGGTCGACTAAGGCCTAATCGCCCTGATTCAGGGTAGGCTCGAGCCCCTCGGTGGGGACGTATATGAGCTGATATAATAATAATAATAATCACTTTCACTGAAAGACGAAGTATCTACAGAATTGTCGTTTATATAAATAAACTAGTGGATGCCCGCAGCTTCAACCGCGCAGATCCCGATTTTTGCGGTTCCCGTGGGAATTTCCCGAAATCCTTTCTTAGCGGATGCCTACGTCATAACATCTACCTGCATGCCAAATTTCAGCCCGATTTGTCCAGTGGTTTGGGCTGTGCGTTGATAGATCACTATGTCAGTCAGTCAGTCACCTTTGAATTATGTTTTTTTAGATAAAGATAAAGACTGAACAAGATTCACACGACCCCGTGCGTGTGTAACGTCGCGATTGTAGCCAGGGCGGCCCCTTTAAAACAACTGTTTGACGGGAGCCAGCACCGGCGAGCGGCATTTATTAAAGGTGCAGCTAATTCAGCGAACGAACCATGCTACAGTATATAGATGCACACAGTATTGCAAGGTCCTCGATCTTTGTGTGAACACCAACATCACTAGTAACTGGACACACGCTGTAGCTGCACCAGTACTATTACTATTCGGACAGTATGTCCGAAGTTTCTGAACAAAACGGAGAATAGTTTTTATGCTTAAAGCGATGAACCAATTTTAATAAATTTTATTTAAGATATAGATTAGACCTTGCAGAAGGACTTAGTATACCTTTTATTGTCAAAATTAATCTTAAAGGGGCTGTCATAGTTTTCTCTATCCAGCTCTGCCGCAGGTTTTAAATTATTTCCATGACTTGAGCCATTTTTGTAAATAAATATTTTAAAAATATGTATTTCTCAAAAACGCTTAAAGGCTATCTAGATAGGTTTCATTTCTGAAGAAGTCCGTTTTCATATAAAAAATACTACTTCGCTACTCAACAACAGATGGCGCTACATAACTTAATGCCGAGCAAAGCTCGGTCAACCGGTTACTTTTTAATTAAGTTGGTGAGTTTATTTCTAAGTTCAAAGTTATGTTACAGTTATGCTGCCGTTATTTAATAAAAAACCATCGTAGCTTAGTGCAAATTGCTTGGTTGTATGTGCAGTATGGCCTCCTTCCCCAGTTTGGGAAGGGACCCCAAAAGTGGGAGTGATATTTATTGTTAATGAACTTTAAATGGGGGTCTGAATCATTATATCATCTCATATACATCCTCACCGAGGGGCTCAAGCCTACCCTGAATTGGAGCGAATAGAGCGATCAGAAGTTCTACAAGATTGGGGTTCATCTTCTTAGCCTTATTCTCAATAATTTTCAGTCGGCTTTAATTTCATCTTGTATTTCCTAATCTCAGTAAAACAAAATAAACAACAAGTAAACAATCTTCTTTTACCGATACTTCCAAATTGTGCAATTGTTTAACTTAAAAGGCCAGTATTGTGTTTCTTGGTAAAATTATCTGTTTAAAAAAATAATTACTTACTTCTGATCAATTAGATGTAGCCGAAAGGTAAATTAATATAGTTACCTAATTAGAAAGTCCAAAAAAGTCTACAATTCCAAAGTACATTAAAAGTTTGTGTTAACAATACTATTAAATAAACCGACATGCCTTGATTTGATAATAAAACTATCAGTAAGCATACAGCTCAATAAACAAATTAAGTAAGAATATTATTTATATACAGGTGTGATATAATTGGTGTAGGTCCCGTTAACTTGGGCTTTTACCCATCATACTAAACAACTTTTGTTCTGCGACTTTGCTGAAATCTATCAGCTGATCGACCAATTTTGTAATTCTGTTTTGTAAAGGAGGTCCAATTTTTTCTTGAATTAAATGTGGGTTCCTTGGGGAAAGTATTTTAGTATCGTGATTAGAAACACCAGTTAACGAGTCCTACAAAAAATTTTTACAGCGTGTATATTAGGACACTACTGATCATATAGATCCTCTCTAAGTAACCTGCGCCTACTGATCCTGCGCTGCAGTGGCTCGACGTGAACTTCACCAGGTCCTCGGTCCACTAAGTGGAAAGCCTACCTAGTGGTCACCACTCGAAAACTTTATTACCCCAACGGCCAGCCGTCCGTTGTAAGAGCTTTACCATAGTGAACAACTTAACTCAAGAGATCAATTGTCAGTTCGCCAAAAAAAAAAAACAACTCACACAAGTTATATTGAATTTTTTATAGTCAATTTTTTTTTGAGAATTGACAATGGGTTTTTAATTACTAAATAATTCTATATTTTTGTATGGTTTTTACTATCATTTAGATAATTTCTTCTGGAAAGCCCAAAAAAAATAAAAGAAAACAAAGTACGCGTACCACTCAGTACCTACCAGTACCTGCCTGTAATAAAACGGGTAATAAAACTTCTTCTGTTCAAGAACATAATGTAAAACCACAAGAAATTATTCTTATCTCATTTATCATTATTATCGTTTATCATATTGTGTCCCCAGTTGTTTTAAATAAAAACGAAGTAAAAGCAAGGAATTTCTATTTAAAAGGCATTATTTTAATTTTTGTCGGCCAGTATTAACGATTTCCGCGCGGACGGACGCCCGGACTCGCGCTTTCCGCCGCGGATCCGTTCGGGAGCGCACGGAACCGTGGTAAATCAATCTTTTTGATGATGCAGCTGCATTCCGTTGGCGGTCGTTTATTATGTGTTCCCAGTTCCTTTAATGGACTGTTTGTGTGTATGTTTTTTGTGAATAAATAAAGTGAAAACGGACTATTTCAAGAAGGAATACCAATCTAGTTTACCGCAACTTAAGATTTAGTTAAACATTACTTCAACTTATACAAAAGCACAGATACTTATTGAAGGAAACCTACCTGCACAGTTTTCATGACGCCATTCGACACCCGCGGGCCTAAACAACAAATAACTAGTGGGCCCATTGTTTCGTGTCTTAGGCCCACCGGTGGGGGCGCGAACTCGGTTGCGATACGCAGCGCCAGGGGTTCAGTGCTTAAAGCCGCTAAGCGAATATTAATTCAAGTCTAGACTCCATAAACGGAGATACAGGCTAGGCCTGGTGACGCAGGGGACACGAAGTAGCCATGACCCTGGGGACACAAGGTCGCCGTAACCCAGGGGACACGACTTCACCTACCGGCGTTATTCTTATGCACTGAATGGTAATGTTTATATTTAAAGGCAGCCACCGTGGGCCAATGGTAGTACAAAAAATACAAACAATCGACAAATAAATTAAATACACACAAATACGGAACCCTAAAAACAAATACAATAAATAAACAAACAATAGTAATTTACATCTAACTACTCACCAATATCGATGCAATACGACTTCCTGGTAGGTCGATCGTTTGGTGGCAACGAGTAAGTAAGTCAAGTGTTTGTGTGGTGTTTAAGCATGAATGCCACAAAAGATACATTTGTTATTAAATCTATAAAAAAAAAATTATTTATTTAAAGTACGTAATTAATTATGCAAGGAACGGCGGCTGTCGGCCCAAATTTTTTAATTAAGAATCGTATGATGTGGGGCATCGTTTGAAAGGGTTTATTGGCACATGCTTAAATAGATTTTTAACTATTTTTATGATATATAGTTTTCAATTTATGACGAAGAATGAAAAAAATATATTTTCCCTTTCTTGTATATTTATTAGGTAGGTCCCTAATAATTTTGGTAGTAATTTTCCGATTTTTTTATCTTGTGTTTATTATTTGTTTTTCCTTGAGAAATTTAATTTTTGATTGAGAACCGTATGATGTGGGGCATCGTATGAAAGGGTTTATTGGCACAAGCTTAAATATTTTTTTTATAATTTTTATGATTTATAATTTTCAATTTATGACGAAGAATGAAAAAAAAATATTTTCCCTTTTTTGTATATGTATTAGGTAGGTCCCTAATAATTTTGGTAGTAAATTTCCGTTTTTTTTATCTTGTGTTTATTTTTTGTTTTTCCTTTTTCTGTGTACAATAAATTGTGAAATAATAAAAAAGTTTGTAACTTAATTTCTTTGAACAATGCCATTTACTGTAAGAGCCGATAACTGGGGCTTCTACTCATCTTACTAAACAACTTTTCTCACGAGACCCATAGTCAATTTCTTAGGACTAGCTCCTACAGTTGTTCAGTATGATGGATGAGATAATATCCAGTCCTCTCTCTCTCTCTAACTCTCTAACCGTGTGATAGACGGCAGTTAGCCGGTGTTGCACTTTGCAACACCCGCGGTCACGTGTAGGCCATTTAGATTTACACCTACGGGCGTGTGCAATGCGCCCTTCATATACATCTGGAATCACATGTGCAGGTTTCCTCACGATGTTTTTCCTTCATCATTAAAGCAATCGGTAAATATATGTATGTAAGTTTCAAAAAACTCATTGGTACATTCGTACTCCGGGTTTGAACCCGGCACCTCTGGTAAGGAGGACTAAGTCGTTTCCTATTGAGCCACTAAGTAGGCAGAGCCAAAGTTACGTGTTCGAATCCTTACAGTCAATTCACTAATGAGCTTTTCTAAACTTTATATACGTTATATATTTATGTTGCATACTTATAATTTTCCGATTAATTTAACGGTGAAGGAAAACATCGTGAGGATACTTACACATCTGATTTCAGATTTTGTTTTATTTTTTCGTGAATCAATTATTTGAATTGATTATAATAACTTATAGTGACATACGTTAGACGTAGTTTTGGTATTGTGTGTTTAGTATATTGTTTCTGTGTTTTTGTTATTTACGCACTGTATGGCGTCCTTTTGGATGCTTATTATCAACTAGAGTGTGCGAGGTGCGAAAACGATTCATAATATGGTTTTCCGAAAAACTTACTCGGATGGATGATTATGAAAGGTAATAATGATGTACTTCATGATATATATATACACCAACAACTACAAAAATGATTTTAGTCGGAGGACTAAACAAGTCTCTAGAAATAAATTTTATTTATTGTTTCGTTTTATTTGACTTATTTATAATTATTCAACATTGACTTCAAATTAAAGTCATTGTTTTTCAACAATGAGTACCTACTCATTGTTACCATTAAAAGTGTAAGTGTATGTTAGTCCATCCGATTATTTTTTTTTATCCACATTTGATATGCTTTAATTCAAATTAATTGTAATCTAAGTGCCACTTATTACAAAAGAGCAAAGCATCCACTAAAATAACAGTAACTTAATAATTTTACAATGTTAAGATGATTACCCTAGACGTGGATGTGAGGCATTGGGCAAGGCTGCGGTCTAGCTTTTGATAATTTTAACGCATGTTTGCGCACTTTGCTTGACTAAACTAAATAATGTAGAATTGACGAGAATTATAGTTATTAAGGAGCTATTCATATATAAAAATTTGATGGTGATAAGATTTTTATATTATTATTAGTTACACTGGAACTTGCCTCTAAACACAAGGATTTCTAAAAAAAACCAGCCAAGTGCGAGTTGAACTCGCGTGGAGAGGGTTCCGTACAATGCCAAAGTGAAATACAAAATATCACATTTGAAATCCTCACAGTAAGATGCGAGTTATTTTTTTTTATTATTAAAAATTTCTGTGTGTTTGGCTGCACCTCGCTTGATGGTAAGTGCCGATGCAGCCGAGAATGTAAAATGCAAGCTAAAAAGTGCCTATTCACTCTCGTCTTGAAGATTCCTAAATTTCTCTTAATTAAAATTTTCGGGGAATACATACGCCGGAAGGGAATTTGGCATTGGCCGCCCTTTGGCCGTTCGCATGATGAACGAAGAAGCAAAACGCTTCGGGTGTAAAGGTGGAACATCAACGAAGGGGTGGAATCGCCCTCCGCATCTGGTCGTTCGATGATGAAATGAAGAGGGGGAATGAGGTCGTGAAACTCCAGGACACACTTTCCGAAATTAATCCTGTAGAACACCGATAGACTATTTTCTATTATGACTGGAACTATTTTCCGTAGGTGAACGTATTATATTGAGTTTACCACTTTTTTATCAATTGATAGAATTCTTATAGGTTTTCCCGTAATCTACAAGCAATTAACTATATTTTGTATTTTTTCAAAATTTTAGGCTCAGTAGTTTCGGAGAACAGGGAATGGTCAATTTTCGTCTTCTTTCATCAATAAAAAAATCAAAACTGTTTATTTTAAAATATATACAAAAATATATATATAAGATTCTGATAACGATTCCTTTCATTTAATATATTACACACCTTATTGGTTTCCAAAAATTTTATTTTTAATTTCCTAATTTGTCCCCCGAAAAGAACCCTTACTTAAAAAAAATATTTATTTACTTTGCACAACTGTGTTTGGATCATAAGATTACACTATCCTACCAAACTTTACATGATTTGGTCCAGTAGATTCGGAGCAAATTGGCTTGGACGGACGGACGGACAGACAGACAGACGCACGAGTGATCCTATAAGGTTCCGTTTTGTTTTTTTATGTACGGAACCTAAAAACGTCAATAGACTGATTTTAGGGCACGTACAAAATAGGCAAAGATTAAAAAAAGCACCTCACGTACACACATATTCTTTTTAAAAAATTGCGCTAATTATTTTTTTCAAATATCATACAATAATGTCGAGAGAAAGTTATTAATAAACATAGAAAAATTATCTTTTTAGGATTATAATACTAATATTCTTTGGTATTGCAATAAAATATTTAAATAAAACAAAAAATGCTTTTAAATTTGAGGTATTGTGTAATAATATTCAATCACTGTACAATTTTATTAATCTCAAAGTATGCTGAAATAAATCTCTTATAATGACTCTAATTTGAGTTGCTGCAAACAGGTTGTGCCTATCTCCTTCCTATGTTCCAAGATGATAATCGTTACTATTTGATTTATGCTGTAGTGCGGTGCGCTGTTCCTAATTCTTCTTTCATCCGATCTTCTTTTTATTCTATCTATTTATTTTCCACGCATGCGCTGTTATTCATTTGACAATTTCACCCAAAAGACCAAAATTCGATCATCCAGCAATATGTTCACAATTAAACTAAACTAATTAATTTGTAAATATATACCAAAATGAGTTAACTAATTAATTTAAACTGATACTCTTTTAAAAGCCCCATCTCGGGTCTCATATATCTCTAGTACTTACTACATCACCATTAAACTAAATTGTACGCATGTATGCTTTTTTTTAAAAAAAACCCACGCTCATTAACTCTTAAGTCGTGCTACAATGCTAATGAAAAAAAACCTTAAGTAAATCGAAAATACCCAAAAAAAAAGACTGCAGCCTTAAGCTAACATTACAAGAAAAAAGCGTATACGTGCATGAAGCGCGGAAGACCGCCCTAACAGGCTGGCCTGTAATTCATATTATCGTGGGAATTCCACCTGTTCCGGCGCCAGGCCTCCTGCCTAAGTCCCAAGTCAACATTGGACCCTTTTTTGATTTAAAGAAAAAAGATCTTATTCGTTCAGAAAGTAATTTAAATCACACACCCATTTAACGGATCTCGTCCGCATCAGTGATCGCTGACGCAAGTCTGCGGATCCGGATGTAAGGCGCAACCCATTCTTCCAGAGACGTAACCAGAATTTGGGTATGAGGGGGCGCAAGCTCTGAAGAGAATATTCTATTCGTTTCAAATACTTTCAGTTCAAAATGGCAATAACTTAGGCCTTTGTCCAGCAGTGGACGATTTGTGGCTGATATGATGACTTTCAGTTCAAAATGGCAGTAACAGTACTGGGTTAGGGACTTTTTTTTGGACATCGAGCTCTGTACAAAAGAGGTCATGTACTCCTGAGCATCTACTAGATATTATACTAAACTACTAGGTTCTATTTGATACAGCGTATACACTCACCAACACATATGGTTATACAGGATGTTACAAAGTTGGTTCAGGTCTTTTTTTGGGTTCCGTACCCAAAGGGTAAAAACGGGAAACTTTTACTGAGCCTCCGCTGTCCGTCTGTCCATCTGTCACCAGGCTGTATTTCATGAACCATGATAGCTAGACAGCTGAAATTTTCACAAATCATGTATTTCTGTTGCCACTATAACAACAAATACTAAAAATTAGAAAAAAATAAAGTTTTCATACAAAAAACGTGTTTTTTTTAAAACGTGAAGAAACTAGCGCCATCTAGTAAGATGGTTTTTAAAACATGCAACTAGCACCATCTAGTATGATGGTACGAAACCCTATGTGTGCGGTTATGATTCGCACTAAGTCATTTTTTCACAATTTATTATTTATTCACAATTGTTTGTCCTTGACGTCATCCCACTTGATAGTGAGTGACGATGATGCCGAAGATGGAAGCGGACTTACCAAGATTACCCAATGCAATGGAGAACTGGGTATCTTATCTGCAAGCTAGATCTATGCTGTTAACATATTTTTTGGTGGCAAGACTTAGATAAGATGGTGGTAGCTAGCCAGGCAAGCTTAGAAAATGCCCTTTCACCAACCAAACTAATATTTTAACCAATATTTTAACTCTTCATACAAGCCAACTAGCTGATCGACCAATTTTGTGCATTTTTGTATGTAGCGTCCAAATTTTCTTTGAGAATTGACTATGGGTTCCTTTGGGAAAGTTGTTAAGAGTAATGAATAGAACTACCAGTTAACGGGTCCTAAACCAATTTTTTTAACCCTGTATAGAGAGGGCTAGTATTCCTTCAACGCCGTAAAGCGAAGGCACAGACCACCTGCGGTAGGTTTTGGCAAAAAAAAAAGGTCTTTGGACATCTCTTTTAATAATTTTGAGGCATGATACGGTCATTCTCCACATACGTTAACCCTTAACTCTTCGTAAATAGCGAATAGAAAATGCAATATACAAAGAAAGCAGAAAACCAGCTCCACATGAGTTGAAGTACCTTCGATAGAGTGTTATATCGACTGACCTGGATTTCAGCGGGGGGTCGATCCCAACTATTATTTTCACTGGATACGTACCTGTCTTCTTCCATTTATACTTGCAGGTGACCCTAATGACGACTGAAGTGAACGACTTTTTTACGACGAAGAGATTCAGTCAGTCATCTTATCTACGCGTTCAAAAATGTCAGTGGGAAAGGAATACAAAAAACCGGCCAAGTGCGAGTCGGACTCACGCAAAGTAGGGTTCTGTAGTCTTTTAAAAAAATAAAAGTATCTTACAAAACCAAATTATATTTGTAGTTGGTAATGAATTCTATGAAAATTTATGAACTTTTTACAATTTCAACTGCACACCTAAGCTTGGTCAACTTTTACTCCTAAATAAGAAAGCTTACTTAGCCATGATAGTGATAGTTTTGTGTTTTGTGTGGAGAACTAAATTAATGTACTTTTCCATTTACAAAATAGCAGCTAATCAGCCAAAAGACATCCACTAATAAACACAGGCTTCCGCCCAAGTTAGGGGGGAAGGGTTTCGTTATCAACGCGTTTGGTAGGCGGATAGGCAAACGTTGTGTGCAGTGCCACAGATGAGATACTAGTTACTTCGTAATGCTGTGTGATGGCACAGTATGCGGAATAGGCGATGATGCCCATCTTTCGCGAAGAAATGGGTTGGTGCTATGCCAACCATACACACAGGCCAAACAGCGGATCAAAAAGCAAAAAAAATCTCATTTACTATCAATGTCCTACCAAAGGGATCGTACAGGAATAAAAATAATTCAAGAGGGCATCGAAATGGACAGGGATCAATCATTTTCGGAGGATCAAAGTAGAACTTCTCGTTCATCGTTCGTTCGAGCCAAAATTTTCATTGTCATTGTCGTACGAGTGAGTATCGAGTGGTCGTTGTCGTACGAGCCTGCATCGAACGATCGTTGTCGTACGAGCGTGCATCGAGTGGTAGTTGTCGTACGAGCGTGCATCGAGCGGTCATTGTAGTAGAAGCGTGCATCAAGCGGTCGTTGTCGTATGAGGGTGCATCGAGTGGTTATTGTCGTACAAGCGTGCATAGAGGGATCGTTGTCGTACGAGCGTGCATCGAGCGGTCGTTTTCGTACGAGCGTGTATCGAGTGGTCGTTGTAGTACGCGCGTGCATCGAGCGCTCGTTGTCGTATAAGCGTGCATCGAGCGGTAGTTGTCATACGAGCGTGCATCGAGTGGTCGTTGTCGTATGAGCGTGCATCGAGTGGTCGTTGTCGTACGAGCGTGCATCGAGTGGTCGTTGTCGTACGAGCGTGCATCGTGTGGTCGTTGTAGTACGAGCGTGCATCGATCGGTCGTTGTCGTACGAGCGTTCATCGAGCGGTCGTTGTCGTACGAGCATGCATCGAGTGATCGTTGTCGTACGAGGGTGCATCGAGTGGTCGTTGTCGTACAAGCGTACATCGATTGGACGCTGTCGTACGAGCGTGCATCGAGCGGTCGTTGTCGTACGAGCGTGCATCGAGCGGTCGTTGTAGTACGAGCGTGCATCGATCTGTCGTTGTCGTACGAGCGTGCATCGATCGGTAGTTGTCGTACGAGCCTGCATCGAGCGGTCGTTGTCGTACAAGCGTACATCGAGCGGTCGTTGTAGTACGAGCGTGCATCGAGCGTTCGTTGTCGTATGAGCATGCATTGAGTAGTCATTGTCGTACGAACGTGCATCGAGCGGTCGTTGTCGAACTGGCGTGCTTCGAACTTCTGTGTACCTCTATAAAACCCAAGTAGCGGAGTCGTCCAAAATAATCGCCGTCAAACTTTGATTCAATCGATTTCCCTTAAAGTACTTATTTCAAAGCCTCATCCCTTTCTCGGAGGGATTCACGTCAAAAGTTTAAATTAGTTCTTTTGGTAATGGAGTCACTCATTAAAGTGTCGCCGAAATTCGTAGTCGCAGCGGTCGGTCCTTTGAAAATAGGGTTGCCACCAACTAAACCGTTAAACACGGACGACAATCCTTAAACTTTAAAATCAACTCAAGATGATTTTAGTAAAACGTTTTTAAGGATTCCGTACACCCAACGGGTGACCAACGGGATCCTATTATTAAGCCTCCGCTATAGTCTGTCCGTCCGTCTGTCAGCGGGCTGTATTTTATGAACCGTATTAGGAAGACAGTTATAATTTTTACAGAATGTGTATTTCTGTTGCTGCTATAATAACAAATACTAATAACAAACACTTTTCTGAAAATCACATCTAAATCGATCCAGCGAAACGCGAGATAATAGCGGACAAACATACATACATACAGGTCAAACTGAGAACCTCCTTTTTTGAAGTCAGTTCAAAATAGAAAAACACAAGGGGGTCTCCATACAAAAAACATATTTTTTATAGGTCTTTAGAAGTATTTTTAATTAGCTCTACCGTAAAAATGACAATACATACAAGCGTGAAACTAGATCAGATTAGTATTAATACTAAAGTAACATAAAAAAAAATAATCGGCCAAGTGTGAGGTGTACTCGCGCTAAGGAGTCCGAACTGAATGACAAAAAAGTACATATATGTCGCTCGCGATGATGTCTATTGTTTGTAATGTGAATATAGGCATCATTGTCATACTACTATGTAGTTGTGTGTAGATGTGTGGTGCTAGCACTTGGCCGGTTTTTAATTGTATCAACACCCGTCGATTGACACAAGATTCAAGATTCAAGGTGCAAATTACACTCCTTCTGATAGTCATAAAATAATAATAGCATAATTTCATTTGTGAAAAATCGAGAAATAAACAATCATTAGTTAAAAATGACAAAATGCAATCCTTGAAATAAACCAGATTTAATCATTGAATGTCATTGATACCTTTGACAAGAGTAGGCCAGTTCAAACGGACAGCACCCGGTCACGAGTATAACGCGAGAGTCAGCCATCGCTCCCATCAACCATAATAATGTCCTTAGACAATAGGAATCTCCAAATGAAACTAAGTTCTGTTGTTGCTCTGAAATACAAGGTATTTTATTTAGAACTTAAGTCTACTAAAAGAAACATAAAGTAAATTAACTTATGAATAGGTTTTACTCACCTGAAATACAAGAAACAACATTTTAAGCACTTAGTTACATTAATTAAATTCTGCAAATCATACACGGTTTTATAACCTCACATTCCACACATTTGATATAAGTTGATGTTTCAATGTTCGTTCAAAAATACACAGACTAAGGATACGTTCGAAAATAAATAATATTAAATGAGTTCTTATAAGGCTCATTTACATCTCCCCTCCCAGAATAAAAACAATTTTCATCAAACATGAAATTTAAACTATTACTATATTTACACACACATATTAATTATTATCTAAATCTAAGCCAGTTCGTACTGGGACAATTTTTGTTATGTGGAATAGATTTGATTCACTCTTCTTATGTCCTGTGTTTATTTTATAAATTGAATCTGATATTTTTTCTAAAACTTCATAAGGACCAATTTTTAATTCATCTAGTTTTTTTCTGTTTAACCGGTTCCCGTTTTCAACATATACTAAGTCTCCTACTTTTATATCACATTCCTTTCTTTTCCTATCAAAATATTGTTTATTATAGTTATGTGACTTTTTTGTATTTTCCAATGCTCTTTTCCTATCATCTGATAAATCTGTATTTATTATTTCCTTTAATTCTTCCGTCAAGATTTCTACATTTTTTCCTTCTAATAAATATTTTGGAGCAAAACCTGTAACAGTATGTTCAGTTTCATTGTATTTCTTTATGCATTCTTGTGCTACAGTTGTCCAAGTTAATTTTTCTCTCGTTTCATTTATTTTGCACCGAATTTTATTAACCAGAGTCTGATTTAACCTTTCGTTTAAACCGTTTGAAAATGGTGCATTTACAGCCGTGAAGATAATTGGAATATTCTCTTTGTCTAAAAATTGTTTAAATTCCTTGGAATTTATACCTGGATATTGGTCGGACAGAATCAAGCCGATTTTATAATCACTATTTACTTTTTGAACAACTTTTATGAAATCATTTGCGCTCTGTGTTTTTGAAGTTGAAATATAAGCATGTCTGGTAAAGTGGTCGACCAGAAGGTGCAAATAAGTTTTAGTGGAACGTCTGCCACCAAATCCACCAATAGTGTCAATGGATACAATTTCGAAAGGATATGTAGCCGGACCTAAATGTGACATAAGACCAAAATTGTATTTTCCTCTTGATTTATTTTTTATACAGACTTCACACGTGTCACATAATCTTTTTATATTATTTACTAAATTTTTAGCTTCATAGAATGGTTTAATTTTACGTATTAATTGTTTAATCCCTATATGGCAGAATGTAATATGAACTTTTTCTATAAATTTTTTACTAAATTCCTCTGTCAATATTATTTTGTCTTTATTTTTTATAGTTTTGTAATAAATTGTATCTTTTATCTTTAACTGTGTTGTACTCTTTTTGATTTCTTCATTTTTTTCTTGGTCGTTTTTAATATCATCTAATTTAATTAGGTTTAAGAATTTTAAACATTCCTCCTGATTGTGATGTGGTTCTAATACGGGGTTTCTACTTAAACTATCTGCTTCTAAATTGTTTTTTCCCGGTGAATAAATTACATCAAGATCATATTGCGATATATAATATGTAAGATCTCCCAGTTCCTCATCCGTTCTAGATTTTATATTCATTTTCTCTAAAGGCTTGTGATCCGTGAAAACCTTAAATCTTTTTCCCATGAGCCAATGTTGCCAGTACTTGATTGCTTCTTTTATCGCTAAACACTCTAAGTATACTGCTTTTTTTTTCTTTTGTGATTCTGTTAGTTTCCGTGAAAAGTATGCACAAGGTTTTTCTTCTCCATTGAGTTGTTGTTGTTTCAAGACTGCACCTATGCCTTGTATACTTGCGTCTGTATAAATATGGATTGGCAAATTGGGATCAAATATTTCTAAAATTGGTTTTGAAGACAGTAAGTTTTTAACAGTTTCAAAAGATTCTTGACATTTCTCAGACCAATAAAACACCTGATCCTTTCTCAACAGGTTATGCAATGGTTCTAATAAGATTGCTGCATTAGGTATATATTTTCCATAAAAATTAATTTTCCCTAGAAATTGACGGACATTCTTTCGTGTTTTCGGAATAGGAAACTCTTTTATAGCAATTAGGTTATCTTTGAGAGGAGAAACCGTATTATTTTTTATAATGTGACCTAAATATTTAACGGAGTCTTGTGCAAAGTTACATTTTGAGAATTTCAGTCTAAAGCCTTCTTTCATTATTGCTTCCATTAATAATGATAAGTGTTTTATATGATCTGCGAATGTTTCCGAAAAAACTAAAATGTCATCGATATAACTCACCGTGAAGTCGGACAGTTTGTGTTTTCTTATAATATTACTCATTATTTTTTGGAAAATTGCTGGTGACGTCTTCAAGCCAAATGGTAAACATGTCCACTGAAAATGACCTTCTTGGGTGATAAATGCTGTCTTGTGTCTGTCTTTGATTTTTAATGGTATCGACCAAAATGCTGAGTTGATGTCCAGTGTTGAGAAATACTTGCAATTTCTTGTCTTAGTCATCAAATCTTCTATAAGTGGAAACGGTTGAGCTTGCGGAATTATAATCTTATTCAAGTCCCTAAAATCTATACACAGTCTTGATCTTCTTCCATCTTCTTTCTTAAAAGCCATTGTCACTGGTGCAGCAAATGGACTGTACGACTCTTCAATCAAATTTCTTTCTAATAATTTTGACACTTGCTGTTCTATTTCTTTTTTGTCTTCGATCGTGCATCTGTATGGTCTTTTGCTACAGTATTTGTCTATTAATAAATCAATATGTGCCTCATATCCGTTTACAGTGCCTATATCAAATTTGTCTTTGGCAAAAAGGGGTTTATATTTGCTTAGTAACTCTTCTATTTCTGCATATTGTTGTGCGTCCAGGTGATTTACAGTAATTTCAAAGTTTGATTCTTCTACATGCTCATTAAAGTTTATTTTATATTCAGTAACACCTTCTATCATTTGTAGTGAATCTTGTTCCTTTTTTTCATTTTTGTTTTTTTTAATTCTACCTGTAAAGTCAGGAATTGTTGTTGTATTGTTTTCTTCTGTATCATTTTCGTTTTTTTCAATACTACCTGTAAAGCCAGGAATTGTTCTTGTATTGTTTTCTTCTGTTTCACTTTTTTTTCTGTTTTGTATATTTTGTGTAATTTCCAAATTTTCGTTTTGTGAAAGGCGGAATTTTTGTATTGTGTCCAATCCTATTAAAAAGTCATAGTGAAAATTTTCTTCGTCTATAACAAACACATTGATGTATTCTTCTATATCAAATATCTTTGTTTTTAACGTTACCATTCCTTGAGTTTCCTTAACACCATTAATCGTTCTTAAACCTGTACTTTCAGTATCGTTACAATCATTGTGATTGGGGCTATTTTTTAAGTTAAGCAGTTTTGAGTTTATTAAAGATACGTTAGATCCGGAATCATAAATTCCCCTTATATTCAAGGTGTCATTTATTAGTACGCTTACTTTGATTAATGGTGGTATTTTTAGTTTTTTGGATCGATCTTGTTTAATTCTGACTCTATTTCTGAATTATTTACACTTCTTATCCATTCCTTTCCTCTTTTTTCATTTTTTTTTTCTTTGAACCAGCATTGTGTTTCGGGATGGTAACGGGTTCCTTTGTTTTCTCTTTCACAGATTTTGCATGGCACTTTTCCTTCTTTTTCTTTATTATTCTTCTCAATATTTACTGTTTTCTTTTCATAGTTATTTCTGTTCATTAGATGTTCCATTCCCCTTATGCTATTAAATAAATCCTTAGTATCTTTTAGGTCTTCTCTATCTATTTTATCTGTTACTACATTTGGGAGTCCTGTAGCGATCAGATCTATTAAGGTTGATTTGTCCATGGATTTGTTTATTTCCAACAATAGTCTTTCCTTCTTTAATGCATATTCTAGTAATGATCCCTGTCGATATTTGAATAACATTGCGTATCTGATAGGTGACCAACCCTTGTTTGCAAAAGATTCACATAAGTCTTCTTTCCACAGTGACCATTTTGAATTTATAGTATGTTTTATGAGCATCGAGTTGTACCAGTCTAGGCATGAATCATCCATGAACAACCTTAGGGCTTCAATTTTTTTTATATCCTCTTCTATTTCTAAGCGGGAACATTCACTTTCAAAAATACTCATCCACTGACTTACATTTGATGTTTTTCGAGTAAATTTCTCAATTGTGAATGATTCTGTTAACTTCTTAATTTTTTGTGATCTATTTGTGTCTTTTCTTGTTTCTGAAATTGAAATTTTTTCTAGGATTCTAGTCATAACCTCTTCTGTGATACCCATAGTAGAAGTTGATTGTTTTGTTTCGGTTGGTGGTATTTCTTGTAATAAATATCCATCAAATTGAAAATTCCCTTCTGCATCACGATAAACTGCATTTATCTCTGGTGTCACAGAAATCCAAACTTGTCTTTTATCATGTCTTTTCTGTAATGTATTTTTTACTTTTTGAAATGTTTGTGTTTTTTTCAAAATGTCATGTGATGTAGCCGGTTGATATTTTTCCGGAATCAAAAAGGTACTTCCTTTTTCATCTGTGATTGATGTCACGCATATCACATTTGTTTTTGGGTCTTCAGCTGCCTTCATGGCAAATTCAAATTTTAATTTTTCCATTGTGTTGGCAAAAATGTTGTTTTATAATGTCCTTAGACAATAGGAATCTCCAAATGAAACTAAGTTCTGTTGTTGCTCTGAAATACAAGGTATTTTATTTAGAACTTAAGTCTACTAAAAGAAACATAAAGTAAATTAACTTATGAATAGGTTTTACTCACCTGAAATACAAGAAACAACATTTTAAGCACTTAGTTACATTAATTAAATTCTGCAAATCATACACGGTTTTATAACCTCACATTCCACACATTTGATATAAGTTGATGTTTCAATGTTCGTTCAAACATACACAGACTAAGGATACGTTCGAAAATAAATAATATTAAATGAGTTCTTATAAGGCTCATAGAGGGAAAGGTACAGAACTAAACAAATTCATAACATTCACGGTGAAGACAGACAGTTATCACATGTAGCACCATAGTTTGAGGGTCGGAAGTTGAATTTTTTTTTGTAATATTATATTATATTTCTCTCTTATCGATCTAAGGGATAAACGGCTGTTGCCTAGTGTTGCACCGTATGCGAAATTTAAAAGAATCGTTGAGTTCGAAGTAGGTGAAAAATAGTTCAAAAGATTTAAAGCAAATAAACAAAAAAATATACAAAATGTGAAGATAAGAAAAACAAAGGAAATACAATAAGGGTACTACTGATTACTTGTGAACTAGAACTCAGCACTCCTTCTCATTTGTGCCAGTACACAATAAAGAAAGGATCCACAGATAGATTTGAAAATATCAAAAATAAAACTAGGGTTTATAAGTACAAGGTGGGAAAAGTAGAACGAATGGCAACCCTAATTAAAAGTGATGGGACAGTTCGTCCGACAGTTCATGACGAGGAATACTGAAGTTTGAATGGTTGAGATAATGCGAGATATTTCAGTTGTTTTTGTTCGCAACTGTGCGATAAATGTCCAAAGAGGAAAGGTCTTAATTGATATCAATTCCATAAAGTTCTAAGTAAATTGCTACCTAGCAATAAGGCCGCCTATTGTATAGGCTTTCTTCTATTTATTTATTATTTTTTTAATGTTGTGATGCAATAAAGAATATTGTATTGTATTGTATTGTTGGCTATTTTCAACCGACTTCCAAAAACGGGGAGGTTCTCAATTCGATTGTATGTTTTTTTTAAATGTTTGTTACGCGATATCTTCGCAGATTGAGTACCGTTCTTCATCATTATTTTTTTATTCAATAGGATATGCTCCTGAGTTGGTCCCGTGTAAATTTTTGAAAATCTGTGTAGTATTTTTTTAGAAAATTAACAAAAACCAATTATGCAAAGTTGTAATAAGTTGTTGCGATGGAAGTTGGATTTTAACGTGTTTAGCGTTTCCAAGTATTTCCCTAGGTACAGGGATAGAGACTGGTTGCTCCCAACACAGCGAATCGTATTAGGGAATCAGGGTTCTTCAGTGTTGGAAATTTCAACTAAGTGTTTTTTATTAGTAATTCTATACAAGTCGCGCCACACTTTATTGCAGCTCTGAAGTGTGATGCGATTACTTACTGCGCCGGCGCCGATATAACCGAGCAGTAGGTACCTTTACGTCCTACTAACATCCAAACTTTGCTACTGCGACGCGCCTTGCGACCAACTTCAGAGTCGCAATAAAGTTTGGCGCGACCTGTATATTTTTTAATTTTCTATTCTCAATTGATAAACCCTTGACAACATCTCACCTGGTGGTAAGTGACGATGTTGCCGAAGATGGAAGCGGGCTTACCAATATTCCCCAACGCAATGGAAAACTGACTGTCTTATCTTCATGCCGGAACACACCAATGATATCAACATTGTTATTTGGCGGCAACACTTAGATAAGATGGTGGTAGCTAGCCAGGCGGACTTAGAAAATGCCCTACCACCAACTAAACCGAGTCTTACAATTGACCCCGCCGATTGTATACAAATACTAATACGAAACAATTTATTGGTTGAAATTTTCATCACTGAAGAACCCTAATTCCCTAATACGATTCGCTGTGTTGGGGGAAACCAGTCTCTATCCTGGTTCATCATCATCATTATCATATCATATCTGCCGAAAGACGTCCACTGCTGGACAAAGGCCTCTTCTAAGGATTTCCACGACGACCGGTGCTGCACTGCCCGCATCCAGCGGCCTCCCGCGACCTTTGCCAGGTCGACGGTCTACCGAGTTTCATCCTACTAATATTATAAATGCGAAAGTTTGTATGACTGTATGGATGTATGGTTGTTTGTTACTTTTCACGCAAAAACTACTGAACATTTCTGGATGAAATTTGGTAGGTACACAGATTAGGACCTGGATTAACATATAAGCTACTTTTTTCCACGCACGCACTGCGCACCTTCGAAGCCAGTCATAGAAACTATCTCCACGCGGGCAAAGCCGCGGGAAAACGCTAGTAAGACATAATTGGTTAAACACATTTGAAATACCTAATCAAATATTGTTAGGCGTAAAAATATGTATGTGTTCTTCCTTAGATACAAGGTCTTCAAAATATCAAAATGTTATTAAAAAATACATTCTTTCTTATGGTCCTAACAGTAGTTACATTTCATGTTGTAAAATTTTGTTATTTTTTTTTAATACAAACATTAGCTTAAGTTAATAATGTCAAAATGAAATGGTTTATATAAAACAATCTAGCTGACCCGGCAAACACTTTACGACCTATTCCCATACCTACCAAATACACATAAAAAAAATTCATGGAAATCGATCTAGCCGTTTCGGAGGAAAACGAACTTAGCGAAGTCGTAGAACTAAAGTTGTTCAGTATGATGAGTAGAAGCCGCAGTTAACGGGACCCACACCAATTATGTAACACCCTGTATAAAGTTAAAGATATTCGTCCTTTGCAAAGGATTTTCCATGACGAGGGTAAACATAGGTAGAATAATTATATTATTCGAGATAACACTTGGTGTTGACATTTAATGGGGTTATTCAGAACAGACTACTTAAACAAAACAGAAAAATAACAGTGAAAAATTACAAACCATTTACGGTTTTTCACGATAAAATTACAAAAATCGGGATTTTTTCAATTTTTTTTTCTGATTTAAAAAATTTTATTTAATCAATTTGTATTATATATATATAAAAATGAATCCCTATTTTCCTTTGTCACGACATCACGCGTGAACAGCTGGACCGATTTCACTAATTCTTTTTTTGTCGAGTTCGTTATTGTCAGGAGAAGGTTATTATGTAGGGTAGGGTAAGGTAGGGTAGTGTAGTGTAGTGTAGGGTAGGGTAGGGTAGTGTAGGGTAGGGAAGTGTAGTGTAGTGTAAGGTGGTCCCATATAAATTTTATCAAAATCGGTATAGTACTTTATTAGAAAATTAACAAAAACCAAAAATAATAATGCAAAAATGTACTAAAAAGTAGTTGCGATAAAAGTAGTTTTTTTAACGTGTATGGAGTTTTTTTTTGGATTTTTTTTACAAAATGGTCATCCGATTAGCCGGGTTTGTATAAAAAAAAATCGCAATTTCCGTTAAGTTGTAGAACAAAAGTTGTTCAGTTTGATTGTGGGCTTAAAGTTAAAAGCCCACCTTAAAGTGTCACTGCACCTTTATGTTACACCCTGTATATGTAAATCACTTTTTTGACAGCCTGTAAATATTCCAAACAGAACCGCATTAATCCCAAGTTTCCATGGGGACTAGTAATAAATAGGTTTTCCTGTAGGAAAATTCATAACATGTCAAAATATAGGTCGTCCTTTGTGATCAAAATAATTTTGATGGGTACCAGCTTTTAGAAGGTTCCTTCGAAAAGTGTCGCCAGCATCAAAGTATTTTCACACCCATATTTTTTTGCTGTTTTCCTACCCAAAGGTTGCCTGGAAGAAATTGCTAACTTGTTATATATATATTGCTATGTTGTTTTCTCCTTTTTACTAGCTCGACCCCGTTGTACGGTAAGTACGTAGGGTAGAGGAAATATCGCAAAAAAAAGTTTTTAAAATTTTAGTGAAAATGTGTTTAACATCATTAGCACTTACCGAAAAACTGAACATTTTAATTCTGTTCGTCCGTGTGTCTGTCCGTGCGTCAGTCCGTCCGTCCGTTTGGCTCTGTAGGCTAAATCTTTAGTTCGATTAGGACCAATTTTTGAACTTAAGTATTTTAAATTATTTCATAGAGGGATTATCAAAAGTATCTTCGTACCGTAAAATTACTGGGTTTTTTTCTCAAAAACAGCTGAAACAATTTTGATGATACTTTGCACGTCGTAGTTGCTTATGTTTATCTATTAGATAGTTATACCCATAAGTCTGGAAAAAAATCGTGTTTGTATGGTTCTTTTACAAATAAAATTGAAACATGCGATTTACTCACAAATGGTTGGAGCTATTGAATTTACATGTATTGCGAATAAGTATTTATTTTGTTACGAATAAGTGTAAAATTGGTCATACAATATGAATCAATTATAAAAACAAAATATTCAATTTTTGTATGAATTAAAAATTATTAAAGATCGTTCCATTTTTAAATTACACGACAGAAGTTTACATAGTAATTTATTTGGCCGCTAAAACACGACAAATATGAATTTTCATACAACTTTTGTCGGCTCGCATGTATTTGGCCGTTACAGCAATTTCGATTTATCTCAAACAAGGTTGTCAAAATAATGCTCAAATTTACGAGCATGTTTGAGAAAAATAAAAGTTTAAAAACTTAAAAACCGACTTCAAAATGAAATTTACTCAAAAGTATGATGGCCGTTGGGGCAGTAAAGTTCTCGAGTGGCGACCACGCACCGGAAAGCGTGGTGTAGGCAGGCCTCCCACTCGGTGGACCGATGACCTGGTGAAGGTCGCGGGAAGCCGCTGGATGCGGGCAGCGCAGAACCGGTCGTCGTGGAGATCCTTGGGGGAGGCCTATGTCCAGCAGTGGACTTCCTTCGGCTGATATGATGATGATGATGATGATGAAATAATATTATTATACTTAGATACACAACATTAACCAACAATAACGAAATCAAAGGTGGGTAGGAATTAAATTAGGGGCATACAGTTACATAAGTATCAAATGTTTTAGATTCGATGGCATTGCTGACACCGACCTCAAAAAAAATTTTACGCCCCTAATACTTATAAGCTACTTTTTACCACGCACGCGAGCCGCTTGCGACTCGCCCACTGCGCACCCTCGAAAAGTCATAGAAACGTTGTCCACGAGGGTGAAGCCGCAGGAAACAGCTAGTATAGTCATAAAAACGATGCCCACGCGAGCGAAGTAACAGGAAAAAGCTAGTTAATAATAAATTAATCCCAAAATCTATATTCTCTCACTTTCACAGACTTCCTGGCTCACAGTGCGAGAAACGGGAGCTTAGCGTTGGGCAGTAAATCGCGCTGAGCCCCGCTGTGGGGCTGTGGGTCCGCTGGGGTCACTCCGACAATATTATCCGAGCGGGCCATATTTCAGGGTCTTACTTGAAAACTGTTGACCTACTTCGAAATATTATACCGTAGGAACATTACCTAATGACAAAGGTATGTATGTATAGGTAGCTTTCAAATATTATAAAGACAACATCAACACACCACGTTTAACCGCCTCCGTGGCGTAATGGTAAGTCCATTCGCTTCACACCAGGAGGTTGCGGGTTCGATTCCCGGTGGGGTTAAGTTGTAAGACTCGGTTTGGTTGGTGGTAGGGCATTTCTAAGCCCGCCTGGCTAGCTACCACCGTCTTATCTAAGTCTTGCCGCCAAACATCAGTGTTAACAGCATTGATGTGTTCCAGCTTGAAGATAATATATACGTTTTTATGCAGTCGGGATTTTATTTTTTATTGATTTCTAAAGTTATTTTAAAAGATTTTATTTAACTTGTAATGTATGTATGTATGTATGTTAGTTTGTTTAGTTCAAATCTTGCAAACAATTTCAGAGCGACTTCCAGATATCCAATCGAGCTGAAATTTGGTATAAAGCCGTATTTCTGGTGACAATAGATCCTTTTGGTATTCTGAAGTTGATCTGATGATGAACTTTGGAGGTGGAATTAAGGTCCCAGGATCGTCTTTTATTTTTAATAAAATCGTAGGAAATACTCTGCTTGCTTTTTTATACCCGACTGCGCCAGAAGGGGGGGTTATAATTTTCGGTTACACATATGTATGTATGTATGTTTATTTCTTTGGCACGCTCTGTAGCCTAAACAGTGTGATGGGTTTTGGAGTGCGAGGTGTAGTTAGATTTGTCTAGATCTCGTGTGTGACGTAGGATACATTTTTACCCGACTTATAAAAAAAAGCGTTAGGTTTGATACAGTCCGGTTTTTAATTTTCAATTAATTGAATTTGATAATGTCGTGTTATTATATTCACATTTGGTAATTATTGAAAATTACCAATTGGGCATAAAAAAACAAAAAATAGAAAAAAAAACTAAGAAATTGGCTTTCTAAGCATAAAAACTCTTTTTCCAATATTCTTCACGAGTTTGTAGTAATTATACTTTAACGCGAGTAGTTCATACTTACGACGCTTTTGCACTGCATTTGTGAGTAAACAGCTTTATCTGACTAAATATATTTTTCCTATTTAAAAAAATGCGATTTCCAAAACGTTAAAAGATACCAAAAATATGGCTGCATGCTCAACCGTCAATTTACTTCGCCGATTGTGAAAAGACTTTGATGACTCCTATTTTAGGGTTCCGAAGGCAACCCTGTTTGTATGACGTGAAAGTCGTATTTGTCTGGTTTTTGTTTTCATATTAATGTATGAGAATATCTTTATGCGATTTCTGAAATTTCTTTCTTTACTGCGACACAGTCCTCGACTAGTGCAGTTGCTATCGTACACATTAAATTTGTACCCCTAGTTTAAGTTCCAAATGAATATATTTTTTTTAATTTTTAAGCTATTGCATAGATTTTATCGCAGGCTTTGAGCGCGGGGACCGAATCCAGAAATTCCGTAACGAAGAAAAACCTGACGCTCCGTTGCCATGGCAACAATATCGGTTGTCAAAACAAACATATAAGAAGATTTGATCATTTTCGGAGAATAATAAAACTCTTTTCATAAACTGTATATACCTTCATATGACAAAAAAGATTTGATTATTTTTTATTTATCAAATGCAAAAAGATTTTATTTAAGACACAGCTGTTTGTATTTATAGAGATAGGTACAAAAAGATTTTATTCCATATTTGGCTGTATAGTTCCAACTACCATTGCTTAAAAAAAAGTACAAAAAGGTTTTATTCCATATTTGGCTGTATAGTTCCAACTACCATTGCAAAAACAAAGATGTAAAAAAGCGCGGTTAAGCGAAAATAAATAATAAATATGAATGAACAAAGTGCATTTATTATTAATGAAGAAAGTAATAAAAGCGCGGTTAAGCGAAAATAAATAATAAATATGAATGAACAAAGTGCATTTATTATTAATGAAGAAAGTCACGAAAAAATAGTGAAAGAAAATGAGTGAGTACTCTATATACATACATTTTATTATTATCACAAATGCAGTATTAATTTTGAATTGAAAATATAATACTGCTATAAAGGTGACCTATATATATATATATATATATATATATATATATATTTCATTCTTCATTATGTATATAACAGAAACCATCAAACCAAGCACGTGTACTATTCAGTACCTTTGTTTTTGGTGTATAGATAATGCACATGAATGCCGCGCAGAGAAAGTATATATGATATTATATCTATATAAATGTACATCGCGCGAAATTCGATAATCACTTCTAAATATTGTTATTTAATTAATAAAAGAAAAAAATGTTTTCTTATCGGTCACCACGCTCAAAAAGTGTTACTTGAAGAAAAGAAATACTGCATAAATAAAATAAATAAATAATTATAATTGCATAAGTTGATACAAAATGCTATGCAATAGCTTTACCGCGGCAGCCCCCGAGTGCCACACGTCTTTTTTTTTTTATTCTAGCAATCTTACCTGAGTTAATCTAATAGAAACTTTGTTTGTGTGATCCCAAGTCGAACTTGGCTGGTTTTTTTTTCATATAAATTTTAGGAAATAGCTTTATGCGATTTCTGAAATTTCTAGTAATTTAGCCTAAGTTGATCTATTAGATACTTTGGATCCTAATAAGAAAAGAATCGATTGGCAACATAAAAAGTTATTGTGTAATTTGTAAATTTTTTTGCTGACTGTATTTTTTTTTAATCTTTAAATTGTTAACTGTCAAAACTTTTCAAGTTAGTAGAGGTCTCCTAAGAGCATTTTTGCGTGGCAGCAAGGCATCTAGTAGCTGCCGCTACTGACCTACCTTAACTTTCCACCCTGTATACATTTTATCAAAATCCGTTTAGCATATTTTTGGTCATTATCAAAAACAATAACTAAACGAATCAATTAAAAATTTATAAAATCTTAACCCCTCTTTTTTGATTAGTTAAACAAAAATGTATCCTTCGTCACTCGCGGGCGCGGGACCAACACGAATACAACGACACCTCGCACTACAAAATCAATCAAGCCGTTTAGGCTGCAGGGCGTGCCAAAGAAATATACATACATACACTTAAAAAACATAACCCTCCTTCTGGCACAGTCGGTTAAAAAATGTAGTAACTAATTATACTTGTTTTTTATATACAACTAGTGGATGCCTGCAGCTTCGCCCGCGCATATCCAGATTTTTGCGGTTCCCGTGGAAATTTCCCAAAATCCTTTCTTAACGGATGCCTACGTCATAACATCTACCTGCATGCCAAATTTCAGCCCGATCTGTCCAGTGGTTTGGGCTGTGCGTTGATAGATCACTATGTCAGTTACCTTTAAGTTTTATATATGTATATAGATTGGTAAGCCCTTTACATCATCTCACCTGATGGTAAGGACGATGATGCCAAAGATAGAACCTAGCTTACCAAAATTCCCCAACGCGATGGAGAACTTCAAGCCGGACCACATTAATGTAGTTAAGATTGATGCTTGGCGGCAAAACTTAGACAAGATGGTGGCAGCTCAAAATTGGTGGTTTCGAAAATGACATTCCACCTACCAAAACGAGTCATACAAAGTTCGCCGGGAATCGAACTCGCGACCTCCTGATGACATAACCAGTACGCCACGGATACAGTAAAAATAGATCTAATTATCTCGTAAATCACAACAAGACAGCTTCTTCTCTATATTTTATTCTACTTCTAACCAACACTATAGAGAATTTTTATCATTGTACGTAGGTACATTGCCACATCGTTAAGTTTCCATTGCGCCTTCGTCGTCGCGAAAAGAAAAATACTTTAAGACTATTCCCATTCTCGACTTCGTTCAAATGGTCGGGACGCAGCTTGTCTGATTCGCATAATATCCTTTTCTCTTTAGGTATCATTTGGTAATATAGTTTTCCATCTTTGACTTTTTTTGATCTAGTGGGGTTCTTGCGACTTGGCTCGCGTCAATTTCAGATGTCCACTATACCGTTTTAAATAATTTAATCAGCTAGCCTCGAATTAAATTTACCTAATTTTATTTAACCATTTTGATCCAAAAAAAGAGTTATTTGTTAGTTACTTACTTGAATACAGATCGGAACTCCAATACAGGGCTGTGATGGGGAAGTTTTACAAGTATTAAAACGCCTCTATGTTTTTGCTGACGTTTTCAAGTCAAAATAAATAAAAGATACATAAAAAACTGCACATGACGTAAGAAAATCGAGAACGTTGCTGTATCCTTAAAACTTGTATATAAAGGCTAAATATGATTGCGCACGGCCAACAGCCAGCGTGTAGCGCTCTTTTTACGTGATGCGTAATATACATAAAATAATAAGTAAATTAACAAAAAATGCCTTGCCATGTATAAAAAAAATATAACAAGATACCTCCAGAATTAAAATAATTGAACAATGCAATGTTTAAGGAAAAAAAATAAACATGCATATTTTTTGGCATGCCAACTAACTGAGAAAAAAATCTAGAGTATTTATGATTTTTTTGGATTTTAATGACGTTTATAAACGTTTGCTTTTAATGTCTTCAATTATTGTTGTACTTTTAATATTTTTGCATGCTAAAAATATAAAATTTACATTTTCATACCATCTACTGTTTGGCTAAACATGATAACATTTATACAATACAATACAATATTCTTTATTGCATCACAACATAAAAAAACAATAATAAAGAGGAAAGCCTATACATACAATAGGCGGCCTTATTGCTAGGTATGCATTTATTTTCTTAAGCCATGTCTAAGAGCAAATAAAGAATGATTACTAGTTTATTACTAATGATTTTCTTTTCGGACTTTATGAAAATAGGGAATTCTGCGAATATGACATTATATTTCAGCGTAGCGTTTTGCGGATGTTGGAATAAGTTCGGCGAGTTGTGGGAATTTAAAAAGTTTGCATGATTTAATAGACCGTCTTGAATTTAGATAAGCTTTATCTGTGAAAAGTAACGGACTCGTAGTTCTATCGTCGTCGCTCCGAGATTCATGGAATTTCAGATGCAGTGTAATTAAAAGTTTTCTTTTGATTGTTTTTGAGATTAATCGCTTGGAAATAACAGATCATATCTTGTACTTGACAGTTTCAAATTGAGAAAAAACCTATTTAGATAATCCTTGTACAGGTTGGTCCAAAAATTTACTTTAATTATTTTGTTTTAGATTTCTCACACCTGGGTGTATCTGAAAATACCCCATGTATGTTTAGAGATTTTTCTAGTTTAGAATTTATGATTTTTCAAATGTGTATATGAGAATTTTCTACTGTAGCAACTAAAAAAAATCATGACTTCTGCAATTCTAGGAATTTTCTGGTATTTTTTTTCTACAACATGATCGTCTTGAATCACTCTTGCACAATAATAACCTAATACACAACATTCTTCATAACAAGTTACCAAATAAAAAACGGTAATTTAAAAAAATAAAAAACCCGACTGCGTTTCTGTGTAGTTTGGAAATGAAAAACCCTAAAACAAGAAAGTCGTCATACCCGATTGCACTTAACTTAAGAAAAATTGTAGCAGTCGGGACCCATTCTAGAAAGTCAGCCGTCTAGTCAGTATATTGGAGTAATCTGCAATGTAATATAGGTATGTGCTCTCAATTCACTATGCCTCCATTTCTAGAATGGGTCTCGACTGCTACAATTTTTCTTAAGTTAAGTGCAATCGGGTATGACGACTTTCTTGTTTTAGGGTTTTTCATTTCCAAACTACACAGAAACGCAGTCGGGTTTTTTAGTTTTTTAAATTACCGTTTTTTATTTTATTTATTTTTTAGTTTTCTTATTGAATGAGTTTGTATAGTAACCTATATACACAATGACACACATTAAATTTACGCAGATTATTAACTTATCAGTTGATAGAAAATCCATCGAGCCGTTCTGGCTGCAGAGCGTGCCAAACATTTGAATTTGGCGCCAAAAAACCGCCATTTTGTTTTTTATTTATTTTGATATACCCAGTGTCACTCACACAGTAAATACGTATCTAACGACATCCCTCAAACTAAAGACTATCGAGCCGTTCAGGCTGCAGTGCGTGCCTAACATTGGAATTTGGCGCCAAAAATCCGCCATTTTGTTTTTTTTTTATTTTAATATACCCAGTGTCACTCTCACAGTAAATACGAATCTAACGACACCTCTCAAGCCAAAATCCATCCAGCCGTTCAGGCTGCAGAGCGTGCCAAACAATTATACATACATACATACATATATACATACTCTCGAAAAACATAACCCTCCTTCTGGCGCAGTCGGGTAAAAAGGGTCGAGTCACAATTTTAGGTTTGGGTGAAAATTCTCTTAATAATACAAAATGGATGTTTAAAAATTACTTTTAAAAACTTCAACACTTTATTCAACAATTTATTCAAAAAAAATTTAAAAAAGTTGCTCATAACAGGCAATTTTACGATGAAAACTTAGTAAGCCGAAAATGTGCTAAAAAAGTTTTAAATAAATCAGCTTTTAAAACATTATTATGACCAACATTAGTAAGACATCATGAGAATTTAAATAATCTCAAATTAAACGATCAGCGACACATTAAAAAAACTGTAAATTAATTATTTTGCCTCATTTTATGTTATGAATAATTATTATGACCTAAAAGTAATATAATAAAAGTGTTTTAAACAGTTTAATTTAAAAAGTGTGTAATAAAACAGTTTAATTTATTAATGCTGAATAAGGTTTTATTGCTTTAATTTTCGGCCAACAAAAAAAATAAGACACAAGTTTCATTCATTTATTACAGAAGGTTTTCAAAATGATGACCTTGAAGTTCGATACACAGTCGACACCGTCTTAAAAAACTATCTTTTTATCTACGGAAAGCGCTTGAATTTTCTCTGACTTTCGTCGTCGCTTCTGTCAATTTTTGTCTGAGTTCTGCTTTGGAGTTAGTCTCCCGAGCGTATACTATTTCCTTGTAATATGCCCAAATATCCGATATTTTTTCTAACAAAACTTTTGACGTGAATACGTCTTTAAAATTACCTCCATAGGGATGCAATCCAAAAAAAACGAATGATAACAAAATCGGGGGATACAGTTTAGTGTTGTAGCTACATATCTATCATCTCCATCCAAATTTCGTTTACACCACTTGATAGCTAAAGAATCAAAGAATTTATTACGCTAAGTAAGGACTGTAACACATCGCGCGCGGGGGAGGGGGCAGCCCCGCCATTTTGAAGGTCATTTTGCTGCGTATCGAGATTTCCATTTAGTATAACTTTCGACTCGGTGAAGCTACGACGTTCATTTAAGTTTCAATCGTCAGCTCTTGTCAAAATCTATCGATTATATATAAAAAATTAGTGTAAAATTGTAACTGTGATTATAATAAGGTGTTTAAATAAAAAAATAATATCAAAAAATATATAATGTCGGCCTATACGCGTCGAAAAGTCAAATCGAAATACAGAAATCGTATACGGTTGGAAAGGGCATCTCAACAGCAATCGAATGGTACCAATAAAACACCATATGATCGAGTCAAGCAGTGCCGGCAACGTAAAGTAATGAATGCGGCCGAGCGGATCAACGACGGTGCCAGTACATCTGCAGCTGGGACGGTTGAAATTACGCAGATAATAATATTAATAATAATAATATTTTATATAGAAACTACATATTACCCGTTACGAGACGTATTCACGTTAAAACCAACGGCCGTGTGCCCCGACACAGCCCCACCCGTTTTTTTTTTAGCAAATTTTCGGCTTACTACGTTTGGTTCATCGTAAAGTCGCCTATTAAGATAAACATTTTATATTATTTAGAAATGATATAAATTTTTGAAGATTTTTAAAGTAATTTAAACCCATAAAACATCAATTTTGTATTATTAAGAGAATTTTGAAAATTTATCTCCGTCCAACCCAAACCTAAAATTGTCATTTTCGACCCTTTTTTCGGTAACTTGTTACTGAATCCTTTTTTACCCACTGCGCCAGAAGGAGGGTTATGTTTTTCGAGTGTATGTATGTATGTATGTATGTATATTTCCTTGGCCCGCCCTGTGCACTAAACGGCTTGAGGGATTTTGGAGAGCGAGGTGTCGTTAGATTCGTCTTAATGGTATGAGTGACATAAAAATAGAGGTTAAATTTTTATGCTCTCGGGTTTCTAATTTTCAATTAATTCCTAAAGTAATTACAAAATCATGATGAATACAAAAAAAAATTAGTTTTTCATACAAAATTTAAAAAGTAAGTTGGTCTAATTAAAAATCCGTTGATTTTCGACACCTGTTATGTATATCTTTTTTGTAACAAATGAGCTGTTATCTGCCTCCTTAAAGGTAATGTATCGAAATAACACAGAAACCCTATATACTTTGTCATTTTTGTGATATTTTAATTGAATCAAAGGCTTTCTCTCATAGTCCACGAACGCCAAGCATAGTGGCTGATTGTACTCTTCGGTCTTCTGTATAATCTGGCGCAGCGTATGTATGTGGTCTATGGTACTAAATCCTTTTCGGAAACCGGATTGTTCGGGAGGCTGAATGTCGTCGAACCTGCGTGCGAGACTATTCGTAATGACTCTCGAAAACATCTTTTAGACATGGCTCAGAAGTGAGGGGACAAAAGTTCTTCAGCAGGGTGTTGTCACCCTTTTTGAAGAAAAGCACGACCACACTATTGTGCCATGCCTTAGGCGTTTGTCCCTCGAGTATAATGGAGTTAAATAACTTCTGAAGAGCTGTAAGTACCGCTATTCCACCTACCTTCAGAAGTGAATCATCACCCGGTGCCTTATTGTTCCTTAGCTGTTTACAAGCCATTCTAATCTCCTACAGGCTGTCCTCCGGGATATATTCGGTATACAATAATAAAATAAAATAATAAATTTATATGTACACACACAATCATAATACAAAATTATCTATCTATGGGTAACTATTAAGTACCTATATTAATCTGTGTCTATGGTAAAGGACAGGTTGGCCTGGAATACTTCGCATCTTTTCTTTTATCAGTTATGTCAACTAAGTTCTTCACCTATAAACTTTACCTTCACATAAAACAGCAAAACTCTGTTACGAGCAACTTAGCCTAGTGTTTTGTGAGCGAAACTTCCGTTGACGAAGTGTCGTCGCAAAGTTCTCGCGCCCTGTTAATTATAGCGCAGGGTGAAGGGCGGAGTTCGCCCGCATGAGATGTACGGCAAAAACACCTTCACACACACAGAAAATGGGCACTCGAGAAGTGGCACCTCCCTATGCCAATGAGTATCTCTACAGGGTGTCTAAAATTGGTACCGAAAACGTTAACTGGGGCTTCCACTTATCATAACGAACATCTTTCGCACTTGTTAATTATATACTTGATCGTGGTAAGAAAACAAAAGGCTACATTAACAAAACTTTAAAGTAGGAAATCTTTCAGCTTAGTCTTACGGTAATCCAGCGATAAGACCTTCTTCGTCAATACTTTTCAATATCACAACAAATCCAAAAAGATTCCAATCGTTTGGTTGTCCGATCTCCTTTAATTGGGCCGTAAGGAGATCGCATCAATCACGCCAAGAGGCGCCTGCGCGCGACAGATGCTGTAATGTTTCCTCCTTCAGAGTTTTTCACAAAAACCTTTGGAATGAAACCTTCAAGGTTTGTAGGTTAAGAGGATGAGAGAGACAAGATTTGGGACGTAAAAACTGCGTGATATAGGTACGGATATAGATGAAGAAGTAATTAAAATTCGAAACATTTGTTATGTTCGTAACATGCAAAATCATAACGAAACGAGGAGGACGCGTGCTGCTACGCAAGAATTCGTATTTCAAAATTTTTTAAAATTTTTATTAATATGTTCATCGATGGTTCGCGGTGGGCAACCCGCAAGCGGCTCGCCATCGATGTTGAGTGGTGTGCGAGAATGTGCGTTAAAACAGAAGTTAAACAAACTAAGCAAATCGGTTAGACAGAACTGCCGAACGGACTCGAAATAGATTTCATATTTTTTTTTTTTTATTAACCGAATCAAGAAATTTCGTAACGAAAAAAACCTGACACCCCTAAAATAATAATATATTGAGTTCTAAAAAACTTACAGTGCCATCTATCTATCCATCATGATGATGGTGGTGGTCGCGATGGTGGTGGTAATGGTGGTCGCGATGGTGGTCGCGATGGTGGTAATGGTTGCGATGGTGGTGGTGATGGTGGTCGTGATGGTGGTCGCGATGGTGGTCGCGATAATGGTCGCAATGGTGGTCGCAATAATGGTCGCGATGGTGGTGGTGATGGTGGTCGCGATGGTGGTGGTTATGGTGGTCGCGATGGTGGTCGTGATGGTGGTCACGATGGTGGTCGCGATGGTGGTCGCGATGTTGGTCGCGATAATGTTCGCTATGGTGGTGGTGATGGTGGTCGCGATGGTGGTGGTGATGGTGGTCGCGATGGTGGTCGCGATGGTGGTCGCGATGGTGATCGCGATGGTGGTCGCGATGGTGGTCGCGCTGGTGGTCGCGCTGGTGGTCGCAAACCAGCGCATTTACAAACTTTCACATTTCTAATAGTAGGATTTAATTGTGATATTTTCCACTATTTTTTAGGGTTCCGTACCCAAAGGGTGCTCAGGAGACCCTATTACTCCGCAGTCCGTCCGTCCGTCTGTCTGTTATCAACCGTAGTAGGTAGACAGTATTGCACGCTTTAATAAAAAAATAATAATAAAAAAAATAAAGTAAAAGAAATATTTTTTTTAATGTGAAAATTATTTGAAAACAGTACACAGCTATTGGTAAATCTTGCACGATGATACGGAATCTTTCGTGTGCGAGTCCGACTCGCATTTGGCCGGTTCCGTGCTGTCTGTCTGTCCGTCCGTCAGCGGGCTGTACTTCATGAACCGTAATAGGTAGCCAGTAGAAATTTTCACAGAATGTGTATTTCTCTTGCCGCTATAAGAAAAAAATACTAAAAATTAGAAAAAGAAAAACCTGGTTTTTATAGGTCTTTAGAAGGATTTTTTATTTAGCTCTATCGTAAAAACAGTAATAGATATAGGCGTGAAACTAAGCGTGGTTATAGTACTAATACTAAAGTAATACAACAAAAATAAAAATCGACCAAGTGTGAGTACTAGACAAAAGCTGTGAGCACCTAGACAAACCATTCACGTTTAATGGTGCTAGATGATTAATGGTTTTGTATTTTGTTTTGAAATTGGTCAATTAAAAAAAAAACTGAATGACCGAAAAAACATATTTTTGTCGCTTGCGTTGATGTCTTTTGTTTCGATGTGAACAGGTATCATGAACATTATGCTTTGTAGTTGTGTGGAGAGGTGTGGTGGTACGGAACGCTCGGAGTCCTAGTCCGACTCGCACTTGGCCGGTTTTTATATCTTCGGTGTTAATAATTTTCTTTGCATATTTTACCAATTTTTATATTTTTTTACAATTTATTGGCGGAAAAAATAATTTCCACGCGTGATTTGCACTTTGGGTATTTCCATATGAGAATGAACTTGCTAAAAATAAAATATAATGTGTTTTCAGAAAATGCTATTCATTTAGCGACCGAAGCGGGTAAGTCCGTAAGGGTCAAACCCCATTCATCACATCATATACACGTCCCCACTGAGGAGCTCGAGCCTATCCTTAATTATGGCGATCGGGCCTTAGTCGACCACACGGGCCCCGTGCGGGTTGGCGACTTCACACACAACCTGCGAGTTTCTTAGCAAGCGTGCAGGTTTCCTAATTTTTTCGTCGGATAAACTTACATATGAAAACTAAATTCGAAATCACATTGGTACGTGGCAGGATTCAAATCACGACCTTCCGGGCAGAAGGCGGTGTACCTAGCCATTACGCCACCGACTTTGGGTGTCCGGAACCCTAAAAAATTATCATTGTCTATTTAGTATGCAGCGCAGGTAAAGCAGAAAACATGCATTATGTATTTGAGTTTGCATGGACACAGAAGGAACAAGAGCAGCAGATCGTCCACGTCTACATGAATAAAAAGTCCTCGGTGGATGCAGTGTAATTGTGGTTTGGCCCTTCTCCGCACTTCGTCACGGCAAATTGGCGCGCCGCCAGCGCACACGCGGCCGGAAACCCCCGTTTCCGGAATAACATTTTTGCGGACGCACTAGGATCCGGGGTTCCGGAATCCGGACACGTTTGATTTGTCGCTTGTGGGAACAGTACCTAATTATCCAACTGGTACACGGGGCTTTGTTAGCATTGGTCTGCATCTGTAACATATCTAGAAGAAGCGAAACTCTAAATCTCAATCCGACTGAGGTCGTTAGCCACAAGTAGGGTTGAATCTTGTTGTACCTGCGGGTTCAGTTAATTATTAGGCTGTGAGGGTCCTGGGCATCCCTGCGTTTTAAGCTATTGCATAGCTTTTATCGCGGGCTTTGAGCGCGGCGACCGAATCAAGAAATTCCTTAACGAAAATAAAACCTAACACCCCACGCTCGGCCGAGTTCTAAAAAACTTACAGTGCAATCTATTAGCGATTTTCGGTACTAAAAGGACTTAGTCAACTTTGCTGGTGGAACTTTCTTAGTGTTAATTTATAATTGCTTAAGTTGATAAAAAATGCTATGCAATAGCTTTATCGCGGCATTCCCCGAGTGCCACACGTTTTTCTTACGGGAATTTGTTGTCATTTGTCTACATCTGCATCTGTAACACGTCTAGGAGAAGCAAAACTCCAAAATCTAATCCGACTGAGGTCGATAGGCACAAGTAGGGTTCAACCTCGTTGTTTCTCTGGGTTCAGCCAATCGTTAGGCTGTAAGGGTCCTGGGCAGCCCTGCTTTTTTTACGCAGATTTGTTAGCATTGGTCTACATCTACAACTGGTCTAGAAGAAGGACAACTCCAAATTCCAATCCGGCACAGGGTCTTCGTTAGGCGCAAGTAGGGTTCAACCTCGTTGTTCCTCTGGGTTCAGCCAATCGTTAGGCTGTAAGGGTCCTGGGCAGCCCTGCTTTTTTTACGCAGATTTGTTAGCATTGGTCTACATCTACAACTGGTCTAGAAGAAGGACAACTCCAAATTCCAATCCGGCACAGGGTCTTCGTTAGGCGCAAGTAGGGTTCAACCTCGTTGTTCCTCTGGGTTCAGCCAATCGTTAGGCTGTAAGGGTCCTGGGCAGCCCTGCTTTTTTTACGCGGATTTGTTAGCATTGGTCTACATTCTACAACTGGTCTAGAAAAAGGACAACTCCAAATTCCAATCCAGCACAGGGTCTTCGTTAGGCGTAAGTAGGGTTCAACCTCGTTGTTCCTCTGGGTTCAGCCAATCGTTAGGCTGTAAGGGTCCTGGGCAGCCCTGCTTTTTTTACGCAGATTTGTTAGCATTGGTCTACATCTACAACTGGTCTAGAAGAAGGACAACTCCAAATTCCAATCCGGCACAGGGTCTTCGTTAGGCGCAAGTAGGGTTCAACCTTGTTGTTCCTCTGGGTTCAGCCAATCGTTAGGCTGTAAGGGTCCTGGGCAGCCCTGCTTTTTTTACGCGGATTTGTTAGCATTGGTCTACATTCTACAACTGGTCTAGAAGAAGGACAACTCCAAATTCCAATCCAGCACAGGGTCTTCGTTAGGCGTAAGTAGGGTTCAACCTCGTTGTTCCTGTGGGTTCAGCCAATCGTTAGGCTGAGAGGGCAGCACTGCGTCTCAATTTTGTCCTAAATGGCGCAGTTTCTGTAGACAAACAAAAAATTTGTTTTTTTTAGGTTTTTGAACTATGTTAGCTTCTTTTTCTTTCTTATCGTTTGGCACATTTAACCGTGCGGTTGCTTGGTGTTGCACTTAGCATCACCCGCGGTCACGTGTAGGGCCTTTGGATTTTTACCTACGTACGTGTGCAACGCGACCTTTATACACATTTGTAATCAGATGTACAAGTTTCCTCACGATGTTTTACTTCACCGTTAAAGCAATCGGTAAGTGTATGTACGTAAGTTTCGAAAAACTCATTGGTTCATTGGCCGTCCGGATTTGAAGCCGAGACCTCTGGTCAGGAGGACCAAGTCGTTACCGATTGAGCCGATTTTTAGCGTATACCGACTATGTTAGAAAACGAGTAAGAATATTGCTCCTTATCAAAATCTTAGATTTATTTTCTATTTATCACAACACCTCCTTTGATCGACAGTACCATCTTGTAGTTATTTAATATTATTTACTTGTTTTACATTACAAAATTCAAACTTTTAAGTAATATTGAGGAAAATACTGCTGAATCTTAAAAAGTTTCTCTTTGAAGCGTTTCATTTGATGGAGTTTACAAATTGTTGGTTCATTATCGCGGCGGCTCGGGTGCGCAATTACGGAGAGTCTCAGGTTCCGCACTGTTGAGTACGGGTGCACTGGTCGGTCATGGTCAAGTACAGGGTGTCTCAAAAGAAAGTTTATATTTGTTTAGCTTATTGCGTGAACGCAAAGAATCCTAGGTGCGCGGGGGGTATATCAATCGGTAGACTGGCTCTTGGGAATACAGTCGCTAAAGAGCGTTCCACGGGAGACAGCGTACGTTCCGTGTGCGAGCGTTTTACAAAAACAACGATTCTGCTAATTCTGCCACGTATAACCCACGTAGATAGAGAAACAGTCTGTAAATGGCAGCCGGCGGTCACGTTATCTCGCTCACACGTATGTCTGTCTATACTCACACAGCGCGGTACTGTGACCAACAAAAATCAGTCAGCCTGGATTAGCATTTACGCTGTCTTGATTCGCACTGTTTCGATTGTTCAAGTTCTGTTACCGTTTGTTAGTTTTCTAAAATAAATGAGTAAAAATATAATAAAAAACTTAAAGGGCCTAAACATATTATTTTCTACTTTTTCAATATTTTTTTGTCGGGGGATTTTTAAATTTTAATTAAAATTTTGTTTCATGCCTTTTAACCTTTATATATCTCAAACATGATATCTCTGCTGTAAGTTGGTAAGGAGTTGGGTATCATGTAGAAACTAGGTGATGCTGCAGCATGAGGTCTAGGTTACCATGGTCTATCTAAAACCTATTTATTGAGATTATTCCAATGAGCCCAAGCGTGATTTATCTGCTGCGAGTTTGTGAGGAGTTGGGTATCCTGCATATTTCAGAAGATTTCTGCAGCATCAGGTCAAAGGTACCATATTTTATGTAACACATATTCATTGAGACTATTCCAATGAGCCCAATATGATGCCTCTGCTGTAAGTAGGCGAGGAGTTGTGTATCTTGCAGTTTGCAGGTGATACTGCAGCATCAGGTCAAACTTACCATGTTCTATGTAACACCTATTCATTGAGATGACTTCAATGAGCCCAATCGATGCCTCTGCTAGGCTGTGAGTTATTGAGGAAGTGGGTATCTTCCAGATTCCAGGAGATGCTGCAGCATCAGGTCATTGTTACCTACCAAGGTTTTGCAATATTTGAACAATTACAGTGCACCAAATTTCCAATCGATCAGACCGATATAAGTGGCCCACATCCCTTCATCACTTAGACAAGAGCTGATGATCTTCAAACTGCTGAATCGATTTTACCTACCTACGAACCACCGCAATGAAACTTGCTTTCACATAAAAAAAACTACATTGAAATCGGTTTATCTGTTTAAGAACTACAATGCCACGGACAGACACACACACACAGACATTGGCGTCAAACTTATAACACCCCTATTTTTGCGTCGGTTGTTAAAAATAAAAACATAGTTTACACTTGTCAATCTACTTTGCTGAATCAAGGGTTTACCAATTGTGAATATATAAAAAAAAACTACCGGAAGTAGCCGCCGCCATTTACAGGTTGTTTCTTTAACTACGCGGGTTATATCGTTCGTCTTGCTTGACTTGACCATGTAGGGTTCTGCAGTCAATACATACTTTATACTTTGAACACTGTTTATCACTCAGAAATAAAAACATAACTACATTTTGTTTTTTTTTGCTTGCTTTTTTTATTGTACCTATCTATTTTTATAGATTCAAGGACTCTTGCAAGCGTAACATGGAGAGCTTTCACACTGAACCTGGTAACTGGGAGGCACACTCGACAGAGCGATCGTAATGGCGCCAGGACCTCAAAACTGGTATGGCGAAGCACGACGAAGCATGGCTAGACCAACTCAAACAGAAGAGACTTCGTCGTCATGACAATAATTAACCCTTGGACTCACGTTTCATTTGCGACAAATGTGGCAAACGATGTCACGACGCCATTGGCCTATATAGTCACATAGCAAGGATGTGGTGCCCCAAGACCAACATGATACCCGCTACCGCTGCAACAATCATCTCACAAGATGCTGTGGCCAGTGATAATGATGATCTTTTTTTCACCCCTAACGCAAGAAGAGGGGTGTCATAAGTTTAACGTTTGTATCCGTGTGTCTGTGTGTCTGTCTGTGGCATCGTAGTTCTTAAAGGAATGGACCGATTTATATGTTTTTTGTTGTTGTTTGAAAGCCGACGTGATTAAAGTGTTTCTTAGCTATAACTTATGAAGATCTGTTCAGGCTTTTAAAGATCATCAGCTCTTATCTAGGTGATGAAGGGATGTGGCCATTTTATACCTTATATCGGTCTGATTGATTCGAAATTTCGTGCCTTGTAACTGTAATAATATTGCTAAGCCATGGTAGGTAACCTTGACCTGATGCTGCAGCATCTCCTTGAGACTGCAAGATACCTAACTCCTCACCAACTCACAGCCTAGCTGAGGCATCGATTGGGCTCATTTAAGTCGCCTCAATGAATAGGTGTTAGATGATGGCAAGTTGATCTGAGCTGCAGTATCACCTGGAAACTGCAGAGTACCCAACTCCTCACCAACTTACAGCAGAGGTAACTAGTTTAGGATACGCAAAGTTTAAAAATCAGCTAATAAAACTTACATTAAAAAGTTAAAAACCCCGACAAAAACCTCTAAAAAGTAGAAAATAATATGTTTTGGCCCTATAAGTTTAATATACGTAGTTTTATTTTGATCTGAGAGTCGTCGCGTTGCGGTACCGCTAAGTAAATACAACTGTTATACTTTACTACAGCTAATTAATTATAATTTCACAATTTAGCGGATCCCCTACTCGACGACTCTTAGATCAAAATATAACCTACGTATATGAATCTTAAAGGGCCAAAACAAATTAATTTCTACTTTTAACACGTTTTTTTGCTGTTTTTTGTCCGGAGTTTAATTTTGTCTAGATGTCCAGGTACATTCGAAAAGACCTGGGTTTTCATTGGGGTGCATTTAAGGATGTGCATTCGAAAAGAAAAATTGTAATCCCCCTTTATATGGCTTGGAATTTAGTTGCCCCTATAGTTTAGGGTTTGCCACAAACTATATTGTATTTTTAGTGCATTGGAAAAACACACCAAATATTACACGGTACTTAAGTGCAGGGCCAAACTTCGTGTGACGAAACAAGATCAAATCCCAGAGTAATCTGCATGAAGCCGAACTCAAGATTTCTCGTAATGATGAATGCGGAAATAAACAGTGGTAACTAGGGGGTAGGGTAGTAACTTGTGGTAGGGAACCAGGGAGGAGTGTGTGCACTGCTAACACAAAGAGGTACAGAGGGACCACTTCGAACAACCGCGCCGAGCGGGCCACACCCACAACGCTTTTACTATTGCTACAGGCTGAGTCGCCATAGTTTGCCGAAGACACCTGAAGATTAGTCAAAATCAAGAAGGGTTGCCCTCGATTTCCCTGGGATCCCATCATCAGATCCTGCTTAGTAATTGATAATAATTTTAAAAATTGATTCACAATCGGCGGAGATACCGCGTAACAAACATACAAAAAAATATACAGTCGAATGGAGAACCTCCTCCTTTTTGAAGTCGGTTGAAAATAAAGATAGATTGACTAACGCTTGCGCGATGTAGATTCTGTCTAGCGCCATCTAGTGGCGTTTAGAGATACCATGTTTTCAATATTTACAGCCCCCTATAACACGGCAATCCTTTGACCGATTTAGCTCATGTTCAAACTTATTTTTTTTGCCTCGTTGATTTTTTCTACAAGATTTCATGACGTTCCGATCAACGATACTTGAGTTAACGTCGAACAGACTTTTATTCCTACATACCTACAAACGCCGGATTGTGTCAGTAGACTCAGAGATTACTATCGTTTTGCTTGCTTCGCTCGCTCGTTTATTTTTTCAAGTTACTTACCTATGTATTATCCATGGTTAGATCTACTTACTTAAAATTAACAATGCTAAGTGTCTTTTTGTAATTAACGCATGATAAATGTAGTTAAGGCACCTAGGTACTTACTTACGTAATTTTAATCAAATAAATACGACTGCTTTCATCGATAATCTATAGTTAACATACTTACCTACGTACCTACCTACTTAAACCTTGTTTTGTGTGTATGTAGGTACGTACATTTGTGCCTACTACCGCGGGTGGTAAAGTTTGTTCGCTAAATTAGCTGCAACTTTGATAAATAACGCTCGCCGCTGCCGGCTCACGTCAAAAGGGACCGCCCTGAGTACGCCGCCGACAATACACTCATACAGGGTCGCGTGAAACTTATTTAGTCTATAATTTTAATGTAGGTGACGATTCTTAAGACACTTCGTCTAGCATTAATGACAAATTCTTATTTAAAAAATACCTGTTTTATTTTGTTTTATCCTTCAACACATTTCCAGAACTTCGTTCAGGTGTACTGCACCCAATTCCACGATCGTACTTTAGTTAGAATCCGGTAAATATGTCGCAGGCAATTGGTATCATTGTTTAGTCATAATACAAATGGTAAGGCAAATTGTAAAATGCTGTACGCAGATTGTAAAATGAGCAAGGCATATTGTATAATTAGTCATTTTACAAATGTTCAGGCAAATTGTATAATTTTTCGTATATCAATGGTCTGGCAAATTGTAAAATACTGCACGCAGATTGTAAAACTCGGGCCAGGCAAATTGTGAAATGCCGTATGCAGATTGTAAATGAGCGAGCGAAGCGAGCGATGTCAGGTTCGGTCAGGTATGATTGATTATACGGTCAAAGCGAAGCGAGGCTCTCCCCCCCCCCCCCCCCGGGTAGCAGAAATCTGCGTATGGTATTTTACAATTATACCTGCGACACATACATACATACATAAGTGGCATCTCTGTACCTACCTACTTCGTGACTGTTAACACAAAACACCTACTTTGTTTGCACTGCTAATGAATCGGAGAGTCGCCCTCGACGTGCGACGTGCGGGACTAGTCGCGGCATTCCGATAGTCTCCACGTGATCATTGGGGTAGGTAAACACTCATGTAACGAAAAATGAGCTAACGAATAGCTAGCTAATGGCATTTACCACGACCGTATCCGTGCTTCGCAAAAAACGTTTAGTCGTTGGTGCCCATTTATTATTACGAATATTTTTTTTACTTTTTAGTTTGATGTGCTTTAAAAGCGTGTGTTTCAGTTTTTAAACTATATTTATTTATATGAATAATATTTAAATATTAGCTTAGAGATAATTCATTAGAGATAAAAATCGAGTAAGCATTTAGGTGTAATTCTTGCCAACACATAGGTAGAATTCACGCATCATTCCAGCATCCTCAGCCAGCCTTGAGATGGTCTCCGGAACGCCTATGTATATAGGCACCACAACAAATTAAACGCATGGCATAATTAAGGCAGCCTTTTTACAATACCTACGATGTTTTGGTTGGTGGTCAGGCAGTTTCTAAGCCCGCCTGGCAAGCTACCACCAACTTATCTTATGCTCGCCGCCAAACATCAATGTAAAAAGCATTGATGTATTCTGGCATGAAAGTAAGATAGGCAGTTCCCAATTGTGGAATATTGGAAAGCCAGATTCCATCTTCGTTATCATCGTCAATTACCATCAGGTGCGAATCATCCCACTGGCATCTGCCAAAGGCTTATCAATTGTGAATTAGGCTCTGAGCTAAGCCGCGGACAGGCGGACAGGCGGACAGATGGACAGACAGACAGACAGACATGTCTGGTGTTTGACTTAACCTTCCCGAGTTTAGGCCCGTACCCCATACCCCAGCAGTGGGGATTACGTTTAAAGGTTGTTAGTTTATTAACCTGTAGGACCCGACAGCTTTTTAAAAATAATCTTAGAATAAATTAACAAGAAAACTTAGAAGTTTTTTTTATCTACATTTGATAAGCCCTTGGCATCATCTCACCTGATGGTAAGTGACGATGATGCTGAAGGTGGAAGCGGGTTTACCAAGATTCCCCAACGCAATAGGGGTCTGGCTATCTTATCTTCAAGCCGGAACACATCAATGCTATTAACACTAATGTTTGGCGGCAAGACTGAGGTAAGATGGTGGTAGCTAGCCAGGTGGGCTATGAAAATGCCCTAACACCAACCAAACCGAGTCTTACAAAGTTGACCCCGCCGGGAATCGAACCCGCGACCTCCTGGTTTGAAGTAAATGAACTGACCATTACGTCACGGAGGCGGTTTCAAGTTACCCTTCAGACAAAATCCCTAAGAAGATCTCATTAGGCAGATATTTACCTACCTAGGTAGGTAGATACCTAATTAGGTACTTTAAAAATATTTAAAAATCATTTTCCGCATGTCTGAGTTGAGAACGGATCGACCGATTTGGCTGATTTTTTTTTTGTTGTTTGTAATTTTCAGGACAAGGTTGTATACAGCGCGTGCGGCTCACGCACCGCGCAGGTTTGATATCCACGGGGGCGGACCTGCGGTAGCAGCTTGTGAATTAATAAAATTTAAATACAAAGAGCGCGACGTAAAAACCTTAAATCTGCAATACCTACTCGATTTCAATTTAAAGATTAATAATTTATTTCGCAGAATTCAGTAACCTTTTGAACTTTTTGAAAAGGAATACATTTTAATCAAAGCTCACGAAAGTCGCAAACGATTTTCTGTCTCTGTTTCCGGTTCAATTAAAAATTACCATATTAGAGGGGAATCGGTAGCATGGCAACCCTTTGAGATGCATGGATCTCGTCAGTCCCTTCTGCCCGGGAGATATATGTATAAATGTATAAGACTTGAGGCAAAACTGGAGGCACGAAGCGCGGATGCAAACTAGACTGTACTCTATTGCCGCGTGGCGAGAGTTACTATTTATTTAAAGCTTTATTTGAAAGTTCTTTATCTGTACGTAGTACAATTAGAATCATCTGTGACAAAGCTACTAAAATACGACGTAATATTAATATGCCTGTATCATATAGCTCTAAATCATTTCTCAGTAATAGCACACCCTGGACACTTCATACAACGGGCCAGAAATGACATTTCAAAAAAGGAATGACGGTACAAACAAAATGGCGGCGAAATCCTATACGTTCGACAACCAAACAGTAACCAATCTGCATCAATCTGGGCGACGAGGGGGTGAGGTCGCAATGTATGTTAGTACTAATATATATACTTTAGTATTAGATTGTGCCAGATTGTATGATTCGGCTTTACGGAAAAGTGTAGTCAAGCAGCAGATTCTAGGAGGTAGCTAAGATAAAAAAAACTGCATGAAAATATATGTATATCACCGTCAGTATAGCAAGCTGGACCATTTACGTGGCAATCAATGATAAAAACTCATTGGTGCCGGACGTTATTCTAAAGATATATTTTTAAAATTTACTTGATTACTTTGGTCTATTTCTTTTAATATACAAAAGTTTTAATAATATTCAAAGCTACCTCGAGTCTTGTATATAGCGCAAAATTGGCAAATTTCATTTTTTTTGCGGATTTTTGGCTTTCCATGTTCTTTCTTTTCGTGTCTTGTCAACCCGATACATTTTTTTTTCCGTATTTTAAAAGTTTTATGATGAAAAATAAATTTATGCGCTGACTATAAAAGAAAAAATGTATGCGCGCCCTAAAGGGTAGCGACGCAAATATATATTTTTCTTTATGCCGTAAACAGTCAAAATCGACGAATTCATGTCATATCATTAGCATCCGCAATTCGTTTTAACTGATATTTTAATGTACGCAAAATTATATATTATGTATTCTCTCGGCATGATAGGTCACGTAAAGAAAGAATGTCAATAGAAAATAACCTCGAAAATAATAATTTCGCGCTTAAGTGAGCAGCAACCACCTTCATCATCATCATCATCATATGAGCCGAAAGACGTCGAAAGGCCTTCCCCATGCACTCCACAACGACCGGTCTGCCAGCATGCAGCAGGTTCCAGCGACATCAACCAGGTCGGTAGCGCGGTAGCCACTCAAGAACTATATTACCCCAACAACGGCATGTTTTTCTGTTTATTAATAAAGTTCAATTTTATGATTTTAAATTTTGGTAATTCCTTGTTTAATTGGACCCTGCCCTGCCCCCCAAGACCTCAATCACACGTACAAGCATCGGCGCGGATAAGGAGGGCGCGTCGAGGCTGCAGGTAAGACGCTTGTTCTAATACTCGGCGAGGAAAGAAGCTTCATTGGTCTGGCTAACTTACAGTCGAATTGGTCTTACTTTCGAAGCGAAATAATTTTGACGCTAAACACGTTAAAAAACCGACTTCCATCGCAAAAACTTCGAACAATTTTGCATTATTATTTTCGGTTTTAGTTCATTTTCTAATAAAGTACTATACAGATTTTGATAAAATTTATATAGGACCACACGGGAAGCACTAGCTTTCAAATATCAACATCATCAAAATCGTTTCACCCAGTCGAGAGTTCTGAGGTAACACACATTAAAAAAAACATACAGTCGAATTGAGGACCTCCTCCTTTTTGGAAGTCGATTGAAAAGCGAAATAAGCGATTAATTACTAAGAGTAATCATCGATCCGCCGGAATTCATTACCGGATCAATTATCCCGTCGTTTTATTAGAAACCTTCCTACAATGTTAATTGCAATTAAGAATTCCAATTGAGGTCGAGGCCGAGTGGAAAGTATAATGGCCGTCAGTCCGTCCTCCCTCCGGCCCGGGGATGGATGGCTTTTTGCATTCGATTCGACCAAAATTTTTGTGAAACTAGCATCGGTTGTCTTTGTTTTCTGGATGTTGACGTGACAACGTCTAATAAATCGATGGACGCCGCCTGCACGCACGAAAAAGGGTGACTCATTGTCCCGTTAAGTTATGACTTTGTCACGTTAAACTATCGTCCGTAAACCAAATTTACAGACAACCAATTTTTGACGTGACTACGTCTAATAAATTGATGGACGCCGCCTGCAAGCACGAAAAAGGATGACTCATTGTCCTGTACTATCGTCCGTAAACCAACTTTACAGACAACCAATTTTTTATATTTTTTTCTTTTTTTTTTGTCCACAACTGGTAAGCATTTATATATTATTCATTTTTCCGTGATAAAGTAATCTTTAAGATAATTCTCACGTTTTTATAAAACAGCCTCTAGTCCCCGGTGGTGCTGCTATTCCTTGTTCCAGTAGCAGTCATCGTTAACCGGTCGTCGTGAAATCCTTGGGAGAGGCCTTTGTTGAGCAGTGGTCGTCTTTCGGCTAATATGATGATGATGATGATGATTGCTTCTTTAGGTACCTAAAGTAATAAAACAGTGTGACTGGTAAGACGAAGGAAAAATTTCAGAAGGTGACTCAGAAGATGAAACTGAACAGTTTTTCTCAAGAATCCCAAGGTCAATTCACCCACGGTAATTCACCAATGGTTAATTCTAAAAATAATTTTCGAAAAACTTAAAAGCATTTAGGTACAAGCATTTTACGATCAAATTACTTCTAAATACTAATCATACGAGCCCAAACTCGATGGGGTTGTATCGTTTTACTGCGAAGTTCATATGGCCACCTTTCAGCATCATAATATTGCATCGTCACGCTCACGCGATATAAATATACATGCAAAATTTCAGCTCAATCAGAAACCGGGAAGTGGGCCAAATTTAACTTGCAAGATTTCATTACACACAATGGGATAGGTGAAACTAAGAAAAGCTAGTAAAAAACGACCTTTTATACAAATCAATCATCGCACTAGACGACTTTGTATGAGAAGTTCACATACATGTTTTTGAGTTCCGTAGTCAATAAGTGACCCTTACAGATCCGCCCTGTCTGTCTGTCCGTCTGTCCGCGGCTTAGCTTAGAGACTATTAGCACTAGGTAACTGTAATTTGGCATTGGTGTACATATTAATAAGCCGACAAAGTGGTTCAATAAAATATGAATTCCCTACATGACTGTAAACAGGGGGTGATTTTGTTTTCATTGCCGCACCCCATCGTGGTATGAACAGCTCTATGGAAACTACTAAAGATTTGGTAAGACCATTTTTCGATTCAGGGATCGGCTTGCGAAATTATTTTTGGTAAGAGTCCAGTGCACTACTAGCTACAACGCTATTTTAGGACATTTAAAAAAATTAAAAAGTAAAACTTATATTAAACTAGCTGTCCCGGCGAACTTCGTACCGCCTTACATTACATTACACTGCCCTGCCCTACCCTACACTACCCTACCCTACCCTACATACACTACACTACACTACACTACCCTACCCTACACTACCCTACCCTACCCTATCCTATCTCTCAAGTTGGATCGAACTGCACATGGTGTGCGAATTTTATTATAATCGGTTAAGTGGTTTAGGAGTCCATTGAGGACAAACATTGTGACACGAGATTTATATATATTAAGATTTATAAAGAAAATTATACAGCTAAGTTGGTTTTCTGAGTTTAGGAGTATTAGTCGACCAACTTAAAATGTATAGTTGGATTTGTAAAAGTTCATAGATTTTCCATACAAAATGTTCTATTACATACTGCAATAGAAAATGTTGTTTTTAAAATATACATTTATTTTTTGAGAAGACAACGGAACCCTACTTTGCGCGAATCCGTTTCGCACTTGGCCGGTTTTTTGAGAATTAACCATTGGTTCCTTTGGCAAAACTGTAGAGTTTTGTCTTCTCATTCACCTCCTGAAGTGCGTCCATGGCTTACCAATCACCCTGTATATTAAGACTTATTTATTTATTTAAACAAAGAGTTACAGTATCTGAGTGAAAGATCGAACAAAAACATGTGTCTCGAAAACGGCCCTAACGATTTGGAGGGAATTATATATTTAGGTACCTAATATTTAACATTCCAAGTCAGATAGACTATATTATTATAGTACCCCTGAGAAAATTCGTTTGTACATAAAAAATGGTTTAGTTCACTTCAACAGTAGAATTACCTACTTCTTTGTCCTGCCCTTTTCCCATTATTTGGGGTCGGGTCTCCTCACTCTTCTGCGCCAGGATAAAGTACCTACTTACATAATATAAATTGTTGTAATGCGTATACGCTGAACACAAAGTATTTTTATTTTTCTCAGTGCGTTTAAACAGAGAGAAAGCACACCAAAACATGTTTTGACTCAACTCACAACTTTTTAGACAGATCACATTCGAACCAATCCGTTCGGCAAACATTTTACCCGAGTAAACAATAAGTATCTATTTACGTGCATCCGATCGCTCGCTTCGCTCGCTCCGGTTCGCGAGCGTAGAGCAAACAGCCGGTCGTGCGAACTAGCGGGTAGCTAAAGAGTCTAGAGACGGCAATACAAATAGGAACAAATCAAAAGCACAAGTACAACAGCGTATTGCGTGGTTTCCGCACAAATAAAGTACGGTGACCATGCGTTATTAATTATCACGACATTGCTGTGCCATTGATAAAACGTAATAGTTTTAAAAATATATGTCTGCAAAAATAATGTATGAAATCAGTAATCTTGTGGATTTAATTGTTAATGGCGTGGTTTTGATAAGATTCAAGATATTTATTCAAAATAGGTACAAATTACACTCTTTCTGATAGTCATAAAATAGTGATTACATAATTTCATTTGTAAAAAATCAAAAAATAAACAATCATTAGTTAATTACGTCAAAATCCAATCCGTGATATTAAAAAAACAAATAATTTCATTAGAACATGAAAACAATATGATACGAAAAATTATAGGTACATTAAAATTATTGAATGTCATGAACGCCTTTGACAAGTGTAGGCCAGTTCACACGGACAACACCCGGTCACGAGTATAACGCGAGAGTCAGCCATCGCTCCTCTCAACCATATTAGAGGGAAAGGAACGACCCGGCTCCCGATGCGCCACCATCCGCACGAACATTTAAGCGAGCGTGCACCACTCATGTCAATGCTAAGATAAAAATATTAATTAAAAGAAGTACTACTTATTCTTGTCATTTATTGTCGCTTTCACGTCAATTCTTAGTTTGATCTTAATTTTATTAATATTTAACAGAATTTGTAGCGTTGATAGAAGAAACACTGTCTACCCATACATTTTTGTCATTTAAATATTCGGATGTCTTATAATAACCTTTTTTACAAAGGGTTCTTTTGATACAATTTTTAAACTGTTTTTCTAACAAATTTAAGACATCAACAGGTAATTTGTTATACATGAGTGTGCATTGACCCACAAAGTACTTATTGCTTTTGCAAAGTCTGGTAAAAGTTACTTGAAGTTTATTCCTATTCCGAAGATTACGACTGTGCCTGTCACTATTCAGTGAAAAGAGATGTAGATTTTTACGAACATACATTATATTTTCATAAATGTACTGACAGGGGAAAGTCAATATATTAATATCTTTGAACTTATCTCGGAGCGAATCACGAGAAAGCATTCCATAAATCGCGCAAACCGTTCTTTTTTGCAGAACAAATTTTGTATTTATATCAGCTGCATATCCCCACAAAAGTATCCCATAAGACATAATACTATGGAAGTAGCTGAAATATACCAGTCTTGCGGTGTCTATAACTGTAAGGAGCCTGATTTTTTTGACTGCGTATGCGGCTGAGCTAAGCCTGCCTGCAAGCGTTTCTATATGAGGGCTCCATTGAAGCTTTCAATCAACAATTAAACCTAGAAACACGCTTTGTTTTACAAATTCGAATATATTACCAGCTAAGGATACATTGTTGTTTACTTCAATAACATTAGGTAATGTGAATTTAATACATTTGGTCTTTTTTGCGTTTAAGGCTAAGTTATTTATAGTAAACCAATTGTATACTTTTGAAAGAGTGTCGTTTACTTCGTCAGACATATCAGTTTTTCTGTCAACCTTAAAAACTAGTAATGTATCATCCGCAAACAATACAACTTTCGACAGTGATTCAACCATGAATGGTAGATATTTAATATAAACTAAAAAAAGGAACGGTCCTAAAATAGAACCTTGAGGCACACCCATCTTAACCCGAAAATCCATTGATTTCGTATTATTTATTTGTACTTTTTGTATCCTATTAATTAAATACGATTCTAAAAAATCTAGAGCCTAATTTTTAACACCGTAATGGTCCAATTTTACAAGCAGAGTTTTATATTCCACACAATCGAATGCCTTTGACAAGTCGCAAAAGATCCCTATCGCGTTTTGGGTTTTCTCAAAAGCATCATATATGTTTTTAATTAGTTCAACTCCCGCGTCCGTTGTTGAACGCCCTTTTGTAAAGCCAAACTGCAGGTTATGGAGCAATTTATTGATATTAAAGTGAGTCAACATTTGGTTTAGTATAATTTTTTCAAAAACCTTACTTAAAACTGGTAGCACAGAAACAGGCCTATAATTACTAGGGTCTTTCTTTTCTCCGGACTTAAAGAGTGTAACAACTTTACTTAATTTCATGAGTTCCGGAAATACTCCAGTATCAATAAAAGTGTTGAATAGATCGGCCAAGTAAGGGGCTAAAATTTCAATTACGGACTTTGTTAAATTAACAGACATGCCCCAAAGATCTTCAGTATTTTTTAGTTTCAATAACTTAAAAGCTTTTACAATCGTGTGTGGATTAATTTTTCGAAATGTAAAGTCTTCATCGCACTTTGGTACATTTTCAGAAAGTAATTGATTTGCGAGAATAGGCGACGAATCAAGGCTCTCGGTTGTTTTGAGTGGAACATTTTGTTACCTTTGAGGTTTCAGAAATGAGACCACGATCAGTTTGCAAGACATATTGTTTCTCTCGCGGCTTCGTTTTCCCCGTCTCCTTATTAATAACGTTCCAAACAGCTTTTATTTTATTTTCAGAATATTTTTTTTTTTTAGAAATGAAGTTGGCTTTAGCTGCCAAACAAACTCTTTTAAATAATTTTGAATAATTTTTAACATACTCAACAAACTTGAGATCAAAGTTGTATGTCTCTTATTCGTAAAGCAAAAACATTTTTTCTTTACCCTTGTACGAGTATATACCTACAGTTGCCCAGTCACTAAAATTGAATTTTTGATTTGCATTAATTGTTTTTAATTTGAATATATTTTCATACTCTGTACTAAGCACTTCAAAAAATAAGTTGAAAAAACTATTCGGGTCTTGTTGATCTAACATTGAGTTTGGTAGCTTTTGGACAAGTACATCTTTGTACATCTCTAATCTTTGAGTAGTGACAGGTTTTGTTTGAACTGTAATTATTTCTCTACTTCTTTCACATGGAAATAGTACAAGCTGACCACTGTGGTCAGATTTAAACAGTTTATGATACTTTTTTGTCTGTGTTCGCAATTACAGAAAACATTATCTAAACATGTAGCTGATGTTGCTGTCACTCTAGTAGGCTCGTGAAACAAAAAATCCAGATCAAACGACTTAAATAAGCTTATTAATCTTGTTGTTAAACTTGTTTTTTCAAGGATATCTACATTGAAATCGCCGCAAACAATGATAGATTTGTTACCTTTGCTTAATATACTTAAGGCATTTTCTAATACATTTTCGAAAACTAAGAAATTTTCATCCTTTGGGGGTCTGTACACACATAATATGATATGTTTCTCCAATTCAACACAGGATAATTCAATATTTCTCTCAACCGAAAGCTTGACCATGTCTTCACGTTCTTTGGCTTTTGAGTTATTACGAAGAAAAATAAGTGAGCCTCCACATTGGGCAACCTTTCGATTGTAGGAACTGGCCATATAATAATTATCGAAGCTACACATCATTTGATTTTCTTTAAGCCAGTGTTCAGTGATACAAAACATATCAACCATATATTTATCCAAAAACATTTATTTCTATTTCTAGTTCTTTGCCGGAAAAGCTTTGAATATTTTGATTTACTAATGAAAAAGTTGACTTTCCCGTTGTCTTATGCTTTAATTTAAATCGAGAGATCGCGAACGATCGCCAACTGCAGCCCTGCAGGTAGTACTCACTGGTACGGCTAGCGGCCGCGCTATGCCTATGGCGCCACAGTCGGCGATTCGTTCCTCCGTCGTTATACATGTTATTACCGACTGAACACAATCGGTACGGTATAGAATACTATATGCTAGTGACTTAGCTAGCTGTCGCTTTTGTCTATTAGATAGAAATAGTCTATAGATATTGTTAAAGTAAAGTAACGAACAAAACTGTTCGAATCAAAATAGAAAATATAGTCATAGAGACTACATGTCAGGTTGTATAAATAAAGATTTATGTCAAATAACTTTTTGTTATAATATTGTGATTGATTCGAGCAGTATGGGAAGGCGCAAAATGTGACCTTACAATTTTTAAGAATAGTTGTCTCTGTGTTTTTCTTTACATGTAAAGAAAATAACCACACTTTTGCCAGTGACTTATATAATACTGGCGTAAGGACCCGGCCAACGCGCGCGACTAATGGTCCCAGCGAATTGGTGCGAAAATCGAAAGTTTCGCACACTCGCGACTCAGTCGTCTGCGGGAAATTGTACAGTGCGGTGGAAAGATATTCCATATAAAAATTCCTTATTGTGTTGTTAGAGGCTGTAAAAATCATGAAAGAAAGGCTAAAAAGAAACATGGGATGTTGTATCATCGTTAAGTAATCTTATTTTTTCTTGAAAACAAATTAAATAATCGAATTTTAAAGCGACAATTCTACCAAGGTTCTTTTAACGCGGCACTGTCGTCAACTCTCGCCCACGCTAGTTCGTACAAGTTATGTTAGATGGCGCTACTTTTTGCTTGTATCAAGAAAATCTGAGTCAAATATGGAGACGGGCGATCCTTCTATTCAAATCTGTGACTTTTGCACTTTTTCAGTGTTTTTTCGATTTAATTAAAAACTATAATTAATTTTAAAAATCCATTTGGCATATTAATGTTGTGTTTTGCCTAATTGACTAAGAACATTTAAAAGTTTCAATCGGTCTGGTTTTCCTGTAGAATGCAAATCTCTGTTTGAAAGAAGTTTCTTCGATATATATTTTTTCTGCTATAAAAGTTAACAAATCGTATTTCTACAACTGACAAAATGAAGACGTTGAAATGAAGAATCAGGTTACAAAAAAATCATTTTCATATGTTTTGTAATTGGTAAGAAAAATCGAGATCCCTGAAACCAAAGTTTCCAATGCTTCGCCTTAAGACAAAAGTTGGGATGCTTCTCCTAACAATAGCGTCAAAATACTTAGAATATGTTTTGTTTTTAAGGTTTACGAGAAACACTGTTTTACTTTACATAATTTAGGTTATTTCAGTACAGATTTTATAAATAGCCCTTCTGGTAGGTTGACGAAAGCGTTTTCATTAAAACGAATTTGTGGACCATGACAAAATGTTGATTACAATCTTTTAATGGATTGAATGGTCAAATATAGAAATCAATTTGTTTGTCTAGTTTTAGGTTAGTGGGTGTTTCTTGATTTTATTATTTGCCTCTTTCCAATCTGAATAAAAGTGAGTGGGAAATTTTCGTAAAAGCGTTTACAAATATGAAACGCAGAAGATTTTATATCTAGGTATTAAAAGCGTCGGTGGCTCAACCGGTAACGACTCGGTCCATCTAACCAGAAGTACCGGGTTCATATCTGGACGGCCAATGTACCAATGAGTTTTTCAAAAACTTACGTATATATAATTACTGATTGCTTTAACGGTGAAGGAAAAACATCGCGAGGAAACCTGCACACGCCTGCGAAGAAACTCGAAGGTTGTGTGTGAAGTCGACCAACCCGCACTGGGCCCGCGTGGTCGACTAATCGCCCTGTTTCAGGGTAGGCTCGAGCCCCTCGGTGGGGACGTATATGAGCTGAGCTGATTAAATTAATTCGTTCTTAAGCTTAACCAATGCTAGATACTCATTTATAAAGAACGGTGTAGAATAAACTAGAATCAATTCTACGTACTAGATTTGACCTGATATATTTCTATATCAAACATGTTGGAGTGCGTTATAGAAATCTTTCACTCTTTAATAATCTGCTATGAAACTTGTATCAACCTGGGATTGTTAGCTTACACGCGACAGACAATTAAAGAAGACGTGTAGATAGTTTTTTGAAAATGTCGAAAATCGAGTAATGGAGTGTGATTAAATTCCTCTATAAGGAAGGTTATTCCCCCGCTACAATCAAACAGCGTTTGGATGGCGTGTATGGCGAGTCTTCCTCTTCCTATAGCGTTCGTTTCTGGTGATGAAACGATGGTGCTTTATTATGATCCTGAGAGCAGACGCGAGGCAATGGAGTGGCGTTATAAAGGAGAGAATCCGCCGAGAAAGTCAAGTGTGCGACAGTCCACTAAAAAAATATGTGCACGGTATTTTGGGATTCACAAGGTCTGCTGATGGTTGATTTCAAATCCTACTAATATTATAAACGCGAAAGTTTGTAAGAATGTATGGATAAATGGATGTATGTATGCTACTCTTTCACTCAAAAACTACTGAACGGATCTGACTGAAATTTTGTAGGTAGACAGATTAGGACCTGGATTAACTCATAGACTACTTTTTTTCAGGCTCGCGAGTCACTTGCGGCTCGCGTACTGCGCACCCTCGAGAAGACATCGAAACGTTGTTCACGCGGGTAAAGCCGCGGGAAACAGCTAGTTACGAAATACTGTTGTAAATGGGCCGTATTATGCTACTCTTGCGCATAAGTTGAGAGTCAGTAATAAAAAAAATGTAGAGGTAAATGGCATAAAGGTTGTCACACACGGGCGCTATACTAGGGAATCCTACTTTGGGGCTTGGGGCCAGATGACCATGTGTGATTTGTCCCAGAATATTTATTTATTACTAGCTGTTTCCCGCGGCTTCACCCGCGTGGACCACGTTTCTATGACTTTTCGAGGGTGCGCAGTGCGCGAGCCGCAAGCGGCTCGCGAGCGTGGTAAAAAGTAGTCTATGTCTTAAGTCAGGTCCTAATCTGTCTACCTACCAAATTTCAGCCAAATCCGTTCAGTATTTTTTGCGGGAAAGCGTAACAGACAGACAGAGTTACTTTCGCATTTATAATATTAGTAGGGATTATTATACTATAAGATATATTTTACGTAACAGATATCTTACAATATCGCTCTTCATAGAAATCAATGAGAGTACACACACGGGGCAGATAATATATATTTCATCGCCGTCTATCTGCAGATACCGAGCGATACCGCGCGATCTCGCTATATTTATCTAACCGCCTGCGTGGCGTTATGGATAGTCCATTCGCTTCACACCAGGGGGTCGCGGGTTCGATTCCTGGTGAGGTCAACTTTATAAGATATTTGGCGGCAACACTTAGATAAGATGAAATACAGCGCGCTGACAGATACAGATAGACAGACAGACAGACAGACAGACAGACAGACAGCGGAGGCTTAGTAATAGTGTCCCGTTGATAACCTTTTCGGTGTACAGAGACCAAAAAACAAAGATCTATAAAACCCACTTTTTATCTCGTCGATTTAAATGGGCCCAATCATACCTTTTATTATATTACGAGTGTATGCGCTTTAAGAAGAATCACACTGTATATTTAAATCACACAATCACTAGCGTCGCGTTGGAATCCGGTCGCTTTGTTTAGCGACACACGCCCCGGGGAAATCAACGCTTCCGTATTATCCACCCCGTCTAATTAACTCAAAATATATCACGAAACCGCTGTTTATTCTAGTGGTGGCGGGATTATGTGTGGGGTTTGGAGACGTACTCGCAGCTACCAGTCACTATGTGTTTTGTACCCCTCGGTGCCGCCAAACAGTAGATGGGTTATGCTCTGTCAAACAACATTTAAAAATCGAACCCGTTTACACACGCAATTTTATAGGTCGTTCGCTTCCGTTGCACCGAATGCTACTAAGAAAAGATATGCCTATTGGCATCTTTATATTTGCTTCACTTATAAGACGCATGTAACCTATCTACCTCACCTTATATAGCATATTTAAGATATTCGAATTGTTTTTTATCCTACATTCCCACTGTTGTTTTTATTCATTTTTAATATGCAAATAATATGTTTTGTTTTGTAACATTCACGTTTGGCTAGACCGTAAGTGTTTGTTTATCAAATAAATAAATAAATAAATATCTTTGCCGCGAAAGGATAAGGTTCCTGTTCGGAAAACTGGTAATGATTTGAATAGATGTCCGGATATTTTTTTTTAGATTAATACAAGCGTCACACTAGGCATAGTTTTATTGCAAACGAGCAACAAATCTGTACTAATATTATAAACTAGCTTTTGTTAGCGGCTTCGCTCGCATGAACATAGTTTCTATGACTGTCTTCGAGGGTGCGCAGTTAAAACATGTTAATTCAGGTCCTAATCTGTCTACCTTCCAATTTCAGCCAGATACGTTCAGTAGTTTTGGTGTGAAAGAGTAACAAACAACCATACATACAAACTTTTGCATTTATAATACTAGTAGGATGTGAAAGTTTGGATGGATGGATGTTTGTTAGTTTGGTATGTAGACAGATTAGAACCTGGATTAACATAGACTACTTTCTTTCCACGCTCTCGAGCCTCTTGTGGCTCGCGCACTGCGCACTCTCGGAGACAGTCATAGAAGCAATCTTCGCGCGAGCGAAGCCGCTGGCTAAAGCTAGTACTTAATAATAACAGGCCAATTATTAGTACTAATATATATACTGTGCCAATTATGAGTGGGACTCGTGATAAGGACCCAGAACTGAATGGAACAAAAACATTTCCAACTATAGCGCCCATTGATGTCTCTTGTTTGAATGAACCTTATTGACAAATTTAAAAATTAATTGTAATGAATAGGTATAATTGATGTACTTGTTATGTTTTTATATCTGTATCGAAAGGTTGTGGTACGGAAACATCGGTGTCTTACAAATAAAAAGTATAAACAAACCTCAATACATAAAAAGTTTACACCAATAAAAAAATGTATTTGGGGTTCCGTTTTTTTTTCCTTTTAGGTACGGAACCCTAAAAATGAAAGACAGCAGTGAAAAGTGAAAGAGCTTGTACCCAGAGACGTTAAAATATTCTTTGAAAATTCGGTTAAGGTGACCGGTAACGCTAAGTGTCGCGAGTTCAATGTTTTTTTTTTCCCTTTTCGAAAAATTCACAACGCGCCTAAAGAAGTTTTCACTTCAAAAACTTCCACGATCCACATCCATCCATCAACTCTGTATTCCTTAAGCCACGGCGTGGATCACAATGAGATGGCTTCCGATATAATCTGTCAAGATCTGACTTTATTAGCAACCGGCCGTGCCGAGGAAAATGGGAATTCAATGGGCTTATTGAACTTCAAGTCGTCTATGTCACCTTGCAAAGATTTTGCGCTCAGCTGAGTCTGACTCTCTTTTGTCGGGAGCTTGAGATAATATAATAGAATAATAAGATTGAATTCCCAAAGTTTATTATGAAAATTCCTATTGTTTGTGAGTTCTCACTTGTCTTGCATTTGCTGACTGTGTAATAAAGTACAAGGTTGTTATTGTCTGCAAATTAATTTTCGCTTATCAACACAGAAAACTTGGAGAATATCAGATTTTGTTGAAACTATTGTGCGGCCCTTCTATAATACTTAACAAAAAATATGTTTAGGTACCTACTTAAAAGTACTAATAAAAAGTGTGCTTTAGACCACACGACTGAAGTAAAACTTCTTTAGCGCCATCTATATATGTTTGAAAGTAAATACTTAGTCTTCAGAAAATAATCTAATATTTTTTGTCATATGGAGGTATAGACAATTTATGAAAAGAGTTTTATTATCCTCTGAAAATGATCAAATCTATTTTATCTTATATGTTTGTTTTGATTGTTTTGACAACCGATATTGTTGCCTTGGCAACCGATATTGTTGGTCAACAAAAATAAATACTATCTCTCCTTCTATCTTTTCTAATTTATATATTCCTCTCAACTTCCATTCGCCTCGCCCGATCATACTTCCGTCACGCATCCACCAGTTTACTCCCCAAGTCAAGCGTGCGTAAAGAAGTTTTACTTCAAAAACTAAAAATAGTTAAACGCTGTGTAAGTTTATAAAGTCTTGTAATGTATAAAACTTGTGCTCAATAAGCCAGCGTCTGAGCTTTGTCTTAAAGCTTGAGTAATTTCAACCGGGAGTTTGTTATAAATTGACGGTCCCAGCACATGCGCCAGCTTGCTTGACTTGGCGAGGCTGCATCGCGCAGGCGGGAGTCTGTCCATGTTGCGGTGGTTGCGATTATTTACACCTTAAGGCGTCTGGTACTCTTCGCGGTGGTTATACACATAGGTGGCCAGCTGAAGGGTTAGTAAGGATGCTAGTGTAAGTACCGCGAATGTACGGCGCGCGCGACGCCTGTATTTGTTCTCTTTTTCTGCACTCTGAAGGCGCGAATCGCAAGAACTTAGTACAATTTTGCATTATTATTTTTGTCTTTTTTTTTAATTTTCAATAAATTTTTTAATTTTTTATTCACAATTGGTAAACCCTTGACAACATCTCACCTGGTGGTAAGATTTTGATAATATGTATATTGTGACCAACTCAAGAGCATACTCTATCGATTATAAAAATAACCACTTCATCGACACTTCCCATCAGGTGAGATGATGCCAAGGGCTAACAATTGTGTATAAAAAAAATCAAGAAATCTTTTTACAATCTGTGAATATGTCGAGAAAACAAACTTACAAAAAAAACATATAGTCTAATTGAGAACCTCCACCTTTTTGGGAGTCGGTTAATAAATATCCTTGAAAAAAAAACACTGCGTATAAAAAAATAGTGAAACAGGGGAAAACCATAGGGTTGTCATGTGGCCGCACTATAGCATACAGATACCTACCACATACTTATATATTATTGACATCTGTAGAAATAATGCAGATAAAGAATTTCAGCAAAAGTATTTTAAACATTACCTGCCTATTTTTAACTGAATTAAAAAAGGAGGAGGTTCAATGTTCCACTGTATTAAGTTTTCTTTATTATGTGTATACTAGCTTTTTCCCGCGGCTTCGCCCGTGTGGACATTGTTTTTATGACTATTTTTAAGGGTGATTAGTAAATTATGTCGTTTCCCACCCCCTCAACCATCTCTGTGCAAAATCACAAAAATCCATTGTTGAGTTGCGATGTAAAAGAAATTAACCAAAAAACAGTATTTTTAGTACCCTCAGGAACTGCATCGGATTATGCTATTTTCCCGGGATAAAAAGGAGCCTATATCCTTCCCCGTTATACAGGCTACCTGCATGCCTAATTTTGTCAAGATTGATTGAAGTGTAGAAGCGTGAAAAAATAACAAACAAACCGACAAACAAACAAACACATTTTAACATTTATAATATTATTAAGGATAAGCTGTTTTCTGCTTCACAACGAGTTTATTTCCTTTTTTAAATATTTGTCCGGGTCTAATCTTATAAATATTTTGAAGCAACTATCAGAAATCCGATTGAGCTATAATTTGGTATATAACTGTATCCCCGGTGACAACGGATCCTTTTGTAGTTTTGGAGTTGATCTGATGGTGAACCTTCGAGATGGAATCAAGGTCTCATTATTGTCTATTTTTTTTTCAATATTCCTACTATGCTCGCCTTTATTGCATTTGAAAACATATATTATGGGGTCCGAGTCATGCGCGACTTGATAATGTACGACCAATGAATTTACAGTCTCATAACGACCACCCGATAACTTAGGTCATGGACTTGAAACTTATATAATTACCTAATTAAACTTTTTAGGGCCTGATTATTATGATTTTTATTTATGATACTTTCAGCCAACTTAGTAGTCAAGTACAGACCCATAATTATTTAGTAGTCAAGTACAGACCCATAATTACTTAGTAGTCAAGTACAGATCCATAGTTACTTAGTAGTCAAGTACAGACCCATAATTACTTGATAGTCAAGTACAGACCCATAATTACTTAGTAGTCAAGTACAGACCCATAATTACTTGGTAGTCAAGTACAGACCCATAATTACTTAGTAGTCAAGTACAGACCCATAATTACTTAGTAGTCAAGTACAGACCCATAATTACTTAGTAGTCAAGTACAGACCTATAATTACTTAGTAGTCAAGTACAGACCCATAGTTACTTAGTAGTCAAGTTCAGACCCATAATTACTTAGTAGTAAAGTACAGACCCATAATTACTTAGTAGTCAAGTACAGACCCATAATTACTAAGTAGTCAAGTACAGACCCATAATTACTTAGTAGTCAAGTACAGACCCATAATTACTTAGTAGTCAAGTACAGACCCATAATTACTTGTAGTCAAGTACAGACCCATAATTACATAGATACCTATGGAGGTAGGTAGGTTTCCCATACTTTTACTTTTGCTAATTTCACTAATCATAGTCATGCGCAGCCATGACGAAATCAAATTAGATAATTAAATCTTATTTACACAATACAATAGAATACAATACAATACAATCATCATATATCATATCAGCCACAAATCGTCCACTGCTGGACAAAGGCCTCCCCCAAGGATTTCCACGATACAATACAATACAAAACAATATTCTTTAATGCATCACAACATAAAAAAAGAAATTGACAATATAGAAGAAGCCTATACAATAGGAGGCCTTATTGCTAGGTAGCAATTTCTTCCATGCAACCTTTGGGTAGGGAACAGCGATAGAATAAGTTCAGGGGTGGTTCAATAATTAAAAACAGAAAAAATTGCAAATAAACAGCCACATAAAATACTTAAATCAATAAAATATTTCAATATTTTATCAATTATTATTTACCTATTAGCTATTCGGAAGATTTAAAGCTTAATCTATTAATAAATAAAAATCTCGTGTTACGGTGTTTGTGTTCGTACTCCTCCGAAACGGCTCGACCGATTTTCAAGATATATTTTATGTGTATTTGGTAGGTATGAGAATAGGTCGTACAGTATATTTGATTATGGCAAAACGTTTGTTGGTTCAGCGAATATATATAAAAATCTCGTGTCACGTTGTCTGTGTTTGTACTCCTCCAAAACAGCTCGACCGATTTCATTGAAATTTTTATGTGTATTTGGTAGGTATGGGAAAAGGTAGTAAAGCATATTTCACTAGTAGGCGCTCGCGGCTTTGCCCGCGCAGTTCCCGTTTTTGGTGTTCCCGTGGGAATTTCCCGAAATCCTTTCTTAGCGGGTGCCTACGTCATAACATCTACCTGCATGCGAAATTTCAGCCCGATTCGTCCAGTGGTTTGGGCTGTGCGTTGAAAGATTACTATGACAGTCAGTCACCTTTGAGTTTTATATATATATAGATTATGGTAAAACAATGTTTTCGGGGTCAAGTACTATTGTATTGTGTAATAAGTAACTAAAAAAATATTTAAAAATGCTAAAAAACGTCTGTAATATAAAAATCATAAAATTGACATGCGTTAGTCTCACAGAAAAGTTAAAATGGATCGGTTGTCTTCGTAGTCAGGACTAGGTTTACATATAACAAAAAAACCCGCGAGCTGCCAGCGGCTCACGCACCGCGCATCCTCCAGTCATAGCAATCGACATATTTTCTGGTGGCAAATCGTGATCCGGGTCGTTCCTTTCCCTCTTATACAATTCACAAAGACTTACAAATGTCATTATGTATGTAATTACTATAATATGAGCATCAGAAATAGTGTACTATGCACCTAACTTGAAAAACAAACTTGAATCAGGACAAATTTTGTGACCCAAGCCTCCCACGCGGTGGACCGACAACCTGGTGAAGATCGCGGGAAGCCACTGGATGCGGGTAGCGCAGGACCGGTCGTCGTAGAAATCCTTGGGGGAGGCCTTTGTCCAGCAGTGGACGTTTTTCGGCTGATATGATGATAATAATTGTGACCCAATTCAGGTAAACTGAATACTCACTACACATGATGTGCACCGTAAATATGGATTCTTTGAAAATTTGTATTTTCACCCGATTTCCAAAAATGTTTGTGTGTGTGTGTGTAGGTGTGTGTGTGTGTGTGTGTGTTTTACGAGATAAATTCGCAGATTATTCCATAGGGTATGCTTCCAAGTTGGTCTTATATAAGTTTTATCTAAATCGGTGTAGTACTTAATTAGAAAATTAACAAAAACCAAAGATAATCGTGCAAAATTGTACTGAGTAGTTGCGATGGAAGTCGGTTTTTTAACGTGTTCAGCGTTTCCAAATAGTCCAGCCTCTCGATACGGTCACTGCGCCTATAAGATCCAAAATCCAAACCAAATAACCGTTTAACTTGTAATCCAATCTAGATCTTTAGCCAAACTAGTTTCGTAAGCCAAGATTTGTTGATTGGACTCAACTGGCCAGCAAAATAGTTGAAAGATAGATTGCAAAACTTTTACTCCACTCTGTTGGGTTAAAAGGAATTTCTTTCTTTCTCTGACCTTCACAGTTAGCTAGACAAAGGCTGGAATAATTCATCGGAGAGAGTTCGAGGAAAATAACACGAGTCATACAAAGAATCCATACAGTGGACCAACAACGATGTTTGCGGCAGTGTTTTTGGGTATAACGATATTTAGTACTAGATTTTGCTAGTGGCTTCGTTCGCGTGAACTTAGTTTCTATAACTGTCTTCGACGGTGTGCAGTGCGAGAGCTGCAAGCGACTCGCAAGCGTGGAAAAAAGTAGCCTATATTAATCCAAAGCCTCGAGCATCGCCGCAAAGTCGCCTGACTATCGGTTTTCTACAGGATTCATTTCGAATAGTGTGCCCTGGAGCTTCACAACCTCATTCCCCCCTCTCCATTTCATCATCGGACGAACAGGCGCGTATATAGAGCGGTTCCACCCCTTTCTCATCAATGTTCCACCTTTTCGCACGAAGCGTTTTGCTTCTTCATTCCTCATGAGAACGGCCAAGGAGTGGAATTCCCTTCCAGCGTCTGTATTCCCCGATTCGTACAATTTAGGAATCTTCAAGACGAGAGTGAATAGGCACTATTTGAGCTTGCGTGTTACATCCTCGGCTGCATCGGCACTTACCATCAGGTGAGGTGCAGCCAAACGCACTCAATTTTTTAATAAAAACAAAAGGTCCTAATCTGTCTACTTACCAAATTTCAGCTAGATACGTTCAAACCTTAAGAACTTTTGTTTTTGCGTAAAAGATATATACATACAAACTTTCACATTTACAATATTAGTAGGATTTTGTAGGTAGACTATAGGTTTCATAAACAATAACTATCCGCGATATTTGTCACTTTTGATTAGCGTTTGCCTATTATACGACTACGTCGACTTGCTTGTAGAATTCTTTGGTATAACTCTGAACGTTTTTTTTTTTTTTTTTTTTTTTTTTAAATTAAAAATTTGAGTGCGTTTGACTGCAACTCACCTGATGGTAAGTGATGATGCAGTCGAGGATGGTACACGCAAACTCAAATAATAACGTTACCGTGCTTCGGGGTCTGGGATGTCGGCTATCAAAATCATTCCGAGTAATGTATGGCCTGCTCTGACCGACGTCGCGATGGGTTTCCTGGACGCATAGTACGTCACAGTGTGTCTTCTTACACAGATTTGAGAGAATCTCTGACTTAATTGCAGAGAAACGTTAATGGATATGAAAGTCAGAGCAGGATCAGACAGTGTCCGATTGGTTGTCCCTGAAAAAGGTCGTTGGTTAAAAGGAGCCACCGTGCTGGTAGGATTAGTCAGCCACGCAGAGGTGACTGTAAAGGCAAAGTATATAATATTAGTACTAACATACTCGTACAGTATGGACACTCCCTGCCGCTCTCTAAATTGCGACCTCACCCCCTCGTCACCCAGATTAATACAGATTGGTTACAGTTTGGTTGTCGAACGTATAGGATTTCGCCGCCATTTTGTTTGATCCGTCATTCGTTTTATGAAATGTCAATTCTGGCTCGTTGTATTGAAGTGTCCAGAGTATGGTCCAGGTGCACTGGACGTGGGAATATGATTTGATTATACGTCGCTCGGGGAGGCTCCTCCTTGCATGACGAGGAGTGTCTATGTGGAGTCAGTTCACAAACTATGGCACAATTATTGGCTTGCCCCGAGTACCAGGACTTCTGCACAATAGAAGACCTCTGGGGGGCCACTGATAGTGGTACACGCGTGGCTACATACTGGGCCAGTAAAATATAAAATTATAATGTGACCATTTATTCAAACCGTCGTCGACTCGAAAAGACTCAGTGCGATTTACTTCAATTGGATCCACAAGCTTAGTTCAGCTGTTAATGTCGTTAAGAAAATATTTTCTTTTTATTTTTCTCTTTTTGTTTCTCTTTTTTTGTTTCCTCTTTTTTTATTGTTCTCAATTGTAATTTATGGAACCTCCAGGTCTACTTATATGACTTAATTTTAAGCTTCTTACTTTAAATGTGACTGTATGTGTTCTTAGATATTAAAAACCGGCCAATTAGTTTTTTTTCTCCTTTTGTTTCTCCTTTTTCGTTTCCTCTTTAATTTTTTTATTTTTGTTTGTATAACTCTTCAGCTAAATAACCTGCATTACTTTTAAATAATCTAACGCTTATTACTTTTAATTAGTTAATTAGTATTGCATTTGCATGTCATAAGTAGCTCAAAAAATATGATGATAACACCATCATATCAGTCGAGGACGTCCACTGCTGGACATAGGCCTCCCCCAAGGATCTCCACGACGACCAGTTCTGCGCTGTCCACATCCAGCGGCTTCCAGTGTTGACACATTATCTACAGATTACACTTAAATTACGAGTTTAACAAATTATTGTGCTCAAATGCTTATTATCATAAGTACTTAAATATGGAACCTCCAGGTCTAGTTCTATGACTACATTTTAAGCTACATCACAGATTACTAAATAGTTACTTGCTACATACTTTAAATGTGACTGTATGTGTTCTTATATATTAAAAACCGGACAAGTACGAGTCGGACACGCGCTAAGTAGTGTACCGAAGTCTTTTCAAAAATAAATGTTTATTATATTATATTTACAGTTGGTAATAGAACATTTTGTATGGAAAATTTACTCCAACGGACGTGTGGAAAGTGGCATTTATACATTCAACCATTGCTTTTTTATTCGTTGACAAATAGTTTCATTTTTCGGGTTGTACCTGGCAATACCGAGTATTCTTAAAGTTTTTCCGAGTTTTTTGGCGAGATTTGTGGTGAAAGCATTCGTAGTTTTATTTTATTGCTTTTGCATTGTTCTCTGCTAGAGTTTTGTTTCAAAAAGTGGTGCGTTTTGGAGAAAATTATTTGAGTTTGCGTGTACCATCCTCGACTACATCGTCACTTACCGTCAGGTGAGATAAAGTCAAACGCACTCAAATTTTTAATAAATAAAAAATCATCTGGTGCGCGTGAGCAATGTGGAGAACAAGAAAATAAGATGAAGAGGCTGTTGCAAATACTGTCAAGAACTCCAGCGAAGATTTGTTATGTACTGGCACTAGCATTTTAAATCAAAAAAGAAATGAAGGCGAAAAATGAAGACAGTCTCAAAAGGGCTCGCACCCAGAGACGTTAATATATTATAACCAACCAATCAAGGTGTTCCCGAGGTTTCAAGCGAGTGGAAAGTAATAGCCACGATAGCGGTGAGGGATGGAGCGCCGCATTATCGTTGAGACCTAGGAAGTCAGGATGCACTAGGTGACTGTTTGGTAGTTGAAATAATCTTTAAAAGTTATAGAGGTGCCACAAAATAGGTGTAGGACCCATATTAAATGGTTGCAGGATCCATATAAAATTGACAAATCATCTGATTGTATGGAGTAATTTAAAAATAAATACCTAAATGGGTCCTTTGAAAAAAAAGTTCAATGTGATTAGTAGAAGGTCTAGTTATCGGGTCCTACAACATCAATTTTGTCACAGCCTGCATATAGGGTCTTAGCAAAGGTATGCACTTATTTTTAACTGAAGCTTGTACTCCTGAAACTGAACAACTTTCCCCAAGAAACCCATAGTCAATTCGAAAAAAATTTTGAAGTTTCCACGCAAATTGATCAGCTGGCGTGCAAACTTTTTACGGAAGTCACAACATTTTTTTTGCGAATTGTCCATAGGTTTCTTGCGCTCCCCCCATTTAAATCGTTTGCGAGTGGTCCTATTTCGTTATCTTCAAGCGTTTCCGATATAGGAAATCCAGACAACTTTTGGGCTCCGGCATGGGGGTGGGGTCCTGGTCCAGAACTCTCGCTATACCTACTACTAACGGGCGTTGCTCCATAGCGATACCGAACATTTGGTCAGATTTTGCATAATTGTCATGAGTACAACTAGTACTTTCCTGTTATATTTTACTCAGCCATTTCCCTTATCGTTTTTTTTTTGGTCACGATAAATAGTTTTACAGGCGCTATAAGTACACAACGCAACCACTTTGCACAGGCAGACCGACATATTGAACATCATTTATCCTCATAACCTAAGTTTATCCGTTTCCGTTATCGTTACCAGATTTCTCATGACCTCCTAGTCTATTACAAAGCTTCCCGGACGCTGCCCAGCCGAGTTGGATTCGACAGAAACATCGTCATGTTAATTTTAATACAAGCTTCTTCAGAAGCTAAATTTTGCCCGAATCATTTTTAATGTATAGTTCGTTCGGAGAATTAGCCGCACTTTGAGTTCTGGAAATGTGTTGAAGGATAAAACAATTTTACAAAAAAATAAAATAATAAATAGGTATCTTTTGTTTAGAATTTACTATTAATTTTCACTCACTTTCACTGCTGAACGAAGTATCTTCAAAATCGTCTTGTACATTGATAACTAAAGACAACAAGATTCACGCGACCCTGTGCGAGTGTAACGTCAGCGGCGCGGCGGCGCGATCGAACTCAGAGCGGCCCCTTTGTCGGTACTGTTTGAGGTGAGCCGGCACTACCAATGGCATTAATAAAAGGTTCGGTTAATTGAGCAAACGAACTTTACACGAAGGTCATTCAATGCATGAAATCTGCGATTTTTTTTAAAGTTGAGTTTATGACGTGTTTAATGAATTTAATGACTTAATATTAGATTTTTTTGTCCGAGCTCACTGTAGGAGCTTTGTTTCATTATTATATTATTGGTCTTGTTTGTATTATGTTCGCCACCGTGACTCAGTGGATATGACGTAAGTGTATGTACAGTAGGGTGCAAAAGTGCACACCAAATCAACCAATATCGCATTTAATTTCCTAACTTAGATTTGAGAATAGCATTTTTACAGCCCTACTACGACGTAGTGGCTGCCTGAAGAAGAGCGCTAGCCAGAGCAGACCACTGGCGCCGACACATCAAAATTAACCTCGAATCGATAGAAGACACTGGACGACCGGTAACGATATATTAAAGTACATTTTACGATCTGTTTTAAAAAAAAAGGAAACCTGATTTACAACGCACAGCTCAAAACAATGGACGGATAAGTTTGGAGTTTGGCATACAGCTAGCAATTAGTATTAGGGCATCCGCTAACAAAGAATTTCGGGAAATTCCCACGAGAACGGCAAAAAACGGGATCTGCACGGAAAATGTAATTCTCAATTTCATCATTTTCCGACTTCCAAAAAGGAGGGGTTTTTTTTAACATGTTTAGCTTTTCTGTAAACACAAGGTTTGTTTGCTGAATTAGTTGCAGCTTTGACGGCTCGCGACAAACAATCTGTCAAAGAGGCCGCCTTGAGTTCAATCGCACCGCCCGCTGCACCGCCGCCGACGCTGTGGGCGTCGCGATTAAAATCAGCGCAACCCATTTGTCTGAGTATTTGACCGTCGCTGCTGCTGGCTCGCGGCATGCATCAAAGATGCAGTTAAACGAGCAAACGAACTATACCTACCCAGCGCAGGCCCCCGTCACTCGGTAGGGCAGGCGAGTTATATACCTTTTACATTGGCGCAGCCTACAGACCGCGCTCTGTTCGTCAGCGCTAGAACGCCGCACAGTCGCTGCCGCAATACGCGCGCCGCCCGTGTAAGCAGTTATAACCGCTAAGTCGAGCGCCATGTTTCCGTGTATTGTCTGACAGTGGGAAGGAGTAGGTCAATAAATGCGTAGGTATTTTCGTTTTATAAGGAAGTGCAATATCTGTTACGAAGTAACTAGTATCTCATCTGTGCCCGGCGTGCAGCAGCAAGCAGAAAGTATCCGTCCTTACGCATACCCATTGGTCTAAGGCATACTTATGGATTACAAGGCGACTAATACTAACTTCTTTTTCTGTTGAGTGCTTTTGGCTGCATTTTACCTGATGGTAAGTGCCGGTGTAGCCAAGGATGTAACACGTAAGCTCAAATATGCCTATTCACTCTCGTCTTGAAGATTCCTAAACTAATACGAATCGGGGACTACAGACGCCAGCAGGGAATTCCACTCCCTGCCCGTTCACGTTCTGTACGAAAAACGCTTCGTGCTTACAGGTGGATAATTAACGACGAAGGTGTGGAATCATCCCCTATATACGCCTTTATGAATCATTGCGCTGAGGATTTTTGTTAAGACCACTATCATCATCGTCACTTAGTCACAGGTGAGATGATATCAAGGGCCTACCAGGTATGGATAAAAAAATCTGCCAAGTGCGAATTGGACTCGTGCACTCAGGGTTTCGTAAAATTACGTCATGTGGCCGTTATTAACATCGAGCGAAAAACGGCAAAAAAATCACGTTTGTTGTATGGGAGCCCCCCTTAAATATTTATTTTATTCTGTTTTTAGTATTTTTTGTTACAGCGGCAACAGAAATACATCATCTGTGAAAATTTCAACTGTCTAGCTATCACGGTTCATGAAATACAAGACTGGTAACAGGCAGACGGACGAACGGACGGACAGGCGGACAGTGAAGTCACACCTCGGTCACTGGCGATCAAATGTATGAAACAAACGCGTTCCTACGCACACAGTCTAAGCTCGTGTAGGTGAACGCGTACCATGCTTGTGTGCGTGAGATAAGACGTACAAGCCGATACCTGGGAGCTAACGAGCGGGGGTGGGCGGCTCTTTCAACGGGAGGCAGGGAGTGACCGTACTGTACGTAGTACTCTTTATTATACTGTGGTGAAGTCTTAGTAATAGGGTCCCGTTTTTACCCTTTAGACAGGGAACCTTAAAACGGTTCGTTCGGAAAATTGTTCAGTTTTATGAGATCATTCACCAGCTAAGAGGTATAGAGTTACGTACCAGTTGGCGTTGCCGACTCGTGGTCACACCAGATTATCACACCAGTATGACAAACAGTGGGTTTTTTTCGTTTGTCACACTACCTATATCTCCACACCATTTATTGCATTTATTTCCTAACTAGTGCTGCACTAGCAATTAAGGTAAACATGGTGTGGTAAATTAAGTAGTGTGACAAACGAGAAAAAACAATTCTGACAAATCATACTGTTTTGATAATCTGGTGTGACTACGAGTCGGCAACGACCGGTTCTTAGAAACATAACCTAATAACAAAACAAAGATAACCTTATTTTAAATACGAGGCATTGAATACAAACTAATAATAATAGGTCATCTTTGGTACTAGTTTCGTTTCTTAAGTCTAATGATGTTTTTATACTCTTTTTCTCTTAACAATAAAATTCAAGACCATCGATATACATGTACTTAAATGTCTTTGTTCAAGATTGACAACACGTCTTTTCATTAAGAGCATCACAAAATAATTTTAATTAAGTAGGTTTCCTACACCGGTAGCCCTGTAACATGCACTTTTGCGCTTGCCTGTACAGCTATCGATCACGGAAGTTACGCAACTTCCCCATTCCGGAACTTCATTGGGGGAATCAGTTTAAGCGGAACTGATGCTCGGTTCAGTGATTCGCTCCGGATGGCTCCGGCTCCAAATGTTTGTATCTGCGGGAGTATTGCTTGTCTACGCCTCAGACAATCTCAGTCGACCTTCAGCCGTCATTCAAGTCGAGAGTGAACAGGCACTATTTGAGCTTGCGTGTTACATCCTCGGCTGCATTGGCACTTATGTAGGTGAGTTGCAGCCAGACGCACTATTTTTTTTAAAAAGCTGTGGGACTGAGGAGCAATAATTTGAAGGGTTCCATACACCCAAAGGGTGACCGACGGGACCCTATTACAAAGCCTTCGTTGTTGGTGTCTCTGTCTGTAAGCAGGCTGTATGTTATAAACCGTAATAGGCAGACAGTTGCAATTTTCACAAAGTGTGTATTTCCATTGCCGCTATAACAAAAAAATAAAGGCGCTCCCATACAAGAAAAGTTTTTAAAAGACTTTTTTGCTCTATCGTAAAAACTGTTATACATCCTTACTTATATTATAAACGTGAAAACGTGTTTATTTGTTTCTTTGTTACCTTTTCATGCTTTAACACCTTGACCACTATTGATGAAATTTAGCATGCAGGTAGCCTGTGTGACGGGGAAGGACATAGACTTTTTATCCCGTCCGATGCAGTTCCTGAGGGAAGTAATAAAAAATATATTTTTATTGTTACAAGCTTTTGTTTCACCTATCCCGGGTTCTCTAATAAAATCTTACAAGTTAAATTTGACCCAATCCCGGATTCCGATTGAGCTGAAATTTTGCATGCATATGTATATCGCGCGCTAATGCAATATTCAGAGTTTGTACCTAAAAGTTTTAAGGTTTACGATATTTTTTAGTTTTACCTGTCCCGATGTGTGTACCTAATGAAATATTGCAAGTTAAATTTGACCCACTTCCCGGATTCCGATTGAGCTGAAATTTTGCATGCATATGTATATAGCGTGACAATGCAATAATAAAAGCTTGTACCAATATTAATAATTTTGGTTTCTATGTGAGGTACCATACTCCAATTTTTATTGAAACAATTAATTATCCAGTGCAACAGGCCTTATAAAGTCCTAGTTATTCACAGAGTTTCATTAAAATCGTTAAGAGCCATTTTCAAGCGACTTCCAAAAAGGAGGAGGTTCTCAATTCGTCTGTATGTTTTTTTTTTAATGTTTGTTACCTCAGAACTTTTGACTGGGTGAACCGATTTTTATGATTCTTTTTTTATTTGAAAGCTAGTGCCTCCCGTTTGGTTCCATATAAATTTTATCAAAATCGGTGTAGTGCTTTAGTAGAAAATTAACAAAAACCAAAAATAATAATGCAAAAATGTACTAATTTGTTGCGATGGAAGTCGGTTTTTTAACATGTTTAGCGTTTTTAATTATGAGAGAAAATAACAAATAACTTGTATTTGTATAGGAGGTACCCTTCGCCGTTTTTGATTGGAACAACTGACTGCCGCGTGTTGTGGGCCATATACACGAGTAGTTATAGTGTCATACCGAGTTTCAACAACATCGTTACATGCGTTTTTGATTTAAAAAATTATGAGTGATTTTTAATATGGTTCCAAATCCTAGAAAATCAAGATAGATGTTTTTTTTTTAAAAAGCCTGGAATAAAAATACTATTGCATTAGCCAAATTTCACCTAAATCCATTTTTCGCCATCACAACACCTTCTTCACTTCTTCACTTCTTCGTCGCTCGAAAGTAAAAATAATTCGCTGAGCATAAACATCATCATATCAGCCACAAATCGTCCACTGCTGGACAAAGGCCTCCCCCAAGGATTTCCACGACGACCGGTCCTGCGCTGCCCGCATCCATCGGCCTCCCGCGACCTTCACCAGGTCATCGGTCCACCGCGTGGGAGGTCTGCCTACGCTACGTTTTCTGGTGCGCAATCGCCACTCGAGAACTTTACTGCCCCATCGGCCATCTGTTCTACGAGCTATGTGCCCTGCCCGCTGCCACTTCAGTTTAGCGATTCTGTGAGCTATGTCGGTTACTTTAGTTCTCCTGCGGATCTCCTCGTTTCTGATTCGATCACGCAGAGCATAAACATTGGATGATATTTGTTTCTGTATCTTCAATAATCATAACAGCTCATATACGTCCCCACCGAGGGGCTCGAGCCTACCCTGAATTAGGGCGATCGGGCCTTAGTCGACCACGCGGGCCCATGGCGGGTTGGTCGACCTCACACAAAACCTTCGAGTTTCTTCGCAGGTGTGTGCAGGTTTCCTCACGACGTTTCCTTCACCGTTAAAGCAATCGGTGAGTTTAAGTACGTAAGTACTGGATTGTCTGGAAGAAATCGCTCTCAGCGATAAGACCGCCTAAATTGTACGTCTCTTAGTTTTAATTTAAATTTTGCATGTTATGTATTTATTTTTGATGTACAATAAAGAGTTATTTGAATTTGAATTAAGTTTCGTTAAACTCATTGGTACATTGGCCGTCTGGATTTGAACCAGCACCTCTGGTTAGGAGGACCGAGTCGTTACCGTTTGAGCCACCGACGCTTTTCGTCAATAAAAAAACATATAATGAAAATCTTGACTGTCTACATATTACGGTTCATTAAATACAGCTCGCTGATAGACACACAGACAACACAGTTGACTTTGTAATATTTGGGTATACCGACCCCTTAAAACTTAAAGGAGCGAGTGTAGGAGACGCGACTAGAGTTCCTGCTAGACAATGCTTCTACAGTTAGTCTTCGTGTAACACAACGATCACGTTTTTATGTAAGACAATTGTCACGTGACCTGAAGTAGTAGCAGCACATATAAAGAATGTTTCAATGACAACTCTACGGTTATTCCACGTGTGCCTTACAACGACATGGTTTCGCAATCGTACAATAAATACTCAATAGTAAGTGCAATAGGAAAGTTACAAATATTTTTGAGTCGTAAACTTTACCTGACCGGATGCTCTGAAGTTTTTTCAGCATTCCAAGGTTGGCTGGAAGAGATCCCGAAAGGTATAAGTCCGGTATGGGATGACGACAGCATCAGAATTAAATTATGAACCCTTGATCACTAACTTGATACTTAAACTTCGGAAAACCTTACTCGTTTTGTTTTCCATCAAGTCTTCGATTTTTAATTCACCAAAATCACAAAATGAGTACATATACTCGTATGACGCTGCTAAACTATGACGTCACGTATTATTAACATTTTTAGATCAAAATTTATTTTTTGACAGATGATAAAAAGTAACTCAGATGACTAGCATTCGTCATCCCTATTCTTTTGTTAACAGCTTATTTGTTTTTAAACGCAATAAAGAGTTTACAAACAGACAAACAGGACGCTTCACGCTTTTTAGCCGACTACCCCTAAAAGGGTGATAATGTTTTTTAGAAAAATGTATGCATGTATGTATTAGGGCAGGTATGTCTGTTCTTTTGCCTGAGCCTGTGGCCTTTACGACATTTTGGAGTGCGAGTTGAGATTCGCTTCGATCCCGTGAGTTGCATAGGATACATTTTTACCCGATTTCTCATATAAGAGTGGTGATGTTTTTATACAGAGGGGTTTTGAATTAAATTAGTAAGGTCATTTAACAAATCACACAGACAGACCTAATACGCAAGTCTTTTCAAGCGACTTCCAAAAAGGAGGAGGTTCTCAATTCGTCTGTATGTTTTTTTTTTTTTTTATGTTTGTTACCTCAGAACTTTTGACTGGGTGAACCGATTTTTATGATTCTTTTTTTATTTGAAAGCTAGTGCTTCCCGTGTGGTCCCATATAAATTTTATCAAAATCGGTGTAGTACTTTAGTAGAAAATTAACAAAAACCAAAAATAATAATGCAAAAATGTACTAATTTGTTGCGATGGAAGTCGGTTTTTTAACGTGTTTAGCGTTTTCAATTATTAATCGTCAGTAAATAACGATTCTCTACGCCCCCAGTGATGGGGCAAAGTACATATATTAGTACTAAAATACAGTATGGACACTCCCTGCCGCTCTCTAGATTGCGTCCTCACCCCCTCAACACCCAGATTGATACAGATTGGTTACAGTTTGGTTGTCGAACGTATAGGATTTCGCCGCCATTTTGTTTGTTCCGTCATTTGTTTTTTGAAATGTCATTTCTGGCCCGTTGTATGAAGTGTTCCAGGGTGTGGTAAGGTTGATGCATGGCTCTAGTCATTCACGTCGTTTAATGCGTGCCACTAAAGTTGAGACTTGACTTACCACGTAAAATATTGAGAAGACGAAATAGGAAGTGTACGAAATATTAATTCTTAATTATGTAGTCATCAATACTCCTCTACTTCTTTTGACTCAGGTGTACACGTCGTAAACCATAATCACACTTTGTCTTTTTAATGTTTTACGTGATGTGTCAAGTCTCATGTTTATTGGCACGCACTATACTCCACACTAGATACAGAGGCCAAATTCGGCTACGTACATGTTATTGTTGGACTAGTGGCTAACCTTACACTCAGAACTTTTTAAGACGCTCATATGTTTTATGACTTAACGATTGCCATCTATTGACAGCGACCGGTACCAATGTGCATTTGTATAAAGTGATCTTTCTTCAAGTAACTTTACAAAATGTGTGTAGCGACACCTTTAGTAATCCGACGCAGAGAATACTGAACCTTAACACAAGCAACGAGAGTACAAAATATATACGACATCTAGAACGCGCTAGTAACATTTCTTCGCTCCAAATACAACAAATACCAACCTTCAACGGTCTACGGCTGGACTCCAGACATACCAACTCGCCTGGCGGAGATAACTCCCTTTGCTCTCAGAGAGCAGAAACACGCAAAGTAGAAGCACTTAGTCTTTTAATAAAAAAAAATTACTGCACGCACACATTCGAGTATATATGTCGCAGCTAACTGGTTAAATTAACCATTCAATGAACTGCCTAGCCGGTTCATAAAAAGGCTGCATTTAACTGATTGCCTGATTGATAATATATTTAATGACTTGGCTGGCTGATGCTTAACGAATACAGAAGTAAAAGCTCCGAAGGGGCTCCGTCGACTGACAAATGGAACAATCGAAACTAGAGCGGGAGCGAGCGAAAAGGTCTCGGAATTTCGGAGAACCCCCCACTCATTTGGTTAGGTTCGAGGACTGTGTGGACGATGCGAGCAAGCTCGCAGTATAAGTGTTAGTTTGAACACAAAAATATAGAAGTAGGAGCCGTCGACTGCGCAATGTCCCTTCCTCCATACCACCTCCCCCCTTATGCACTTTTACCCCTGAGGTGAGGTGTGAATTTAAACTACCTGGCTAGCAGAAGTTGAACGTTATCGATCCAAGCCATTGCCTAGGTGTTTAATTAAAGGCTCAATAACCATTCAGGCCGTTAGTTGAACGGTTCCATTTAGTTAAAAAACTAGGCAGTTAATTTGTTGAATGGCTAAGGAAGCTAGATGGCTGCGACATATACATAATCCTCCCTCACTTGCGCGCGGCCTTTGCGAAGGATCGACTGAATCCGATTTAGATCGTGTATCACATTAGATGAACTGTTTACTGTATGCGGCCGTTTCAGAGTAGATAAACAGTGGCCTTTCTGTACGTAGTTATCTATTTTGTGCTATCTTTGAGTTGAACTGTTCCAAATCAGGGCTTCGGTATGCGGCGCACGGTGCGCGGCTCTAAGTGCCACTCCGGCGCCGTTATTATACCATTCCTCTTGCTCGCCAGTTTACCGAACATTTTTATACAGCCTCTATAGAGAATTGTATGTTTTTATTCTATTTGTTTTGCTATCTTTTTTGTATATAACAGTGCCTATAATTTAGGGCTGTACTGAGTGTTGTATCACTTTAAGAGTAATAGCTAGAGCCCAATGATTTTGACTGAATACTTGTGACTATAATGTCTTAATATGACCACTGAATAAAAACCGGTCAATTTCGAGTCGGACAAGCTCTCCGAAGGTTCCGTACCACCACACAATAACAAAGTATAATGACAATGATACCTACTCACATTACAAACAAAAGATGTCAATGCGAGCGACAAAAATATGCTTTTTAACCGACTTCAAAATTCGACCGTATATATTTTTTTCTTTTTTTTATGCGTTTTCGCGAATAACTTCGTCGTTTATGAACCGATTTTGATGATTCTTTTCAACACGCTTTTATTAGCTTCACTTGTAACTAACTATGTAAGAAAATCTTGGAATCTTAATTTGACCCACTTTCCGGTCTTCGGTTGGGGTGAAATTTTGCACACCCTCTGAGTTCTGATGACAATACATGACTAGCTAAGAAACGTCATTACAAATCCAATATGGCGGCCTCAAGATGGCGTACTGGCTGTTTGAAATCCACCCCCATGATATGGGTATCAAATGAAAGGGTTTGCTATCAGGAATACGAAAAAAATAGTCACGTGACTTAAATCCAATATGGCGGACGTCCAAGATGGCCGATAGGCTATTTGAAATGCCCCTCCATGATATGGGTATCAAATGAAAGAGTTTGCTGTCAGGAATACGAAAAAATAGTCACGTGACTTAAATCCAACATGGCCGACATCCAAGATAACTACTGAACGTGTTTACTAAAAGCGTGTTTTGTTTTTTAAACTAATTGATGGTTATTTCGTTGAAAAGAAAATATCCCAAGGGTGGTACCATGATAAGGAAACGAGGCTCTGATGATGGCATCCCAGATAAATCGTAGGGAACCTTCGAAACTCGTAGTGGAGACTAGTACGTTTGAAGTCGTTTTTTTTTTGTTTAAAATTATTTTGTCATTCAGTTCGGACTCTGTGGTGCGACTACAACACACACTTGACCAATTTTTATAACTTTTTATTATACTTTAGTATTAGTGCTCTAATAACATTAAGTTTTACTCTTTTATTAATCAACGGTTTGTACGATGAAGCTAAATCAATAATACTTCCAGAGTCCTATAAAAAACGACGTTTTTTGTTTAGAGACCCCCTCTTTTTTGTACTTTTTAATTTTTTTTGTATTTTTTGCTATAACAGCATTAGAAATACAGATTTTGTATATACTTCAACTGCCTTTTATATCACGGTTTATGAAATACAACTCGATAGCAAGCGGACAGACAGCGAAGGCTTAGCAATAGGATCCCGTTGGGAGTACGGAACCCTAAAAATAGCTTGAACCCAATAGATTAGGTCAAACTCGCGATTTGTTCCGGTATTCCAATAAGACATTAACCACCGGTGAGATATAGTCAAAAGCACTTAAATTAATAAAAATAAAAAAAAAACCCTCACATTATTTTTAAGCTATTGCATAGCTTTTATCGCGGACTTTGAGCGCGGCGATCGAATCAAGAAATTCCGTAACGAAAATAAAACCTAACACCCCACGCTCTGCCGAGTTCTAAAAAACTTACAGTGCCATCTATTAGCGGTTTGCGGTACTAAAAGGACTGTCAATTTTACTGGTGTAACTTTCTTAGTGTTAATTTATTACATAAACGTCCCGCGCCCCAAGGACTATATGGTACTGGTTAATACTGCATAAATAAAAAATAAATAAATAATTATAATTGCATAAGTTGATAAAAAATGCTATGCAATAGCGTTACCGCGGCAGTCCCCGAGTGCCACACGTTTTTTTTACTCAATTCAGCGCAAGTCTTGGCCGGTTATGTATGTTACTTTCACGAAACAAACAAAAAAGTACCAAGATCGTTCAAACCAATTTCCCCGGTGATGCATGCTACAAATTTTTACTTCACCATTTACCGTGAGATGCTGGTAGACCCTTGATTCACTCATTTAAACTCATAAATAAGAGGTGAGGTATTTTCCGAAAATTGCTTAAACGTACCTATACTTACCTTAGTAATTTCGAATTTCGGTTAACAAATCGTCTTATCATAAAATATAAAATTAGACAGTAAATCTGTATACGAAGTTTGCGCCACGGAAACCTACAAACTAGGCTGGGTTATCAGCTTATATATGACCCCACCAAGGTTTAACCGCCTCCGTAGCTCAGAGGCAAAGTTCACTTGCTTTACACAGGAAGTCACGGGTTCGATTCCCGGCGGGGTCAATTGTAAGACTCGGTTTGGTTGGTGGTGGTAGGGCACTTTCTAAGCCCGCCTGGCTAGCTACCACCATCTTATCTAAGTCTTGCCGCCAAATATCAATGTTGGTTTCCATTGGTGTGTTCCGGCATGAAGATAAGATAGCCAGTTCCCCATTGCGTTGGGGAATCTTGGTAAGCCCGCTTCCAACTTCGGCAACATCGCCACTTACCACCAGGTGAGATATTGTCAAGGGTTTACCAATTGTGAATAAAAAAAAAAGACCCCACCAAGGGGTTCGAGCCTACCCTGAATTATGGCGATCGGGCCTTAGTCGACCATGTGAACCCAAAGCGGGTTGGTCGACTTCACACACAACCTTCGAGTTTCTTCGCAGGCGTGTGCAGGTTTCCTCACGATATTTTTTTTCACCTTAAGAGCGTCGGATTACATATGGAATTGAGATTCGAAAACACATTGGTATGTGGCAGGATTGGAACCACGACCCTCCGGACACGAGGTAGCAGCCCTAGCCGTTACGCCAGCGACGCTCTGGGCTGGGTACCTATCTACAGTGAAAATATAGAATAGGTAATATCTAGGTATCTATTTCCTTGTATGTGATCTGTTAACTTTAGTATGTAGGTATTATTAGGACGCAACGAGGTTCATTTTTAAGCCTACCTTATTAATTTTTGTAAAGGAGTTTTGCTATAAATATCATCATATCAGCCGAAAAACGTCCACTGCTGGACAAAGGCCTCCCCCAAGGATTTCCACGAACACCGATCCACCGCATAGGAGGCCTGCCTACGCTACGTTTTCCGGTGCGCAGACGCCACTCGAGAACTTTCCTAAAATATGTGATACTATTTAGCATCATCATCATATCAGCCGACAGACGTCCACTGCTGGACATAGGCCTCCCCCAAGGATTTCCACCGGTTCTGCGCTGCCCGCATTCATACTACTATATTTTATCTATAAAGTTTATTTACATAAACCTCTATCGAGTGCAATTAAGTCGGATTTTCAGAGAGCCAAAAGTGGTTCTGACTTACTGGTCGGCAGTTGGCGCCAAAACCGGCCCGGATAAGGCACAGAATAACAATGCGAACGCCTTTTTTATTTCTATATTTTTTCACAACACAGGGTCGTGCGGCTTTTCCGTTCGCGTTGGACGCAGCCCGCGAAAATAAAGTCTGATTTTTATTATTCTAGTACAAATATATATTCCAACATAATCTGGTTTATATCAAGGATTGAATTTGGACGTTATTAACTAATTATTGTTTATTTCTTGATTCTTCACAAATGACATCGTTATTATTATTTTATGACTATCAGAAAGAGTAATTTAAATAAGTATATTGAACCTATTTTAAATAAGTATATTGAATTTGAATTTGAAGTTTTTTTTTAAGTGTGGTAGGGCTGTGTGGGTGTTTGGGGGGGCCAGCAGCCGTTGGTTCAACGTGAATCAATTTCAATTTTTCTCAGTGAGTTCGCTTGTTCCAAGAAATGAGGTTGTTATACCGTTGGCCAGTTCTACCGGAAACAGATCTAAGTTTGTTTCGTTGTATCCGTCGCATTTTGGTTTTCTGGCCTGTTACCCCGTGTGTCATGTTAAAGACGTTTCACGTTAAAGCTGAACTCTTCATAAAAATCGGTCACCCCTGATTGATTTTTTATGGAGCGTATTTTTTTTTATTTACCATCGCTTTCATTGGAATGTTGTTCAATATTATTAGTAGAAACCCCATTAAATGGGTCCTACACCAATTTTGTTACACCCTGGATACGATGATTCAATAGAATTGGCCTCTTTGCTTTGCGTTGAAAAGGCTTCGTTCGCGGAAACAAAGGAAAGTTGTAAAAACATGTTTTTTTCTCATTTTTACTCTTTTTAGGGTTCGGTACATACAACGGGTGACCAACGGGACCCGAACCGACGGTGACCCGTTGGTCACCCATTGGGTCTACGAAACTCTGTTACTAAGCCTCCGCTCTCTGTCCGTCCGTCCGTCCGTCAGCGAGCTGTATTTCATAAACCGTAACAGGTGAACAGTTGAAATTTTTACAGAATGTGTATTTCGGTTGCCGCTATAACAACAAATACTAAAAATTAGAAAAATTAAGGACAAAAACGTGTTTTTTTATAGGTCTTTAAAAGTATTTTTGGAGTTTATTCATTAAGAATTGATTTTCATATACGGCGCCCGGTATGAAAAAAATATGAGGAGTAAAATCTAGTGATCGCGTTACGTTTTTCGCGCGCAACCTATTGTGCGCACCTTTCACTTCCAGTCGTGAGTATTTATGACGTGCATGGGTATGCTGAAAGGCAGCTTACGCATGTAACTCTATTCTTATGTTATTTATATAAGTGTTGATTTATATTGCAGTTTTTTTATATAAATATCGATAATTAATATTAATATCGTGAAGTTCTAATAATTATCATTAATATCCCTGTTAAAAAGTTATTATTTAAAAGTTATCTGTATAAGATTTTAAAATATTATCGTGAAAACTTGTGGTATTTTACAATCTCCATCGTATAATTTGGTATTCCACTCCATCATGGATATCAATTTTGTGAAAGCAGATAGCAGAAACTTGCTCAAAGTGGACGCAATCATGGTTGGAATGTTCTTCAAAAATAACCCCAATTTTTATTCTGTAGAGCTGAGAAATGTAAAAACAGCAATGTAAGTACTATAAAATAATACAACACTACCTACGTAAGTAACCTTAATCCTGCGAAAGCGAAATAATAGTATTTTAGGGTTATAAAGAATTTATTTTGTTTACAGCAAGTAATTAGTTTGCATTTTCAGGGTTGCACGAGAATCTTGTGGTAACGATGTTATTAGGTACGTGCAACTACGTCGTGGATCAGGACTTTGCACACTCAATTGCAAGATCTGCCCCGAGCACAAAGTGAGGGCTTGTTCATACAAAGTCACTATGGTGATAGACGAGACTAAAGGTGAAATCGTCAGTTGCCAGTGCTTGGACTGTGCAGCTTCAGCTGGTGTTTGTAAGCATGCAGTGACATTTTTAATGTGGACCCATCGTCGCAGTGAAGAACCTTCCTGCACCGAGGTTGAATGTTACTGGAAAAAACCCATCCTCTCGAGAGTAGGGACTACTGTGAAATACGTCACTGTAGATCAAATTTGCAAAAAACAGTTCCACATCATGAAACCAGCACAGACCTTTTCCACGAGTTTCTTCAAGAAGCAAAAAAGAAGAAAATTATGAATTGTGAACTGTTGAAGTATCAGAACTAATTTAAACACAGTGATGTGAGTCAGTTTTTACTTCATCATTTCCTTATTCAAGCGAGTGATGATACAAAGGATTATGTCAACAAATTACAAGAAACATTACAAGAGAAACTTAACAAAAATGCTCTTGATTTAATTTAAAAGTCAACTCGAAACCAATGTAAGAGCCTTTTATGGTATGATCTAAGATATGCTCGTATAACCGCATCCAAAGCATATGAGGTTAGGCACTGCCAAATACCAGATGGATCATTAGTAGCTGTGATCGTGGGAGCTAAAACACCTGACACATCAGCTATGAAAAGAGGCCGGAAATTGGAATCATCAGTTATAAATACTGTGCAAAGTAAACTTGAAACCAAAGTCAAGCCCTGTTTTGTGCCCGTTTAGACAATCGTACTTATGTAGTAAACTCCAGTCGTGCGTCGGAGCTGACACACATACTTTTTTATTTAGCTCTATGGTAAAAAAGATAATAGATAGAAACGTGAAACTTAGTGTGATCATGGTACTAATACTGAAATAAAACAAAAAATAAAAAAAATGGCCAAGTGTGAGTCGTACTCGCTCTAAGGAGTCCGAACTGAAGTACAAAAAAGTCGCTCGCGTTGATGTCTTTTGTCTAAAATGTGAATAGGTATCATTGTCATTATATAATGTGGAGACGTGTGGTGGTACAGAACCCTCGGAGTGCCAGTTCAACTCGGACTTGGCCGGCTTTTTATACTTATATACCTACGTCTTGAGGAAAAAGGGAGCTCTCAGTTGAAGGAAAACTTTGTTGCATGTTTTTCTGTCTTTCAAATAAACTGTAAGCAAGGTAGGTACTCCTTTATAATAACATACAATCGCAAGCGTTAAAACCTTATGGGGTAGTTTGGAAGGCCTAACTTTGGATATAAATTAAATAATTAATTTAACTATCATTTAGGTAGATTGAACAATTTACAGAAATAATATAATTATAACTAATAATACCTCCATAAAACACTGAATGACTTTTATTGGTGTTTCATTTTAGGTAATTTATGTATTTAATTTTGGGCATTTTAGTGTTACAAATGATATACAGAACATTAATTCAATATTAATTAAATAAAATTAATGAAAGCAATAATTATTTCATTAAAATTTGGAGTATTGCAAAGAAAAGGATTGTGCCGGATTTTAACGAGTTTTTTAATAGGTCCTGTGCATTTTCGTTTCTAAAGTTCAATGTAAAATTTTAATGAAAAAAAATATTTTTTTAATAAAAAAAGAATATTAAAACATTAGTTTTTGATTTCAATTAGTGACCATAATATAACGACTCAGCTAAGTTCTGCTATTAGTGTCCAGTGTAATATTTTTCATGTTCCAATCCCGGAGCTACATACCACTGAATGGAACAAAGGCATTTTTATTTGTAATTCCCAAATAATGTGACATTTGTAACGAAAAAACTATTGCGATAACAATAGCATTCAAAATTAAAAAAACATATATTTTACTTGCTTTTGCCCGCGTCTTCGCACCCATGGACATCGTTTTATGACTGTCTTTTAGGGTGAGTGGTGCGAAGCGTATACATGAGTTTTCTCCAGGTTCTATCCCAGATAGGGCTATTATAATTAACTGTGTTTGTCACTTCCTACCCCTTCAACCAATTCTATACAATAAATCACTTCAATCCGTTGCTCCGTTGCGACGCCGACGTGCGCGAGCGTGGAAATGAGTTTTTCCCAGATCCTTCGGGAACTATGTCATGTTATTGTTAGTAAATTATGTAATTTCCCACCTCCACAACTATCTCCTGGCAAAAATTCACAACAATCCATTGTTTCGTTGCGATGTTCAAGAAATTAAGCAAAAAAAGAGTATTTTTTCAGTTCCCTCAGGAACTGCATCGGACTTTACAATTTTTACGAGACAAAAAGTAAACTATATCCTTTTACAGTAAAACAGGCTACCTGCACGCCAAATTTCATGAATATTGGTCAAGGCATTTAAGTGTGAAAAGAAAACAAACACATTTTCACATTTATAATATTCGTTAGGATATTTGCCTAAAAAATGGCGATTTTTTAGGTGACTTAAAAATTTTCTTCAATGGTTCAGAAACACCACACTTTCAAAATAACTAAACAATAGGCTTAAATTTACTACTATTTATTTTCTAATAGTCTAGTGCTGTTTAGAGAGAGAAAAAAAATAACAATTTTTTTTTATTTTGTTTCATTAAAACTTTTTCATTCTACCGGCAATTTTATAAGTACTTATATGTCGTTCACCCTAAATATCGTTAAAATGATATCTTTTTCTCAATTTCAAGACTGGTTTTTATGAGTTTTAATTAACCTTTAAAAACTAAGTAATTACTCTCTGTTCTTTGCAGAGTTAGTCGTGTAGCTGTGGCCTCTGGAGTTACGACTTCTTGACTTGTAAAGGCCGTATAAAAAGTTGTATTCAAGCTACTTCCCTGTTTCCAATTTGGAAGAAACTTTGACTTTGAAAGAACTTCCGAGTTTATTTTCAAGTCTTGTCCTTATAAAAACCAGAACTGGAAAAAGTAGGCAGGTAATTTAAAATGTCAAGTATTATTTTATTAACTTACTCCAAGCATGGTAATTACCAGGATTACTTTCACTGTTAGTGGCATTTATCGCAACCGTTACCGTCCTTCGCAAGCCACGTTACGCCGCTGGTGTCGGTTGTTATGCTAATCGTTAAGACGTGTCTGAGGCCTCAAAGACAGCTTGCAAAGTTGTAATAAGGGATTTGCCTACAACCTTCATCATAATATCAGCCGAAAGACGTCCACTGCAGGACTAAGGCACCCCCCCAAGGATTTCCACAACGACCGGTCCTGCGCTCCCCTCCTCCAGCGGCTTCCCTCGACCCTCACCAGGTTGTCGTTCTAGTGAGTGAAAGGCCTTCCTACGCTACGTCTTCCGGTGTGCGGTCGCCACTCGAGAACTTTACTGTCCCAACGGCTATCTGTTTCAATCTCCACTAATCCAGATGTGTCCCTCGTGTGTAAAGTATGGCCTGACCTTGCCTAGTTGGACAAGATATCCTTGCTCCAGTAGTGGGTACGGACTATAAAGTTCTATTTATAACGGACTATAAAGTCATATATATAACGGACTATAAAGCCCTGTATATAACGGACTATAAAGTCCGTATCCACTACTAGAGCATGGGTATCTTTTTAAAAATCCGTAAGGATTGTTAATGAACATGCACCTAAGGCGTCGAGGCGGAGAGCATCTGTGGCGTTACAGCTAGGGCTGCTACCTCCTGTCCAGGAGGTCGTGGTTCGAACCCTGCTACGTACCAATGTGATTTCGAATTTCGATGTCACATGTACGTTTGTCCTACGCTCTTATTGTGAAGTAAAACATCGCGAGATAACGAAGAAACCCAAAGGTTGTATGTGAAGTCGACCAACCCGCACTGGGCCCGCGTAGTGGACTAATGCAGTTTAGGCTCGAGCCCCTCAGTGGGGACGTATATGAGCTGATATAATGTAACACCCCAGGCATGTGAGCCCTCATTTAATAGGAGTCTTGCTTACAATCCTAATATGATGCTGTCCGTTAGAGCACCCTGCACAACGTCGCAAACAGCTGCTTTGCATAACAGTATACCTAGTGTGCAGGCTACGTTATTGGATTCAGTGCAGTATGCTGCATATTAGCATTGTGTAGGACGCTCACAGGATCTCCCGTGCTATTGAATTAGTGCAGGCGACTCGTAAGAGGGCTATTGAACTCGCGATGTACAGGTCCTAGTACATTCATTTTATAATTGTTCGCGGTTAAACTTATAGTTAAGTTATAGCTTTTATTTAACCTGTAATATTTGTATGTATGTATTTTTGTTTAGTTCAAATCTTGGGATTGATTTAAGAGCGACTATCTGGGCGACTAGCTGAAATTAGGACTGAAGCCGTATTCCCGGTGGCCATAGATAATTTGTTATTTTGAAGTTAATCTGATGATGCACATTGGAGATGGCTAGCACTTTTATTTAGCTTGCAATGTATGTATGTATGTAGTTATGTATGTATGTATAGTTGACATCTTGCCACAGATTTTAGAGCGACTTTCAGGGGTCCGATTGATCTGAAATTTGGAATGAAGCCGTACTCCCGGTGGCAATAGATAATTTGTTATTTTGAAGTTAATCTGATGATGCACATTGGAGATGGCTAGCACTTTTATTTAGCTTGCAATGTATGTATGTATGTAGTTATGTATGTATGTATAGTTGACATCTTGCCACAGATTTTAGAGCGACTTTCAGGGGTCCGATTGATCTGAAATTTGGAATGAAGCCGTGTTCCCGGTGGCAATAGATAATTTGTTATTTTGAAGTTAATCTGATGATGCACATTGGAGATGGCTAGCACTTTTATTTAGCTTGCAATGTATGTATGTATGTAGTTATGTATGTATGTATAGTTGACATCTTGCCACAGATTTTAGAGCGACTTTCAGGGGTCCGATTGATCTGAAATTTGGAATGAAGCCGTGTTCCCGTATTCCCGGTGACATTAGATCCTTTTGGTATTTTGAAATTGATCTGATAATGAAATTTGGAGGCGGAATCAATGTCCCAGAATCGTTTTTTAACTTTGGGGGAGGCCTATGTCCAACAGTGGACGTCCTTCGGCTGATATGATGATACTATGACGAGGTGGGGCGATATATAGTACTCAATTGCATTAAAACTAAAATGTGTTCCCTATAATTTCAACCAATGACAAAGATATGAATGATTTCATTTTAGATTTCCTTTACCGCTCCCCCCGTGTAGTCTCATAACAAATAATTGAAAACGCTAAACACGTTAAAAAACCGACTTCCATCGCAACAAATTAGTAATTTTTTGCATTTTTGATTTTGGTTTTTGTTAATTTTCTTCTTTACTACTATACCGATTTTGATAAAATTTATATGGGACCACACGGAAAGCACTAGCTTTCAAATAAAAGAGAAATCATAAAAATCGGTTCACCCAGTCAAAAGTACTGAGGTATCATACATAAAAAAAACATACAGACGAATTGAGAACCTCCTCTTTTTTGGAAGTCGCTTAAAAATATTATCTATCGAGGACAAATGATAAAATATTAAAAGAAACAATATTTGTATGTATTATACACGTATCAACTTTTAGACTTTTATACAAAACATTGTTTTTGGAATAACTATAAAATTAATTACTTTGGACATGTGGTAGGGATAGAAACTTTCGAGATGAGCCTTTGCTATATTAACCCTCTCCAGTTCTTATAAATTAATTTTGTTTTAAGGGATATGTGTCTACTCAGCAATATATTCGCAAAGTTTGAAATCAATCCGGCATGTATTTTTTGTATTAAAGCGAAACTACGTTTGTATGGAAACTTGAGCCTCACTTGATTGGTTTTTGTAAAAACGTGAGCGAAATGCAGCACACCAAGTTATAGATTCAATTATTACAAGTATCGACGAAAGGTATAAAACTGCTGCTATATTTTGTGATCTAAAAAAAGCATTTGTTTTCATAAAAAGGGCTTGTTACTAGAGAAGCTAAAGTTTTATGGTGTAAAGAACAGCGCTCACCAGTTGCTGCAATCCTTTTTAGCAGATAAGAAGCAAACTGTAGAAATCAATACAGCAGGAAAAGGCTTAGGTCGGAAGCAAGAGATGTGACTATTGGTATTCCTCAAGGTCCAGCCCTCAGAAACACTTTGTTTTTAATTTTTATTAATGACCTGACCCACTACATCACAGACGGACGACACAACCGTAGTTCTATGTGCGCAAACATATGAGCAACTAGATGTAAAAATTACCAACACCTACAGTCATTTACGCGCGTGGTTTTCGTGAAATGGTTTGGCACTAAATGCGGCTAAATCCAATCTTATGGTTTTCTCTGCACGCCCCATTCGAAGGCCAATTGTTATCAGTTGCCCAGTTCCCCTATGTAACCAGTGTAGATTTCTATGTTTCACACTAGACCCAAACATGAAGTGGAAAGAACACGTGCAAGCATTATGTGTGAAGCTCGGCAGCGCTGCGTATGCCCTACGAAAGCTGCGTTCTTTAGTGTCCAACGTAGTTCTAAGGCAGACCTACTTTGCACGTTTTTTTTTATATTTTTTTATTCACTATTGGTAAACCCTTGAAAACATCTCACCTGGTGGTAAGTGACGATGTTGCCGAAGATGGAAGCGGGCTTACCAAGATTCCCCAACGCAATGGGGGACTGGCTATCTTATCTTCATGCCGGAACACACCAATGATATCAACATTGATATTTGGCGGCATGACTTAGATAAGATGGTGGTAGCTAGCCAGGCGGGCTTAGAAAATGCCCTACCACCAACCAAACCGAGTCTAACAATTGACCCTGCCGGGAATCGAACCCGCGATCTCCTGGGTAAAGCCAGTGAACTTTGCCTCTGAGCTGCGGAGGCGGTTAAAAATATCCAATCCCTGATATCATATGGAATCATGCTGTGGGGAAATTCCACCGACTCTAGTCGTGTGTTCGTTCTGCAGAAGCTAGCACTGCGAGTCCTGTCTGGAACCAAACCGAGGGAAACGTGCCGCACCATCTTTGCACAATATAAAATAATGACGCTGTATTCGCTGTAGTTGTGTGAAGTAAGGGCATATGTACGGAGGAACTTGTCCACGTTCGAGTGTCGCACGGGCAGCGCGGCGGGCGGCGGGCGCGCACTGCGCAGCGTGGGCCGGCTCGTGGCTGTGCCGCGGCGAACGGAACTCGCCACGACAAACCCGCGCGTTATCGGGCCCACCTACTACGAGCACCTTCCTGCGGATCTAAGGAATGTCACAAATGACGATTTGTTCTATCTTCCACTGAAAACCTTTTTTCTTTAGTGATTTTTTTAATGTTGACGAATTTCTACAAAAGAAATTTTAATCATCATTAAAGATGGATTTGTTTTGTTTTGACTTCCCATTTTATTTTACTTTTTTTTTACATCTAATTTTTATTGTGACACCGATTTTATGATTTTTTTGACGATCATGTTACACTTTGACATTTTTTAATTTTTAATAAATATGTAATTGGTGACATGAAATAAAAAATTTAATCTAACCTAATCTAATGAAAATTGCATGTATTAATTGCATGAAATTAGTAGAACCCATGTTTATAACAACTGAGATGGTAAATGTAAATAACTAGATAATATAAAGAACTCGTAAACATAGCACTTGGCCATCTTGAGAGTTTTAAGGGTTCTGTACACCCAACGGGTGCCCTACGGGACCCTATTACTTCGCCTCCGATGCCTGTCCATCTGTCCGTCCGTCAGCGAGCTGTATTTCATGAACGGTGATACGTAGACAGTTGAAATTTTAACAGAATCTGTATTTATGTTGCCGCTATTACAAAAAAAATTAAAAATTAGAAAAAGTGAAGAAACAAGACGGCCTCCATACAAATAACCTGTTTTTACAGGTCTGTACAAGTATTTTTGATTTAGCTCTATCGTAAAAACAGTAATACATACAAATATGAAACTTGGTTAAAATATAGTAATAATATTGAGGTAAAACAACAAACACTAAAAATCTGCCAAGTGTGAGTCGCATTCACGCTAAGGAGTCCAAACTGAATGACATAAAAAGCATATTTTTGTAGCTTGCGTTGATGTGTTTTGTTTGTATCATTGTCATTGTTACTGTGTAGTTGTGTAGAGAGGTGTAGTGGTACGGAACCCTCGGAGTGCTAGTCCGACTCACACTTGGCCGTTTCGTACCTTGTACTGAACATGTCCTAAGTAATTTTCAATAGCTTTTCAAGTTTTTCAAGAAACCATATTGATTTTTATGAACATTTTTCAAATATCCCTCGGCAATATCGAGCAGTGTTAAAATAGAAAAACTGTTAAGCAAAATTGCATGAGAGAAGTAGGAGGGCAGAGGTTTTTATTCGTATCCCTATCGCTAATCCCCAGTGACCAGGCAAAGCTGGGTGAAAAAGCTAGTTCTGAATACAACAGGAATACAACGTTAAATACAACAAAGAAAAATAAAGCGAATATTTCTTAGTCCTAGCTTATAAATTATCATACTCCGTGCCGCGCAAAATAATAAGTTTATTATAACCTTCATAAAAATTACTTCTAAAATCAACAGCGTAAAAAGTCATTTTCTTTGGAAGGAAAAATCCTTTAAATTAACTTTTTTCTCTAATACGACTCCCGAACCGAAACCTGTTTTGTATTTTCTGGGAGAAAGTCCAATTTCATTTGGCGATAGAATAACATTTTTAAACAAAATCGTATTGAATGAACAAAGAAAATATTTTAGAAAATGTAATATAGCTTCCTTGGATGATTTTTTATTAGGTGGAATTTGTCGAACGTTAAAAAGAAGGAATTTAAACGATTATTAAAGGTGTCTTAAAAGCATCTACCCAGATCCTTACAAACTACAGATATACAGTCGAGGAATGAAAGGGTTCGTTATCTTAAGGTCAGTTTTCACTAAATGCATGAATGAAGGTTTTGCAAAATATTCTGGAACAAATCACACACAGTCTGAACTGAAACAAAAATTCCTTGTAAGTACTGTTAGTAATCAGAGATTGAATATTAAAATATACAGGGTGTAACAAAATTGGTGTAGGTCCCGTTAACTGGGGCTTCTATTCATCATACTGAACTACTTTTGTTCTATGACTTTCCTAAATCGCAAAAAAGACTTCATACAATTCTATCTCAGCTAATCGACTAATTTTGTTAGTTTTTGTATGAGGGGTCCAATTTTTTTTGAGAATCAACTATAGGTTCACTGAGGAAAGCCCCTAGTTAAATTAATGCACAGTTAAATTTATACATTTCACATAAACCAATTTCGTTACACCTGTATATATCAGATAATAACCCAGAAAAAAACATACGAACCTCTGCGTCACAAACTCAAACCTTAAATTCATTTATTGCAGTAAAAAGATCTTATAGATAATAAAAAAAACTTCCACCAGGGCTTACCTTAAGAGTATAATGTCATTTTCTTAAATAACTAAATTAATTAAAAGTTAATAAATTCAAATTAATTAAATGTCAAAACTATACATAATATTTCACCTCAATCTTCAGTGAAGTGGTAAAAATATTTAATAAATTCAATTCCTAATGTGATGCTAAAGCCTCATGAATTCAAGACTCAAAATGTTTATAAATTCAAAATATAGAATAAAAAATCACATAAACATAATATTGTCATTAGTGAAAAATAAAAAAATAAACAATCATTAGTTTACAACGTCAAAATACTCATTAGTATAAAACAAATTATATCATTAGAACATCAAAACAATATGACACGAAAAAATTATACATTAAAATCATTGAATGTCATTAATGTCTTTGACAAGAGTTAGGCCAGTTCACACGGACAGCTCACGAGTATAACGCAAGAATCAGCCATCGCTCCCATCAAACATATTACTAGGTACTGACCACTGGACCAGTCAGTTTGCGTCAGATCGGCATGAACCCGGAACTTAGGGCCTTGTTGCAGAAATCAGGACGCCCTTACAAAAGGGGCCTCGGTTTACGAACGGTGTTAAGTCCCTCCCAAAGGACCACTGTAGCTGTTATTTATTGGACGACACCTGATACCGTTGCGGATAATAACTCCGCTGAAAGGGTTTATAGTAAGGCCAAGAGTCCACGGGAGCGCGGTGTGAATCCTAATCTATTGCTTGTTTTGGCAGTTCCGCTTGAAATGGACACTGGATAGTGGGCTTGAATTGAACATCTTTTTGATTTAAGGATTCCACTGTAATAGTTATTTAAGATACAAGAGTGCTAAAAAGGTAAATAACAAACAAGTGACTTTGTAAGCCGGAGCCGTAGGCGAGTTTGTTATTTAGGTAATATTAAGGTTTTAACTTTTGAAAAGTTACGTTTTTTCTTTTATAATACTATTGACAAGCACTTGGCACTCTTCAACGCAATTTTATATTAATTTAGCGGGAAGGCTAAGATAAAACGGTGGTAGCTAGCCAGGTGGGCTTAGAAAATGCCCCCTTATACCAAAGACTTACAAAGTCAAATTTTGCCTTGAGTCGAACCCGCGATCTTCTGGTGTAAAGCAAAAGGACAACCATCATGCCACGGAGGCGGTGCGTTTATTTAGTTACAGAATTATATAAAGTTGAAGAGAAACATCGTGAGGAAACTTGCATATCTGATTCCAGATGTACTCACGTTACCCACGTCCGTATCCGTAGTCCTAAACCTTATTTCCCTACACGTGATTGCAGGTGATACTTAGTGTAACACTGTGCACTAAGGACAGGACAGCTCGGTTAAGGCGGTAATATTACAGATTTTCGTTATTTTTTGACGTCAAACGATAGAAAACCGAAGGTTGAAAAAAACCCTTATTGTTGATGATGTTCCTTAAAGTCTAAAGCTATTAGAGACACGATTGAGTAGTTTTGGCTCGATAGAAAATAATCTCAAAGACAGCAATAGTTCTACACCGTTACTTTTAATTCTAGTTTTTTGCCTAATATTTTTAAAGTATACATTTTAAAAAATTTACAACAATATTTGTTATGATAATACAAAGTGAGTAATGTTATTATTTTTTATAATAATATTGTAGTTTTTTAAAGGAAAGGAAAAACCATTGAAAAAGTGGAAAAGTGTGGTTATTTTCTTTACACGTATAGAAAAAGAGAGAGAAAACTGTTCCAATCAATACCTCGCCATAATTGTGTCACACAATAACAGAGAGTGTTTAAGTCGATACGTATACTCGCGTTCCGCACAATGTACTAGGGCAGTGGTTCCCAAACTTGTCAGGACCGCGACTCATCAACAAAAAAAAACTAAATTTTGTTACCTACTTCGTGCCTAATATAATTTTTAATAGACTTCAAGAAAGGAGGATGTTCTCAATTCGTCGGAACCTTTTATTTTATCAATACATATTGTAACTATACGAAGGACTGTTCAGTTAAAAAAAAACGACGGGTTGCACTCCGGGAGTGCCGGCAGAAGTGAAAACTTGAATATTAACGTTGTGCATTTATATTACATTAAAATGTTTATATCTCAGAAAAATCAACAAAAAATCAACTCCATCCGTCTTACGAATTTTCGATCAGGTCACGTGTCCTGACGCGAGTTTAACATTTTCTACCCATTACAAAACAAGTGCACAACGCCGCTAAAGAAGTTTTCACTACTCCATCCGTCTAACGAATTTTCGATCAGGTCACGTGTCCTGACGCGAGTTTAACATTTTCTACCCATTACAAAACAAGTGCACAACGCCGCTAAAGAATTTTTCACTACTCCATCCGTCTAACGAATTTTCGATCAGGTCACGTGTCCTGACGCGAGTTTAACATTTTTTACCCATTACAAAAAAAGTGCACAACGCCGCTAAAGAAGTTTTCACTACTCCATCCATCTTACGAATTTTCGATCAGGTCACGTGTCCTGACGCGAGTTTAACATTTTCTACCCATTACAAAACAAGTGCACAACGCCGCTAAAGATTTTTTCACTACTCCATCCGTCTAACGAATTTTCGATCAGGTCACGTGTCCTGACGCGAGTTTAACATTTTTTACCCATTACAAAAAAAGTGCACAACGCCGCTAAAGAAGTTTTCACTTCAAAAAGACGTGTGGCACTCGGGGACTGCCGGGGTAAAGCTATTGCATAGCATTTTTTATAAACTTTTAACACTAAGAAAGTTACACCAGTAAAATTGACTAAGTCCTTTTAGTACCGCAAATCGCTAATAGGTGGCAATGTAATTTTTTTTCGAACGCGGTAACTTTACGTCACGCATGGCCGAGCCAGTAAAATTGACTGTCCTTTTAGTACCGCAAATCGCTAATAGATGGCACTGTAAGTTTTTTTAAAACGCGGTATTGTTAGGTTTTTTTCGTTACGGAATTTCTTGATTCGGTCGTCGCGCTCAAAGCCCGCGATAAAAGCTATGCAATAGCTTAAAATTATGTAATAATTTATGAAAAAGATTTATTTTTTACCTATTTCTTGTCATAACAGCTTGTCACACGCTGCTCGGATGCTAACCAAACGACAAAGGGTACGGTGTTGCGACTGCGACCCATAGATTGGGAAATACTGTTTTAGTGGATAAATCTATCGTTTCAATGGACGCCTCCTTTTATTGTAATTGATTATCCTCGTTAATTCCACATCTATACCTCTGCGACTCGTCTCCCGGGATCAACACTAATTATGATTCAGTGAGCGCCGCCGGGAAAAATAAATGGGTTTTTGATTGAACTATTTTGTTTGTTGAATTTCAAAAAAGATTCATAATTATAATATCTTGTCTAAGTCGCGCACTGAGGGTTTCGTACAAAAACATCTTCATCATCTAAATAAAAGATACTACTGGATCCTATTAGATGTCGCTTGTTTCTTCACGTTTCAAAAAAAAAACGTTTTTTGTACATTTATTTTTTTATAATTTTTATTATTTGTGTGAAAATTTGAACTGTCTATCTATTATGGTTCCTGAAATACAGCCCGCTGACAGACAGATGGACGGACGGACTGAGCTGCGGAGGCTAGTAATAGGGTCCCATTGTCACTCGCATGTGTGTACGGTACCCTAAAAACCAGCTTCAATCGAAATAACTACGTTTTTTTTTGTTTTTGATGAAATTTATAAGGGATCCATTAATTTATAAGGGATCCATTAATTTATAAGGGATCCATTAATTTATAAGGGATCCATTAATTTATCAGGGATCCATTAATTTATAAGGGATCCATTAATTTATAAGGGATCCATTAATTTTAATAAAAGAATCACTAAGACTGGTTCTCAATCGTCCAAGAATTGGGTAACATACAGATAATTGTTATGCGATTTCTTATACAAAACAAATATACAGTCGAATTTTAAAACATACTGTATATCAAATCAAATCAAAATAATGTATTTTAAATAGGTGTTTGTTTAGTTTACACACACTTTTAAATAGTTAAAAAAAACTTATTGACTATCCTACTAATATTATAAACGCAAAAGTTTGTAAAAATGTTTGGATGTATGTTTGTTACTCTTTCACGCAAAAACTACAGAACGGATCTGGCTGAAATTTGTTATATAGACAGATTAAGACCTGGATTAACACACAGGCTACTTTTTCCACGCTCGGGAGCCGCTTGGCATCTGACAGATTGCGCGAGTAGCTCTCTTTTGCAAGATGAAAATAGTCTATTTTTAATTAAGTTTTGCTACTTTTCTGGTGGCGACTACGCACCGGAAAGCGTAGTGTAGGCAGGCCTCCCACTCGGTGGACCGATGACCTGGTGAAGGTCGCAGGAAGCCGCTGGATGCGGGCAGTGCAGAACCGGTCGTCGTGGAGATCCTTGGGGGAGGCCTATGTCCAGCAGTGGACTTCCTTCGGCTGATATGATGATGATGATGATTTTTCTGGTGTACAATAAATAGTATTACTTACTAACTCCTTTTTTAAGTCGTTTGAAAATTGATCAATTTGAATAAAACACAGAATACTTATTTAACCGCCTCCGTAGCTCAGAGGCAAAGTTCACTGGCTTTACACAGGAGGTCGCGGGTTCGATTCCTGGCGGGGTCAATTGTAAGACTCGGTTTGGTTGGTGGTAGGGCATTTTCTAAACCCGCCTGGCTAGCTACCACCATCTTATCTAAGTCTTGCCGCCAAGTATCAATGTTGATATCATTGGTGAGTTCCGGCATGAAGATAAGATATCCAGTTTCCCCATTGCGTTGGGGAATCTTGGTAAGCCCGCTTCCATCTTCGGCAACATCGTCACTTACCACCAGGTGAGATGTTGTTTCAATTGTGAATAAAAAATAATAAAAAAAAACCTTTTTATTTTTTACTAGCTTTTGTCTGCGGCTCCGCCCGCGTGGACATCGTTGTTATGACATGGACATGCCTTTTCTCCAGATCCCTCGGGACCTATGTCAGGTTATGCACTGCATGTCATTTCCCACCCTCTCAACCATCTCTGTGCAAAAAATCATACAATCTGTTCTTACTCGTATGTTGCGATGTTAAAGAAATTAACCAAAATAGAGTATATTTCCTCAGGAACTGCATAGGGCTGTGCTATTTTTACGGGATGAAAAGTAGCCTATGTGCTTCCTCGTGACGCAGGCTACCAGCATACGAAATTTCATTGAGATTGGTCAAGGCGTTGAAGCGTGAAAAGGTAACAAACAAACACATTTTCACATTTATAATATTAGTAAGGATTACCCCCTTAACATCGGAGCGAGTGAGCGGTGTGCAAGCCGCAAGTTGCCCGTAAGGTTTTTTTTTCGGGATAAGAGCCAAGTATCTAAGAAGTTAAACTAAAAAAACATTGAAATCTATTGTGTAATAAAATCTTTTGTAGCAAACACAGCAGCCACCCTTCGAAACCGATCGTCAATTATCGTTGGATCGTCGTCGGGAAGCGCGCGCGATAATCGCTCGGATTCGCTCGTTTATCGCTTATCGCTGATGAAGCTAATGATACTGCACTGCCTTCATTTATTTACAAGTGTATTCCCGTGACTTTGTCTATGTAGCATAGTAACAAGGAGACAATAACTGAACCAATTCAATTAAAAGTTAGGAACCCGACTACAAAAAAAACATTACACATTTTAGGGTTACTAAAATTTACCCTTTGGGTAAAAACGGGATACTATTACTAAGACTCCGCTGTCCGTCCGTCTGTCACCAGGCTGTATTTCATGAACCGTGCTAGCTAGAGAGTTGAAATTTTCACCGATGATGTATTTCTGTTGCCGCTATAACAACAAATACTAAAAACCAAATATAGTAAACCATACAACAAACGTGATTTTTTTGTTTTTTTTTGCTGGATATTAATAACGGCAACAGATAATGGTACGGAACCCTTCGTGCGCGAGTCCGACTCGCACTTGGCTGGGTTTTTTTAAACGTACGTACAGTATCAGTATGGTACTTATATGGTCTGCGTGTACAGTGTACGTACAGATTTGGAGTGGTTTCGATTGGCTTCACTTTGAATAAACATGAGGTTTTAACCTAAAGTTTTTTTTTGATCTGAACAGGCAGTTGCGCAACACCGGTCGGTGTCGCAACGAACCACTCTAGTGTGTTTAAATCCACTCGTAATCGTTCCGTCACTATAGGAGCAACTACATGCAACTACCCGCAGTCATCGAACACGAAAACTGCGACGAAACGTTTAGTCGCCAACTATGGAACTTCTTGTTGGAAAATTAATTGTATTCGGGTAACGAAGTTTCAATTTTCAAGCGACTTCCAAAAAAGAGGAGGTTCTCAATTCGTCTGTTTTTTTTTGTTTGTTAACTCATAACTTTGGGCTGGGTGAACCAATTTTTATGATTCCTTTTTTATTAGAAAGCTAGTTCTTCCCGTGTGGTCCCATTTAAATTTTATCAAAATCGGTGTAGTACTTTTTTAGAAAATTAACAAAACCCAAAAATAATAATGCAAAAATGTACTAAGTTGTTCCGATGGAAGTCGGTTTTTTAACGAGTTTAGCGTTTTCAATTATGTTTTATTATTGTTTTAATACTACAGAATGTAATCTTGACATGTAGTTATTTGTATGTACTGTGAATGTAACATTTAAGATTTTGTTATAATTTTTTACATCTTTTTGACGACCTTAATAACAATCCTATGACATTTTTATAACAGGTTTTTTATGATATAGATTTTTTTTAACCACAATTGATAAGCCCTTGACATCATCTCACCTGATGGTAAGTGACGATGATGCCTAAGATGGAAGAAACGGGCTTACCAACATTCCACAGCACAATGGGGATCTCGCTATTTTATCTTCAAGCCGGAAAACATCAATACTGTTAACATTGATGTTTGGCGGCAATACTTAGATAAGATGTTGGTAGCTAGCCAAACGGGCTTGGGAAATGCGTGTGACCAAACAAATCGAGTCTAACAAAGTTCGACTGCGCCGGTAACCAAACCCGCCACCTAATGTGTAGCTAATGAACTTTACCACTAAGCGACGGAGACAATGCATCATATTATTAGCTCATATACGTCCCCACCGAGGAGCTCGAGCCTACCCTGAATTCGGGCGATGGGGCCTTAGTCGACCACGTGGGGCCAGTGCGGGTTGGTCGACTTCACACACAACCTGCGAATTTCTCCGCAGGCGTGTGCAGGTTTCCTCACGATGTTTTCCTTCACCTTACGAGCGTCGGATAAACGTACAGATGAATTCTAAATTCGAAATCACATTGGTACGTGGCAGGATTCGAACCACGACCTCCCGGACAGAAAGCGGCGGCCCTATCCTACGAAGACGATTAAAACTATCTAATATGTATATTTATTAATTGTAAACTTGTCATTTATAATATGAAAGGAATGAATCTAATCTTAGCTACATGCCAGTGTAATGAAAATAAAATTAAATAATGGAAAAATTATGGTGGCGAAGAACAATAAAACAATCCGGGCATCTCGCACATAAAGGTCGATGATTCCCATTTAAGCTCAAACCCAATAAAACTCAACAAACTCCAAACAACGCAACGCGGGGAAGCCCCAAAATTAATTTGCTCTAATAAAGTGTAATTAATACGGGAGTGGATGGTGGCTGAGTTATCGTCCATAATATCGTTATTAATTACTTGGCCCTCCGCGGTCCTCGCAGCTAGTCGGTTTTCACAGAAAATAGATAAGTATGTAGGGTGACACACCCTATTCTTGTCACTCGCCTTGTAATCATTCATATTTATTTGCATAAAACATGGGAGTTTGGATGAATGTCTTGTCAACCTATATGTCTACTCCTTCTAAAACCATAAATAATAAGAATTATTTAATTATTCTTTGACCCACTTTACCGTGAAATTATTTTTTTATAATTTTATGTGATTTGTTATCTTTTAGTATTATAGATATAAAAAACTATTTTGATCGTTTTATCAATCAGTAGGGTAATCTGACTAAAATTGTTGTAATATTCTTCGTTTTTGTTATAGATTTTCAAAAAGGTTGTACTATTTAAGAGTGATAATAGCGTGTGTTAACTTTTAATATATTTCATTTCATTTATTTTTTAGACAACAGTTATCCAAAACTTGTTAGTATAATATATAATATAAACTAACTGGGGTATCCGGCTTCACTCGGGGAGTTGATATAATACTTTCAAACCCACGACAGATTTTGCTTTATACAGGGAGTAAAATAAAAGGACCCGTTAACTAGGACTTCTACTCATCACACTGAACAACTTTCCCCAAGGACCCCATAGTCAATTCGCAAAAAAAATTCGACGCTTCATACAAAAATGCACATAATTGGTCAATCAGCTGATCTTTTTGTATGAAGAGTTCAAAAATGTTTCTGCCATTTCAGCAAACTTGTAGAACAAAAGTTGTTGTAAAAGCCCCAGTTAACGGGACCTACACCAATTTTGGTACACCCTGTATCACCGTACCATTGGGTGCCCCACCCATATAAAAAAGACTTAGAATGGTTCCCAGTGTTCCAGAACATTTCACAACATTCGAGTGTTCTGGAATGTTCCACGATGATCTGCGATGTTGTTGTGGAATGTTCTGAACTGTTCTGAAAATTTCTAGAGGGCATCCTTCAACATTCATATCTTCAAAAGCACTCCACTAAAATATTAAGAGTTAAAAACATTAATACACAAAAGCGTAAAACTTGGTACGATCATATTGCAAATCCTCAAGTAAAACAACATATAACAAAAATTGGCCAAGTGTGAGTCGTACTAGCGCCAAATATTCCGAACTGTAAATTAAAAAAAATAGAGTTTAAAAAAACTAAAAAACACGCTTTTAAAATGCATCGAACTAAAAAGTAAAAAATAATTCATAATATAAGTTGAAAATAATAATAAACAAATTACTAGTATTATTGTGAGAAAGCGTGGGGCGCTCTGTGCCATATTTTTCGTATAACGAGCAACCCACACTTTTTCACAATAATACTAGTAATTTGTTAATTATTATTTTCAAATTAAGAATTATTTTTTACTTTTTAGTTCGATGTACTTGTTTGTTAGTTTTTTTAAACTCTATTTATTTTTATTTTTTAGTTCAAACTTATGAAATTATTATATGTATTATTGTTGCTGATTCTTGATAAGTCTACAAAGTTTAAATTAAATCTTTCCGTTCAAAGTGGGTCAAAATCGAGTCCAAAGGAGTCGGTTACATATAAACATACAGGTGAAGCTAATAAAAGCGTGATAAAAAAATATTTTTCTGTCGCTTGCGTGCAAGTTTTTTGTTTGAAATTAATATGTATGATTATTGTACTTGTATGGAGAGGTGTGGTGGTACAAAACCCTCGGTGCGCTAGTCCAACTCGCAATTAGTGGGTTTTTTTTATTAACTCAAATATTTATTTGACTTTTTACAGATTGCTTCAAATGGAAAAAAAACATCGGTTTTTTATATATTCTTTATTCACAATTGGTAAGAACTTGGCATCATCTCATCTGATAGTAAGTGGCGATGATGCCGAAGATGAAAGCGGTTTTACAAAGATTCCCCAACGCAATAGAGAACGGCTATCTTATCTTGAAGCCGGAACACGTCAATGTTATTAACACTGATGTTTGGCGAAAAGGCTTAAATAAGATGGTGATAGTTAGCCAGGCGGGCTTAAAAAATGCCCTACTACCAGCCAAACTAAGTCTTACAAGTTGACCCCACCGGAAATCGAACCCGCGACCGCCTGTTGTGAAGCGTATGGACTAACCATTTCGCCACGGAGGCGGTTAAGAACAACTAAAACTGACGAAATAACTAAAAATAATGATCTCTAAACTACATTAAGCAAGTACTTATCGAGAAATCCAAAACAACACTTCAAGGGCAGAAGTTACGACGCGGTATTCGGCTCCTAGGCACTTTACGCTCGAGCTTCGAGCACCCTCGAGGAACTTTGGAGAACCGCGCAGGGGGGGGGGGGGGGTGAAGAAAAGTAAACATTAAAGCGAGAATCTACCGAAACACAGCTGGTGTGGCTGTTCGGCTATATCGTCGGCCTCATAACGGCTGTTAGTCAGGTGAGTTAACCTGCGGAAGCGACCCAATAATACAAATCACCTTGCTACTATCGCTTTTTACTCGCAGTCGCACTGAGCTACGTTCGCTTCGTAGTCGCATTGAGCTACGGCCGCTTCGTAGTTACACTGAGCTACTTCCTAGTAGCATTGAGCTAAGGCCGCTTTGTAGTTACACTGAGCTACTTCGTAGTAGCATTGGGCTACGGCCGCTTCGTAGTTACACTGAGCTACTTCATAGTAGCATTGAGCTACTGCCGCTTTGTAGTTACACTGAGCTACTTCGTAGTAGTATTGAGCTACGGCCGCTTTGTAGTTATACTGAGCTACTTCGTAGTAGCATTGAGCTACGGCCGCTTTGTAGTTACACTGAGCTACTTCGTAGTACCATTGAGCTAAGGCCGCTTTGTAGTTAAACTGAGCTACTTCGTAAGACCATTGAGCTAAGGCCGCTTTGTAGTTATACTGAGCTACTTCGTAGTAGCATTGAGCTACGGCCGCTTTGTAGTTACACTGAGCTACTTCGTAGTACCATTGAGCTAAGGCCGCTTTGTAGTTAAACTGAGCTACTTCGTAAGACCATTGAGCTAAGGCCGCTTTGTAGTTATACTGAGCTACTTCGTAGTAGCATTGGGCTACGGCCACTTCGTAATTACACTGAGCTACTTTATAGTACCATTGAGCTACGGCATCTTCGAAGTTAAACTGAACTACTTCGTAGTAGCATTAAACTACGGCCGCTACGTAGTTACACTGAGCTACTTCGTAGTAGTATTGAGCTACGGCCGCTGCGTTGTCCCACTGAGCTACGTTCACTTCGTAGTCTCACTGAGCTACATTCGCTTCGTAGTAACACTGAGCTATGTCTGCTTCGTAGTACCACCGACCTACGGCTGCTTGTAGTCCCACTGAGCTACGATCGCTTCGTAGTAGTACTGATCTACGTTCGCACCGTAGTCCCACTGAGCTACGGTTGCTTCGTAGCCCAACTAAGCTACGGCTACTCGTAGTCCCACTGAGCTACGTTCGCTTTGTAGTAGCACTGAGATACGCTCGCACCGTAGTCCCTCTGAACTACGGCTGCTTCATAGTCCAACTGAGCTACGGCTACTCGTAGTCCCACTGAGCTACGTTCGCTTCGTAGTAGCACTGAGCTACGCTCGCACCGTAGTTCCTCTGAGCTACGGCTGCTTCGTAGTCCAACTGAGCTATGGCTGCTTCGTAGTACCACCGACCTACGACTGCTTGTAGTCCCACTGAGCTACGATCGCTTCGTAGTAGCACTGAGCTACGCTCGCACCGTAGTCCCACTTAGCTACGGCTGCTTGTAGTCCCACTGAGCTACGATCGCTTCGTAGTAGCACTGAGCTACGCTCGCACCGTAGTCCCACTTAGCTACGGCTGCTTGTAGTCCCACTGAGCTACGATCGCTTCGTAGTAACACTGAGCTACGTTCGCACCGTAGTCTCACTGAGCTACGGCTGCTTGTAGTCCCACTGAGCTACGATCGCTTCGTAGTAGCACTGAGCTACGCTCGCACCGTAGTCCCACTTAGCTACGGCTGCTTGTAGTCCCACTGAGCTACGATCGCTTCGTAGTAACACTGAGCTACGTTCGCACCGTAGTCTCACTGAGCTACGGCTGCTTGTAGTCCCACTGAGCTACGATCGCTTCGTAGTAACACTGAGCTACGTTCGCACCGTAGTCTCACTGAGCTACGGCTGCTTGTAGTCCCACTGAGCTACGATCGCTTCGTAGTAACACTGAGCTACGTTCGCACCGTAGTCTCACTGAGCTACGGCTGCTTGTAGTCCCACTGAGCTACGCTCACACCGTAGTCTCACTGAGCTACGGCTGCTTGTAGTCCCACTGAGCTACGATCGCTTCGTAGTAACACTGAGCTACGATCGCTTCGTAGTCCCACTGAGCTACGCTCACACCGTAGTCCCACTGAGCTACGATCGCTTCGTAGTAACACTGAGCTACGTTCGCACCGTAGTCTCACTGACCTACGGCTGCTTGTAGTCCCACTGAGCTACGATCGCTTCGTAGTAGCACTGAGCTACGCTCACACCGTAGTCCCACTTAGCTACGGCTGCTCCGTAGTCCCACTGAGCTACGTTCGCTTCGTTGTAGCACTGAGCTACGCTCGCACCGTAGTCCCACTGAGCTACGGCTGCAATATTCGGCACACTATATGTCATTTTATTACAATTTCACCCACTTCCGTCAAATATTTGCCTTACATACTCATACTTGCGAATACTTAAGTAGGTTCACTCATGAATTATTCAGCATGTTTTGAAAAAAGTTTGAGTCAAGGCCCTCAGATTGTGTGGGGTCGCAACGCGCGGGGGGGGGGGGGGGGGAAAGGGAGGTTACCGACACAATACTTTGAGGTTATAATATGAAAAATTCATGAAACTCGTTAGCGAAGTTTCCTTCGACGAGTCGCGCCAGTAACCGGATAAAAAGAAAATAATAAAACAAAACAAGGTAAGTGGAATGCCCTGGTTTGAAATACTGGCCACGCCCGCCGTGTCGGTATTTCCTATATAATAAAATATAATGAGCCTTATATCGAAAACAGGTAGTAGGTTTTGACTACCTCCGTGGTGTAATGGTTAAGTTCATTAGCTTCACATCTGGAGGTCGCAGGTTCTATTCCCGGCAGAGTCTAACTTTGTAAGACTCGGTTTGGTTAGTGGAAGGTAATATTCTTAGTCTGCTTGGCTGGCTACCACCGTCTTGTCTAAGTCTTGCCGCCAACTAAAAAATAAAATAGCCAGCCCCCCTGTTGCGTTGGGGAATCTTGGTAAGCCCGCTTTCATCTTCGGTATCATCATTTAATTTCATTTATTTATCGTTTGCAATCATGTACAAAAATAAACTATCGTATAAATATAACTATGGTATGGTACATGGGCCCTGCTGGTGCATGGCAAACAGGATAGGTGGAAAGTAGTAATGTACAAATAAAAACCACCCAAGTGCGATTCAGAACCGCACACATAGGGCTCTGTACCATCATACTAGATGGCGCTAGTTTCTTCACGTTTAAAAAATACACGTTTTTTGTATAGAGACCCCCTTATTATTTTACTTTTTCTATTTTTTTGTTATAGCGGCAACAGAAATAATATATCATCTGTGAAAATTTTAATTATATTGCTATCACGGTTTATGAAATACAGTCTGCTCACAGACGGACAGACAGATGAACAGACAGACAGACGGACGTACAGCGAAGTCTTAGTAATAGGGTCCCGTTTTTACCCTTTGGGTTCGCAACCCGTAACATGAGGAGAGACCAGAAGATGGTTACGAGGTAAATATAATTGAGAATGTTATTTTTTTACGTTAGAAAAATTATTATTTTACTTGAATATTTTATCGTCCATAAATTCTTTTATACTTTAGTAACATTAAGATATTAATAGGTTTTTTAGATTTTTATATAACGGTTAAGTATTTCCTTTCAATTTTAAAGTTTTTGGGAGTTTGTTACACACTACGATTGCTGGTTTTGTAGTTTTCCAATATTGGTGTAGGCTGTACTAACAGGTTATGTCGACGCGTACTACTACAGTATTCATACTTGCTTATTTTTTTATGGACATAGCTAGCGACCTCAAGTATATATGTGCAAGGGAGCGGTGGGATATTTTCTCTTTCAAAAAATGGGCGACAAGAGACTCTTGTATTTACGTTAGTATTATACGTGGACATTTCTTTTGCAAAACGAAGACGTCATCAGCGTCATCACTTACCATGAGGTGAGATGATGCCAAAGACTTACCAATTGTAATTAAAAAAGGCTAATAATTTGTAGAAACCAAAAAGAAACAGTGTCATCTATACAAAGTGTTCAGGCAAATAACAGCTCAGGTCGCTATTTAAATGACTCGTTCTAAAAAAATACTTTGCGCACTTCATAATCAAATGTCAACATAAATTGGACAGTTTCTGTCATTGGTTTCGTATAAGACCCGTTATCTAGTAGATAATAACAATCTTTACATATGTCGCAGCCATATCGTAAAATTATCCGTTTTACAAAACGGCGCGCCGCTTTAAAAAACGTCGCTGTTATGTAACGTAACCTCACGCTCAGCCGGATATCAATTCGGCTGAAATAAAGTTCGCCGCATTGTATGAGCACTTTGCGTTCGTCAAAACGGCTTAGTAATGAGGCGACCACATACAAACGGGCGCGCCGCATAAAACAAACAAACTCCGAATAAAACCGAGTCGGACGGAGCGCCGCTTTGCGGGGGCTCCTTTTCACGGTAGAACATGATATGCTGACTTAAAATAACCTTAAAATTTGTCCGTCTGTCCATCTGACTCGGTTTGCAGAGTTGGACGCCGCTTTGTAGAACGTATCGCCACCACAATCTGGCTGAACTTGAGGTAGCCGCATTACAAAACAGCGACATTTTTCAATACGGCGCGCCTACTTGTAATACGGCGTGTTATACGATATGACTGCGACATATATAAAAGGAAACTGTACTGATTGACTGACTGACTGATCTATCAATGCACAGCTCAAATCACTGGACGGATCAGGCTAAAATTTGGCACACAGATATCAATTATGACGTAGGCATCCTTAAGAAAGTATTTTGAGAGATTCCCACGGGAACTGCAAAAAACGGAATGTATGCGGGCGAAGCCATGGGCAACAGGTAGATATTGTATATCAAGGGTTAATAATAACTGAAGGCACGGCCGAAGACAGAGGAAGACCATGAAGAACCTGGCACACGCACTCATCCGTTAGAGACGCAAAAAGCCTATGAATTGAACAGCTTTCTCTTCCCCTTTGTCAGCAGCACAGTACAACTTGATATTAGCTAATAACCCCCAACATCACCGTTAACCCTCGCGCTATTCATCGCACAAATACGTCATTATCTCCAACTAATCGCTTAGCAGGCTTGGAATAAAGCAAGAGTAAAGCTGCCGGATGTTCTTCATTCGATATCGATAGGTATCTGAAAGCTACTGCATTATCTTGTCTAGTTCGTTAGTATGTATATTTATACTTGTTAAATATTGGTATATATATATAACACAATTATTGTTATCTATCTACCCATATTTATATTTAAAACATCTACAGGGTGACTGGTAAATCCTTTTAAGGCGATAAACTAAATCTAATTTAAAACAAAAAAAGTCATATTAACTGGGGGTCGGAAATCAACGATTTTCGTGTTAAAGCCAATAAATTGAAATGTTTTGTGATTTTCCAAAAAAAAAACTAAAATATTGTTGACTAGCAAAATACGATAAAAACTTTCTTATTTTATCATCTTTCCATTAAAATAAAAAAAGTTAAAAAAATACAAATAAGATGTAACAAAAAACAATGATTCCTGTCAAAAGGGTGCCTCAAATCCCATACAAATAAATGTTCTAGAATTATTTTTTTCAAATTCCAAGATTTATGATGTTTTTCGCATTAAGAGAAATCTATGACCCTCTACCATCATCCACTAACTTTAATTCACAAGCTCATCCAAAAATTCGAACTTGATTTTTTTTATACAAAATTGTTGGATAAATTAGTATGGGACTTGAGACACCCTTTTGACAACAATCATTGTTGCAATTCATTTGTATTTTTTTAACTTTTTTTATTTTAATGAAAAGATGATAAAATAAGGAAGTTTTTATCGTATTTTGCAAATCAACTATATTTTAGTTTTTTTTTCGAAAATCACAAAAGATTTAAATTTAATGCGTTTTACACACAAAATTGAAAAATTTAATGGGCTTTAACTTGAAAACCGTTGATTTTCGAACCCCTGTTAATATGACTTTTTTGTTCTAAATTAGATGTAGTTTATCCCCTTAAAAGGATTTGCACTACTTACCAGTCACCCTGTATATTTATCGTGGATTATTATTGCTTTGCCTATTGGAAAATAGGTACCTTGCTATCAGATTCTTGCGCTATCGTTGTTTCACATAATATATTTGAATATATCTCATCTGCCATGGGGTTGTCTGGAAGAGATCGCTTTTAGCGATAAGACCGCCTTTGTACACTTCAGTCTTATAAAACCATTTTGTGATTATTCCTTGTGTGCAATAAAGAATTTATACATACATGCATTTCAAAATATGACTAGTCCATCGAAATACTATATACTACCGCACTAGAACAGCGATTCAAAACAAATTTTACGCGCCGCTCGGGGGACGCGAGAAATGCGCGGGAGTGGGATGCAACATTCGCTGTAATGGATATGTGGCAGGCATATTAAATAATTATAAACGCATATTCAAAGGCATTTGAACATCCCACAAGAGGCCAAACCCGCCAGGAGACCACACCTAGTATGCAAACGAGTTAACGCGACATTTGCACAGAGACATTAGAAATCTCGCGCTGTAAACAACAAAATAAGTAAACAGCTAAATATAACCTTAAGCTATAAAGATTCTGAGGCACTACTGGAAATTATAAAATAAGGACACAATACTCACACACACACACACACTTTTACACACATACTCACTCACATACCACTTCTCAGGGTTTAAACAATGGATGTTTAGCACAAGTCCATGGAAATCTCCACGATACAGGCTCTGTCAGACAGTGTGGAGATCAAATTAAAAAAATATATATTGATTAGGCATTTCAGAAATGGTCAGACAAATTATATAATTTGTCCGTAAATTGTTAGTAAAATGCTGTACGCAGATTATAAAATGAGCAAGGTAATGTATGATTAGTCATTTAACAAATAGTCAGGCAAATTGTATAATTCGTCCGTATATAAACGGTCAGGCAAATTGCTAAATGCTGCACGCAGATTGTAAAATGCCAAGCAAGGCAAATTGTAAAATGCAGTTTGCAGATTGTAAATTAGCGAGCGAAGCGAGCCATGTTAGGTTCAGTCAGTTTTGATTGATTATACAGTCAAAGAACCTCGCAAAGCCCCATCTTAGGCAGTCGTGTGAAAATCACCAGTTTCTCCTCTAAATCAAATCAAAATTATTTATGTTAAGAAGGTGCTTACACACACTTTTATATAACAAGTCGAAATATCTTATGAAAAAAATGAAATGAAATCTTATCTTATCTTTTTATCTTATCTTATAATGTCATTGTTCAGATTACAATCCCAGATTATGGAGGATCCAAACATATCAATATAATATTATCCTCCTTGCGACATCAACACAATTCAGAAACTATTGATAAATTATTACGTAGCAAGGTAGCGAAAGCATCTTAGATGGAAAACATACTCGTGAATAAATACTATAGTTATTGGTCTCTATTTACCTTATTTGTGCTTAAACAATCATTTTAGGGAGAACTTTATATAATATGCTAGTGGCTTCGCTTGCGTGATCAATGATCATAGTTTATATGACTATCACAAACGGCTCGTGAACTTGGGAAAAACCAGTGAAATGCGAGTCAGAACCGCGCACAAAGGGTTCCGTAGCATCATACTAGATGGTTCTAGTTTCTTCACGTTTCAAAAATAAAACTCGTTTTTTGTACGGACACTTTTACTTTTTCTTATTTTTAGTATTTGTTGTTACAACGGCAACAGAAATACATCATCGGTGAAAATTTTAACTGTCTAGCTATCACGGTTCATGAAATACAGCCTGGTGACAGATGGACAGACAGATGGACAGCTAAGTCTTAGTAATAGGGTCCCGTTTTTACCCTTTGAGTGTACTTACAAGTACCTAAAAGTTTTTAGGGTTTTTGAAAATTATTTTTCTCCTCATGTTGTCATAAAAGTTAAAGTATCGACATCCTTTATCGATATATAACTGTGGCGCCACTAAAGTCCGGTTATATCCGGAAAAGATTGCGCTCAACGCACCGTCCGGGGTGATGGACATCCGGACGGATGAATGGATTAGCGAGAACTAGCTGACTAGCACCAATTTGCTTGGAGATGTAACAATATTTCATTTACCTTTTGTAACAAAATGAAAATATTAAAAGAAAAGTTAAATAACAAACAGCCTCAACTTAATCCTTACTAATATTATAAATGTGAAAATGTGTTTGTATGTTTATTACCTTTTCATTCTTTAACAGCTAGATCAATCTTAATGAAATTTGGCGTGCAGGTAGCTTGTGTCACTGGAAAAGATATAAGCTACTTTTTTAACTGTGAAAATAGTACAGTCCGATGCAGTTCCTATAGAACTGAAAAAAAAACTCTTTTTTGGTAATTTTAGTTAACATCGCAAGGGAACAATGCATTGTTGTAATTTTTTGCACAGAGATGATTGAGGAGGTGGGATTTAGTAATAATTTAGTAATAAACATAATTATCCTGACATAGTTCCCGAGGGATCTGAGGAAAACTTTTTTCCCCGTTTGCGCATGTTGACGTCGCAACGTAGCAGCGGATTGAAGTGATTTTTCGTTTTTAATTGGTTTTAGGGTTGGAAAGTGACATAGACTGCTAATCGAAATATCCAGATATAGTTTCTGAGGGATCTGGAGGAAACTCATGCCCACGAGCGGCTTGTGCACAACTCACCCTCAAAGACAGTCATAAAAACGATGTCTACGCGGGCGAAGCCGCGGGCAATAACTAGTATATTAATACATCATAAATTAGGTAGATTGTTGACCTTTAGCACACCCCGCATTTAAAAATACTACTACAGATAAAAACATTTTTTTATTTTGATTTTTGAATCTAGTTATGAAATTTCACATAATCTGGTAGGTAGGCAATTTATCACATAACTGATAATGTAGGTACCTTACCTACCTACTATAATAAGTCCACATAATAACTTTAGAACAGTTACAAACTTCACTAAATAATTAAAACTGAACCAAAGTCGGCTCTTCGTCTTCATCAAGAGTTCGCGAGTTTGAAACTCTTGTGCGCAAGTTTTACCTATTATCCGTTTAATTAACGAAACAACCGAGATATTTAAGGGTTTCAAGTGTCTCGTGGTTGCTTGGCGGTTTTCGCTTCCCCCCCACCGGTTGTCTCAAGTATACTTGCGGCAGGTAGAGTGAGATAGCGGGAAAGGACTGATTGAGATCCCTGGCACCACAGAATTTCTATTCTTACTAATATTATAAATGTGAAAATGTGTTTGTTACCTTTTCACGCTTAAATACCTGAACTAATCTTGATTAAATTTAGGAGGGATATAGGCTATTTTTTTATAATTATTTTTTTATTCACAATTTGTAAACCCTTGACAACATCTCACCTGGTAAAAATAGCATAGTCCGATACAGTTCCTGAGGGAACTGAAAAAATCTCTTATTCTGAATCTTGTACATCGCAATGGAACAATAGATTGAGGTGATTTTATGCACAGAAATGTTTGAGGGGGGCGGAAATGGCATAATTTACTAATTAGCGTATCCTGACATAGTTCCCGAGGGATCTGGGGAAAACTCATTTCCACGCTCGCGTACGTCGACGTCGCAACGCAACGGAGCAACGGATTGAAGTGATTTTTAGTATAGAATCTGTTGAGCTCGTGGGAAGTGACATAGATTGCTAATCCGAATAGCCCGATATAGTTCCTGAGGGATCTAAAGAAAACTCATGTCTTTTAAAGACAGTCATAAAATCGATGTCCACGCGGGCAAAGCAACAACATCAATACCCCTCCGGTTGACTTTGGCCACTTCCTAATTTGTCTCTTTCCAAACTTGTCCACTTCCTAACCTGTCTCTTTCTTAAATACCTAAGTTCTATAAAATCACGTCAAGTGCCGCTTTCAATTTTCCATAATAGATAATCTTAAAAGTTTAACAGAGGACAAGAATAAAAAGCCTTTAAAAACCACGCTTTTTATTACCTTTATTGTTTTATTTATTTGTTTACTTTTTTAACTACCTTAGTGGCGTAGAACATAAGCTTCACATCAGGAGGTCGCGGGATCGATCCCTGGCAGAGTCTAACTGCTATGACTCAGTTTGGTTAGTAAAGGGCATTTTCTACTGGCTAGCTACTACCATATTATCTATAATTTTGCCGCCAAGAATTAATTTAAACAGCAACGATGTGTTCCGGCTTGAAAATAAGATAGCCAGTTCCCCAATGCGTTTTAGCATTAGCTCTTAAATTTGAAGAAGAGATTATTTTTTTATGTCTTTTGATTGAAATGAATTGGAACCTGAGCGTCTCCAGCTCATTGGCTAGGGTCACTTCCTCCTGTCCGGTAGGTCGTGGTTCGAATCCTGGCACGTACCATTTTTTTAAATTTAAAATTCGTTTGTATGTTCGACGTCGGTGGCTCAACCGGTAACGACTCGGTCCATCTAACCAGAGGTACCGGGTTCAAATCTGGACGGCCAATGTACCAATGAGTTTTTCAAAAACTAACGTACATATACTTACCGATTGCTTTAACGGTGAAGGAAAACACCGTAAGGAAACCTGCACACGCCTGCGAAGAAACTCGAAGGTTGTGTGTGAAGTCGACCAACCCGCACTGGGCCCGCGTGGTCGACTAAGGCCTAATCGCCCTGATTCAGGGTAGGCTCGAGCCCCTCGGTGGGGACGTATATGAGCTGTTATAATAATTGTATGTTTATCCAACGCTCTTAGGGTGACAGAAAAACATCGTGACGAAACCTGCACATGCCTGTTAAAAACTCGAAGGTTGGGTGTGAAGTCGACCAACCCGCACTTTTTTTAATCCACATTAGTACGCTCTTGACATCATCTCACCTCATGGTGAGTGACGATGATGCCGAAGATGGAAGCGGTCTTACCAAGATTTTCCAACGCAATGGGTATCTGGCTATCTTATCTTCAAGCCGGAACACATTAGTGCTGTTAACATTGATGTTTGGCGACAAAACTTAGATAGGATGGTAGTAGCTAGCCAGACGGGCTTAGAAAATGTCATTCCACCAACCAAACCGAGTTATACAAAAATAAACTCCGCCGGGAGTCGAACCCGCGACCTTCTGATGTGCAAAAACTTAACCATTACGCCACGAAGGCGGTTAAATTAACTAGGACCGCGTGGTTGACTAAGGCCCGATCTCGAGCCCCTCGGTGGGGACGTATATTTATTATTTATTTATTAAAAATTCAACAAGAGCTTACAGTGTATCTAAACCGCTATTGTTGTTACACTTATAGTTATCTAAAACTAAGGAATATTCTACAATTGTAGTATATTTTGTTTATATTGTCATCGAAAATGTCGACAAGTTGGATCCCATCAACGAATTCATTAAGTAGCGCCAGCGCGCGCGAAGTAGGTGCATGGTGTGCGTAGTGCGTGCGATGATATGATATTTATTTATTTTTTTCAGACAAATCACACTTGGTCATCTGGCCCCAAAGTAGGATTCCCTGTGTTATGGGTTACCAGAGACTGATATACATACTTATATACGTTTAAATACATACATATATAGATATTTAACACCCAGACACAGAGCAAACAAATCTGCTCATCACACAAATGCTTGCCCTGGGTGGGGATCGAACCCACAACTCTCGGATCAGTAGTCAAGGGCACTAACCACTGAGCCACCGAGTCAGTCAAGATATATGAGATGATATGATGAAATATTTGATGAGTGTGCTAGGGAGGGGGTGGGGGGATACTGCGTCAGCTGAGACTGTCGAGGGCTCCATGCGGCCACTCCTGCTGCACGTGCCTCCCACACGTACACCAGCCTGTTGGATAAGCTGCTGTTCACACGCGCTCTGTAGTCACTCATCGAAGCGGCGGAGAGGACCGATATATTCGTGTGTCCAAAGAGTGAATTTACCAACGTAACACGTTAAACCGACTCCGTGTTTTACAAGTTTTTAACTGCCTCCGTGGAGTATTGATAACGTTCATTAGCTCACACCAGGAGGTCGAGGGTTCAATTCTCGGCGGTGTCAAACTTTTTATGACTCGGTTTTGTTTGTGGAAGGATATTTTCTAAGCCCGCCTGGCTAGCTCCCACCATCTTATCTAAGTCTTGCCGCCAAGCATCAATGTTAACAGCATTGATGTGGTCTGGCTTGAAGATTAGATAGCCAGTTCCCCATTGCGATGGGGAATCTTGGTAAACCCACTTTTAGCTTCGGCATCATCGTCACTTACCGTCAGGTGAGATGATGTCAAGGGCTTATCTATTGTGGATAAAAACAAAAAGTGATTGGTACACACATAACAGTCCATATCTTGAAAACTGCTAATCCAATTTTAATGAAACTTACACTTTTTGCTAAGGTAAGATATTTAATGCAATAAAAAAATAATTATTGCATTTTGATGTCTAGTTTCTGAAAAATATGTGGACAAACATTCAGTCCATGTCTAGTTTTGTAGAAATATGTGGACAAACATTCAGCCAATGTCTAGTTTCGTAGAAATATGTGGACAAAAAATCATCCATACATACACATAGACTAACATATACGAATACTGTTCTATACCAACAATATTACGTACGCGGGTCGAATTAATAATAACTACTTTTTAGGGTTCTGTACCTTAAAAGGTAAAAACGGATTACAGGATCACTCGCAAATCTGTCTGTCTGTCCGTCCGTCCATCTGTCTGTCACAGCCAATTTGCTCCGAAACATCTAAACCGATTGAATTGGAATATTGGTTAACATGGTGGCCACTTTTAGGGAGGTGAATTAGAAAATTTTAAAAAGTTTTGCAAACTTTATTGTGTCGTAATTATATTAAATAAAAAAGCTTGTAATGAAAATCTCAATTATATTTTTTATCGTTTTAAAATGAACTGTTTTGAAGTTATTTAAGGAAATAGGTAAATATTGACCATTGACCTCTTATCTCCTAAACTATAAGGCCTAAAATCTTGAAAAAATCACAGTAGTTAAGGTTATATGCATACATTACTAGAATACCTATGATAATATCTAAAATGCTTCCATTCCCACAGATAATTTAAAATAAAATAAGAATAATTTCCAAAAAGTAAAAAAATAAATTCATTTTATTTTGTTTTGTTGAGAAGTTGATAAATTATCATAATGTTTCTAATAAAATTGCAGCAGTTTTATGGTTACAGCTAGGAAAAAAAGGGTGCATAAGGATATTTTTAAGCTATTGTATAGCTTTTATCGCGGGCTTTGAGAGGACCGAATCAAGAAAGTTTATAACGAAAATAAAACCTGACACCCCAAAAAATATATTATATATTGAGTTTTAAAAAACTTACAGTGCCATCTATCTATCCATCATGATGATGATTATGATGATGGCGATGGCGATGGCGATGGCGACTGACGATGGCGATTGATGATGGCGACTGGTGATGGCGATTGATAATGGCGACTGATGATGGCGATTGATGATGGCGATTGATGATGGCGATTGATGATGGCGGATGATGATGATGGTGAACTTTCTTAGTGTTAATTTATTACATAAACATACCGCGCCCCAAGGACTATATGGTACTGGTAAAAAATAAATAAATAATTATAATTGCATAAGTTGATAAAAAATGCTATGCAATAGCTTTACCGCGGCGGTCCCCGAGTGCCACACCTTTTTTTTTCTTTAGTTTTGTGTATTAAAATAGAATTCGAAGGACTCAAAATCACTCCTCATATCCTGTATCCTTTATTACATAAATTGAATGAATGAGTAAAATGAATGACTGAATGAATGAAACACATTTTTAAATTTATTAGTGTATGTTCTAAACTCGCTCACATAGGCACCATCCATTTATACAATAAAAATTTTAACAAGCTCATGACCAATGCGTCCCGGCTTTATTTAGGGTAACATCGGGTTTATGATTGTAACTTATTGTCCACCCTACAATTCATGTTAAAACCTATTTGAAAACAAACTGTTTAGATAAGTAAATATTTTTAGAAAAACCTGTTTTTGGTACTTATAATCTTTCATTTAAAAACAGTGTTTATGTTAAAAAAGCCAAATGCTCAAATGAATATAATTAATACATGGTTCCAAATTCAAAAAAGACTGTGTTTCGTAAGACTCTATTGAAAATAAATTGATTCCAACTCTAAAGTTCTTTTCAGATCAACTTTACAATAACGAAAGGATCTATTGTAACCGCAAATACGGCTTCATTTCAAATTTCAGCTCAATCGGACCCCTGGAAATCGCTCTAAAATCGATCGCAAGATTTGAAAAAAAACATACATAATATACATTGCAAGTTAAATAAAAGCTTTAAATAAAAATGTCAACAGTGCATGACTAGAAAACTCCATGGGTGAGTGTGACCCTGAATAGGAAATATATTTTTCGAAACCTACCAAAAAACATTAAATTAACGCACTCTAATCTACACCGTTAAATTCATATTAATTCCTAATTAATATACAAGTCAAATTTTACTCTGTTGCTACAGGAACTTGCAGTCATCTAGTATAAGAAAAGTTCATCTTATGAGCTCATATACGTCCCCACCTAGGGGCTCAAGCGTACCCTGAATTAGGGCGATTGAGTTTTAGTCGACCACGCGGGCCCAGTGCGGGTTGGTCGACTTCACACAAAACCTTCGAGTTTCTTCGCAGGTAAATTGCAGGTTTCTTTACGATGTTTTCCTTCACCGTATAAGAGCGTACATATAATCGTACATATAATACTATAAACGTACATATGAAATCGGAATTCGAAAACACATTGGTAAACGTCAGGATTGAACCACGACCTCCCGGACAGGAGGTAGCGGCGCTTGCTATTACGCCACCGACGCTAGATAGTGAGATAGATAATATCTCAATCATAACAAGCACTTTGAACTCGTAGAATTGCATTATCATCAGACTTCAAAAGTTTTCCTCAACAAAAGAATCAGAACGCCATCTGGTGATCGTTATCTCGAACAAACAAACTCCGATATTATACAAGGTGGTATGTTCAACGACGGATACCGATCAGGTCGATCCGTGATAAAATAATATCGAACGTAGCTCCATTCATTTTAAGTTCAAATCAATGCGGGCTTCGACGCGGCGGTTACGTTACGACCGAATGCCCGATTCTCGATTTTTACATGTTTTTTTTATTACTTTTCTTCGCTTACTTAGTTTATTAGTTTGAAAAAATGTGTTAAATTAAAATGGAAAGCGTTAAAGTCGCCGATTTTTGTGAGGTGGTTTCATTCAACATAAACTGTTTGTTTTCAAGTTTGAAAATAATTCCAAAAACAGGATATTTTTTACATCACAATTGGTAATATTCTTTAAATTGTGTACAATTAAATAGATTTTTCATTATTTCAAGTACAGATCAAGCTAGACACTTGTAGTGCGATTTTGATCCATACGCATTACAGCATAAGGTCCAAAGTGTCTAGCTTGATGTGCTGGCCTCTGTACGTTATGTATATTTTTTATAGTAATGGCTTTACGCAGTCCGTCAATAATTTGAATTAAATATTGTGATTTGACCCATGTAACGGCCTCAAGGAGGTGATAAGGAGAAGAAATTGATTCATTTTCCCGAGGGATCTATGGAAAATCGGATCCATGTACAATCGGATCTATGGACAATCAGATCCATGGACAATCGGATCCATGGACAATCGGATCTATGTACAATCGGAATAGAAAAACAAAATAACTTTTCATACAAAGTTAGCTCATGCGCTGATCGAATTTTATGGATGCGTAGCAGGTAATGGGATGCCCTTACGCCTACTCTGTATGTCCGTCTGTCTGTCTGTCCACCCGTCTGTCAGACTTTTAAAAGGCTTTTTCTTTTGAACCGTAACAGCCGGCTCAAATTTTCACGAAAAATGTTTTCAAACAAATAATGAAAATCAAAAAAATTCAAAGGGGAACAGATTAATTACCTATACGAAAAACGTGTTTTTTAGGTTTTTTTTGCAATCATTAAAAGGCAATACATACAAGAGAGAAACATGTCATTTTAGAACTAATCCTTAAGTAATCCTTAAATAAGTAACTAATCCTTTAACCGCCTCCGTGGCGTAATGGTTAGTTCAATAGTTTCACACCAGGAGGTCGCAGGTTCGATTCCCGGCGGGGTCACCTTTGTAGGACTAGGTTTGGTTCGTGGTAGGACATTTTATTTAAGTTTTGCCGCCAAACATCAGTGTTAACATTATTGATGTGTTCCGGCTTGAAGATAAGACAGCCAGATCTCCATTGCGTTGGGAAATCTTGAAAAGCCCGCTTCCATCTTCGGCATCATCGTGACTTACCATCAGGTGAAATGATGCCAAGGACTTATCAATTCAAGTCAAGTTAGATTCGTGCTAAAAATTCCGAATTAAGTGAAAAAAAATGTTGTTCTTGAAGTGTTGTGTTTGAAATGAAAAGGCATCATTGTTGTAATCGTAAGGAGAGGTGTGGTGGGAAAAGGGTACTCCATACAAATGTATGATTATTGGTATTTTTTTTAGTCATGACTGCCCACAAGGAGTGTTTTAACATATGTGTGTGTTTCTTTATTCCACGATATCTTCTAAACGGCTTGATGGATTTAAGAGTGCAAGGTATCGTTAGGTTCGTGTTGATCCCGTGAGTGACATGGGATACATTTTACCCGATCTGCCAAAAAAGAAGGGTAATGTTACATGCAGATGTTTTTATTAAACTATGAATTTAAAGTAATCGATATAACTATTTGTTTAAAAGGTGCCTACTTCTATTCTGTGCTACTTGTTAAGTGTATTATTAATTTGTTGATTTGTGTTCGTCCGAACATACCAGATGTTGAATGCTATGCGAAAAAATTATACAGCGTGGCAGTAATTTTTTTTTAATTTTTTTTTTTCGATGCTGGTACACGCCGTCTCAAATAATTCCTATTTACTCTTGCCTTGCAAGTTCGCAAATTGTAAGAATCGAGAAACACTGACGCAATTATGGTGAAGTCTTGTATGAGAGGTCCAAAAATGCGACCACCTTTCAACCAGTACCTGTGTATAATAGGTCCTTGAAGCAGATCACATATAAAAGAACTAGATCCACGTTTTCATACAAATAAACTTCAAAAACCGTCGCTTGATCGGAGACAAGAATAGTTACATTCAAACAGCTATGTTAGACAGTGAAGGAGAATCGCGCAATTACACTTCCATGAGCAAAAACGGTAAAGACACCCTTGTTCGGACATTTTTAACTATATGACCGTTAATCTTTTTCTTTTTATTTGATATAACAGTTCTGTTTATTTATATACTAATATTATAAAGAGATAAAATTTGTATGTTTTTATGTAGGAGGTAATCTTCGAAACTACTCATCTAATTCAAAAAAACGTGTGGCACTCGGGGACTGCCGCGGTAAAGCTATTGCATAGCATTTTTTGTCTACTTAGGCAATTATAATTATTTATTTATTTTTTATTTATGCATTATTTACCAGTACCTTATAGTCCTTGGGGCGCGGGATGTTTATGTAATAAATTAACACTAAGAAAGTTACACCAGTAAAATTGTCAAAGTCTTTTTAGTACCGCACACCGCTAATAGATGGCACTGTAAGTTTTTTAAAACTCGGCAGAGCGTGGGGTGTTAGGTTTTATTTTCGTTACGGAATTTCTTCATTTGGTCGCCGCGCTCAAAGCCCGCGATAAAAGCTATGCAATAGCTTAAAAAAAATGTGAGGGTTTTTTTATTATTATAAATTTGATCAAGATCCACGGAAGCGAAGCCGCGGGCAACAGCTACTTATGAATATGAATGTGTACAATGTGTTTCGAAGATGGATCATTTTAACGCATTTATAACATCACCATCTTATCTAAGTCTTACCGCCAAACATCAGTGTTAACAACACTGATGTGTTCCGGCTTGAAAATAAGATAGCCAGTTCTCCATTGTGTTGGGGAATCTAGGTAAGCCCGCTTCCATCTTCGGCATCATCGTCACTTACCATAAGGTGAGATGATGCCAAGGGCTTACCAATTGTAAATAATAATAATAAACGCCAATATTCTGATTCCATTCTCATTGCCTACTACGGGTATGAAACGTTATAAGTAACGAAACTTTCGAATAATGGCAGTAATTGATCTAAGTAGGCCACGCAGAGATGTATTTAGAGGGCACAGTTTTAAATACACTTTATATTCTTGAAATAAACTGAAATATATAACAAAACCTTATTATTAGGTTGACTGGAAGATATACCGTAAGGGATAAGTCCGCCTTTATATCATACTTATCTGTTTTATGTTCTGTAGGTATTCAAAAATGTTAATAATTAGTTTACAAACAAAAAAACAAACCTTAACTACAGCGGTCTATTCATGACAGGACTGTACTTAATGTAAAATTAAGATTTTGTCTTCCCTATAATATCTACTGAAATGAGCGATCAGTCTCACTTTCATAGCCTGATGTGCTCATCGCCAAGTGATATGGCAAGGTAATCTATGCGTGAGCCTTTGAAATAAAATAAGTAAGTTTACTCCAGACACATAAGTTATTTAAAATGACCTTTTGTAGTGCGTAACACAGCATTCCATTTTGCTTTTAAACAAAAACTTGTAAAGCTTTCTGTTGTGCAGCTCTAAGTTATTAACCAGTAATTTACTCGAGGCGAGTGAATGAAATGGTAACGTTCCAAAGAAAGTTACAAAATATACGGAATTTAGTGTATTATATACCCGGAAATGCAGTAATATATTGGAAATATATTCCCGGGGTTAAATACTTGAAATGGAGTATAATACCAGCTACATGAGTTAGCGGACCCCACCTGTATCATCCACAACGGACCCCGCTTCACGATTAATCTGATCACCAAACCATCCACGACGCCAGCATCTTACTCGTAAGTTTAGATTAAATAATTAATATTATACCAGTATTTAGTAATAACTTTCTACTTTATTAGCTACACTGCAACCAGAGTTGTCAGTTTTATGGGTTATAGTATAGTTTAGATTAAGCTGATAAAACCAGTATGAGTATTTAGTAGAATTTAATAATTAAATTGTATTTTCAACCTTCGATCTTTGCAACAACAAGGGGTTGCATCCCCACTCGAAGACTAGTATAAAACTAAGTTAAAGCTATAGACACAGTTCCGAGACACAGCCCACCTGGGCGCCTTTAGGCAGTTGCATCGTTTTGCTTTGCATTAGTTTGAGTGCCCTTCACACTTGCCTCCCCTGCCCGGTGAAGTTGTAAAGGCCCCCACGGCCAACAACAAGCTTGTCCTTTCGAAAAACAAAATAGACACAGGTTAGTTGTCACCAGATTGTAGAACAAACTTGTTTTCTTATGATAAAAATTCATGTATTTGTGCCAATTAAAATATAATATTTTGCTTGGTAAATCCCACCTTCGGTTTCATAACTCATATTATGTAGAACACGGAACATGAGATGGCAAGCAACAAAAGATCTTTACCTGTGTGTGTATATTAAAAATTGTGTAAATTATATATTATTATTATTTATTATTATTATTTTAGTATTTTTTACGAGCGTTTTACTTCTAGTCCAAGTCAGTTTGCCCTACCGCGCCCGCGCCAAGCGAGGTATGCTTAAAAAATATGATTTAGATCGTCTTGGTTTGAAATAAAATAGCATTTCATCATTTTAGTCTTAATAAAGTTACCTTTGATTATGAAAATTCCTACCTTTTTCGACTTACAAGGTCCCCAGAAGGCTTAAGTTTTCATACAAACGTAGTTCCGCTTTACTACCAAAACTACATGCCGGATGGAATCCAAACTGTGCAAATATATTGAGTAGACACATAACGATATTTGTAAATGGTTTTCATGGTAGTAAATTTAAACATAACTAAACGAAGGTTTAAATTAGTTTTATACTGAAAGTTTGAAACTGCTCTTAATTTTTCCGTTTTATATTAGTACATCGAAAACTAATTACAAACATCGATATGTGTCTCCTCAATATATTTGCAAAGTTTGTATTCAATCCGGCATCGGAGCCGGGTCGTTCCTTTCCCTCTAATATGGTTGATGGGAGCGACGCCTGCCTCTAGTGTTATACTCGTGACCGGGTGCTGTCCGTGTGAACTGGCCTACTCTTGTCAACGGTATCAATGACATTCAATAATTTTGAGTATAACTTTTCGTGTCATATTGTTTTTATGTTCTAATGACACAATCTGGTTTATTTCTAGGATTTCATTTTGACAATATTAAATAATGATTGTTTATTTCTTGATTTTTCACAAATGAAGTTATGTTATTATTATTTTATTACTATCAGAAAAAGCGTCGGTGGCTCAACCGGTAACGACTCGGTCCATCTAACCAGAGGTACCGGGTTCAAATCTGGACGGCCAATGTACCAATGAGTTTTTCAAAAACTACGTACATACTTACCGATTGCTTTAACGGTGAAGGAAAACATCGTGAGGAAACCTGAAGGAACTCGAAGGTTGTGTGTGAAGTCGACCAACCCGCACTGGGCCCGCGTGGTCGACTAAGGACTAATCGCCCTGATTCAGGGTAGGCTCGAGCCCCTCGGTGGGGACGTATATGAGCTGTAATGATGATGACTATCAGAAAGAGTGTAATTTGCACCCATTCTTACTAAATACATTGAATCTTGAAAAATGTAGTTTTTGTATTAGGCAAAGCGGATCTACGTTTGCATGGAAACTTGAGCCTCCCGAGGACCCTTAAAATTTAAAATGTTCACTTTTCCTGAATTCGTCCTCGTTATCGGCTCGTGTTACTTGTAAAAACTGTTGTCGGCACTTTCCGCTCTAGAGCGAGGGAGCGAGCTATATTCACGATTGGTGGGGCTTTGTTCGAACAACGAGGAACTAAGGAGCTTTCCACTCCGAGTGATAAGTACGTAACGTACTTAGGGCACTGAGATGTGGGGATTCAAAGGCATTAGCGGACGCGGAAACTCAAAATGCTGTTTTCAATTTACTTCCGCCTCCGTAGCTCAGAGGCAAAGTTCACTGGCTTTACACAGGATATCGCGGGTTCGATTCCCGGCGGGATCAATTGTAAGATCCGGTTTGGTTGGTGGTAGGGCATTTTCTAAGCCCGCCTGGCTAGCTACCACCATCTTATCTAAGTGTTGCCACTAAATATCAATGTTGATATCATTGGTGTGTTCCGGTATGAAGATAAGATAGCCAGTTCCCCATTGCGTTGGGGAATCTTGGTAAGCCCGCTTCCATCTTCGGCAACATCGTCACTTACCACCAGGTGAGATGTTGTCAAGGGTTTAACAATTGTGAATAAAAATCAAAAAAAATATATACCTACTAGTCATTTGAATTACTTTTTATGAACTGTTAAATATGAGATTGAGAGTCAAATTGTCAAAAGCCTATGCCACCGATTGTACATTGACAATTTAGCGAAGAGATTGATCTAGCGAAGCGATAACGTAATATACTTAGGGCACTGAGATGTGGGGATTCAAAAACATTAGCGTATGCGGAAACGCCAAATGCTGTTTGCAATTAACCTACTAGTCATTTGGCTTACTTTATTATAAACTGTAAAAAATGAGATTTTTTCCTAAAAATATTGAATGCCATTAAACGAATTTTGTGATTGTGATTAATAAAAAGCTGGAGACGTGGTGGAAAACAAAGTGATTAAGGTTTATGAAATTTCAGAACAAGCTTATTTAGGTAAACAATATTTTATGATCTATTTTTGTGTAGCTAACTAGAATAATAATTTATTATTCCGGCTGAAAATGGAATTGCTATAAGAACAGAGAAAAATAAGTTTTTCGAAGAATATTCATTTGCTAAAAGGTTTTTAAATAATTTGGGCTTAAACTAAACAAAAAGACTTACCAACATGTACCGTCTTGAATAATGTAGTCGGGCTTACCTGTAAAAGAAAAAAATATGTTATTGTTTGACAGTTTATATAACAGCTTACACAATACAAGCCTTAAATGCGTTATCAGTATTTGCTCCTTAAGAAACGATTTATAGATATGGATTGAAATCGAGTGTTAATTAAGTTTTTGCTCACGTTTTATGTCAGTCACCTCTACATATGAGATAGGCTAAGACTCCAGGATCATACAGCAGTGGATGTCATTTGGCTGATATGATGATGACTGCCAGACTTGGCTTCACCTTAGATCTCATATATTTTTATGGGACACTCACAAGACTTGGCGAAATTTAACAAAAAATGTTTTTGATGCGGTTTCAAACTTATATGAAAGTGAAGAAAAATTATGAAAACATGTGATAAACGATAAGCTAGACCTGCTTGGGTTGAGTAGTGTCAACGTGCAATGGATGGATATAAAGAGATATTTACAGCACTGATGGCTTAAGTAAATCATCATATCAGCTTACATACGTCCCCACCGAGGGGCTCGAGCCTACCCTGCATTAGGGCGATCAGGCCTTAGTCGACTACGCGGGCCCACTGACGGTTGGTCGAGTCCACATACAACCTTCGAGTTTCTTCGCAGGCGTGTGCAGGTTTCCTCACGATGTTTTCCTTCACCGTAAGAGCGTCGGATAAACGTACATATGAAATCGCATTTCGAAAACACATTGGTACGTGGCAGGATGCGAACCACAACCGGAGGTAGCGACCCTTGCCGTCACGCCACCGACGCTCCTGCCAGGTACCCACTGTTTCTACCTTATTAAGTGATTATACAGGGTGAAACATAATATAAAGACGCACTGACACTTTAAGGTGGGCTTGTATGTACTCATCAAAATTATCAATCTTTATTTATTTATTTACACGTATAGTACACCAAAAAAAAATTCGTAAAGCTAATTATTATTATAACCGCTCATATACGTCCCCACCGAGGGGCTCGAGCCTACCCTGAATCAGGGCGATTAGGCCTTAGTCGACCACGCGGGCCCAGTGCGGGTTGGTCGACTTCACACACAACCTTCGAGTTTCTTCGCAGGCGTGTGCAGGTTTCCTCACGATGTTTTCCTTCACCGTTAAAGCAATCGGTAAGTATGTACGTAAGTTTTGAAAAACTCATTGGTACATTGGCCGTCCAGATTTGAACCCGGTACCTCTGGTTAGATGGACCGAGTCGTTACCGGTTGAGCCACCGACGCTCTAATACATAGAGATATTAATATTATTATTATTATTTGTTCTACAACTTTGCTAAAATCACGTATGATTATTATTATGTATTTTTCATACGAATCGGTCAGCTGATTGGCCGGTTTTGTTTAAAAAACCCAAAAAACAAAATTCGTGATTTAAAAAAAATAGTGGTAGAACGAAAGTTGTTCAGTTTGATGAGTAAATACAAGCCCACTCTGCAGTATCACTGCACCTTTATGTTCCACCCTGTATAACTTGAGAGATTGGCAGGTAGGAAACAACACTTGCAGGTATTTGAATTACTTCCGATACATTATACAAGGAGTAATTGGTATAGAAGACGTTCAGTAGAACTTCTGTTCCTAGTACAGAACAACTTTCTCTAACACACAACGGTTCCTTTTTTATCCGCAGTTGGTAAGCCCTTGGCTTCATCCCATCTGATGGTAAGTGACGATTATATCTTAGATGTAAGCAGACTTACCACAATTCCTCAACGTAACCATTGAAGTTTGGAGGCAAGGCTTAAATAAGATGGTGGTAGCTGGCCAGGCAGGCATAAAATGCCCTATAAAAAATCCCTAACAAAATGGGGAACTGGTTATCATATCTTCATACTGGAACATATCAGTGCTATAAATATTGATGTTTGGCGGCAACACTTAGATAAGATGGTGGTAGCTAGCCAGGCGGGCTAATAAATTCACTACCACCAAACAAACCGAGTCTTACAAAGTTAGACCGCGCCGGGGATCGAACCTCCAGGTGTAAAGCGAATGAACTTACTATTGCGCCATGGAGGCAGTTTATAAAGACAGTTTAAAGGAACACAAAGTTATCGATTATCATCTTAAGAAAAACTTTATTTTATTTCTTACTAACACAGATTTATGTAAGCTGTAAGTAATTATGCGACAATCTAAGGCAGAAACAACAACCAATAAAATCACCGTTATTTTTAACCCTTTCAACGCTGTGTAACAAATATATCTACACAGCGTTAGAGAGGTTAAACGATCGTATCCTGAGCCTGCCGAGCATTCCCAATAAAAACGTTTGCGACTGGGGGCGCCGTTAACACGGCAATTAGCCGGCCGGGGGGCCCACCAACTCTTGCTCCGGCCCCTGCTAATGGCCCTCTACGAGAAATTAACAAATTGCGATGTTTCCACTTTTAATTAAAATCAAAATATAAGTTAATTAACCGTTTAAATGCTTCGGTTAATTTACCAAAGTTGCTGAGTGACTGTTAAACTGTGTCGGAGCTATATTAGTTGTTAATTTTATTAACCAAGAGACAGCGCATCGAAAATAAGGGGGGTCGACTTTGATGTCACATAAAGTACATTTAACGAACTTTTATTTACGAAGTTAGTATTTAATTTCGCTCAACTGAAGTTGCAGTGGGCAGGGCACATAGCCCGTAGAATAGATGGCCGCTGGGGCGGTAAAGTTCTCGAGTGGCGACCGCGCACCGGAAAACGTAGTGACAGACCTGGAGAATATCGATGCTGTCGGCGCAGGCCGGTCGTCGTGGAGGTCCTCGGGGAGGCCTTTGTTCAGCAGTGGATGTCTTTCGGCTGATATGATGATGATTGAATTTCGGTGGTGTTTCATTAATTTATGCACAGTAAAGGGAAGCAAAATTATTTATCAACTATCTAAAAGTATTTTGCTCTCATGTGATGTATACAACACTTCTAAGACATGGGCCCTCGAAAACGCTCAAAGTGAGACGATCACTGAAATAAAAGAGATATCCGAAACTTGGAAAGAATACTGCCAGTCTTACTACTTATTACTTCAGGATCCAAACTCACAATGTTTCGCATTAACCGAACCTAGGTGCAATAATCCCGTTTACTTCTACTGCAAAAAATTTAGGTCTTATCTTTGATTCAAAATTATCATGGGCTTCCCATATCAATGAGGTTAGCAGAAAAGTTCACTATTGTTTTCATACTCTTAAGCGTCTCCAATGGTTTTTGCCCTTAAAAACTAAGATTTCACTTGCTCAATCCATTCTTCTCCCGCATCTTGACTATGCTGATTCGTGTTACTTGGATGTTACCGAGGAACTTCTCAACAAGCTTGAGCGCCTGCAGAACCTGTGCATCCGATTTATATTTGGACTGCGCAAGTATGACCACGTTTCACAGTTCCGAACCCAGCTCAAATGGCTCCCGATTCGTTTGCGTAGGAACTTCCACATCCTTTGTCTCCTGTTTAATATTCTTCATAAACCTTCCTCCCCTGGTTACCTACGCGAACGCTTCACTTGGAAACGCCAGCCAGACCAACTATCCCGATCCCACCTAAAGTCCCTCCTTAATGTCCCCTCTCATTGTACTGACTTCTACTCCTATTCCTTTTCTGTTCATGCCGTCAGGTTGTGGAATTCTCTTCCTCATGAAATTCGTGACTGTGAGAGCCTATACTCTTTTAAAAAGAAATTAAAAGAGCACTATATTTCTCTGTCATCTTGAATTATAATTGATTAGCCATGAAATTTTTTTTTGAAATTTTTTATGTATTACTTACAGTATGTATTTATATTAGTTAATATATATTTATCTATGTATTTATATAAACCATCTGTTATCTATATATTTTAAGTACTTATATTTATGTATTTGTTGACTATTTTTGTTAAAATTTAGTATTTATTTAATATTACTTTAAGTATATTTTTTTTTTTATTAAGTTGTGTACACGTCTGCCATTTCAGTCAAAACTTTCTTCTTTCCCGGGTCTGCTGGAAGAAATTTCTTTAGAAATAAGCTGTACCCTTTGTATAACCGTTATATTTAAAATCTGTATTTTATGTATCCTGTGTACAATAAACTGTTAAATAAATAAATAAATAGGGATGAAGAGATAGAGCCAGACATTCTCGAAAGCGAAGTGAGAGCTGCGATTAAACACCTGAAAAACGGGAAAGCCACCGGCAGAGTTGATATCCCGATAGAAACCATCAAAGCGTCAGGTGAACATGGTATCCAGATTTTCAGAACCCTCTGCAATAAGATTTGGCAGACAGAGACATGGCCGCAAGAATGGGCGCACACTGTATTTATCCCTCTACACGAAAAAGGTTTGACAAAAACTTGTAGTAATTATCGCCTCATTACCCTAATATCACACGTGAGCAAGATCTTATTGCACATTCTCAACGAACGTCTTAAGACCTTCTTATCCAAAGAGATTGCAGCCGAACAAGCTGGCTTTGTTAAAGGTAAAGGAACCCGGGAGCAAATCCTGACAGTTTGCCAGATGATCGAGAAAGCCATAGAATTTAACAAGCTCACTTATATTTGCTTTGTTGATTTTTTAAAGGCGTTTGACTCTGTGAAATAGCCGAAACTTTGGAAGACACTACTGGAGATGGGTACACAAAACACCTTGCGCACCTTTTGAGGCGCCTCTACGAGGATGGAACTGTGTCAGTGAGAGCAGATGAGACGCTTTCGAGCCACTTCCACCCTAGCGCGGGAGTCCGTCAAGGATGCATTATTTGTCCGCTTCTGTTCAACGTCTACACAGATCTCATAGAGAATTGCCTTTGAAGACTGAACGGATGGTATCGCAATTTGTGACTTGAACATCTCGAACCTACGCTACGCAGATAACACCACCCTATTCGCAAACAGTATGCGAGATAAGTAAGACCTGCTGCATAAAATGGAAAGCGTCAGCTTGGAGTTTGGCCTTAAGATCAATCGCAGTAAGACGAAGATGGTGATTGTGGATCGTGCCAACAACAACTTGCCCGAAGACATAAAAACTGTGAATTGCGATGTGGTCCAATCATACGTCTATCAAGGAGCGCTGATATCCAACAATGGCGGTTAAGTGGACGAAATAAAGCGACGTATGGCGATCGCGAGATCTTCTATGGACAGACTCAAGAAAATATGGAAGAACCGCAACATCACCAAAGCCACAAAGATCCGGCTAGTCAGAGCGCTTGTGTTCCCCATATTCCTTTACGCTGCAGAAACAGGGACGCTTCGGGAAAACAAGAAAAAGAGAATAGATGCTCTCGAGATGTGGTGCTGGAGGAAAATGCTTGGGATATCATGGACTGAGCTCCGTACCAATAACTCCATTCTCCAAGAACAGTTTCGAAGATATACAACATTAAGCAGCGCCTATCATCTATAGTCCAAGCTCGTATCCTCACCTTCTTTGGACACGTATCTCGATGCGGTCGTGTGTCCATCGAGCGACTAGCAGTACAGGGCAAAGTAGAGGGCACCCAAATGCGTGGTAGATCACCAATGAGATGGACGGACCAAATAAAGGCAGCACGACCCCCTGTACCAATGCACCAAAAAAGCAGCCCTCAGAGAGGAATGGCGACGAATTGTGAGGTGGTGACCCGACCGAAATGACGACCACGACCACTCTGTCAAGAACGACTAAGAAGAAGATGTATACAGGGCCGTCTACAAATGACGTCCGTCATTTGAAATTAGGGGATACGAGCGAGAAAGTTGAAACTGTCATCATTACAATGACTGTATAACAAAAGCAATATTGAGGATTCCGTTCACCCAAAGGGTGACCAACGAGACCCTATTACTAAGCCTCCGCTGTATGTCCGTCTGTTCTTTTCGCCGTCCGTCTGTCCATCTGTCAGTGGGCTGTATTTCATGAACCGCAAAAGGAAGAAAGTTATACTAAAAAACAAAATGTGAAAAAATAAGAGGGGTCTCCATAAAAAAATACGTGTCTTTATTTGCGCCTTTAGGATTATTTTAATTAAGCTTGATCGTGAAAACGGTATTACATACAAGCGTGAAACTTAGTGTGATTATAGCACTAATACTGATGTAAAACATGAAACTTGGTGTGATTATAGTACTAATACTGATGTAAAACAATAAAATAATAATAATTGGCCCAGTATCAGTTGTACTCGCGCTAAGGAGTCCGAACTGAATGACAAAAATGTATACTTTTGTCGTTCGCGTTGATGTCTTTGGTATCATTGTCATTATACTATGTAGGTGTGTAGAGAGGTGTGGGGGTACGAAACCCTCGAAGTGCTAGTCCGACTCGTACTTGTCCATTTTTTTTTCTACTAAGCAGAAGAACAAATACAGTGGATAGGCAGCAGCGACTACCTAAGTCAAATTTAAGTATATTTTTTTTAAAAACCCACTACAGTTAAAATGTAATTGAAAAGGATAAAATAATTAAAAGACCCCCGACTTAAAGAATTTATGTAACTAGAGATAATAAACTTAAAAAGCTTTTATAAGTAGATTTGATCTCTCGCAGAGTTGGACATATGAACAACAGATTGTCGATTTTCGTAGGACTTCCCTACGTACCTATTTGGTTTCCGAAGATGTGGCAATAAAATATTCCACTCCCTATGAACTGAATAAATAACCCAAGAAAATCCATCCGGGGCTGCCATTAAATGAACTGGTTTTGCAGTTTTATAGTATCGTGAATAATTTGGAGATATTTTATTGCTATACTTAAGTATTTATATTTATGTTGAAATTTAAAATAGTGATGGCAGCCCCCGACGGATTTTTTTAACTTTTTTTAATTTTGTTTTTAATTGGAATGTTTTGATTGGAAGGATTTTTTAATTTAGGAGTTGAATATTTTATTGCCACATCTACATATTCGGGAACCAAATAGGTATACGTAGGGAAGTGCTATGAAAACTGATACTCTGTTGTTCATATTATGTCCGACTCTGCGAGAGATCAAATGTTCTCAAAAAAGCTTTTTACGTTTATTTGTTACCTTTTCCTGGGTCCCGACTGCTACAATTTTTCATGTTTTTAAAAATATTTTTAAAAATATTTGCAATGAACTGCTGTTCTATAATTAACCTACCCCTATTAGTCGAATGCCCGTTTGCACTAAACTTCTCAATGCGCCCTAAGACTATTATGCAAGGTCTAAATTGGCATTTTTGGTATGAATTTGACGCTTATAAGCATCGCCTTAGCAAATTTGGCGATTCATGAGTTAAGTGCAATAGGGTATGACGACTATCTTGTTTTAGGTGTTTTCATTTCCAAATTACACAGTAACGCAGTCGGGTTTTTTAGTTTTTTAAATTACCGTTTTTTATTTTATTCATTTTTTAGTTTTATTATTAAATGAGTTTGTATAGTAACCTATATACACATGACACACATTAAGATTACGCAGATTATTAACTTATCAGTAAATAGAATAATATTGTCGTAAACGTTGAAGCTCTATAAAAGAATTCTGATCGTGTGACCGATTCAAAAGTTTTTTAGGATCAAGTGTACAGATGACCAGTCCAGCTAATGTTTTAACTCGACTAAGAGCTACATATGCTTAAGTTTAAGCAAATATATGTGAGGCGAGGTCCACAAGTGTCAAATCGAGTGTAGCACCCTGAAGTTTGTGGACAGTTAAGTATAGCCCATCTTAGGATTAAGGGCAACATCCTGCGTTGAACTTTTCCTTGTCGTCGAAGTGCGTCAAAATCAATCGTACATGGTTCAATCCGTATACGAACTCCTGGTTGATTATTTTTTATTGTGCGGTCGTCAACAAACACCGCTTGCGGTAATTCTCCGGAAAATTTGCTATTTTTTTATATTTTGATATACCCAGTGTCACTCTCACAGTAAATACGTATCTAACCAAAACCCCTCAAGCTAAAATCCATCAAGCCTTTCAGGCTGCAGACCATGCCAAACATTTGAATTTGGCGCCAAAAATCCGCCATTTTGTTTTTTTTTTATTTTGATATACCCAGTGTCACACACAGAGTAAATACGTATCTAACGACACCCCTTAAACTAAAATCTATCGAGCCGTTCAGGCTGCAGGGCGTGCCAAACAATTATACATACATACATACATACATACTCTCGAAAAACATAACCCTCCTTCTGGCGCAGTCGGTTAAAAAAAAGGTAGTCTCTTTTTTTTATTAACATTTTGAGTGCGTTTGGCTGCACCTCACCCGATAGTAAGTGCCGATGCAGCCGAGGATGTGACACGCAAACTCAAAAAGTGTCTATTCACTCTCGTCTTGAAGATTCCTAAATTATACGAATCGGGGAATACAGACGCCGGAAGGGAATTCTTATAAAAGCAATACAAAATCACGATTTCATTATGACGTAAACAATGAAAATGTACCTAAAATATTCTAAATAGTCTAAGTGTTTTATGCTAATTACAAGGTAACCGTATATTTAAAAAAACCTAACAACTCCGGGAGTGCCGATAGAAGTGAAAACTTTTTACAGTTTTATAAGTTTTGACCCTCCAAGTGTTCCTAGAGGTATCGGTTACATTACAGGTTGCAGTGTCGCAAGTTCAATGGTTTTTTCATATCTCAAAAAATGCCCAAAGCGCATAAAGAAGTTTTCACTTCAAAAAATCGTAACCGTAAATATTTTTTAATAACCCAGAAACGCATCATTTATCACGGCGACACGACAAGCAACACGACGCCGGCTATCGCTGAACAAGGCGCAATTAATTCAAAACGAAACGAACACGCCCTGGGCAACAATTACTTTAAAAGCGTGGATTCCGTTTCAGAACTTTTCGAAAGGAAATTATCAGAGGCTTGAGATTATGAACTGTTCTAATACGTTCTTATTTAATCGTTAATGTTAAATTAACGCAATAACTTTTAATTTTCATAATTTTTCGCTGAATCTAGATTGATTGGTTGTTTTTATACACGACTAGCTGTTTCCCGCGGCTTTACCCGCGTGGACAACGTTACTATGACTTTTCGAGGGTGTGCGGTTCGCAACGGCTCGCAAGCGTGGAAAAATGTATCCTGTATGTTAATCCAGGTCCTAATCTGCCTACGTACCAAATTTCAGCCGTCCGTTCAGTAGTTTTTGCGTGAAAGAGTAACAAACATATATCCATACATTCTTACAAACTTTCGCGATTACAATATTAGTAGGATTGATAAACCCTTGGCACCATCTCACCTGATGATAAGTGACTGCCGTAGATGGAAGCTGCCGTACTAATTTCCCCAACACAATGGGAAACTGGCTATCGTATCTTAATGCTGGAACACATCAATGCTATAAACATTGATGTTTGGCTGCAAGAGGTAGATAGGATGGTGGTATGTAGCCAGGCTGGCTTAGAAAATTCCTTACCACCAACCAAACCGAGTCTTAAAAGTTAGTCCACGCAGGGAATCGAACCCGCGACCTTCTTGTGTAAAGCGAATGAATTTACGATCACGCCATGTAGGCAGTAAGAAGCGCATGATTTATTATTTTTTTAACTTTACACTCAAGAAAAACAACAAAAAAAGGCAGAATAATACTAAAAACCGACCATGTGCAAGTCGGACTCACACAAAAAGAAATTCGTACCATAATAAAAGATAAAAAAAAACATTTCATTCCATGTTTAGAGGGCCCTTTAGTTTTATAATTGTACATAATTTTTGATGTGTAACAACTTTCATCTCGCTTTTCTACAATCTGTGGGAGCGATTTCGTGGAAAGGGACGAAAGTGTGTTACAAGAAATGCAGTTTCTTTTTCAGTCACGAAGGCTAAGGAAATATGGCCATGATGCCTTTTTTTTTTCAGGCACGAAGGCTAATAAAACATGACCATGCCGCCTAATGCGAGGGATGTTACCTTCATATTATGCGACACTGTAAGGCTTGCTCGTTTTTTTATTATTTTTTGTTATAGCGGCAATAGAAATACACACCGTAAATAAATTAACTGTCTGTCATGAAATACAGCCCGCTGACAGATAGACGGTTGGATAAATAGTGGAAGCTTAGTAATAGGGTCCCGTTGACTCTGTATGGTTATAGAACTCTAAAAAGAGCAAGATATACTACATATACTACTCAAAAGAAAGAGTAAACAAGATTCAGTTACGAACATGACACTTGATTTAAACAAAAGCCATACAAACATTACAAAGAGGACGCACGTAGCGGAAAGTGACGCAGTACAGGTAGCTATGCAAAAATGTAATACAACAGTTGCGTTGATATAAATACTGGCCAATGCCGAGGATTCCGTATCTCCTCACTTTTAGTTACGAAACCCTCAAATCATCAAAATAAAAGAAATTTTAACCGCCTCCGTGGCGTAATGGTTAGTCCATTCGCTTCACACCAGGAGTTCGCTTCCCAGTGAGGTCAACTTGTAATACTCGGTTTGGTTGGTGGTAGGGCATTTTATAAGCCTGCTTGGCTAGCTACCGCCATCTTATCTAAGTCTTGCAGTCAAACATCTGTGCTAACAACATTGATATGTTTCGGCTTGAAAATAAGATAGCAAGTTCTCCATTTCGTTGGGGAATCTTAGTAAGCCCGCTTCCATCTTCGGCATCATCGTCACTTGCCATCAGGTGAAATGGAGCCAAGGGCTTACCAATTGTGAATAAAAAAAATTTAAAGGACATCAACGTGAATGACCGTAAATAGTTTTTTTTTAAATTCAGTTCGATATTCTAACGACTTCCATTTGGGAGGTCTTTATAATTTGTTGTTTTTACCCACCCACGAAGGAACGGAGAAGGGTTAGACGTATAGGTTGAGAGGCTGTGTGTTTATTTGTGGGTTGTAAACGAATTGCCAAATATCTCAAAAACTACTGGGCCGATTTCCTTGCGGTTTAAAACAGAAAACAAAATTTAAAATTTCAAAAAGTCCACGATGGGTGTTAAAACGGAATTGATAAATAACTTTCAAATGAAAATAAAAAGAAATGTAGTACGGGTGTTCTTGAGGGAGTTGATTGATGCAACACGGGGGCTAAGAGGTTAATCGTTTATTCCGTACCAGAAGTAATTTACAGTTCACGTGTAGTGAGTCTTAACCGCCCCAAGAGCTTAACTTGCTAAGTGTAAACTGGGGCTTCTACTCATCATACTGAGCGACTTTTTTAAGACACTCATCATCATTAAAAAAAAACTCTTCATACAAATAGATCAGCTGATTGGCGAATTTTTTGAGAATTGACTGTGTGTTTCAAGAGGGGACGAGTGGGAAATGACACTCATTAGAATAGCCCAATATATTTCCCGAGTGGTCTGGATAAAACTCATTCCCACGCTTGCATACGTCGCAACAGAGCAAAGGAATTGTCGTGATTTTTTGCACAGACATGGTTGGAAAGGTGGGAATTGACATAGATTGCTAATCAGAATATTTGATATAGTTCCCGAGGGATCCGGAAAAAAACTGTTTACTACGCGTTGTGATTAATTTGTTGCATAGAAATGGTTGAGGGGTGGGAAGTGACATAGGCAACTGTCAGAATAGCCCGATATAGTTTCTGAGGGACCTGGAGAATTTCCATGCTTTGTGATAATTGAGGGGGTATGAAGTGGTATAGACCAATAATTAGCATAGCCCGACATAGTACCCAAAAGATCTGTTGAAAACTCATGTCCACGCTCGCAAACCGCTTGCAGCTCGCTTACCACTCACCCTAAAAGACAGTCATAAAAACGACGTCCACGCGGGCGAAGCCGCGGGTAAAAGCAAGAAATAAAATAAATCTGTCTGAAAGAATAATGCCAAACTCAGTGAAGGAAAACTAAAACTCCCATTTTTATGACATTAAAGCAAAACTAATTTAAGTGGATGGAGTGGAATGGTTCGCACTTCCAAGTGTGCTTTTCATTTCAATGTTGACACTTTTAGTGGCACTCGACGGGCAAATGTGTTTTCTGTGAAAACTGGTTTCTGGGAGAGTGGGTGCAGCGGAGTGCAAAAAGGAATGCATTTAGGTGTGTACGACACTGGGTTTCAGCTTTTGCACATAAATGGTCAGGCAGAGATTTCTTTTCAAGCGACTTCCAAACAGGAGGAGGTTCTCAATTCGTCTGTATGTTTATTTTTATGTGTGTTACCTCATAACTTTTGACTACGTTAACCGATTCTTATGATCCTTTTTTTTATTTAAAAGCTAGTGCTTTCCGCGTAGCCTTATATACATTTTATCAAAATCGGTGTAGTACTTTATTAGAAAATTAACAAAAACCAAAAATAATAATGCAAAAATGTACTAAGTTGTTGCGATGGAAGTCGGTTTTTTAACGTGTTTAGCGTTTTCAATTATTACCCGACTTCTGAAAAAGGACAGTAATGTTTTTCTGGTATATGCATGTGTTTCTTTGGCATACACGGATTGAAGGATTTTGAAGTTCGAGGTAAAGTTAGATTCGTTTTAATCCTCTTAGTGACATGGGATATACGAGTAAGCAGTCGGGTTTTATTTTTTAATTAAAGTCGTAAGGTAATACGCTAATAGTTTTTTTTTATTCTTCAAAGCCATAACCACCTCTGTGGCTTAATGGTTAGTCAGCGAATGGACTAACCATTACGCCAGGAGGTCGCGGGTTCGTTTCCCGGTGGAGTCAACTTGTAAGACTCGGTTTGATAGGGCATTTTCTAAGCCGGCCTGGCTAGCTCATCATCATCATATCAGCCGAAAAACGACTACTGCTGGACCAATGCCTCTCCCAAAGATTTCCACGACAACCGGTCCTGTGCTGCCCGCATCCATCGGCTTCCCGCGATCTTCACCAGGTCGTCGGTCAACTACGTGGGAGGCCTGCATGCGCTTCGTTTTCTGGTGCGCGATCGCCACTCGAGAACCTTCCAAAACCACCATCTGTTCTACTAGTTATGTGCCCGGCCCACTGCCACTTTAGTTTTTTAGTTTAGCGATTCTGTTAGCTAGTCGGATACTTTGGTTCTCCTGCGGATCTCCTCATTTCTGATTCGATCGCGTAGAGAAATTCCGAGCATAGTTCGCTCCATTGCACTTTGGATGACCTTGAGCCTTTTTATGAGGCCGATAGTAAGCGACCATGTCTCAGTTCCGTAAGTCATCACTGGTAACACACACCAGTCAAATACCTTAGTCTTGAGACACTGCGGTATTTAGGATGTGAAGATATTGCGAAGCTTCCCGAACGCTGCCCAGCCAAGTTGGATGCGTCGATTGATCTCTTTCTTAAAGTTGGACATACCTAGTTGGACTGTTTGTCTTACGTATACATATTCATCAAAAACTTCCAGTGTAGAGTATCCAACAGTTAGACGGGTGCGTGCGATACGGACATCCAACATTATTTTCGTCTTGATAATGTTCATTTTAAGACCCACTTGTTGAGAGACTTTATCAAGGTCATCGAGCATTGTGCTTAGGTCTTCCATAGTCTCAGTCATGACCACGATATTGTCAGCAAATCGGAGGTGTGTTATGTACTCGCCGGTGATATTGATGCCGAATCCACCCAGTCCAGAAGCTTGAAAACATCTCAATCTTGAAAACCCCTCGCTACAACTGGATAGGTTTCAAGTTCTGGTCCTGAAGGCGAACCGAAATGGTGCCGTTTTCATACAGACACTTCAATACCTCGATGTATCTATGGTCAATTTGGCACCGCTGGAGAGACTGTAGCACAGCCCAGGTTTCGACTCAATCAAAGGCTTTCTCATAGTCTACAAACGCCAATAGTAGTGGCTGATTGTACTCTTCAGTCTTCTGTATAATTTGCCGCAGCGTATGTATGTGGTCTATGGTACTAAAGCCTTTTCGGAAACCGACTTGTTCGGGAGGCTGGAAGTCGTCAAACCTGCGTGCGAGACTATTCGTAATGACTCTCTTAAACAGTTTGTAGACATGTCTCAGAAGTGAGATGGGTCTGTAGTTCTTCAGCAGGGTATTGTCGCCCTTTTGAAGTAAAGCACGACCACACTTCTGTTCCATGCCTAAGGCGTTTGTCCCTCGAGTACGGACTTAAATAACTTCTGAAGTGCTTTTAGTACCGGTGATCCACCTGCTTTCAGAAGTTCAGCCGTAATTCCATCATCACCCCGTGCCTTGTTGTTCATAAGATGTTCCCTTTTCTGGTGTACGCACAACAATTCACCAAAGTTTCATCGTAATTTTTAATGAACAGCTTTTCATTTTTTTTCATCAACAATTTTTAAGCCTTTAGCATTGTACCTTGTTACCTGGTGGTAAGTGACCATGATGCCGAAGATGGAAGCTGGCTTATCAAGATACCTCAACGCAATGGGAAACTGGTTATCTTATCTTGAAGCCGGAACACATCAATGCTGTTAACGTTGACGATTGGCGGCAAGACTTACATAAGATTATGTCAACTAGCCTGGCGGGCTTAGAACATGCCCTACCATCAACCAAACCAAGTCTTATTAAGTTGAGCTCCGCCGGGAATTGAACCCGAGACCTCCTGATGTGAAGCTTAGAGACTTAACCATTATGCCACGCTGGCGGTATCAGAAGAAGAAGAAGATTATAAAGGTAGGTGATACCAAAATAATACGTAGGTACTTCAATAAAAAGAACTGCCATAACATTTACAAGCTTAATAATGACTGGTTGTCTGAGAGAGATTGCTTTTAGCAATAAGACCGCCTACTGTACACTATATTATAATATTATCTATAAGTAAGTATTAGCTTTACGAAATTGTTTTTGGTGTAATATAAGTGTAAATAAATAAATAAAATAAATAAATGACTTCAACGTGTAGCCTATCTATTAAATTATTTTTTGTGTGAGTGTTATTTTGGGTCTCGAGAGTGCGCGGCAGGCGACCCGCAACCCGCTCGGCTCGCTTTCGTTGTTGCACGGTATGCGAGAGTGCACCTAGCTTCCCTGCAACTCAACCAATTTAAGTGGGCAATAGCTCCAAACAAAGAACTTGTTCCAGCGAGTGTTCTTAGACCAAAACAAACTGCGTACTTTAATTAGAACCTGAGATATTTAGGAAGAAAGCAACGAAAATTGCGATTGGGTATAACTTGAGAAGGGATAAAGTTAGGTGATTTCCTATGCTCAATATCAAATCTGTGCCTAATTACCTTTCATTTAAAAAAAAGCAAATCGGTTTGATAGAATTGCCAAACTGAATCAAAATGAATTTAATATTTTTCTTTATTATTTTTTATTTATTTGAGTAGGGCGCAAGTTAGGTGATTTTCTATGCTTATTGTCAAATTAATGCAAAAATACTTTACATTTAAAAAATCTTACAAATTGGTTTGATAGAACGGCCGGATAGACTCTCATTATATTTCATCAATTCTTTTATTATACAGATATGTTGAAATACATACATGTTTATAATATAGTAATTAAGAGTCTCCAGGAGGCTCAAGTTTCCATACAAACGTATTTCGGCTTTAATACAAAAGCTACATGCCGGATTGAATCCAAACTTTGCAAATATATTGAGTAGACACATATCAATGTTTGTAATTAGTTTTCATCGTAATAAATGTTAACGTAACTAAACGAAAGCTTAAATTTGTTTTGTACTGAAAGTTTGAAACTGATTTTATTTTTGTCCGTTTTATATTAGTACATCGAAAACTAATTACAAACATCGATATGTGTCTCCTCAATATATTCACAAAGTTTGGGTTTAATCTGACATGTAGTTTTTGTATTAAAGCGGAACTACGTTTGTATGGAAACTCGAGCCTCCTGGCGGCCCTTAATACCCAGACACAGAGCAAGCAAACCTGTTAATATCTCGTATGTTTGCCCTGGGTGGGTGAAAATTTAAACCATGGCCTTGCAGGCAGACTACTATACCACCCGCTCAGTCCAACTGTGGCAGCGAATCGCTTATCTGCAATCCACCTGCCCAGATCCATCTTTCTCCTATACTTTACTAGTCTTCTTCATTGTTTTTCTTGCGTTTGTTGCAATATCGCTTTGTAAATTAAACTGCAATCTTAAAAAAAATGACTCTCCATACAAAATTGGCCTGCCATCTGATAGTTTTATTGAAGAAGTAGTTGAATGAATGGCCAAGGAGAGGGAAGAATTTTGCATGTTGGTCACCGACATCCGCTAGGATAGGGCACCGAAATAAGAAGTTTGAAAAACTTCATACAATAACAAAGTGAGAACCAAAATAATGTAATGATCGATTTACAATATGTAAAAACAACTATTTCTTCAAAGGTCTTGGACCTTTTCGTACTGATGACAAAAGAAAGGAAGTTGCATGCTACTTACTTGTAAACCATTCAAACGATTCGTTCTTTCGCTAACCCTTAATATTAACGAAAACTGCATTCTTAATGAAGTTTGACAACCTTCATCGCTTTGAAATTTAAATTTTGAGAAAGCGAAAGTTAAGGGTCTCCAGGAGGCTCGAGTTTCCATACAAACGTAGTTCCGCCTTACAAAAACTACATGCCGGATTGAATCCAAATGTTGCGAATATTATATTGAGTAGACACATTTCGATGTTTGTAATTAGTTTTCGATGTACTAATATAAAACGAAAAAAAAAGAGAAGTTTTAAACTTTCAGTACAAAAGTAATTATAACTTTCGTTTTGTTATGTTTCAATTTACTACGATGCAAACTGAACACGAACATTGATATGTGTCTCCTCAATGTATAAGCAAAGTTTGGACTCGACCTAGCATACCTATAGTTTTCGTATTAAAGCGGAACTATGTTTGTATGGAAACTCGAGCCACCTGGGGACACTTAACAAGAGCTAACGGAATGGCTCCCGTCTGCTTGCTCTTGAGCACTACTCTACTAAATACTCTACTACATCTCTCTCAGACACAATTACTTAATCAAGATAATGGTGAAAAAATTAACTTGATAGAAATTGAAGGGTATAGGGGTTTCACAAGAAATGTCACACAAGAGTCGTTTTTAAACTGCGTATGACAACACTTAGGTTTTCGCGCGTATTTTTAAATGGCATAAACTAAAAAGCGCAAATACAATCACAGTCCTTCGTGACATCGAATATTTATAACACGGTACAAGTTCAAAACTAGGATCGTAAGGAAGAGCGTAAAGGAACGTAACAAGGAATGTCCTTAGTGTAAAGGAACGTAACAAGGAATGTCCTCAGCGTAAATGAACGTAACAAGGAATGTCCTTAGTGTAAAGGAACGTAACAAGGAATGTCCTCAGCGTAAAGGAACGTAACAAAGAATGTCCTTAGTGTAAAGGAACGTAACAAGGAATGTCCAAACACATGCTAAAAGGTTAATTTATACTAAAACTGATCTCTGTTATGTAAACTTAAGTTCCTATTGATATTTTTACGAACAATTGGTTATAAACATTAATTACAGATATTCTCATGTGACATGTTATGCCCCTGTACCCTTCAATTTTACAATTATAGTACATTACTGCAGCGGCCAGCAAAAGAGGCATTGATGGACGAACGTGTAAATGTGAGTCGGCACACATACGTTAGTCCATCAATGCCTAGTTGTGGCCAAGGCTTGTATAGTACTTTTCTCAAATAATGCGCGGAAATTAAAACTTCAATAATTACTTTAAAAATCAATGACGAACAAAGAACAACAACAATTTTTCACGTGCCAAAGTATTCAATTGGTTTTTTTGATAAACAGTGTTCTATTTGCAAAATTTAAATAAAACCTTTAATAAGTTACCTCCTTGGTTGCCATGGTTCGGAATAAAATATAGTTACATTTTTAAATAACACAACAGATATGATTTTACATAGTAATTGATTTGGCTGCTAAACACGACAGACATTGATTTTCATACAACTTTTGCCGGCTGCTGATCGCATGTATTTGGCCACTACAGCAATTTTGATTCATCTCGAAGAAGGTTGTCAAAATAATGCTCAAATTTCTAAGCATGTTTGAGAAAATGTATTTTACGTCAAACATGTAGTGTTATTATCAAAATGTTTAAAGCAAACGAATTCAATCTTTTTCCAGCAGTCCGAGCGTGAGTTACTTGCAGGCGCCTGTTTGCTGCCAAAAGGCATTCCGCTAGAATTTCATTATTTTTGTACTCTAAAACAATTGGATTAAATAAAACTGCTAAGCCTGTTGAAACCTGAAATCCTTTATTTACTTTTTGTTTTAGTTTTATCGTTTTATGTTCTCGACGACGACGTTTGAAAGAGATTGAGAAGAGATTTATCTGCCTCCGTAGCGTAATGGTAACGACCATTAGCTTCACATCAGGAGGTCGCGGATTAGATTCCCGGCATAGTCAAACTTTGTATGACTTGGTTTGGTTGGTGGAAGGACTTTTTCTAAACCCGATTGGCTAGTTACCACCATCTTATCTAAGTCTTGCTGCCAAGCATCAATGTTAACAGCATTGATGTGTTCCGGCTTGTATATAAGATAGCCGGTTCCCCATTGCGTTAGGGAATCTTTGTAAGCCCGCTTCCATCTTCGGAATCATCGTCACTTACCATCAGCCGAGACAATGTCGAGGGCTCACCAATTGTGGATAAAAAATGAGTTTTTATTTTAATTTGCCCAAATAAAAACCCATTTATTTCAGTTACGTTTCTCATAGCGCCAACACTATTTTACACTAATTTTACGCTTCTATTTCTGTCGTAAATTCACAACTTGCAACATTGCAGTCCACAGAGTCCGCACCTTTAACCTTTAGCGAACTCCGAGATTGAACTAAAACGCGAAATTGACTTGAGTCGTTTCCGGAGCGACGCAAATTGTCAGCTGGAAGCGCGTTATAGGCTTGGCAGCTATTACTGCCGGTGGCGGGCAACGTGTTAACTTCACGGCAACTGGCCTGTTCTGTTTGTTGTGTGTATTAGTGTTGAAGGCCTTAAAATGGGTCAAGTGACAATATTCAATTCAAATTATTGAAAGACTGTGTTAAGCTATCACCATGGAAAAAGTATATAATATACTTAAAGTAATAAAAAACCGATATAATTAAACATAATTTTAAAAATATAACCACTTTTGATGTAAAAAAAATATACTGTAGATCATGTTTTTGGCATTAAGTGCAAAATTTCTTGAACACAAATATACCTAGTTAATATTGAATGAAACCAATATACAAAAATCGGTGATTTTAAGACCTTTCATTTTAATTGAACACATTTTTTTAAACTTATTTGAAAGTGATGAAAACTGATTAAAACATCTAAAAATCGAGAATTTGGCGTTCGGTTTCAACGTCACAGCCGCGTTGAAGCCGCATTGATTTGAATTTAAACTGAATAGACTTACGTTCGATATTATTGAAACACGTATCAACCTGCTCGGATTGAGTGATCTTAGCGCCTTAAGTTTCTATCGATACAATAATGCCTATAATTTAAGACAGTTAGATATATTATTGTATGTCCAATATTATAGTCAAGTAAGTTATAAACGTTGTTGGTGGTTTAACTAACTACTCTGTTCTCCTAACCAATGAGTTTTACAAAACAAATTTATATAAGTTCTCGTAACAACTTGCACGTACTCATATGATTCCAGGTATGAGTGGTGGCGATCATCATCATCGTCAGCCGAAAGACGTACACTGCTGGACAAAGGCCTCCTCCAAGGATTTCCACGACGACCAGTCCTGCGCTGCCCGCATCCAGCGGCTTCCCGCGAACCTCACCAGGTCTTCGGTCCACCGTGTGGGAAGCCTGCCTACGCTATCATAGATATTATAGAATTAACCATTTAATCATTAATGCAAGGTCAGCCAAGCGATGTCATTCTAAATCTATCAATATGGCGGACTCCTAAAGATGGCAGACCAGTTATTTTATTATGCACCCCCATGGGCATCAAATTATTATTTATTTATTTATCAAAAAAAATGTACATAGGTAAACAAAAACAAAATGAATAAATGCTCAGTTTGTCTGTGGGATCGACAATCTTACAATTATACAGGGTGACTTTTAATTAGTTCTTGATAGCAAAGGATATGAATGTACTCGTGATTACAAACAAAGAAACAATCGGCAAATATGTATAAAAGACCAAATTTTTTTTTTCATATTTGACACATAGTTTCTTTGGGAAAGTTGTTAGTAATCATGAGTACATTCATATCCATTGCAATCAAGAACTAATTAAAAGTCACCCCATATATTACAATCACAGATAAGACGTAGCTGTGGTAACTAGATTCTAAGTGAATAGGTACATAGGCAAGAGCCGGACTCCCTTACAGGCTTGCTGAGAATGAAACCAAGAAAGGGTTTGCAGAGCAGAATACAAAATTTAAGCTTTTACCCAAAAGTTTTTAGATTTTTCTAAAATTATTTTTTATTTCTTTCACTAAAGTTTTGCACAGTAGGCTCTACCTAACATAGTGATAAACGCTTACTAGTAACGTGCTCACCCACCGACTGGGGCCGAATGAGATGAGATGAACGAGAATGGAAATCTTGTCGGCTGTAACGTTCTCCACCAGATGTTCATCGCAAACTTGCTATGTCTATTGATGTCTAGTGCTAGACATTGCGAGATTGTGGGATACGTACAATAGAATCAGTGCTACGTATGTTCTTTTATCCATCTCTAGTTTCTAGCTAGAACTCGCTGATTTTAGTGTTTAGGTTGCTGATTTGATAAATATACCTGAAGAACCGAGCTTTTCTCAGATATACGCGTTTTCTCAGAGATGAGACCTATCTAGATTGATTTTTCGCCACACAAAACCCCAAAATCATTGAAGCCGTTTCCGTTTACAAGAATTGCTCCTTAAAGGTATTAGATTATATTATATACAAGAATTGCTCGTTTTAGGGTATTAGATTCCGAGATTCAGATATACAGGATGTAATAAAATTGGTGTAGGTCCCGTGAACTGGAGGTTCTACTCATCATACTGAACAACTTTCCCCAAAGAATCCATAGTCAATTATCAAAAAAAAAATTTGGACCTCCATATTAAAATGCACAAAATCGGTCGATCAGCTGATCGATTTTTATGAAGGGTAAAAATTTTTTTTTACGTTTTCAGCAAAGTTGTAGAACAAAAGTTGTTCAGTATGATGGGTAGAAGCCTCAGTTAACGGGACGTACACCAATTTTGTTACACCCTGTATATTTACAAGAATTGCCCGTTTAAAGTTATTAAATACCTGGGCGACGAGTTTCGCTAGAAAAAGAAAAAAAATTAAAAATCCAAAAAGCTTCTATCGGACCGGGAATCGAATCCACGATTTACGAGGAGGAAATTCAACGCTTTGACCACTGGACTATCGCTTCTGTATCTGGTGCAGTGAAATTACCAATCATTGCGCAGAAAAACGACTGTGAAAACTCCCAAAAACGCGTTTTCCCAAAGACTAGACCTAGCTTAGTCGATTTTTCATCCCCAAAAAGCATAGCAAAGTTCATTGAAGTCGTTTAAACTGTTTTCAAGATCTCAAAACATACATACATACAAGTATTACTCGTTTAATAGTATTTTATTTTATTTTATTTTACCTTATTTGGAAAACAAACAGTATTTTATGACTATTTAAAAAGCTAATTAACAAACTAAGTACTATTTATATGTTTTCACATGTACAAATCTACACGCTAGCTAAACTTAAAAATAATAATAATAACAAAAATAAGTATAAATAAACTTAAACAAAATCTAAGAGGGTGTTAAAAGTTAAAACATAAAGATGAACAAAAAAATATAAAACGATGACTTTTGAATTTCAACAGTTAGGGAACCATATCGAACCAATGTTTAGAAAGTAGAGCTTTAACTGTATGGACCTTGGAATTAAACAAATCAATTTGGGGAAAATCTGTTAATTTGTTGAATTCATTAGGAGCACGTATCAAAAAGGAGTTGCGTCTGTAATTTGTGTTTGTTGTAGGTGTCGATAGATAGATCGGGTGTCGGATAGTTAATCTTGATGGGACGCGAATATTAACTTTAGATAGAAGCTCGGAGGAATCAACCAAATTTTGTGAAATCTTTACTAATAAAGCAATATCAGCTATTGTACGTCTGACTTGCAATGGAAGTATGTGGTGTCTCTTACATCTCGCTTCGTAGCACGCGTCGTTTTGCCTGCACTTATACTGAAGAAACCGCATGAAACGTTTTTGGATAGATTCTATTCTGTCAATGTAAACATAGTATTGAGGATTCCAAACCTCGGAACAGTACTCAAGAGTACTACGCACATATGAACAGTAGAGCACTTTGATGGCTTTTATATTAGTAAATTGAGAGCTACACCTCATAATAAAACCTAAGGTTTTATTAGCTTTAGTGACAATGCTGTCAATATGCTTATCATATAAAAGTTTGCTGTCATGTATTATACCTAAATCACGAATCTCTTCAACGCGTTTAATAATTAATCCCTTCAGTTTATAACTGAACTTATAATAATTGGGTTTCCGGCTAAATGTAGACATATAACACTTAGATACATTAAGGTCTAATAAGTTTTGAGAGCAAAACTGTTCAAATCTATCTAAATCTTCTTGCAAAAGTAGACAATCGTTAATATTCCTTATTCGCTTATATATTTTCATATCATCAGCGTATAATATGAATCTGGAGTGTTTAAAACAGGTAATAACGTCGTTTATAAAAATATTAAACAGCAGGGGCCCTAACAAAGATCCCTGGGGAACCCCTAAAGGTACTTTTTTCCATTCAGAAGTGAAGCCATTTACAACAACAGCTTGCGAACGGTTTTCGATATATGACTTAAACCATCTAAATAAATTACCGTGAATACCAGCATACATAAGTTTCTGTAACAGCATTTTGTGATCTATACGGTCGAAAGCTTTACTATAGTCAGTAAAAATAGTATCTACTTGACCACCGTTATCCATAGACGAAGTTGTATAATCTACGAAAGATATTAGGTTGGTCGTAGTTGATCTCTTCCTTAGAAAACCATGTTGCTGGTCAATAAAGCTAGATGACATTGCAGAGTACACCTGTCCGTAGACTACTCTTTCAAATACCTTCGCAAACACGCATAACTTTGAGATAGGTCTATAGTTTTTGATGTCATTTTTATTACCACTTTTAAAAACTGGCGTAATAAATGCAGATTTCCAGACATTAGGTACAATACCTTCTTTAATCGACCTTCTATATAAGATTGTAAGGGGATACGTAAGACAATCTGCACACTTCACAATAAACATAGGGGCCAAGTTATCAGGGCCGGCTCCTTTCTTCAGATCAAGAGTCACTTACAACTTATGGACTTCGTCAGAATCTATCTCAACATGGTCGATAGAGTTAGGATCGTTTTGCTGGTTGAAATTGTAATCCGAAGGGTTATGGTAAGAGGAAACTGACAAGAACGTTGTCTGAAAGTATTTGGAAAAGAGATTGGACACATCTTCTCCAGAGTCAGCAGTCTGACCATCATAAGTAAGGGTCGCGGGAAGTAAATTAGATCCCTTTCTAATAGATTTGACATAAGACCAAAAACATTTTGGATTGCTTACAATCGACTCCTCGGTGTGTTTCATGTACATTTTATAACATTCCTTTTCTAGTATTTTTGCTCTTTTTCTAAGAAGCGAGAAGGCATCATAATCGGCCGCATTACCATAAACACGGTATTTGCGTAGAAATTTAAATTTTTCTTTAAGGATTTTTTTGAGAGGAGCACTGTACCAGGAGGGAAACTTTGGAGGTGTTATTAATTTATACGGCACATATCTGTTTCGAAGCTCATATAAAATATTGTAAAAACAATCAACGGCCAGATCTAATGAAATATCATTTAAATTAAAATCCCAGTCAAAATTATTAAGCGATGATCTAATACTATCAAAATCAGCTTTGTCGTACAAATATTTCACGGTAGAATTCATTCCTAAAGTTTCACTCTGAGCTAATTTCAAAACTACATGAAGAGATGGATGGTGAGCGTCCTCCGGCACCAAAGAATCATCACAGTGGGATACTTCTATAATATCATTACACAAAATATAGTCTAACAGTCTGTTATTGGTGTTTCGAGTTACATTGAATTGTCTTAAGTTGCACTCAGAAAGAGTGTCAAAAAAGAAAATCTGGCTCTCACCAGAAATTCCAACTGGAGTTAATGAGTCCTGGTCATAGTTCCAATCCACATTACTCAAGTTAAAGTCACCTGATATTACGAACAAATCGTTAGGGCAGGAGTTAACTATTAATGACAATTTATCTGTGAAATTATTAAGCTGAACACTAAATGAATTACCAAATTTTTGATTGCATAGATAAAGTGAACAAAAATGAATCTTATTATAATTACCACCCCTACAATTTTTTAAGCTGACGGTTACCCACAAGTCCTCAGCTGAGGAACGCCATTCCGGTCGCTCCACAGCAGTGAACTCACGGCGCACGGCGATGAGGACACCACCTCCATACTTTTCTTGAGTGAGGGTATAATTTCTATCCCGGCGCCAGATAACGTAGTTACTGTCAAAGATTTCGTCATTCCCTATACCATCAATTAACCATGTTTCAGTAAGTGAAACGACATCATAGGAGTTTAAGCACAAATTACGCCTGAATAAGTGCGTTTTTGTACGTAACCCACGAGTATTTTGATAATACATATTCAATATGTTAGCCATTTTTGATTATATAACAAAATCTCAATCGAAACTGTATAATAAAGACGCATCAAATTTTTATGGAAATCTGTATCGAGTGCATACGCATTATTTACATTACAACGCATTATATTATAATATAAATAATTATTCCATGCTAAAATATATAAAACATAATCACTAAAAATTTGCGTTCCAAAAGCCAAATTTAAACTCATAAAATAATACTTTTGCGGGTAAATAAGCAAAAATAATAAAGCAGAATAATAGTTGTACTCCGATTCAATTAAGTAGCGTTTAGGCAAAAGCGGTGTCAGGAAAATATAACTGCAAGCAAAAGCGACCCGTATATTACATGTATAGGTATAGATAAATGACTACAATGAATTGAATTTGCTACTTAATAAATAACGATCTTGGTAAATTATCATCTCATACTAGCATAGCCAGTGGCTAAATAACACAAAAAAATATATAACTAGTGTAGGCTACTCTTTATATTTCCTACATGTAATTACTATAATATTCGTATTAAAATGTACTAACTAATGTTGACGTGACGGATCTCGTATTCGGATCGATACATTGGAGACGCGCACTCGCGACTGATTCTTTTGTTCAACGTGTGACGTCATATAGCCGCGCCCGTTCACTGAGCCCGGTAACCGGTACCACCAGTCGAGCCTAGAACGATTGTGACGGTAGACGCATGCTATTCTTGCTTAGCCTTTTATATTTAGAAATCGCTGAATACCGCATAATCTATGTATGTTTTTAATATTATCTGCGTTTAACTTTCTATTGCTTTTCCTGTGAACTATCCTCTTGCCTACTTGCTATCTAGTGTATGTGCTTTCTACTCCTTCTGTATATCGTGAGTGTGTGTACTTTGACTGGACATTATACCTTCTGTCAACCGTAAGTTTGGACTATTTATTTACCCACACACCTCACCTACACTGGTGACCCAACATGAGCACAAATAATAACGAAACGAACGAAGGAATTCCACCTGGACATAAAAACAGCCGTAATGAAACGCGCGTTTCCACTGCACCGACGTCCGAGATTTTTAAAGTCGGAATACGAGTTCCACCGTTCTGGCCAGAGGAGCCCGAGATATGGTTTGCTCAGATAGAGGGACAGTTCGCGATATCTGGAATAAGTAACGATGCTACTAAATTCAATTATGTGATTGGTCAACTAGACAATCAGTATTCCATAGCGATCAAAGATATTATAATCAATCCACCTGCTCAAGATAAATACGACAAATTGAAAACGGAGCTTATCAAACGTCTGTCAGCATCTAAGCAGAAGAAACTAAAACAGTTACTAATGCATGAAGAGTTAGGGGATAGAAAACCTTCCCAATTCCTGCGACACCTACAGGGTCTTGCCGGCAACCAAGTACATGACGAGTTCCTGAGTACAATATGGATAAGTCGTTTACCAACTAACATTCAGACCGTTCTGGCAGGCCATCCTACAGCTTCTCTTGACGTTCTGGCGGACTTGGCAGACAGAGTGAACGACATTGCTCCATCAACGCCACAAGTTTCTTCGATGAACGCCCAATCATCTGTGGTCAATGATCTGATGAAAGAAGTAGCTGAGCTAAGGAGACAGGTTAAAGCCTTCAACATAAACAGCAGCAATAGGCAACCACGTTCCCGAAACAGACGGTCAGATCATCAGCGTCGTCGTTCTGCATCCAGGTCTCTATCCAATTACCGTAAATTTCCGCTTTGCTGGTACCACGGAAAATATGGAGACAAAGCAAGAGATTGTGTAAAGCCCTGCGACTTTAACAAGGCGGGAAACTCCACGGGCAGTCGATAATGGCGACAGACGATTGTCCCAATTCCACTGGTCGCCTATTTGTCACCGATCGAAGTTCGAGAATGCAATTTTTAGTAGACACAGGGAGTGACCTCTGCGTTTTTCCCCGTTCCTTGCTGAGAGATCGTCGAACCAAGACCAACTACGAACTGTGTGCTGCTAATGGATCAAGAATTTTCACCTACGGTTATGTAAACTTTGAACTTGATTTCGGTTTGCGTCGTACCTTTCCATGGAGATTCGTTGTAGCCGATGTTAATAAGGCAATTATAGGCGTAGATTTTCTAACCCACTTTAACATTGTGGTAGACTGTCGCAATCAGCGACTTATTGATAGTAGCACTACTATATCAGCTGCAGCTTCTCTCGCTGATGCTTCAAATAAAATTTCTTCCGTAAAGGTCTTGACTGGTGACACTAGGTTTCATAAAATTCTCGACAATTTCCCAGAACTGACTAGACCAGCTGGTACTCATCGCACCATTCCCCACAACACGGTTCATCACATCCGTACTACACCCGGTCCCCCCGTTTCTTGCGCACCTCGTCGTCTAGCGCCAGACAAGCTGAAAATAGCGAAGCAAGAATTTCAGTCTATGCTTAATAACGGCACAGCAAGACCCTCCGAGAGTGCATGGTCATCTCCATTGCATCTTGCTCCTAAAAAAGATAATGGATGGCGTCCTTGCGGGGATTATAGGATGTTGAATGCTCGTACCGTGCCTGACAGGTATCCGATTAGGCATATCCATGATTTTTCACATAATATCGCGGGTTGTAACATCTATAGCACGCTCGATCTTGTGAAAGCATATAACCAGATACCTGTAAACCCGGACGACATCCCCAAGACAGCCATTACTACGCCTTTCGGATTATTCGAATTTCCGTTTATGACCTTTGGCCTTAGGAATGCAGGTCAAACATTCCAAAGGTTTGTAGACGAGATGACTCGAGGCTTAGATTTTTGCTTCTGCTATTTGGACGATTTTTTAATCTACTCCAAGAACGAAGCAGAGCATGAAAAACATCTTCGAATTGTATTCAATAAACTCCGAGAATACGGCATGTTAATAAACACGTCTAAGTGTGTTTTCGGTGCTCAAGAGGTAACTTTCTTAGGATACAGTATCTCTAAAAACGGTACCCAACCACTTGACACTAAAGTGCAGGCTATCCAAAACTTTCCAGTGCCTACTAACGTGCGCCAACTTAGAAGATTTTTGCGTATGATTAACTTTTACAGGCGATTCCTGCCCCATGCTGCCCAAATACAGAAACCACTGAACGCTTTGTTGACTGGCGCAGTAAAAGGATCTCATCCTATCGTCTTGACAGGCGCTGCCCTAAAAGCCTTTGACGATTGTAAGACCAGCCTTTCGAACGCCGCACTGTTAGCCCACCCAGATTGTCAGGCTAAACTTGCACTCGTTACCGATGCGTCTGACAAGGCAATTGGCGCAGTCGTGCAACAGTTTAAAGATGGTGATTGGAAACCCCTTGCCTTCTTTTCCAGGAAATTAAGCCCCGCTCAAGAAAAGTATTCTCCTTATGACAGGGAGCTACTTGCCATTTATGAGGCAATCAAATACTTCAGGCACATGCTCGAGGCAAGACACTTTATCATCTATACTGACCACAAACCGATCTGTTTCGCGTTCCATGAACGAAAAACTAATTGTTCGCCACGTCAGTACAGACACCTTGACTATATATCCCAGTTCACGACAGATATCCGACACATATCTGGCCGAGATAATGTCGTTGCCGATACCCTGTCGCGTGTCGAAGAACTGGAGGCTCCCGTGTGTCTTGAAACTTTATCTAAAAGTCAAGCCTCAGATACTGAACTGGAAAAACTTTTACAGGAGGGCTCATCTCTTTACTTAGAGAAGGTGACGTTACCTGAGAGTCGAACTTCTTTGTACTGTGATGTAAGTACACCGACTCCCAGACCTTACGTGACCAAATTTTACCGTCGAAAAGTTTTTGACAGCCTGCACTCATTGAGTCACCCTGGTGCCAACGCTTCTGCCAAACAGGTAGCTGAACGTTTTGTCTGGCCCGGTGTTAGGAAAGACTGTAGAAACTGGGCACGTAACTGCCTTGCTTGTCAACGGACCAAGGTCACTCGTCACGTATCCGCTCCCCTAGGCACGTTTAACTTACCTCGTGCCAGATTCAAGGAAATACATATTGACCTTGTCGGACCGCTTCCCCTTTCACAGGGATTCCGGTATTGTCTAACTGCTGTTGATCGTTTTACTAGGTGGCCCGAGGCTATACCGATTACTGATATCACAGCAGAGACTGTTGCCAAAGCTTTGCTGGTCACATGGATTAGCAGATTTGGTTGCCCAACAAACATAGTAACAGACCGTGGCCGTCAATTTGAGTCGGCACTGTTTCAATGTTTGTCCAAAATTGCCGGTTTTCAACATAAAAAGACAACAGCGTATCACCCTTCGTGTAATGGATTAGTGGAACGCTTCCATAGACAACTTAAGGCTTCCATTATGTGTCATGGAAACGATCGATGGACTGAATCCTTGCCCTTGGTGATGCTAGGCATACGTAGTTCTTTCAAGGAAGAATTACAGGCTTCTTCAGCAGAGTTGGTGTATGGCGAGCCGTTAAGATTGCCTGGTGAATTTTTTGAGGCCAGTGATCCTAGGCCCACGGATATCACCGAGTTCACTACTCGCCTGTATAACTTAGCTGACAAATTAAGGCCAGTGCCTGCTTCGCGTCATTCTAAAGAAAAAGTCTTTATATTCAAGGATCTTGCAACATGCGATCATGTTTTTCTAAGAGACGATGTATTACGCGGTTCGCTTCAGCCTGCTTATTCGGGCCCCCATAAGGTCATATCAAGGGCAGATAAATATTTTACACTCCTAGTGAACAGAAAACAAGTCACAGTATCAATCGACAGACTCAAACCTGCCTACATACTGACTGACCCTAAAGACGAAGAACCCCTACCTATAGGTAATAACAAGGAGTACATTACCCGTTCTGGTCGACGTGTCAAATTTACAAACTTTTATCGCTCGTAACACGAGCTCTGGAAGGGGGTTATGTAGGCTACTCTTTATATTTCCTACATGTAATTACTATAATATTCGTATTAAAATGTACTAACTAATGTTGACGTGACGGATCTCGTATTCGGATCGATACATTGGAGACGCGCACTCGCGACTGATTCTTTTGTTCAACGTGTGACGTCATATAGCCGCGCCCGTTCACTGAGCCCGGTAACCGGTACCACCAGTCGAGCCTAGAACGATTGTGACGGTAGACGCATGCTATTCTTGCTTAGCCTTTTATATTTAGAAATCGCTGAATACCGCATAATCTATGTATGTTTTTAATATTATCTGCGTTTAACTTTCTATTGCTTTTCCTGTGAACTATCCTCTTGCCTACTTGCTATCTAGTGTATGTGCTTTCTACTCCTTCTGTATATCGTGAGTGTGTGTACTTTGACTGGACATTATACCTTCTGTCAACCGTAAGTTTGGACTATTTATTTACCCACACACCTCACCTACACTAGAAACTAATCCTGTTCGCAAGCCGCTTGTGTCTCATGCACCGCACAACCTTACAAACCGTGACAAAAACGATGTCCGGGCGGGTGAAACTGCAGTCAAAAAATGGGTATGGGCTGTGTCGGAGTCACGGCCGCTTGACTGCTAAGATTCATGAATTTGACGCCGCAATTCCATGTACTTATGTTAAAAAAAACCTCTTCCAAGTTGATCCTACTAGAAGTTTAGGATTTAAAAGCTTTTTTACCATTATTTTTACACTTTTTCCCTCCCCTTCCTTCGCCTTTGTTGCGTAATGGTTAGTCCATTCGCTTCACACCAGGAGGTCGCGGGTTCGATTCTCGGTAGGGTCAACTCGTAAGACTCGGTTTGGTTGGTGGTAGGGCATTCTCTAAGCCCGCCTGGCTAGCTACCACCATCTTATCTAAGTCTTGCCGCCAAACATCAGTGTGTTAAAAAAAAATGATGTGTTCCGGCATGAAGATAAGATAACCAGTTCTCCATTGCGTTGGGGAATCTTGGTAAGACCGCTTCCATCCTCGACATCATCGTCACTTACCATCAGGTGAGATGATGCCAAGGGCTTACCAATTGTAAATAAAAAAATTTGGTCTTGATGTACAACTACTACCTGCTTTGCGATATGCGTTGCCTTTCTGTATCTCTTCTAGTTTCGAGATCTAATCCGCCCAAAGTACAGGTACATAAATTTCGTGACGCAATTTTTTTGTAAAATAAGCCAAACGACTAAGCCCAAAGACGGTTCATCAAATTCACATGAAAAACCTTTTCTTCAATAAATATTTTCTCACAAATAAATGGTTAACACACCCCTCACTTTCCCCAAGTTACGCTATGACCACACACGGGGGCCGAGTCCGTGTTAGTGAACGTTGGGGGGCTATAGTAGCAAACCCCACAGTCAGAAGTTTTTCAAGCCGCCTTTAAGGCATCTGACACGGCTTAACGCATTCCTTCAAGTGATAGCCACCGGCGCCAAAAGCGTTACGTGCCATGCAAAGCACAATGCTACTAAAAGTCAAACCCAGCTAGGTAACGACCGTGCTTCAGGTCATTTAACCTGCGTGATCAACCCAACCACACAAATCACACTCAGCTACGACCATTTCGCACTAAATAAATAATCATGAGAAATTAAGGAACCCCAGGGGCCCGAGTTTCCATACGAACATATTTCCGCTTTAATACAAAAACTACATGCCGAATCAAATCCTACTCGTATCTTTTCAATATATTGAGAAATATGAAATTAATTTTCGACTAGCTGACTCCGCAAACGTTGTTTTGCGCTATAAAATATACTTTACGAACCATCTACCAAATAAACATAAAAAAATTCATTGAAAACGGTAAAGCCCTTTCGGAGGAGTATGAACACAAACACGGTGACACGACATTTATTTATATATACAGGATGACGGGTTAGACGTCGGACGCATTTTAGGAGGTGAATCAGAAGATGAAATTGAGCAACTTTTCCCAGGAAACCTATGGCCAATTCTCAAAAAAAAAATTACTTTTCATATAAATTGGTCAGTTCAATTGCCAACTTTATATATAAAGAGAGATACCATCACGGTATACATATATAAGGTCTAACAAAATTAGCTGAAACTATTTTAAGAGCAAGTTCAGTAAACGAAACTGAACAACTTTTTCTTCAGCGACCATACCGAATTCTAAAAAAAAATCGCTACATTCCATAATTGCCTACTTAAATAAATAATATTCTCGTTGTGCGGCCCTGTTTAGTTTACATCGCTGGATTCGTGCCGTGCCGAAACCACCCGCAACGAAACTGTGCACTGTGCCCGGCCGTTGACCTTTACTAGTTTTCTCAATCAATTCATATTTAAAATACTTAAAACCAACTGTAAGGTTTTAGCTGTAGGTAGTAAAATACAACCTAACAGGTATTTACACTTTACGAAAAAGAAGAAATTGAAATTGAAGGCAGCGGCTCGTTCCTTGAGGCGCTTGAGGTCGTTGAACGAACCACGCGAATTATATGTACCTACGAGCACAGATTACTAACTACGAGCAAGCGCCTACAAGCAACTGTGAATACTGTTATGCGCGAAAAAAATATCTCAGTTACTCTCGCGCACTCATTGAGTTACGTTGCTCAAAGCCTAACGACAGATTGTGTGTGACCTACCTAAGTGCCTAAGTTAAGTGTTTTATTGTGAAATGCCGTACAACAGTATTTGGACATGGCGGTGTGCTATGAAGTTTGTAACCACAAGTTTGGGATGTAAGAAGGAAGGCTGCGGGTAAAGGATCGGAGCGGAGGCTTGTGCTATTATTATCATCTGTGGCGGAGGCGCGTGGGCTGCGGCTTCTACGGTGCGATGGTCAGTGCCGGATTCATTAAGATTTCTTATTTTTTTATTGTAGATTTTTTTTCTTAGATTTCAGTATGGTCGCTGAAGAAAAACTTGTTCAGTTTCGTTTGCTGAACTTGCCCTTAAAATAGTTTCAGCTAATTTTGTTAGACCTTATATATAGGTACTCGTATATATAAAAGATGTACCTACTAATATAAAACAAAAAAAAGAGCTGTTTCAAACTTTCAGTACAAAGCTAATTTAATCCTCCGTTTAGTTATGTTTAAATTTACTACGATAAAAACTAATAACAAACATCAATTGTGTCTATTCAACATATTCGCAAAGTTTGGATTTAATCCGGCATAATATAGTTTTTATGGAAACTCAAGCCTCCAGGGGACCCTTAAGTGTTCAGCCTGTAGCTGTAACTGTAATTAGAAGCCATGAGTTTTGAAAACTCGCAAAATGAAAGCCGTCTCTTCTCCAACCTGAACGCAATGTAAATTGGGAGAACTCTCGTCTTAACCTTAAACTTTTGACTTGGAAGCACTTCGACCTCCGCAAGTTGTAATTGAAGTACTCTTTAATTTTGGAGTGAGATGAATATTCTAAGGTCGCCGCCGCCGCCTGTCCCGCATAAAAATATTTTAATATTTATTTATGCTCGTACTTGTGGAGCGCTAGAGAGGAGGGGGCGAGGGGGCGAGGGGGCGAGGGGGGGGGGGGGGGGAGTGACGTGCACTCTCCTTGTTTGTGAATAGTGATGTACTGAATTGCCATAAATTGCAATAAACTTGGCAAGGGTATGAGTTTAGCAGAAAATTCAATCTGTTTAAACCGTACTGAAAAAGAAAATTCTTATTTATCCTGGAGTCGAAAATCCACAGATGCTGCTCGGTATCAAGGTAGGGGGAATCTTTGTGCTAGTGGACAAAATGTTCTTGGAATCAGATGTTGCAGGTTTCCTGCCGATACTTATACAGCTTGGAATCAGATGTTGCAGGTTTCCTGCCGATACTTATACAGCTGCCGTCTTTCCCTTGAACAGCACGGTTAACTTCATATGCCAAACGATAAGAGAGAGAGAGAGAGATAGAAAGAGTAACAATTGAAATAAAAGTATCTGGAAAGCTCAAATTTCAAAGCTTTCAACCAGGCGAAGCTTTGAAATTTGAGTTTTAAGTCATTAAAATAATCGCACCACCCTCAACAGTTTTATTAACGCATTGTTTTTAACCAACTTTACAAAAAAGGAGGTTCTTGTGATTTGGTTGTATTTTACTATGTTTATTACCTGGACCTCCGGTTAGTACGGCCGAGTTGTTACCGCTGGGTCCTGCTGCTTTTCATCCGACTTCAAAAAAGGAGGAGGTATTCAAGTCAACCCTTATATTTATTTTTAGGGTTCGGTACATCATCTAGCCTGGCTGTACATCTGTCTGTATTTCATCAACCGTAACAGGTAGACAGCTTAAAATTGTGTACGTCTATTGTCGCTAGAACAAAAAATATAAAAAATTGGGCTCCCATACAAGAAACTTAATTTTTTTGAAACATAAAGAAAGTAGCTTAACGAATTGTGGATTTAAAAATAGTATCAAAATTGTCCTTGTTGCGATTGAAATAAATCTTTTATCGTGTTCAGCGTGGTCAGTTTATTATTAACAAGGTCATTTGAAACAATAAAACTACATACGTGATCTAATCAGATAATATCAGAAGATTCATAGGAGAACCAAGGCACACCCTGGACACTTCATACGGGCCAGAAATGACATTTCAAAAAAGGAATGACGGAACAAACAAAATGGCGGCGAAATCCTATACGTTCGACAACCAAACTGTAACCAATCTGTATCAATATGGGTGACGAGGGGGTGAGGTCGCAATCTAGAGAGCGGCATGGAGTGTCCGTACTGTATGTTAGTACTAATATATAATATAGTTTGACCAAGGTTAGTGACACAGCTCACAGAATATGGCAGACGTAGGCAGGCCATCCACTCATTGTAGAAATTTCGACTGGTATGATGATGATAGTGATGAACACTTGCACATCACTAACACAAAGTATATTACAAGTTGCAAGCTGTGACGCAGTGCTGCGCTCGCTGGAATTTTTCACAAGGCTAGATAGGTAGACAGATAATACATTTATTCAAACCTACATTACAAAATACAGGGCATATACAAAAAGAAAACAAAAACCGGCCAAGTGCGAGTCGGACTCGCGCAAAGTAGGGTTCCGTAGTCTTTTAAAAAAATAAATGTATATTTTAAAAAACAAAAATATTTTTTCTGTTGGTAATAGAACATTTTGTATAAAAAATCTATGAACTTTTTACAAATCCAACTGCAAACCTTAAGTTGGTCGACTGTTACTCCTAAACCAAAGCAAAGCAAAGTATATCTACACTTATATTATATATTATATTATATTATATTATATTATATTATATTATATTATATTATATTATATTATATTATATTATATTATATTATATTATATTATATTATATTATATTATATTATATTATATTATATTATATTATATTATATTATAAAGAGGAAAGATTTGTATTTTTGTATTTTTGTGTGTATGTTTATAATGAATAAACTCGAAAACTACTGAACCGATTTTAAAAATTCTTTCACCATTAGAATGCTACATTATCGCTGAGTAAAATAGGCTATATTTATTACTAGAAAAAATAAGGGATCCTTGATAAAACTTCAGTAACGTGAACCAAGGTGTAAAAAAATTGTTTAAAAATTTCTTTCATCGCATACGCTACGGAAACTATTGATTATAGAACAACGAAATGTTCTACAATATTAGAGAACCTAACAATACCTACAAAAAACTTCATGATTATATGTGTCCAACTATTGTAGTTATTTCACTATAACCACTTTTTACATTTTAAAAGTTAATAAAAAACTGACCAAAATCAGACAATGATAACCATACCTTAGTATTAACCCTTATCCAAATAAATAATTTCATAATCAAAAATGTTTCGATACCTATAGATAACCTTTTGAATTACTTAAATCGGACATTCCCTTCAGAAGATATTAAGAATTTATGAAAATAAACACGGCCACCGCGCAATGACCGGTGTGGCCCCAAGCAATGCAGCCGTAGCGTTATAAAGAGGATGGATTTGTTTGTTTGCATTGAACAGGCTCCGAAACTACTGGACCGATTTGAAAAATTCTTTCACTGTTGGGAAGCTACACTATTCGCAGTTGCTTTCAATCAGTCGTTCCCCCAATGCTGGGGATCGTGACCGTCATGTCATCGAGGGCGCGCAGATTGCTCTCCACCGGGCTCCGTCACTCGCTGCGTGCACTGCTTCGTGTAGCTGCAGAGCGGTGGTGCTGGTGACTTGGGTGCACCACTTGGCAGGCGGTCTTCCCCGAGCTCTTCTGCCCTCTACCTTTCCCATCATGATTTGGTACTCTAGGCTGTTGGGACGGCGTGCACAGTGTGGCAGTGTGTGTGTGTGTGGCGTGCGCTAGCTGTCCCGGCGAATTTCGTACCGCCTTATACTACACTACAATGCAATACACTACACAACACTGCACAGCACTGCACTGCACTGCACTCCACTTTACTCAACTGCACTCCACTGCACTCCACTGCACTACACTGCACTACACTGTGCAACACTGTATAACACTGCACTCTACTGCACTCCACTGCAGCAATAGTTACTGAAGTTTTATCAAGGATCCCTTATTTTTTTCTAGTTATAAATATAGCTTATGTTGCACAGCGATAATGTAGCATTCTAATGGTGAAAGAATTTTTAAAATCGGGTCATTAGTTTTCGAGTTTATTCATTATAAACATACACACAAAAATACAAAAATACAAATCTTTCCTCTTTATAATATTACTAGCTGTTTCCCGCGGTTTCACCCGCGTGGACAACGTTTCTATGACATTTCGAGGGTGCGCAGTGCGCGAGCCGCAAGCGGCTCGCGAGCGTGGTAAAAAGTAGCCTATGTCTTAATCCAGGTCCTAATCTGTCTACCTACCAAATTTCAGCCAAATCCGTTCAGTAGTTTTTGCGGGAAAGCGTAACAGACAGACAGAGTTACTTTCGCATTTATAATATTAGTAGGGATAAGTGTAGATTTTTTGGAGATTATTAACTGATGATTGTTTTTTTTTTAAACTTTTTCTCAGTCTTTGGCAATGTAATATAGTAACTATTTAATGAATATCAGGAAGAGTGTAACATGCGCCTATTTTCAACCGACTTCAAAAAGGAGGAGGTTCTCACGTCTGTATGTTGTTTTTTTTTTGGTATGTTTGTTACGCGATATTCCCGCCGATTGTGAACCGATTTTCAAAATTCTTTTTTTATTTGAAAGAGTATACTCCTGAGGGGGTCCCATTGTCACCAAGTCAGGTTCTAATGATGGAATCCCAGGGAAATCGAGGGCAGCCCTCAAATTTTATAGGCACGTTTTACGTGTTTCATGTATTTCCTAAAATTATTAAAGAATTTGCGTCCGGTAGTCATCATCTCATGTTGATGAGCTGATGAAGGAACATACAACTCCTTAACGGTTAGGAGTTGGAGGATAATTCTTCAAATATTTTACGTAGGTATGTATAGACCGATAGTTGTATTCTTTCAGATTATTCAGATGAGATGATGATGAAAGATTTAACTCCTTAACTTTCATACTGTTGAGATGATGATGGAATCCATATGAACCTGTATCTTTTATGAAACATGCATTATGATTAGATGGTTTATATTGCCAAGTGGGTGATTGGGTTTAACTTTGTTAGATAAATAGCAATATCACTGAAAATAAAAAAAATAAAAATAAAAGTTGAAAAAACTAAAAACCGACTTCAAAATCAAATACACTCAAAAGTATGAAATAATATTATTATACTTAGATACACGATATTAACAAACAATAACGAAATCAAAGGTGGGTACGAATTAAATTTGGGGATGAATGTCATTTTTGAGGTCGGTGTCAGCAATGCCTTATGTAAAATGTGAGTAGCTGTGTACTGGTACCGACCTCAAAAAAAACTTTAGGCCCCTAATTTATTTCGTACCCATCTTTGATTTCGTTATTGTTTGTTAATGTCGTGTATCTAAGTATAATAATATTATTTTATACTTTTGAGTGCATTTGATTTTGAAGTCGGTTTTTAGTTTTTTAACTTTTATTTTTATTCATAAATATTTTGAATTGAATTGAGTGTGGAGTGGATTGGGACACATCAATTTTACCTTCAAGCTACGCACACCTTGGACGCTAAGACTTACTCCACGGAAGCGGTTAAGATATTAAATTTCTCATTTCCTTACAGGCTTTGTTCACGAGAACACGTGCTCGTTATTTTTATGGATCTCCGTATGCACTCGGTTGAATTTTCCACAACTGTGACCCAACGAGCTGCGGACTGAACTGCTGACCGGCGTTACGTGTGGACTTAGATTAGACCGGCCTTAAACGTTTCTGAAAAGTAAATTTTGAATCATTCATCTGCCCATAGATTTACAATGGATCGACAACAGACGTATGGCACCCGGCCTAGAATAGGGTCAACCCATTTCTTTCCGTATTTGTCGTAAGAGACGAATAACATGCCAACACCATATTGGACACTAAGAGCGCCAACCCTCCTGTCAAGTGTAGCGATTACGGTAAAACCTCCCAACTCGGGGGGGGGACTTATGTCCAGCAGTGGACGTCTTTAGGCTGATTAGATGGTGGTCATCATCATCACATTCCGAAGCAGGCTGGTTCTACTTTCTTTCTTACAAGGACTCGACGAAATATTCGAACGGATTCGATTGTGTCAATTTTTTAATGAAATCCGTTCGACTATTGTACCGATTTCATGTAGCGAATCAAACTCGGGTCATCGTAAAGTAGCACAAATAAAAACTTGTTCTTTTTTTCATATTTTAAATTTCCAGAGCTTCATATAAAAAAGGGTTTTTTAATACGTATCCTAATTCATTTTTAGAAAACACGAAAATCACACCCTCGGTCGAATTTGCGAGGACGCTAAATATAGGGGAACTTACAGAATAGCGGGAAACATTATTAAAAAAATTCATCATTATTAAAAAAAAGGGGTTTGTTAGTAGGTTAACTTTCACGCCTTAACGCCATAACTAATCTTGATGGAATTTGGCATGCCTGTGTCACTGGAAAGGACATAGACTACTTTTATCCTGTGAAAATAGTATAGTTCGAAGCAGTTCGTGAGGGAACTGAAAAAATAAGTACTCTTTTCTGGTAAATTTCTTTAAAATGGTAACGGACCAATGGATTGTTGTGATTTTTTTTACACAGAGATGGTTGAGGAGCTGGAAAATTACATATTTTACTAATTACGATATCTTGATATAGTTTTTGAGGGATCTGGAGGAAACTTATTTTACTTAGCTGTCGGCTTCGCAACGGAGCAACAGATTAAGTGATTATGTGTATAAAATTGGTTGAGGGGGTGGGAAGTGACATAGACTGCTAATCAGAATAGGCTGATCTAGGATAGGGATAAGTAGAAAGCTAATGTCCACGCTCGCGATCCGCTAGTGGCTTGCGCACCTACTCACCCTCAGATAGTCATAAAAACCATGTCCACATGGGCGAAGTGCCGGGCAAAAGCTAGTTTTATATAATTTCGGGAAAAATAGGAGCGGTAAAGGTTAAGGAAATCCTGCAATGTCTTGATGATGATGATGAAGTGGTACAAAATAACACATTGGATTCTTTATAAGTTGAGTAATAATGTTCAATCCCTACAAGATTTCAAACCAAAATTTTAGCTTCATCTGTGTTCTGCCTAACTTTACAGAATAGTTGCAACTAAAACGTTTTGTAGGTTGCTAGTGGCTACTTTATTACTTTAACCGCCTCCATGGCGTAATGGTTAGCCCATTCGCTTCACACCAGGAGGTCGCGGGTTCGATTCCCGGTGGGGTCAACTTGAAAGACTTGGTTTGGTTGGTGGTAGGGCATTTTCCTAAGCCCGCCTGGCTAGCTACCACCATCTTATCTAAGTCTATCCGCCAAACATCAGTGTTAACAAAATTTATGTATTCCGGCTTGAACATAAGAAAGCAGTTCTCCATTGCGTTGGGGAATCTTGGTAAGCCCGCTTCCATCTTCGGCATCATCGTCACTTACCATCAGGTGAGATGATGCCAAGGGCTTACCAATTGTAAATAAAAAAAAACTCAGTCGTTGTTACCAACTATTGTTCCTATACGGTTACCAGTAATAAAATAAAATAAAAAATAAGTATGGTCGGGGGAACCCCGTCAGGAACGAAGTTCTTTTTAGGTAGGTACAAGCTTTTATTTCAGTTCAAGTCCATGACTATTGTTATCGGCATGTACATTTATAGGTCGTGCATTATCAGGTCACGCATTAATTGGTATACCCCATAATGCATGAACACGTTAAACGAAACGCGTAAGCGACATGAAACTCCTGGCACTTACGACCTTTTGGTCTCGAGAAAACTTTACTCTACGCACCACTTTTCATTAATGACGCCTGACACGTGACGATTACTACCAACTCACTTCCAAAACATTGTTCCTATAATCATCACCTTCACTGTCCACTGTTGGACAAAGGCCTCCCCCAAGGATTTCCACGACGGCCAGTCCTGCGCTGCCCGCATCCAGCGACTTCCCGCGAACTTCACCGGGTCGTCGGTCCACCGTGTGAGAGGCCTGCTTACGCTACGCCTTCCGGTGCGCGTTCGCCGCTCGAGAACTGTACTTCCCCAACGTCCATTTATTCTACGAACTATGTACTGCCACTTCAGTTTAGCGATTATGCGAAATATGTCGGTTACTTTGGTTCTCCTACGGATCTCCTCATTTCTGATTCGATCGCTTAGGGAAATTCCGAGAATAGCACGCTCCATTGCCCTTTGGGTGACCTTGAGCCTTCTTATGAGGCCTATTGTAAGCGACCATGTCTCAGTTCCGTAAGTCATCACTGGCAACACACACTGGTCAAGGACCTTAGTCTTGAGACACTGCGGTATTTGGGACGTGAAGATATTGCGATGCTTCCCAAACGCTGCCCAGCCCAGTTGGATTCGACGATTGATCTCTTTCTTGAAATTGAAATTCAAGAAAGAGATTGTTGCAAAATATTTATAAATGGTATTATTTAATTGTATCTATAAAATTCTTTATATTAACAAAGAGTAAAGATGTAACAATTCACTGAGCTCATTTTCTTGAGTAGTGTTTCCAGGCGTCAACACTATGTACTACGTACGATTAATATTACTCCTAAAATAAATAACCTGAAAAACCTAAAACTTTTAAGAAGAAGCTTTTATATTTGAAAAGAGTCCTTAATTCAAAGAAGGCGACTCGATTGAAAACAATAGACGATCCTGGGAACTTGGTTCCACCTTCAAAGTTTATCATCAAATCTAATTCAAAATACCCAATATTTTGGAAAATCCTAAAAACTTTTAGGTACAAGCTTTTAATATGGCATTATCACGCGAAAACATACATACATATGGAAAACGGGAAGTGGGTCAAATTTAACATGGAATATCGTCACTTAACACCAGGTGTGATGTTGTCAAGGGTTTACCAATTGTGAAAAAAAAAAAAAGATTACATCCGAACAAACATACATAGTATTGCAAGTTAAATAAAAGCTTGTAAAAAGTTGTTTTGTCACCGGACATACGGCTTTATCCCCAATTTCAGCTCAATCAGACCCCTGGAAGTCGCTCTGAAATCAATAACGGGATTTTACTTACACTAACAAGTGAACATATGAAAGCTTGTGAAAAGTTATTTTGTCACCGGACATACGGCTTTATACCAAATTTCAGCAAAATCAGACCTCTGGAAGTCGCTCTGAAGTCAATAACGGGATTTTACTTACACTAACAAGTGAACATATGAAAGCTTGTGAAAAGTTATTTTGTCACCGGACATATGGCTTTATACCAAATTTCAGCAAAATCAGACCTCTAGAAGTCGCTCTGAAATCAAAAACGGGATTTAACTTACACTAAAAAGTGACCATATGAATGCTTGTAAAAAGAGAATAAACTAAATGAAGGTAGTGACAATAAGATTATTATTGACTGATTACAATTAATTTTAATTACAATTAATTAAAAACCCGGCGAAGTGTGAGTCAGAACCGCACACAAAGGGTTCCGTACCATCGTACTAGATAGTTTTCTAGTTTATTGACGTTTTAAAGATTATTGTATGGAGACCCCTTCTATTTTTACACTTATTCAAATTTTTAGTATTTGTTGTTATAACGGCAACAGAAATACATCATCTGTGAAAATTTTATCTGTCTAGCTATCACGGTTCATGAAATACAGCCTGGTGACAGACGGACAGACTGACAGACAGACAGACAGACGGACGGACTGCAAAGTATGGATTTACGTTGTCATATAATAAATTTACCCAACTTAATATACATCGTGTGTTGTTCACTTGTACCTAACACACATTATAGTAGGTATGGCCATGTTTCCTTAGCCTTCGTGACTGAAAAAACCGCATTTGCTGTTACACGCTTCCCTCCCTTTTCACGAAATCACTCCCACACAAATAACTCCCACAGATTACAGGAAAGCGAGAGGAGAAAATGTAACACATCAAAAAGGAGTAAATTAATCGTAAGTAAAAATAAAACTCTATTATTTTTGTATGGTGCAACCATACAATCATTTTGCTTTGTCAGCAGTTTGCAATTGGCAATTCTTAAGTTCAAAATTATTTTAAATTTTTTTTTATTATTCGTCACATGATTCTATCTAAACTAGTTTTCGGAAAGTGTTTTAAATAAATTTGTAAATCTACAAAACATTTGTATGGCGAATGCGACATATCACTTGATTCTTACGATACTTTATAGTATCCTTATGGAGTAATACAAGATACAAATACAATCCTTTTCTATTTCATTTTGTTAATCCCAAAAATCGCGGGATTCGTCACATTTAATCCCGAAACTTTCAGGAATGAAAAACGTCAGGGAATTCTCTATTCTCAATCCATTTGAAGTTTCGACCCGAACACGGCGGACGCGCACTCATCATCATCATTAACTAAAATTAAGTATTTTCAAACAGTACTTTTTTCTCATTAACAATCATCCAAGGTGCATCTGTTAGGGAATCGATCCCACGAAACTTGTGCCAGCAGACAGAAGCAGGAGCACTGCTGCTGCCACTGGACCAACAGCCCAGTCAGTCCTTATCGGTAGGTAAAGTACGCCCAAAGACATTTGATTTCGACAGGAAGTGATTTTTTTTTAGCTCTGTGCGTACGCCTTTAAAATAAAGACTTACAATTAAGGCCCCGTGGTAATTAAAAATCTGTCTTTGTCTTTTTCTATACGTGTAAAGAGGGAAGAAAATAACCACACTTTTGCACTTTTTCGATGTTTTCGTTTTTATTTTCATCATAATTATCTTAAATAAAAATCCAATCATTTTTTTCGCTTCAGTCACCTATGAACTTTATTTTAGTAAATAAATCATATTTTCAAATTACTTATTTTAAGAATAAAACCGAAAATAGACGATAAAATGGATCGAAAAGAAGTACCTTTGCGATTATTCTATCGAGCCAACTTTATTAAATCGTGTTTCAAGCGATATAGTCCCTCGTAACTATTCTCAATAATACCAATATGTTTCCCTAGATTTTAAATTTACTGTTAACTACTTCAAAAATGAATTCTAAAAACCTGTTTAAGTGGATTTTTAGGTACCACTGCGCCTTAAAATCATCTGCGCTACAGTCCGTAACAATGGCGGAGGCAAGTAGGTACATACTCGTACGAGTACATTACGGAGCAACCAGCACAGCAACGTATGAGATATAAATTCTCCTTTCAGTATGCAAGCCAGTGCCAGCTGCGTCTCCATTCGCAAGTCTTTACTCGTTGAATATTGACTATCGGCTATGCAGAGCGAATGTTACTCAGTGGATGCTATGCTATGCTAATGACGTCGTTATGTTTTATCATCCTACTAATATTATCAACGCGAAAGTTTGTATGAATGTATGTTTGTTACTCTTTCACGCAAAAACTACTGAACGGATCTCTGGATGAAATTTGGTAAGTAGACAGATTAGGACCTGGATTAACACATAGGCTTGCAGCTCGCGCATTGCGCACCCTCGAAAGGTCATAAAAACGTTGTCCACGTGGGTGAAGCCGCGGGAATCAGGTAGTCGTTTATAATTAGCAAGAAAAAAACTCTTACCACATCGTATAAGAAAAAAACCGACAATGTTTGAGTCAGACTCGCACACGAAGGGTTGCATACCATCGTACAAGATTTAAAAAGTCACGGTTTCTTGTATAGGAGCCTCCTTTAAATTTGAATTTTATTTTATTTTTATTATACAATATAAAACTTAAGACCTTATTAAGAAAAAATCTATTTCAAACTAGAACCATTCAAGGGTTTCCATACAAACGTAGTTACGCCTTTATATAATAACTACATCCCGAATTGAATCCAAACTTTGAAAATATATTGAGTAGACACATATCGATGTTTGTAATCAGTTAAAAAAATATATTAGGACCGCACAAGTGACCTCTAAAAATTATCGAATTCACGAAAAACTAGCAGTAGCATCCCTGACTTCTACGCAACCCGATTTTTTTAAATTTAGATCCTATTAAACTTTCTGACATCGCAAGGTCTCGCACAGCAAACGCTGTGGAGCATCATCCTCACAGCTACGAGACGAAATGGAAAAATACTTGTCCAAAGGTCAACTTTGGCCCACAAAGGAAAAGGGACAGGCTTTCTTATTGACTTAAGACGTCTGAATTGCAAAGATGTTATATATTAGTCTTCTGAATAAAGATACTCACAAGATTACAGCTTTGTGGTGTATGTGTATGGGCATGTATGGGTAAGTAATTACTTATCAGATTTACTTAGCGATGGGTCAGCAGTCTAGGTACCTACACAGAATAAAATCTGATGTTATAGAGCTTTATAGCCTTTGAGTATCCTACGCTCTTCGTGCGTGGAATATCTACGATCATCTCCCAAGCCGGAAGAAGGCCCATTTCCTGACCCTCGGAGTATTATTTAGTAGCTCCTCACCTCCTCTTTTGGTAGGTTAGTACCTACGTATTATGGGTACTTCAAATGAAATTTGAAATGGAATAAACTTGGCTAGAATAGGAAGAACGATAACTTGCATTTTTAATTATTATGGCGTAGCATTGATTGGAACAGTGTCTCTGTCTTTTTCTTTACGTGTAAAGAGTAAAGAAAATAGCCACACTTTTGCACTTTTTCAATATTTTTTCGTTTCAATCAAAAACTACAATTAATTTTTAAAAATCAAACCGGCATATTGAAGAGTTTATTTAGACTAATCGAATAAAAAAAATTAGAGCTACTAAATCGGTCTGGTTTGCCTGTAGAATGCAAATATCCATTTTTAAAGAGGTTTCTTCGATTTTTTTTTCTTTTATAAAAGTTAACGAATTGTGTTTTTGCAACTGATAAAATGAATTCATTGAAATGAAGAATCAGTTAACAAAATATCACTTTCATATTTTTTGTAATTGCTGATAAAAATGGAGATCCCTGCGAGTAAAGTTACCAATGCGTCGCCATATCTTGGTTAAGGAAGGTTATTGAGTACTTACTATCCTAAAACTTCTGAGTTTGGGACAAATGTTTCATCATGTGCGGCACTCGTCACTCGATAGTTAGCAAAGTTAAAAAATCCAACTAAGTACGAGTCGATCGGAGTCGCACACGAAGAGTTCCATATCATGGTACAAAAAAAACCATCACGGTTTTTATATGTTTCACCTTTTAATTTAACTTCATCATGAGGATGATGTAGTAAGGTGTAGATCTCAATTTATCATATCAGCTCATATACGTCCCCACCGAGGGGTTCGGGCCTACCCTGTGTTAGGCCGATCGGGCCTTAGTCGATCACGCGGGCCCAGTGCGGGTTGGTCAACTTCACACACAACCTTCGAGTTTCTTCGCAGGCGTGTGCAGGTTTCCTCACGATGTTTTTCTTCACCGTAAGACCGTCGGATAAACGTACATATGAAATTGAAATTCGAAAACACATTGTTACGTGGTAGGATTCGAAACACGAACTCCCGGACAGGAGGTAGCAGCCCTTGCCATTACGCCACTGACGCTCTAATATTATTAATAATTTAACTTATTTTTTGAAGTGAAAACTTCTTTAGCGGCGTTGTGCACTTTTTTTGTAATGGGTAAAAAATGTTAAACTCGCGCCAGGACACGTGACCTGATCGAAAATTCGTAAGACGGATGGAGTTGATTTTTTGTTGATTTTTCTGAGATATAAACTTTTTAAAGTAATATAAATTGTCATGTTTGTGTACGATAGCGCAATAAATAAATATTGTATTCTACCACATAAATTTATACTGATAATCAAAGCAATTCGTGCAAAATTATTCCCTAACCATTCCAAAATATCAAAAATGCACAACGTTAATATTCAAGTTTTCACTTCTGCCGGCAACCCGTCGTTTTTTTCTTGTTATAATATAATACACGCTCTGTGAAAATTTAAACTGTCTACCTATACAGTTCATGAAATACAGCCCGCAGACAGACGAACAACGGAGGCTTAGTAATAGGGTCCTATTGGCACCCGTTGCATGCGGATCCCTAAAAAAAATAAGGAGTTTTTAAAAATAAGGAACTTATTAGAGTTTTAATATTTTTTTATGAATGTCAGAATACAAAAATGTTACAAACATATAATACATACATAGTATAAAAACATTAACAGGCAAAATAATAGTGAACAGTTTCAGTAATAACTTTAGGAATTCATTAAATAATAAAAACCAACCCTCTTTTTCGCCAGTCGGGTTAAAGTGGGTCCAATATCACTCACGGGATCAAGACAAATCCAACGATACCCATACGTTAAAATCCATGAAGCCGTTGAGGCAGGGAAGATAGAAATCTACATACATACATACACTCTATAAACATAACCCTCCTTCTGAGGCAGTTGGGTAATTACAAAGCTTAAAGTAATGGCCCTTGAGTCGTTTTTTGAATGAAATAGAGATTCAGCTCATCAGATGTGCGCAGGAAGTCAGTTCGTACAAATATATTCTTGTGCTATACAAGTATATTTGTACTGATTTATCAATAAAGGATTTGCTATGAAATGATTAAAGTATTAGGAGAAGCTTGTGTAGATGGGGAAACACTAATGTCAAAAAATTAAAAAATGAAGATGAAAATGAAGATGGTCTCAAAAGGGCTTATACCCACAGACGTTAATATATTATTTTGAAAAAGTGTAGGTCATGTAACTACTATCTAATCTGTGGTCACGGCTATGCGTGATGAGCACAAAAATGCTTCCACATGGTGTGTTTACTGCTGCACCTGCAACTCGAAACTGAGCTGCTATTCAAGTTAATCGTCTTCTGGCCGCCTTTTCACTGAATATTCGTTGAGGCCCAGTAGTAACTCAAAGTACACATGAATAGGTTTTTAGAATTCATTTTTGAAGTAGTTAACAGTGAAATAAAAATCCCGAAAAGTATATTGGTATTATTAAAAATATTTACGACGGATTATATCGAATGGAAACACGATTTTATAAAGTTCGCTCAATAGAATAAATTCGCAAAGAAACCTCTTCTTGAGCCATTTTATCGTCTAGTTTCGGTTTTATTTCTTAAATAAGTAATTTAATAATATTATTTATTTACTAAAATAAACTTCATAGGTAAATGGCGGGAGAAAATCGAATAGATTTTTATTTAAGATAAATATGATGAAAATAACAGCGAAGAACATCGAAAAAGTGCAAAAGTGTGGTTGTTTTTCCCTTTTTACACCAAAAGAATAAGACAAAGACAAAAGTTAACGGCTGCCGGGCCTTATTAACTAGCCATAGCGTCCCCACTGCTGGGGCGTCGTGGGTCTCTTCCCAAACTCGTCAGCATCTGACACGGCTTAACGACTGCCATCTAGAGATAGCAACCGGCACCAACGACTAAAGTGCCTTGCCAAGCACGGAAACGGTCGAGAAAAATGCCACTTACAGTCACACCCATCCAGCTAATGACCGTATTTAAGGTCAGTTCACCTGCATGATCGATCTAACCACGAAAGTTGCACAGAGCTACGAACGCTTCATTTCAATATTAAATCAATTTTAAAGTTAAATAAATTTAACAGATGAGACGTCCTCACCAGTCTCAGCAACCAACCTTCCATTGTATTATCGAGTCTAATGATTAATACATGGCATATTATCAAGCGCGGCATCAAAGCACTGGTGTGCAGCAAAAATAGCTGGAGCGTAAAACTGCAGCTGCAGCTACAATATCGCAGTCAGCTGAGCAAAACAGAGCTCGTCTTGGATGCAAATTACCTTATATTTCGTTCACAGCTCGCCAACCCGAGGAGGTGAGGTCGCGATGCAGTTCAACAGAGTTTGGAATTTGTTGGTGGCTGTTTGCATTTGTCTTTTGCATGTTTTTGGACTTTTCCGTTTTGGGTTCGTTAGCGAGTTTTAGCAAGATTTTATGTGAATAGATGAAATTAGACAGAACGGAGAAATGGGAGACGAAGGTTGTTTGCCACGGCAGGAAGACCAACGACTTGCCCTGCGCGTGCCCCCTTGGTCGGCGCTAAAGAACAACCAAACTACTGTACAGCTGGACCTCATTATAAGCCTCACAGCAATAATACAGAAAAACAGAAACAGTTACACGAATGTACAATAGTTATTTGTTATACAAGAGAGCAAAGTTGATTTTTAACCGCGTGCTCAATTTTGATGACCGAGCAAGCGAAGGTTTCTAAAATTGAATCACTCGCTGCGCTCGTGATTCACAACTTAGAATCCTGAGCGTTAGCGAGGGAATCAAAAGAGCACGAGGTGAAAAATCTGCACTTGAGTGCAAGACGCAATGACAAAATGCAAAAAAAAAACATTTGCGCATTACAAACAGTTTCAGTCAATTCTGTTGGCGTCATATAAACTTCTTCGTCGCTATAATCACTCATTTTAGGTTTTTCACTTGTTTTCAAGTTTCTTGTTTTTAACCTTAGGTTTTAACAATATAACGTGAAAAGAAAATGGCGCGAGCAAAGCAAATTAAAAAAAGTACACCAAGAAGGTTCCGAGTCTGAGTTTTTAACAAATTAAAAAAGTTTTTATGATAAATTCGGCACCATGGAGGTAGAAGTAAATAGGTTTTATTAATGTTTTGAATTCACAAACTTAGTGCACTAACTGTTCTAAATTCAATTTATTTTTTCTCCTCAAGCGAATAAAAACGGCTTTTGCACTCAGATATCGAAGAGCAAAAATACAATTTCCGAGATGAGGGAATGAAAATTTATTTTACTTTATTTAAACAGATGTATGTATCAGGATTACAAAAAACCCCAAGATACTGTATAATAAGAGTAGGATTTGATATCTGAATATTTTTTGTCTAACAGTGAACGTCTTTCGGATGATATAATGATAATGTTCAATTGAATTGAAATGATTTAAACCAGGCTTTCACATGGTCTACCTACTTCATCTACCTAAATGGACGCTATCGGCCGGCGCGCTCGGAGACTCATTGGAGACGACGAGCTTGTCAAAAACAAGCTTCAAAGCCTTGAGCATCGCCGCAAAGTTGCCTGTCTTTTGAATTCATTTCGGAGAATGTGCTCAAGCACTTCACGACCTCTTTCCCCCAGCTCCATTCCACCTTCGGCCAACGAGACGCAGGGGGAGGTTCCACCCCTTTGTTGTTAATATTCAGCCTATACGCACGAAGCGTTACGCTTCCTCATTTATTATGCGGACAGCGATGGAGTGGAACTCCTTGCTTGCGTCTGTGTTTCCCGACTCCTACAATTTGGGGATCTTCAAGGCGAGAGTGAATAAGCATTATTTGAGTTTGAGTGTACCATCCTCGACTACATCGTCACTTACCATCAGGTGAGATATAATCAAACGCACTCAAATTAAAAAAAGAAATGGACCATGGAAACATGAATTTACCTCGTTTTTTAGTTTTGTTCTGTGTTGATCTACAAAATGATTAGGTACCTTTCAACCGACTTCCAAAAAGGAGCGGTTTTCAGTTCGACTGTATGTATATTTTTGCCGGAAGATCTTGGGTCCTTCTAGGAGAGATGAAGGCAGCTGGAGAGTGCGGAAGAACCAGGAGCTGGGAGACCTTGTAGCTGAGCCCCACAAAATTGACTTAACTTATTGGCCCAACTTCGCTGGCTCCGCCACGTACAGAGGATGGAGGAGGATCGCGCTGTAAAGAGAGTGCACACGGGACGACCGACATGAAAACGTCCAGTCGGGCGTCCCAGGTCCAAGGACCTGAGCGCCATCCAGAGACCCGATTGGCGTGAGGAGGCGTAGAATAGGAACGAGTGGCGACTTTTGGTCTCGGCGGCTAAGATCCTCTTTGGGTCGCTGAGCCAGTGAAGTAAGTATGTTTTGTGTGTGTGTGTGTTACGCGATATCTTCGCAGATTGTGAACCGATTTTCATGATTCTTTTAAAAGTCCATCATTTTATCTTTACTCCTCAAAAGCATACCGATTCTTTCGAGTTGGTCCCATATAGTTTTTATTAAAATTAACAAAAACCAAAGATAATAAATGCAAAATTGTACTAAATTGGTGCGATGGAAGTCGGTTCTTTTAACTTGTTCAGCGTTTCCAATTATTCTAAAGTCTCGTTACTTCGCATCTCATGTGCTCATCGTCAGAAAATATTGTGCATTCTTTGTACATAAGAAAGAAGGTCGCAAGACTCATTGATGTGAAATATTTTCGCTAGCCCGCGAAGTGAGGAGTTTGTCGCGAGCGTGGAACTCTTGAAAAGAGAAATGCAGAGCTGTTCGGACTTTGGAGCTGTCTATTTAGGATACATGCACATCAAGAAGGTGCGCGTATTTGGAGTTCCGAAGTCAAAAAGGAACCCTTATTGTTTCGCCATGTATTGCTATTTTAACGATAGAGCAAAACCAATAAAATTGCAAAAAAAGTTGTATGGACTGGGGACTGCGCTTATTTTTTTAGGATTCTATAGTTAACAAGGAATCCTTATAGTTTCACCGTGTCTGTCAGTCTGTTTGTTCGTCTGTCCACGGCTTAGCTCAGATAATATAAGTACTAGAAAGCTGTTATTTGGCATATGTATACATATTAATCACGCCGACAAAATGGTTCAATATTTTTTTAAAAAAAGTTCCTCTACATGTTAAGAGGGGGTGATTTTTTTTTCGTTGGGGTACCCCACCGTGTGGGGTATCGTTGAATAGCTCTTTAAAAACTATTGAGGGTTTACTGAAACCATTTTTAGGGTTCCCTACCTCAAAGGGGAAAAACGGAACCCTTATATTTTTATATACCCTTACTTTGTTGTCCGTCTGTCGGTCGAGACACTTTATTTCGGGAACACGTGAAGGTATCGAGTTAAAATTAAAATCATATTCTTTTGTTGACAGTCTCTTGAAGCTATGAAAAAAGCAAACTTCTAAGTTAACGTTAAAAAAGATACGGCCGTTTATGCCGCAAAAAACTTATAGTTCGACACTCTTAAGTGAATCAAAATTTAAAGGGTATTTCCTGTCGACTAGAACTATGAAATTTAGCAAATAATACCATCTTATAATCAAATTTACGAAAAAATCTGAAAACTATACATTTGTAATTGAAACATTAAAAATATAGTCTTTATTTAAAGTACTTAACAATTATGCAAGGAACGGCGGTTCAAATTTTCAATTGAGTTAACTGTGTTATGTAGGGTATCTTAAGAAAGGGCTTCATTGGCACAAGCTTAAGTAGATTTTTAATTATTTTTATGATTTTAAGTTTTCGATTTATAACAAAGAATGAAAAAAAAATTGACCTTTTTTATATGTATAGGTACATAATAATTTTGGTGTATGTAGTATCAAACAGTTTGCACTATTATGCGTAGCTGTTTAGTCCTTTTTTTAAATTTTGTAATTAAACACAATCACATTTAACACCGGAAGATAACGTAGTTCAAACCACATTTCATAACGTGCAATCATTGTGCAAACATTTACCAGATGTGATCATGCATCCTATTATTCTTGCTTCCCATGCAAAATACAATTTCGTTATATTTTTCTTTTATAGGCATGTAACCCTCAAGAAGCACTAGCACTACAAAAACGAACACTGTTATAGACAATGTCATTTCTAACTTTGATGTACAATGCGATACTATTCATTCGTTTTTCAGTCACCACTTACAAATCTGGATTAAATTTGATATTTAAGTAAAAACAACTTTGATTAGGTTACTATGGAGTATTTACCAACAACGAAATGAAGGGGGTTTCGTCTCTTGTATGGGGAGAAACGAGTTCTTTTTTGTTTTTTCTCTATCGAAAAACGGTATTAAATACAAGCGTGAAACTTTGTGTGATTATAGTACTAATGCTGAAGTAAAACCAAAGTAAATACTCACCAAATGTGAGTTTTTTTTGTCGCTCGCGATTGTCTTTTGTATAAAATACATATGTATTATAGTAATGCTTGTGTGGAGAGGTGTAGGGGGGGGGGGGGGGTACGGAATCCTCGGTACGTAAGTCAGACTCGCACTTGGTCGGTTTTGTTTTAAAATATGACTGTCCCTAATGGATAGATGTGCATGAAGCCTTATCCTCGAAAGTTGCCTTTGTTAGTCGCCGGAAACTGTGAAACTGGGTCTCACTACTGGGCCGCTATAGCCGTTATTGTTGTTTGATAGCGATTCTTAATTTAAGCAAAATTTTGTTACTGTTGTATGGTCTTGTTTTATACGAGTATGTAAGGTTACTCTTCTTCTTCTCCGGTGTCGTCAAGTCTCTTTTCTTTTGGAGGTCGGCCCTCGTAGTCCTATTTCGCCTTTCTATGCGTAGTTGTGTCATTATGGGTTTAAGTCCCCTCGTCTTCATGACTTTTTCTGTCTTTTTGACATCTGTAGTGCAAATCTACGACCAGTTATTGTTCTATTACTTAGGGCACAGTATTGATGTGTTTCCATCTGTCTCCCATCATCATCCGCTGTCTGTATGTCTGTCTGTCAGCAGGCTGTATTTCAAGAACCTTGAGAGGTAGACAGTTGTTATTTTCAAAGAGGGTATTTTCGCTCTAACAACAAATAATAAAAATTAGAATAAGTCGACTGAAACTGAACAACTTTCAACAAGGAAATTACACAATCGGAGAACATTCAAACTTTTAAATTTTACCCCCGAAACTGAACTACTTTTTACAAGGAACCTATACAATAGGAGCACATTAAGACTTTTTAATCATGCCCTAGAAACTTACCATCTTTCCACAAACAATAACATAGGGGTACATTTAGACTTTCTAATAACACTCATGAAACAGAACAACTTTCTAAAAACTATAACATAGGGGCATATTTAGATTTTCTAATAACACTCATGAAACTGAAAAACTTTTCACAAACATAATATAGGGGCACTTTTAGATTTTCTAATAACACTCATGAAACCACAAGTTTTCCACAAGTTCAACTTCCGTGGCGTAATGGTTAGTCCATTGGCTTCACACCAGGAGGTCGTGGGTTCGATTCCCGGTAGGGTCAACTTGTAAGACTCGATTGAATTGTTTCTAAGCTCGCCTGGCTAGCTACCACCATATTATCTAAATCTTGCCGCCAAACATCAGGGTTAACAACATTGATGTGTTCCGGCTTGAAGATAAGATAGCCAGTTTCCCATGCGTTGGGGAATCTTGGCAAGCCCGCTTCCATCTTCGGCATTATCGTCACTTTTTTCTTTTTTTTTTATTCACTATTGGTAAACCCTTGACAACATCTCACCTGGTGGTAAGTGACAATGTTGCCGAAGATGAAAGCGGATAACCATACCATCAGATAAGATGATAGATACCAAGGGCTTACCAATTGCGAATAATAAAAGGAACTTATACAATTGGAACACGTTTAGACTTCTCAATCACACACATGAAACTGAACAACTTTCCACAAGAAACGTATACAATTAGAACACTTTTAGACTTACCAATCACACTCATGAAACTGAACAACATGCCCCAAGGAACCTATACAATTAGAAAACGTTTAGACTTCCCAATCATACTCATGAAATTGAACAACTTTCTACAAGGAACCTATACAATTAGAACACGTTGAGACTTAACAATCACACTCATGAAACTGAACAACATGCCACAAGGATACTTTCCAATTAGAACACGTTTAGACTTCCCAATCATAATCATGAAACTGAACCACTTTCCACAAGGAAACTATACAATTGGAACACGTTTAGACTTAGCAATCACACTCTTGAAACTGAACAACATGCCACAAGGAACCTATACAATTAGAACATGTTTAGACTTCCCAATCATACTCATGAAACTGAACAACTTTCCACAAGGAACCTATACAATTGGAACACGTTTAGACTTAACAATCACACTCATGAAACTGAACAACATGCCACAAGGATACTTTTCAATTAGAACACGTTTGGACTTCCCAATCATAATCATGAAACTGAGCAACTTTCCACAAGGAACCTATACAATTGGAACACGTTGAGACTTAACAAACACACTCATGAAACTGAACAACATGCCACAAGGATACTTTCCCATTAGAACACGTTTAGACTTCCCAATCATAATCATGAAACTGAACAACTTTCCATAAGGAACCTAACCAATTTGAACACGTTTAGACTTAACAATCACACTCATGAAACTGAACAACATTCCACAAGGAACCTATACAATTAGAACACGTTTAGACTTCCCAATTATACTCATGAAACTGAACAACTTTCCACAAGGAACCTATACAATTGGAACAAGTTTAGACTTAACAATCACACTCATGAAACTGAAAAACATGCCACAAGGACAATTTCCAATAAGAACACGTTTAGACTTCCCAATCATAATCATGAAACTGAACAACTTTCCACAAGGAACCTATACAATTGGAACACGTTGAGACTTAACAATCACACTCATAAAACTGAACAACATGCCACGATCTTTACTGCCCCATCGGCCATCTGTTCTACGAGCTATGTGCCCTGCCCACTGCCACTTCAGTTTAGCGATTCTGTGAGCTATGTCGGTTACTTTAGTTCTCCTCGTTTCTGATTTGATCACGCAGAGAAACTCCGAGCATAGCACACATAGCAGACTATTACAAAACCATAAACGTTCACAAATAGCGAGCGGTTCGAAGTGAAATTTTAAAGTACTTACCTACCTAACGGAATGCATTGGGCATTCTGTCGCATTGTGCATTTTCAGGAACATTTGGTGGCGTGAAAACGCATACAGGACCGCAGAATGTTGGGCTCTTTCTAATGTTTCGTGAATGTTCTATCGCGCAACCGCTAAGGTGCAACTGCGTCCATAGTGTAGTTGTTATTCCACTCGCTTCACATCAAAAAGGCTACGGATTCGATTCCCGGTTGGATCGAAATTTGTAAAACTCGCTTTGATTGGTAGCAAGTCATTCTCTAAGCCCACCTGGCTAGCTAAATCCATCTTAAAGTTTGGCCGCCAAACTTCAAATGTTTTTCAGCATTCGTGTGTTCTGGCGTAAAGATAAGATAGGCGTTACCCATTGCGTTGCGGAATCTTGCTAAGTCCGCTTCCTAACTTGGCATTATTGTTTATCGTAGATAGATGGACGGACAGCGGAGTCTTAGTAAATAGGATCCCGTTTTTACTCTTTGGATCCGAAACCTAAAAAGGAGGACTGTCAACGAGAGTATTTTGAAGTGATCATTCGAAGGCGTCTGTATTCCCCGATACGTATAATTTAGGTATCTTCAAGACTAGAGTGAATAGGCACTATTTGAGCTTGTGTTTCACATCCTCGGCTGCATTGGCACTTACCATCAGGTGAGGTGCAGCCAAACGCACACAAATTTTTATTAAAAAAAATCGAGCCACAATGCCAGGATTCATTCAAAAGTGTCAACGCCCTTCTTGCAAAAATTTTTTTTGCCTTTTTCTATTCATAATGAATTTTAAGTGACTAATTGAGTTTTAAGTACATGTTTTTCGTGTCCCGCTAGAGGTTTTTTCATACTACTTTTCTATTTCGAGGTCGATATGCGTTACACGTCGGATATACCTGCCGTAAAAATACTCATAACAGGTGAAGCGTGCAAGTATAGAAAAAAAAATATACAGTCGAACATAGAACCTCCTCCTTTTTTGAAGTCGGTTAATAAAAGAAGTATTTTCTAGTAATAGGTACGCCAAATGATGTCAGAATTTAAATACCAATAATCTATTTGACAAAATACTGAAAAATTCTTGTTAAATCTCGTTCCTTGATAATCTTAATTTCGGTCGGTACATTGAGTCCAAATCAATAGTTGCTGCAATTAAGCTGGGCATTCTCTCTAAGGTGAGATGGTACTTCACACCTGGACAGCTTCTATCTTTATATCAAGCACAAGTCCGATCTTGTATGGAGTACTGTTCTCACCTATGGGATGGATCAGCCCGCTATCAGCTGGATACCTTGGAATCCATCGACCGACACGCCCGGAGACTCATTGACTAAAGCCTTAAGCATCGCCGCAAAGTTGTCTGTCTTTCGGTATTCTATCGAATTCATTTCGGAGATTGTACGGAATAACTACGCAACCACATTCCCCCAGCTCCATTCCATCTTCAATCACGCAGGGAGTGGTTCCACCCCTTTGTTATTGATATTCAGCCTATACGCACGAAACGTACGCTTCCTCATTTATTGCGCGGTCAGCGATGGAGTGGAACTCCTTGCATGCGTCTGTGTTTCCCGACTCTTACAATTCCCCGAGTCTTCAAGGTGAAAGTGAATACGCATTATCTGAGTTTGCGTGTACTATCCTCGACTACATCGTCACTTACCATTAGGTGAGATGTAGTCAAACGCAATAAAAATATTTTAGAAATTTATTACCCAACTGTTTCGACACAGTAACTATGGTACCTTTTTCAAGAAACCCATCCTTGATTGAATGATTACCCCCAAATCCTATGTAGTGTGTAAATGACTCATCTCACCCTACGTGACATAATGGTTAAGCCGTAGTATATAAGAGCATAATATTTATTGTATTTTATTGTCATTATACGAGCTACCAAGGAGACGTACTATTTTATTAACTACTAGCTTTTGCCCGCGGCTTCGCCCACGTCGACATAGCTTTTATGACTCTTTTTGAGGGTGAGTGGTGCGCCAGCCGCAATCAGCTCGCAAGCGTGGACATGAGTTTTCTCCAGGTACCTCAGGAACTGTTTCGGGCTATTCGGATTAGCAGTCTTTGTCACTTCCCACCCCCTCAACAAATTCTATACAAAAAATCACTTTAATCCGTTGCTCCGTTGCGACGCCACCGACGTGCTCGAGCTTAGAAAACAGTTGTCCCCAGATCCCTCGGGAACTATGTCAGGATATACTTATTAGTAAATTATATCATTTTCCACCTCATCTCTGTGTTAAAAATCACACCAATCCATTTTTTCGTTACGATTTTAAATAAAACGAACAAAGAGTACCTATTGTTTTAGTTTCCTCAGGAACTGCATCGGGTTATGATAATTTCCACAGATAAAAGGTTGACTATTTCATTCCCAATGATACAGGCTACCTGCATGCCAAATTTCATCAAGATTGGTAGAGGTGTTGAAGTGTGAATAGGTAACAAACAAACAAACACATTTTCACATTTATAATATTAAGTAAGGATTTCTAAATCTTAAATAAAATATAGAGCGTCGGTGGCAAAACGGTTAGGGCCACTACTTCCTGTCCGGAAGGCCGTGGTTAGAATCCTGCCACTTACCAATATCTATACGAATATCGATTTCATACTGGTATGTACGTTTATCCGACACTCTTACGGTGAGAAAAACATCGTGAGGAAACCTGCAGACGCCTGCGAAGAAATTCGAAGCTTATGTGTGAAGTCAATCAACCCGCAATGGGCCCGCGTGATCGTCTAAGGCCAGATCGCCCTAACTCGGGGCAGGTCGAGCCCCTTGGTGGGGACGTATATAAACTGATATGATGAAATAACACATATACCTATATTATCAAAAAACTAATTCAAATCATTATAGGTATCAATCTAGTAATAACATTTCCTAACAATATTAATATGGGTCAAATCCTCGAGTCGTATCAGCTCCAAAGGAGCCCAAGACGCACTTCTCGTTGCCGCGCTGGATGGCAATAGACAACCTTAGCAGCAGGTAGGACCTCACGTCACATCTCCTCTCTCGAAGGCGTAAGGCCAATCTCCTTTGTGAAGGCAAAGGCCTCTGAGGGTTCAGCAGCCGGTTGTCTCACAGACCAGCGGCACAAAGCAGTAATTTGCCTCCAAGACCGACTACTTATTATGCTTCTTTCTCACCGCAAATTGAGCAGCAGTACCGTACGGGTGAGGAGTGAGGCAGAAAAAGTGGCTTCCCAAAGCAGACGGGTTCCTCTCTGCCATAGCACCTGTTTAAACCATCCGGCCTTTTGCCATTAGATCGACTAAAGCCCGGCCGCCGGCTGCATCCAAGATGAAATATTCCATTCTGTCTGGAATCAATTCCATCTGGCCGAGACCAGTGCCCTCCGAGTGAGGTCATTAAGGAATTGGTGACGTGGGAATCTTCACAAACACGACTGCAACTCAGTGAGTGATGGCCAATTGCCTCCGCCGTGGACCCGCAAATACATTGATGAGGTTCACAGATATTGATATTGCAGGCGGAGAGCAACTGCCACACGCAAATAGTCGCCGTCAGAAGAGTTCCCATATCTGTGCCTCCTGTTAAAAGATGCTAAACTCGATTTATGTGTTTTTATTTTTTTACACGATTGGAATCTGTAAAAAAATACCTCTCTGTTCGTCTATGAAACACATCGCTATCATACCATAGTTCCAGAGTTTAAAGTAGTGTATGCTGAAAAATACATAAAAGAAATCCACTCAAAAGTATGAAATAATATTTTTATGTTTTAATACAACTTAAGCGCGTTTTATTATCCCTGCAGTGCCATCTATTGACATTCTGCTACTATGATTATTATGTTTGGTATGTGTAGCTAATACAAAGAAAAAAGTACTCTATTGATATTATTGTAAGTATCGATAGGTAATTTCCCACGGGACCTCTTTAGTTTTCCGGGATAAAGAATACCCGACTATACAATGATGGTCAAAAACACCCCATCCCAATGTAAAGGTTTCATATTATTGTTACGTTGAGTCATTCTAAAGATACAATTTTTTGCATTCCTGTAGGAACCCTAATTTTTTTGGATTCACAATGTCCCAGTTTTAGTTCGCGATAAGGGTATCAACGTGTAAAATTTGATTGTAATAGGTCAAGCCACATTTGCGTGGTGAGCCATTCTATTAATGAATACTTTTGATTTTCCCACGGGAACTCTTGAATTTTCTGGGATAAAAAGTATCCTATATGTTAACCCGGGCTATAAGGAACCACCATACAAAATTTCATCAAAATCGGCCTGGTAGTTTTTGCGTGATGCGCGAACATACAGACAGACAGACAGACAGACAAAAATTCCAAAAGTTGTTGTTTTGGCCTCTGTATCGTTAGTAATGTCCACCACAGTTATTATTTTCCAAAAATATTTCATGTACAGACACGGCCCCGTTACAGTTTTATTATATTATATATGTCGAGGGTGTGTGAGTGGTTAGGTTATGGTTGGCCTCGTGGTTCACGTCCTTAACTATTTCGGTATTGGGCGTCGAAATAACAATGCAGCTATATCACAGAGGTCCTTCTTCAATAGTCTTGATCATTTGGTAATCGAAATTGTACAGGATGCCTTGGATAACAATGGATGCAAACGCGGTGATCACAGCGATGGCGTGACACGTCCATTTTGCTCACAGATCACCACTACTTGTGTTCTGCTCGACGCTCCGTCAAAAAGTGTCTGCTCCGAGACTGACGTCCAGCTAATGTGGCTTCTCCACAGATCTAATAAATTCTCAACTCAGTGTGGCAGCACAAACAGCCTTCCGTTAATACATCATCTTTGCTACCACAAACGATCGTCTCACGAGTACAAGCGATCGTCACGCCACCACCGGTTTCACCCAGGTACTAATACCTGACGTTTGATCCAAACAAAGTGTAACTATGTAAACTTATCTCGAGCTGGTATTGGTCGCGTTTTCAATGACACTCCGACACGGCCATCCTGCGAGTCACACGTCCTCGGGTGACTAACCTGAAAAAGAAAAGGGTAGCCAGTAGATTCCATTTCGTTCGGCCAATCCTGACCTTCATTAGGAAGGTCCACAGCTCAAGGAATAAAAGCAACGCTAATAATGTGAAGCTTTAATTCAAGACTACAATCATGGTAACAACACATTTTAACAGCCTCAAAAAACCAAATAATTTCACTCTCGTAAACTAAATAAACCTCAGCATTAGCATCGTAACTCAAACAATCTCAAATCAGTTTAGGTCTCCAAGGTAAATCACAGCTGCAAGGCTTGAAACCTTACAACCATTTACAACTTTTAGGGGCACATAGAACGGAACATAATCATCATCGCAAATCACAAGCGACGGAACACCAGAACTAAACATCACCACATCCGGGTGGCGGGACACCACAAAGAATCATCATCACTAACGCCAAGCGACGGAATACCAATCAGTCATCATCACCAGTCCAGGTGACGGAACACCATCACCACCAATCTAGGCAGTGGAACACCATCATCACCAATACAGGCGACGGAATACCATCATCACCAATCTAGGCAATGGAACACCATCATCACCAATACAGGCAATGGAACACCATCATCACCAATACAGGCGACGGAATACCATCATCACCAATCCAGGCAATGGAACACCATCATCACCAATACTGGCGACGGAATACCATCATCACCTATACAGGCGACGGAATACCATCAACAGTTTTAGCCGGTAAACGGGATACTTCTTTTTTACAAAAACACGAATGTACCTGCTACACATCATGACAGAACGAGTCTGACAAAACAAGCAGCAGCCAATTCATGCAAACATATAGCGCCATTCAGCACTCTTCATTTACCGCTGAAACATGTTGGAATACTTCAGTACTACACACAAAAATAAACGATAAAGAAAAAAATTACAACTGTACACAATTGATTGAGTTACGATCTGTCAATACAATTAACATTGAAAGGTAGACGCCTCTGCACCAGATTCATCGTCAACATCCGGAGGCAAATAACCTTCGGACATACTACGTAAACAGTCATGGGCATACTTGTAACTTCGTCTCAAATTCAAAGCTTGTAATTTGTATCTGTCACCTTCTAAGACCTCTACGACCCTGAACGGCCCTCGGTATTTGGGATCTAACTTGGTTTGGTTACGCACCTTATTTTGTATCACCACACAGTCACCCATCTTGGCAACTCTGGGCCACCTCCATCCGGTGCCCAAACAAACAACAGTCACCCAACCTGGCGACTCTCAGACACCTCCATCCGGTGCCCGCCCAAACACACAGTCACTCGACCTGGCGACTCTCAGACAACCTCTCAGGTGTCCGCCCAAAAACACAGTCACCCTACCTGGCGACTCTTGGACCACCCCCCTCCGGTGTCCAACCACACTATCGCTTCCATGCGGCGATCTCAAACATCACCTCTTTCTGGTCATTGCCAACATCACCTCCCCGGTGATACGCCTGCGAGCCAAACGCACGCCACACACAGTTGTGGCCGCACAGCAACGAGAAAATCAACTCGGTGTTTTACGCCTACGTCTACGAATGGCTGAGGCTATTGGCATCCAGTTGCGAAAAATTGTTTACGTCTAAGGTTCAAAATACAAACTAGTGAACGTTAAAATCACGGTCAAGTACAAAAGTCCTTAATCTGCACTAGTAGATGGTCGAGGTTCAGTCTCTCCATCATCAATTCTGTCCAAGTCAATAATACTGTCACTATCGGGCATTTAACGTAGTCTGTCCTATTGAGGATATCAAATGCCGTCAGTTATTGAACTGACGGCATTTGATATCTAAAGTGGTAGGTAACGCTTCTCCATTTGTAACAACACAAAGTTAGGTAACTTGTGAAACTAAGCTTTTGTCTAGAAATCAGCCAGTGGCGCTGCCTCAGAGCAATACACCACCCCATCTCTTCCCAAGGGTTTCACAAGAAGTGACTAAGGGACTAAAAATTTGAGGACAAGCAACATCGTCCTTCACGCTCATACTGTACCGCCAAACAGCCCGCCAAGCGTAGCGTTTTTTTTTTTTTTTTTTTTTTTACAATTGGTGAAACCGCTCCAACATGGGGGAGGCCCATGTCTATTATCACATCAGCAGCAAGCTGATTAACAACTCCTGTAATAGGATGCGTTACTCTCCGTATTATCACTAGTATGTTGTCGTGCTTCACTTAGATAAAATTACAGCCTGTGTGTGTAATCGACAAACATGACATTTAGAGGTTAGGCTACTTTACTCGTACCTAGAAGCAACTCCAGGAGGCTGTACTTCGTAACTCGGTTAACCCAACAGTTTGGTTGCTGCCAAATGATCATCATGGAAGGACTTGTAACATTGAAATCTCATTACTATACTCGAAGGAAGTGAGCATATTTTAAAGGACACTTAACTAAGAGTACCAACGTTTAAACGTGCTAAGATTCACCTGACCGTTGCCACGCGCCTAAAGCGTTTATGAACGTAAGTTCAAATACAAGGGGGCATTACGTAGATCGAATGACACGTGGACGTATTTGAACAGAGGTTACAAAATCAGTCATTTCGATTTAATAGGTAAAGAATGCACCTGATGTAACCACTAGCTATGCCTGACGTGGTGAAATAGTGACCACCTATGAAGTCAATCGATGTTCCAAGCTATCAGAGGAAGCAATTTCCGTTCAGGCATGTTGTTATCATTTTTTTTTCACGGTTATCAACACTTGCGTTCTATGCTATCCTTTTTCTTTACCAGCATGATAAGGCCGTCAAAAAGGGAAAGCTTCGGGGCTTATGACATTCGCAGCCTCCAGCCCATGAATCCTGTATCATCATCACATCAGCCGTAAGACGTCCACCACTGCACTCCGCATACTACCCTGTTATTCTTTATTTTTTTTTACAATTGGTAAACAAACTATTTTATTGGGGTCCCCGAAACTCATCTACCTACATAGGGTCTATACGATAGCGGGGCATTAAGGATGCCCTCAACAAATTCATCGCAAAAGCTATTAAAAATAGGCAACAACTTTGGCCTATGCTCAATGAGAATATCAGTCCCAATACTACGAAAGCTAATAAAGGTTTTTTTTTACTCCATGTAAAAATGACAGTCTCAATATTATAAAAGCTTAAAGGGGTTTCAATACTTTCAATCTTGGTTTAGGTTTGTATAACCGAAACTAGTCAACTAAATGAATCATCATATTTACAATGAGTCCTCTTTTTAAATCTTCCGTTCAATCACGACGTTTTGTCATAAGTAATGATCCGAAAGTACGTGAAAAAGTACTTTGAAGGACAACAAGGCATCATTTTGGCTGCTAATGCAATCACCACTATTCGCATTCTTTCCGACAGTCGAGCCGTTTTGTTATTGACAGACTCGTTTAAATATACCCTCAAGCCTAGATTTAAAATATCTGAACATATCATAATATTGTTAGCACGTAAGTACCTATCTGGCATAACAAGAAATGAAAATTGTAAACAATGCCCATCAATACTACCCTCACTCGATATTTGTTCTGTACAGTAAACTTAAGAGTTGCCTACAAAAGTCAATAGTGCGTTAGTATTGAACACACTCCCGAAAGTCTATACACGAAACTTTCTTTAACGAGAGAACAGTAGGCACCACTACAGATTAGGTAATAGTACTACGCACGTACTACTACCACCATCAAAACAAAAGGGGTACGACTCACCGGATTTTCGTAACACCGCGTACATCACGCACTTCGCAGAAGCCGCACGCGCCGCTCGCGTGCATCTCCGCTGCTCCATCATCAATTTTCACATTTTCCCGTCGTTGTCCACTTGTTGCGAGCGCAGGGAACTATCCAACTTCTGATGTCGAGGGTGTGTGAGTGGTTAGGTTATGGTTGGCCTCGTGGTTCACGTCCTTAACTATTTCGGTATTGGGCGTCGAAATAACAATGCAGCTATATCACAGAGGTCCTTCTTCAATAGTCTTGATCATTTGGTAATCGAAATTGTACAGGATGCCTTGGATAACAATGGATGCAAACGCGGTGATCACAGCGATGGCGTGACACGTCCATTTTGCTCACAGATCACCACTACTTGTGTTCTGCTCGACGCTCCGTCAAAAAGTGTCTGCTCCGAGACTGACGTCCAGCTAATGTGGCTTCTCCACAGATCTAATAAATTCTCAACTCAGTGTGGCAGCACAAACAGCCTTCCGTTAATACATCATCTTTGCTACCACAAACGATCGTCTCACGAGTACAAGCGATCGTCACGCCACCACCGGTTTCACCCAGGTACTAATACCTGACGTTTGATCCAAACAAAGTGTAACTATGTAAACTTATCTCGAGCTGGTATTGGTCGCGTTTTCAATGACACTCCGACATATAGATATAGATATAGACTACCCGAAGTCCCATCATCGCACCTACTTGGACCACAGATCAGATACTAGTTACTTCGTCTTGGACTGTCAAATGTTTGCTTTCATTTAATCTTCCTGGCTAAATAAAATAAAATTTAAAAGGACGGCATATGCTACCCTGGGATAGCGGGGGTCAATCGCTTTGTTTTATCTTGTTAAAAGCGCAATCAATTTAGTTAACTTAGCCTGGAAACAAAAGGGAATCAAGCATTTTAATTGTATAGAAATTGACCTATAAATTTAAACGCAGGAGAACCAAAGTAACCGACATAGCTCTCAGAATCGCTAAACTGAAGTGGCAGTGGGCAGGCACATAGCTCGTAGAACAGATGGCCATTGGGGCAGTAAAGTTCTCGAGTGGCGATCGCGCACCGGAAAACCTGCCGACCGACGACCTGGTGAAGATCGCGGGATCAGATACATAAGAATTGGAAATATATTAAGACACTTGAATAACATGAACTACAACAAGGCAGCATCAGAATTGAAAACTACGGAATTCACTTTCAGTATTTCATTTTAGTATTCGTCAGAGCGTCAGAGCGTCAGCTTCGGCCCCTATCTCATGTCCCGGAAGTCGTGGTTTGAATCCTGCCACGTACTTTAATATGTTTACGTATTTTGATTTTATATGTACATTTATCCAACGTTCTTACGGTGAAAGAAAACATCGTGAGGAAACCTGCACATACCTGCGAGAAAGCTAGAAGGTTGTCTTTGGGCTTGCGTGATAAGGCCCGATCGCCCTAATTCAGGGTAGGCTCGAGCTGCTCGGTGGGGACGTAGACGAGCTGATGTGATGATTCACTTATCAACAGAATGGAAAACTATGATAAAATGAGAGAGAGACGGTAAGGTCAGGAGTGAAGTAAAACTTCAACGAACAAGTAAAAGAGAAGATTGATTTATTGTCATATCAAGACGAGTGGTTTTTTTTTCGAGTGTATGTATGTATATAGATTTCTATGTTCCCTGCTACAGCCTAAACGGATTGAAGGATTTTAACGTGTGAGGTATTGTAAGATTTGTCTTAATAGCGCAAGTGACACTAGATACATAAAAAAAATAAAAAAACAAAATGGCGGATTTTAGACGCCACATGTGAGGTTCCACATTGAGTATGGTATCGACATGAAGGGCTTTAAATAGCGTTTATATTGCGGATTTAAATTTCAATGGAACGATAAAACGTTTAACGAAATCATCATATCATCATCATATCATCATCATATCCTCATCATATCAGCTCATATACGTCCCCACCGAGGGGCTCGAGCCTACCCTGAGTTAGGGCGATCGGGCGTTAGTCGACCACGCGGGCCCAGTGCGGGTTGGTCAACTTCACACACAACCTTCGAGTTTCTTCGCAGGTGTGTGCAGGTTTCCTCACGATGTTTTCCTTCACCGTTAAAGCAATCGGTGAGTAATACATATGTACGTAAGTTTCGAAAAACTCATTGGTACATTGGCCGTCTGGTTTTGAACCCTGCACCTCTGGTTAGGAGGACCGAGTCGTTACCGGTTGAGCCACCGAAGCTTTTTTGACGAAATAAATAAAAGATAATAGATTCAATCCCTGCTTAATAGTAGTTAAATAAATGAATTTTAATTCAGCAATACTTATTTTGCGAATATTAATCTAGGGTCCCCAGGAGGCTTGAGTTTTCATATAAAAGTAGTTCCGCTTTAATACAAAAACTACATGCCGGATTGAATCCAAACTTTGCGAATATATTGAGTAGTCACATATCAATGTTAGTAATTTGTTTTCGATGTACTAATATAAAACGGAAAAAATAAAAGCAGTTGGAAACTTTCAGTACAAAACTAATTTAAGCCTTCGTTTAGTTATGTTAGAATATACTACGATGAAAATTTGAGCCTCCTAGGGACCTATATTTAACATATATAGCCTATAATAAATGTGAAAACCCTACTACTATTATAAATGTAAAAGTTTGTATGTACGAATCTATGGATGTATGGATGTTTCTTACTCTTTCACGCCTGAAACGCTGAACGGATCTGGATGAAATTAGGTAAGTACACATATTAGGACCTGAATTAACATATAGGCTACTTTTTTCTACGCTCGCGAGCCGCTTGCAGCTCGCGCACTGCGCAGCCTCGAAGACTGTCATAGTCTAAACTATGTTCACGCGAGCGAAGCCGCTGACAAAAGCTAGTCATACATAATGTAGCTCGGGTACCCTTATTCTCGATTTCTAGACGAATTATTGAACCGAAATTTTATTTATTGATAGATGTAATTTTACTATTTACTTATTTATCCCTCCCAAATGATCAATTAAGATATTTTATGGGGGAAGCCCGTTTTCAACAGCGTACTTTTGTGGCTGTAATGATGATAAATTGATAGTCTCATCGACACTGGACTGTTAGAATGGCCTGGACTCGATGCGATGCGTCGGGAGGGGGGTGGGGCGGGGGTGGGGGTTTCCCTATTAGTTTAAGCGATCCGAACGGGTCAGACACGTTAGGGCAGACGTCGTGGATGGACGTCTTCATATTTAATACTAGCTTTTGCCCGCGGCTTCGCCCACGTGGACATAGCTTTTATGACTCTTTTTGAGGGTGAGTGGTGCGCGAGCCGCAATCAGCTCGCAAGCGTGGACATGAGTTTTATCCAGGTACCTCAGGAACTGTATCAGGCTATTCGGATTAGCAGTCTTTGTCACTTCCCACCCCCTCAACAAATTATATACAAAAAATCACTTTAATCCGTTGCTCCGTTGCGACGCCACCGACGTGCGCGAGCGTAGAAAACAGTTGTCCCCAGATCCCTCGGGAACTATGTCAGGATATACTTATTAGTAAATTATATCATTTTCCACCTCATCGCTGTGCTAAAAATCACACCAATCCATTTTTTCGTTACGATTTTAAATAAAACTAACAAAGAGTATTGTTTTATTTTCCTCAGGAACTGCATCGGGCTATGATAATTTCCACAGATAAAAGGTTGACTATTTCATTTCCAGTGATACAGGCTACCTGCATGCCAAATTTCATCAAGATTGGTAGAGGTGTTGAAGTGTGAATAGGTAACAAACAAACAAACACATTTTTACATTTATAATATAAAAGTAAGGATTTCTAAATCTTAAATAAAATATAGAGCGTCGGTGGCAAAACGGTTAGGGCTACTACCTCCTGCCGTGGTTCGAATCCTGCCACTTACCAATATCTATACGAATATCGATTTCATACTGGTATGTACGTTTATCCGACGCTCTTACGGTGAGAAAAACATCGTGAGGAAACCTGTACACGCCTGCGAAGAAATTCGAAGCTTATGTGTGAAGTCAATCAACCCGCAATGGGCCCGCGTGATCGTCTAAGGCCAGATCGCCCTAACTCAGGGCAGGTCGAGCCCCTTGGTGGGGACGTATATAAACTGATATGATTAAATATTATCAAAAAACTAATTCAAATCATTATAGGTATCAATCTAGTAATAAAATTTCCTAACAATATGAATATGGGTCAAATCCTCGAGTCGTATCAGCTCCAAAGGAGACCAAGACGCACTTCTCGTTGCCGCGCTGGATGGCAATAGACAACCTTAGCAGCAGGTAGGACCTCACGTCTCGCAGGCGAAGGCCAATCTTCTTTGTGAAGGCAAAGGCCTCTGAGGGTTCAGCAGCCGGTTGTCTCACAGACCAGCGGCACAAAGTAGTAATTTGCCTCCAAGACCGAGTACTTATTATGCTTCTTACTCACCGCAAATTGAGCAGCAGTACCGTACGTGTGAGGAGTGAGGCAGAAAAAGTGGCTTCCCAAAGCAGACACGTTCCTCTCTGCCATAGCACCTGTTTAAACCCTCCGGCCTTTTGCCATCAGATCGCCTAAAGCCCGGTAGGCGGCTGCATCAAAGATGGAATATTCTATCTGGCCGAGACCAGTACCCTCCGAGTGAGGACATTAAGGAATTGGTGACGTGGTAATCTTCGCGTGGTCGACTAAGGCCTGATCGCCCTAATTCAGGGTAGGCTCGAGCCCCTCGGTGGGGACGTAAATGAGCTGATAAGATGAAGATGAATCTTCACAAACACGACTGCAACTCAGTGAGTGATGGCCAATTGGCTCCACCGAGGATCCGCAAATACATTGATGAGGTTCACAGATATTGATATTGCAGGCGGAGATCAACTGCCACACGCAAATAGTCGCCGTCAGAAGAGTTCCCATATCTGTGCCTCGTGTTAAAAGATGTTAAACTCGATTTACGTGTTTTTATTTTTTTACACGATTGGAATCTGTAAAAAATACCTCTCTGTTCGTCTATGAAACACATCGCTACGTACCATAGTTCCAGAGTTTAAAGTAGCCTAAGCTGAAAAATACATAAAAGAAATCCACTCAAAAGTATGAAATAATATTTTAATGTTTTAATACAACTTAAGCGCGTTTTATTATCCCTGCAGTGCCATCTATTGACATTCTGCTACTATGATTATAATGTTTGGTATGTGTAGCTAATATACAGAAACAGTTCTCTATTTTTATTATTGGAAGTATCTATAGATAATTTCCCACGGGACCTCTTTAGTTTTCCGGGATAAAGAATACCCGACTATACAATGATGGTCAAAACTCCCCATCCCAATGTAAAGGTTTCATATTGTTACGTTGAGTCATTCTAAAGATACAATTTTTTTGCATTCCTGTAGGAACCCTAATTTTTTTGGGATTCACAATGTCCCAGTTTTAGTTTGCGATAAGGGTATCAACGTGTAAAATTTGATTGTAATAGGTCAAGCCACATTTGCGTGGTGAGCCATTCTATAAATGAATACTTTTGATTTTCCCACGGGAACTCTTGAATTTTCTGGGATAAAAAGTATCCTATATGTTAACCCGGGCTATAAGGAACCACCATACAAAATTTCATCAAAATCGGCCTGGTAGTTTTTGCGTGATGCGCGAACATACAGACAGACAGACAGACAGACAGACAGACAGACAGACAAAAATTCCAAAAGTTGTTGTTTTGGCCTCTGTATCGTTAGTAATACTTACCACAGTTATTATTTTCCAAAAATATTTCATGTACAGACACGGCCCCGTTACAGTTTTATTATATTATAGATTATAGATTTGCGCTGCTTATTATTCGGCTTAATTTTGTTTATGTTACGTTTATAATAATTTATATGGTCAAAGTTTATTACGTCTATAATAATTTCTATGGTTATAGTTTATTTTTCATTACATAATTCGTTTATAATAATTTCCTTTATTATTAATAATTTTTCATTCATTTCATGTTTCCTCATTAAGGGATAAATATTTTTTTAATCTCTTTACATTTTTTAAATATTTGTATGTAAAATACTTACCTACAAACCAGTGTTTAAGATTTATTTGAATTTTAATTACATTATAGATTTTAAGTTAGTTTATTTTTAATTTCAATTGTATGTCGGAGCGTCATTGAAAACGCGGCCAATACCAGCTCGAGATACGTTTACTTAGATCGTTAAACTTTATTTGGATCAAACGTCAGGTATTAGTACCTGGGTGAAACCGGTGGTGGCGGGACGATCGCTTGTACTCGTGAGCTAATCGTATGTGGTAGCAACGATGATCTATTAACGGTAGGCTGTTTTTGAATGAGGCAACACTGATTTGAAAAGCCATATTAGCTGGTGCCGAATAATCAAGACTATTGAAGAAAGACCCCTGTGATATAACTGCATTGTTATTTCGACGCCCACGACCGAAATGGTTAAAGTCGTGAACCACAAGGCCATCCATAACCTAACCACCCCCCCCCCCCCCCCACCCTTCGACATGTTTATATACTAGTAACTTAACGGCATTGAGTTCCAGGGAACTGTTACATTCGTAATGTATTTGTTTGTAATATATATGCCTATCTGTTAACAAACCAGTATATAAGATTTATTTGTTTTTTATCACATTTATGGAAGTTATTATTTAGTTGATTTTTGATTTTAATTTTCTGATTTCTTAATTTTCAAATTAACTTAACTGCATTGAGTTCCAAATTTGTTTTGCTATTTAATTAATTAACATTAAACAAGGTAAAAACAAACTTTAGAAATACGTGATTAAGAATTGTTTTATGTTATAACGTTCTTAAAATATTTGTTTGTAAGATAATTAGGTACACACATACTTAATAAAGCAGTGTTTAAGATTAATTTGAATTCTATTACATCTTATATACATAAGAGAAAGTCATGTTAGTTACACCATTTATAACTCAAGAACGGCTGGACCAATTTTCATGATTTTTGTGTTTTTGCATTTGTCATCGTCGGGAATTATTAAAATATGATATTTATCAATAAAAAAATATCAGTCAAAAAAACAATTGGTTTAAGGGTAGGGTAGGGTCGCGTAGTGTAGTGTAGTGTAGTTAGGGTAGTTTAGGGAAGGGTAGTGTAGGTTAGGGTAGGATAGTTTAGGGTAGGGTAAGGTAGTGTAGTGTAGTGAGGGATGGAACTAAGTTAGCTGGGACAGCTAGTTAATAACAAAACAATTACCTATAATATTAATAATAATTATTTATTTATTTGATCTCTTTCACAATAGTTACGTTATTGCTAACAATCTCTGTATTACATTTCTACGTATGGCACTACAACCTAAGCTGGAATACAGATAAATCTTACGAGGAGAACAACAAATAAGATGGTGCAGTAGAAAAGTAGTGTGTGTGAGAGAGTAACTCTTAAATTTGTTTGCACAAGTGGGGTAGCTTGGGTCCTACACTAGGCAATGCCTGTCCTGTAGGTAACCAATTTAGCACGAAGTTTACAGAAAATAGACGGTGCGAGATGTCAACAGTTAATACTTAGAGTTATTATTCCAATGTATCCTGTAATTTATTAGGATTAGCGAGCAATGTGTGTTTGTGTGTTTTGTGTGTGTGTGTGTGTGTGTGTGTAGTCTGCGTGTGTATTCATGTGTGAGTGAATGTATAGTACTATGCAATCCCTGTTATGATTTGTTCAATTTCAGTGTAGAACAGAATGATCACTATGATCCAACGATCCACGAAAATCAAAGAGGAGTATATGTGTACGAATTGAAGTTTGCACGGTGGACTCTGACGCGCTTCGAGGGAAAGAAAACAATTTTTCGGAGAATATTGTCTCTGATACTTTGCTGGGCAGTAAATGTACATAAGCTACAGGAACTACACTGAAACGAGCCGTTGTAGGCCTCAGTTCTCACTTATTCACAAAGGTCAAGCTTACGTGGATTTAAGTCGAGTAAAAACATTAGATGGACTAGCCATCAGTAATCTTGACCCGAAAAGTTATTGCATCGGCTCCAACGTCTGCGGGAAATTAACTCAGTTATCTAAATTAATTTGCATCGAAAAGAAGAAACTTACAAACTTTGGTACTTACTTCCGGAAAGGTGCTTTAAGCATTGTAAACAAGGCTATACTTATCTATTATTAAACTAAAAAGACTGAAATAACAAAAACTCCGACAGCAAGAAATGACCACTCAAAAGGGAAAAACAAGTTCAATAATTTAGTATGAAGAGTGTACAGCGCACCGTGTATTATATTTTATTTGATACCTACATAAAAACAGAAATATTTTAATGTATTACAAATATAATTTATACGTTTTAAATCATTGCACGCGGGGACAAAGTAGGTTTTAACTTTGTAGTTTACTTACAATTTTAAAAAACGTTTTTTTAATGATTGATTAATGGTACATACTGTGTTTTGTAGATCGTATATACTGGCCGGCAAAAATTTAAATGTGGCCTTTTGAAAAAGGAATTCCTTGCTTTGTTTAAAATGATAAACGACCGCCGACGGAATATAGCTGCATCGTCAAAATTATGATCTACCACGGTTCCGTGTGCTCCCGAACAGATCCGCTTCGGAAACGCGCGAGTCCGGGCGTCCGCGCAGAAGTCGTTAAGTACTGGCCGGCAAAAATTAAAATGTGGCCTTTTAAAATAGAAATTTCTTGCTTTTAATTTAGTTTTTGACGTGACAACGTCTAATAAATCGATGCACGCCAGCTGCACGCATGAAAAAGGATAACTCATTGTCCCGTTACACTCATTATCCCGTTACGTTGTCACGATAAACTGTCGTTTTTAAACCGAATTTACAGACAACCAATTTTTTTTTAAAAGAACCTGGGGACACATGATAAACGACTGCCAGCGGAATGCAGCTGATTAATCGAAAAGATTTATTTACCACGGTTCCGTGTTCTCCCGAATGGATCCGCGACGGAGACGCGCGAGTCCCGGCTTCCGCGCAGAAGTCTTTAAATACTGGTCGGCAAAAATTAAAATGTCGCCTTTTAAAATATAAATTCCTTGCTTTTATTTTTTTTTTAATCAACTAGGGACACATGATAAACAAACGCCAACGGAATGCAGCTGCATCATCAAAAAGATTGATTTACCACGGTTCCGTGCGCTCCCGAATGGATCCGCGGCGGAAACGCGCGAGTTCGGGCGTCCGCGCGGAAATCGTTAATCTAGTATTAAAATGTGCAAAAATTAAAATGTGGCCTTTTAAATAGAAATTCCTTGCTTTTAATTTTGTTTCACGGTACAATAATAAATATATAAATAAAATTATTCTTTATTCAGGCAACCACGGGCCCACAAACAGAAAATACAGCTCACAATAAAATAAAATAAATTCAGTTCAATAAATTCAAATCAAGTCATCAAACAATAATATTAAAATAAAACGTAAAGTCACACAGATTACAAAAAGACAGAACAATGAGAAAAAAATAATATCAATTATGTTCCTGAACAGAAGAAGTTTCTAACCCGTTTTGATATAGTACTAGTATATATATATATATATAACTATGTTTTCTTTTATTATTCCTTGTTTTAGCTTTCCGAAAGAAAATATCTAAATGATAGTGAGAACCGTACAAAGTCTCCAAAAAAAATTGAGTCCTTAAAAAAAATTCTTTATTTTTTTATACAATATTTTTTTTTGCTAACTGACAATTGATCATTGATCTCTTGAGTGTACTAATATATATATACTTTGCTTGAGTAAAGTTATTCATTATGATATAGCTCGTAAAACCGACAGCCGGCCGTTTGGGTAATAAAGTTTGCGAGTGTCGACCGCACACCGGATGAGGTAGTACAGGGAGGCTTTCCACTCAGTGGACCGAGGACCTGGTGAAGTTCACGTCGAGCCGCTGCAGCGCAGCATCAGTAGGGGTAGGTTCCTTAGAGGAGATCTATATGATTAGCAGTGTACTAATATACAGAGTGTAAAAAAATTGTGTAGGACCTGTTAACTGGGGGTTCTACTCATCATATTAAAAAAACTTTCCCCAAGTAATTCTTAAAAAAAATTTGGACCCTCCATACAAAAATTCACAAAATTGGTCGATCAGCTGATAGATTTCAGCAAAGTCGCAGAATAAAAGTTGTTCAGTATGATAGATAAAAGCCCCAGTTAACGGAACCTACACTAATTTTGTCACACCTGTGTATACTTTGGAAGTGTAGTCTTTTCTAGACTTTTCAAATAGGTAACAATATTAATTTACCTTTCGGCTACATCTAATTGATTAGAAGTAAGTAATTGTTTTTGTAATCAGATAAATTTCCCAAGAAACATAATACCGATCTTTCAAGTAAACAATTGCGCAATTAGGATATATGGGTAAAAGAAGATAGAAAGGTCGTCTCCTTAATTTTACTGAGAATAGGAAATACAAGATGGTACTGTTTATAAACCTATAAAAAAATATATATTAAAGGTAGGGTACATCTGACCTATAAGTCACGTCACTTCTTATTCTCGTTTAAATGCACAGATAGCCAATATCTGTGCAACGAGCTATTAACTGAACTGAGAGCGCCCGTCTCCTATATCCTGATCGTCTTTCAGGTCAGGTGTGAGTATGTGCCCCAAGTACCGGAATATTTGCACAACCCGAACTGCCACACCATTTCATTTAACTTCAGGTACGTTCTCCGGATCCCTCCCCGTGTTAAAAATTATTAATTCCATTTTCAAGACATTGTATTTTAGTCCATGAGCATTAGAATAATGTTTACAGACTGACAGCAGCTTTCTTAGGCCTTTTATTAAGGGGCAAAGGAGCACCATGTCATCAGCGTAGCTGAGGTTGTTCACACAGACCCCACCCACGTGGCAAACGACCTGAATGTTTCTCAGCTTCTCAATCAGTCCGTTGATGTATATGTTGAAGAAGTCCGGAGATGTGAGTCCACCCTGACGTACGCCGTATTCTAGCCTGTAACTGCTAGACGTCGCGTCACCCCTCTTCATGTTTTGGTTTTGTTTCTGTACCAATATCCCAAGGGATCCAACACGTTCTCAATACTCCTGAGCCGCGCAGTTTTTCCCATAGAATTTCATAATTCACAAGATCAAACGCACGACTTAGGTCAAGAAAACATTCGTAGACAGTGGTGTTACGAGACTTGTTATAATTTACACCATATTTTAAACTGACAATGGCTGAGTCCGTTGAGACACTGGGACAAAAACCAAATTGCATATCATCAATCATGATCTTTTGAGCAGTTCGGGCTGAAAAAAACGGTCAAAAATTTTACCAACAACGGTTCCGAGTGAAATTTGACGGTAACTTGAAGCATCACTAAGATCACCTGTTTTATTTTTCACAATTTGAGTAACTACAATTTTCATGAGATTTGCTGATAAAAAAGAGTACTTTGAGCATAAATTAGCCAATTTTGAGTAAAGTATAAACTACCCGCATGTAACATGTGCTCAAGGCTTAGGTCATCGTTGCCAGTAGACTTACCACGTTTCATTTTTCGCACAGCTTTCACAATGTCATCAACAGAGAACTGACAGATTTCAATATTCTTAATATTATCAGGGTCACTGACCTTCCTGGGCATGCTACCCGATGCGGGCAGAGAATCTATCTTAAATCTAGTAGCAAAGAGATTGGCCATCTGTGCGTTATTTTGTAAGCCATCCACACTAACGGGTATATTTTGTTTGTAACTAATTTTTTTTGTTTGTTTCCAAAATGACTTAATTTTTTTCCTTTCTTTTTGTAGCTAATATGTCTAACTTAATCTTCTTTTCATTCAACTGACACCATTTCAGCTTATTTAAAAAAAAATACGACTGTCAAGCATCTTTTGATACTTACTACCCGTGGATGGCTTACCCGCCAAGACCCAGCAAACAAAGTGCGTTCTATACACCTGGTGAGTTTCTTTGACGTGAAAATTTCACCCTGTCACATGTCTGTGTTTCCTAGCTTTAACGGTACAAGAATCAGAAGTAACACTGGCTGTTTCTTGCAAAACATGCACTATACCCAAATACAGGTTAGTAATAAAATCGTGGTATTGAAATATCTCAGGACAATCATTCCTGTCATCTATCTTATGATTAACTATTAAAGTATCACAGTAGTCACAGGTTAAAACATCATAAACTTATTATAGATTTAAACTACAAAACTCATAGTATTTATCTAACTCGCTAGAGTCTCTTACACCCCATCGTATCTTTTCTGTTGCTGTAGTTGCCTTTACATAGCACTTCTATAATAGCACTCACCCGAGCTAAGCAGCTTGTGAACTCAGGGAGGTTGTCAGGGTGGTCGGTGGGCATGTACACATTGACAACTAAAAACGATCGCAGATCAACCGTCACTCATATACCGGCAATCCTGTCACACGAACAATTAACTACCATCACATTAGGAAAGTTAGCCTTCCTCCATAGAAGCGCGAGCCCACCGTAAGGTCTCCCTCGTAGGACACCGGCCTCCGTGTCCACCGAAGATGTTGCATAACACACAAACTCGTCATCAATACTGTTAACATAGTCAAGGTCGTGCGGCAGGAGCTATGTCTCCTGCAGAGCTAAGATGTCAGCATTTTTGCATAATTCAAGTATATACATCACTGATCTTTTAATTGATTTGCAGTTGAAAGAAATAAATTTTAATTTCATTGATTGGCTTATGTCCATAAAAAATATTATTAGTTAACTTGTGCTGCTTTACCGGCTGAGTGAGGAACGGTGTATAAATTATCGATACTTTACCACCCTCTGGCTAGAAACCATTGCACAAGAATTTGTTCAATTTAATTTTTGATACTTTTATTTTAAATGAATTAAAAGCCATCTCTTGTTTCTGTTCTAGTTTTGAACCTCAATAAAGCCTTCGCCTATCTCCATATATCTCCACATAAAATATGACTATAATTATATTAAAATTTAAAAAAAATTGAGATTCTCACAACAAGATATTTTATTTGATACGTCACACGATTTAGTTGGCAAAACTTGTTTTACAAAGTATGTACTAAAATATCTTGTTCTGTTGGTAGTTAAAGTTTCGGTGCGGAACCCTGTTTGTGTGACCCCGAGTCGTACTTGGCTGGTTTTTATATTTGATCTTAATTCTAAAAGCAGAAACATCTCGCACATAACTGTACTGCACTCTTCATATTATACTAAGAGGTATAATTGAGAATCTTTTTGTAACCTCAGACATTTATTTTTAGCAACAGTCACTATAATATTATAAATTATTTTGAGTAACAATTTTATATCTTAAAAATTATGAAATTCACAACGTTTTTGAAATTGGCGTAGGAACCGTTGACTGGGGCGTCTACTTGTCATACTGAACAACTTATCCATCGAGACCCATAACAATCCGCAAAAAAATATTATCAATTTTTTAGATCAGCTCTTAATTCAGCATTTTTGCATGGAAAGTTTAAAAATATATTTTTGGAGAAATGGTAACGGATTCCAAGGAGTTCAGTATAATGAGTCCTGCATCAATTTAATATATAATTTCATCATATCAGTTCATACACGTCCCCACCGAGGGGCTCGAGCCTACCCTGAATTATGGCGATCGGGCCTTAGACGACCACGTGGGCCCAGTGCGGGTTGGTTGATTTCACACACAACCTTCGAGTTCTTCGCAGGTGTGTGCAGGTTTCCTCACGATGTTTTCCTTCACCGTGTTGAAGCAATCTACTATATAATTTACAATGCTCTATAAGTACTTTAGTATTCTAAAAAGGATATAAGACTACCGTATAGACTACAATAGACAGTAGACAAATATTTATTTGATAACATTTCACACAAATTTTATAAAGATTTTAAAAATAGAAACAAACATGACGATTGGTTAATAATTTAAGAAATTAATAAAATATAAAACTCGTACACACGTGTGACAAGATGTACAGATCTGTGCGATGATAAAATGGTCTACTTGACTTGCCTTGTTCGTTAGGGTCAAATCTTGAAAACGATAAAATTAAAGTGTTACAATTATTTCTTTTTTTATTCTTTTTTTAAATTTATTTTAGCTGGAAATATGGCATGAAACCATATTCCCGGCGACAATAGATCCTTTTGGATTACATAGAATAAACCTAACATTTTTTTAATATTCTGAATAGGTGGTACTTTCCTATCTTTTTTTATCCACAATTGGTAAGCCCTTGATATCAACTCATCATCTAATTGTATTTTTCCACTGCTCAACCTAAGTAATCAATTTGCCAGTGGGATACAGGGTATAACTATAAAGTCCTTGTGTGCAATTGATTACAGTTAAACGGTGGGGATGAGGGCGTCCGATCACATAGTTGATCTAGTAGCAACTATAGGGCCGTTCTACATATGATAACCTTAAACATGGTACTAAACAATCAGTTTTTTTTGTTGTCTGAATGGTGAATCGCAGATAAATATGCCTCCTTTTGCTTATATTTAATAAAAATAGTGTAAAAATTTTACTATAGTGTAAAGTCATATCGGTCTACATCATAGAACCGGGTACCTTAGAATAGGTATACTTTAGTAATATTATTATACGAAAGTACATGTTACAGGCGCACGCACAAGTTTCACAACATTTTCTTATATTAATGTGGCCATCTTCTCTACTTCCTTTATTATTTATAAAAAAGGAGAAACTGTAAACAAATAAAAATAATTAATCATTGAAAATACTATCACATCGACATCAAGCTATAAATTTTCACAATAAGCTAACCTCGCAACGCTTTGCGTGATTCAAATTAAGCGGCTATAAAATGACAATATATGTACAGTTTAAAGTTAACTCCACTATATGCTCATGCATTGCGACTAGAAAAACAGGGCTTCTGTAAAAGCGGTCCGAAAGCTCACGACATAAGACGTTTTATTAGAATCATCATCACGTATCCAGAGAAGATATAAGGAATTTTGAACCGCCTCCGTGGCACAATGGCTAGTCCGTTCGCTTCCCGGCGGGGTCTAACTTTGTATGAGTCAGCTTGGTTGGTGGAAGAGCGTTTTTTAAGCCTGCCTGGCTAGCTACCACTATCTAAGACTTGCCGCCAAACATCAATGTGAACAGTATTGATGTGTTCCGGCATGAAGATAAGATATCCAGTTCCCTATTGCGTTGGGCAATATTGGTAAGACCGCTTCATCTTTGCCATTATTGACACCATCAGATGGGATGATGCCGTTAAGGGTTTATCATATATAGATTTTTATAAATTTTATTAATAGAAATACTCGTACGTCGTATAACATATTATTATTATATTTATTTAGTAAAATCTCACAGCAATACATTTAAATTGCGTTGGGGAATCTTGGTAAGCCCACTTCCATCTTCGGCATCATCAAATAGTAGAAAAAAACGATCAATTTTTCACCAAATACAATAAATAAAAATTACGATTACATTTAACATCTGTTTCGCATTTCTTTTAATTCAGGCTCTCAAATGATTAATTTTCATGAGAATTTTTCATAATTTTGTCAGGTTTAGTTACCCATGCGGACAAAGTCGCGGGCAACAGCTAGTGTTTATCTAAAATAGTATTCCATAAAGTTTCGCAAAAGCTCCAGTATGGATAACTATTCCAAACCATAACGAAGAACAGGTTTACAAATAGGATGTGAGGACCTATCACTGAGAAATCTTTCTGAACAAGTAGGACAGCTATTTGTTAACGAAGCCTGTGATTCCTCTGAGCGTTGGGGGTGTGCGCAACCTTGGGCCCGCGGCAACATAGACTGCTCCACGCTCCCATGGGAACGCAACTGATCAGAGTGACGGGACCAAACCATCCCATCTTCCGACACAACGAAACCTAAATAGTTAACCTCTGTCGCGAAAAACTTACACTGCTTGTTTCGAACTGTAAAACCCTCGGTTCCCAACCTTTCAAATACAGCGTGCAAATTATCACAATGGTCCTGTTCCGAAATTCCCGTTATCAATATTCCATCTAAGAAACATGACACGTTTGGTATACCATGCATTATTTGTTCTAATATACGCTGAAAAATCGATGGTGCTGATGCTAAACTATCCGTCAACCTATTGTATACGTAAAGTCCTCTATGAGTGTTGACAACTGTGACCATTTTCGATTTGTCTAAACAAATTTGATTGTACGCCTCAGATAAATCTATTTTACTGAACTTCTTGCCACGGTTCACGGTGTTAAACAGCTCTATACTTGGAAACGGATATTTTCCCACTCTGAGTAAGGGGTTAACTGTATTTTTATAGTCACCAGATATCTTCAGCGATTCGTCACTTTTTACGATGACTAATAAGCACGAAGCCCATTCTGAGAATGGTACGAGAGAAATTATACCAGCGTTTTCTGTACGCTTCAACTCGTTGTCGACTCTGCAGCGCAGATTCGATGGTAGTGGCCGTGCGCATACAAAAATAGGTTGGGCCCCATCGCACAAGCGCAGTGTAGCGGTAAAGCTTTTACACCGACCCAACTTACCGCTAAAAACAGAAGGATAACTCTTTTCAAACTCTCCACATATAATCTTATCATCAACCATGTTATTATCCCGAATAGAAAGACCCGAATCCATAACAGCAACGTCTAAGTTTAATTTCTTTAACCACTCCCGACCTAACAAAGGAGCACCGCCACCCTCGATCACATACAACTTCAATTTCCTGATTGTGTTGTGAAAACGAATGGAAACTTCGACCCATCCATCACACTTAATTGGCTGACTATCGTAGCTTTTGAAATTACAACCTAAAGCATTATTTAATTTATATTGCCTAAAAAATTGATGATACATTGAGTCATTTATGCATGACATTTGGGAACCTGTATCAACGTGCATACACAACCACACTCCAGCAACCAAAACATTAGCTGTAACTGGATCGCAGCCGCTTAGCGCCACCATGCAGAGCGAAACAATTTCATAACATTCCTTGTCTTTGTAATCGTGCTCAATTGGCCAGTTTATCGCCGGACACAGCTCCATTTCAACTCTTGGTTTGTCAACTGATTTGTGTCTTAAAAACTGTCTCTCAACTTGTCTTTTATTGCAATGTTGTTCTCTATGCAATTTTGTTTTTACCTCTACTTTGCTCAGGTTCGCTTGACCCATATTATAATTACATAATTTATAAGATTCACGTAGTTTCTCGTCACCTTCAAAACAAGAACTTACTAATGTAGTAGAATCATTTTGGTCAGTCCTATACTTGTAAACGTTGTCCTCATAATTCTCATTTCTGTAGTAAGTTGAGTTTTCCGCCTCCTTAGCCTCTCTGTCACGTTTTTCCAGTGACGCCGATACAATGTCAGCTGATTCAAATGAAGCAGCAAATTGTATGGCAACTTCGAATGTAGGTTCATTTCTGCAAAACCAAAGTTGCCGTACACATGTATCTTGCAATCCAAAAATAAACTGATTTCGTAAAATTTCTTCTAACGAGTCCTCGAAGTCGCACGTACTGGATAAATGACTCAAAGCAGCTGCATATTGCTTTACAGTTTCACCAGGTAATTGTAGGCGCTTCCTAAATTTGCATCTATCAGCAAGCACTGATGGTGTGGCTTGTAAGTGCTTTCCTACAATACTGACTAACTCTCCAAAATGTAACTGCAATGGTTCTCTTGGTGCACATAAAGCAACCATCAACTTGTTCATAGAATCATCAACACGTTCTAATAGAGTCGGAACTTTGCGATTTTCCTCCACATTACACCTCACAAAATATTTCTCAATTCGATCAATATAAGTTTTCCACGAACTAGCACTGAATTCGTTTAACATCCCGAATGACATTTTGAAATACCACAGCAATACTGTGATAATAACTTGAATGTAGAGAAAATATACTAAGAATGATAAGAGCGCGTCTAGCGTATGCAACGGTCTAGTCAAAACTGACTTACTCGTATTTATCAACACAAAAGTAATAGACACCCACGCAAATAAATAATAATTACAGGGTTAAGCTGCGTGTCCACTAGTTTTATCCGAGCCGTTTCTTAAGCAACGTAGAGATGCAATTACGGATTCTAGTCAACGTATTTGTCTACTGTAGGTGTAGATCGTATTCCGAGACAGAATAAGGTAGTAAGCTGATAATCATTTGAGTTAATTTTTATCATCTATATAAAAGCTATTTTTTTTTTTTGGAAAATGTATGAAATTAAAACGCGTGATGCCATAGTTTTCAGCGTCTTTGATATACTAATTTTGTGACTTTGTCTTATTTAAAATTCTTAAGTACGAAAAAAAATTAGAAATAGTTTTTGAAATTTCAATAGCAATTTAGGGCATAACATTTCATAATTTATTTTTTAATGTAATCTTCTATCCTATTGTTAAAAGATGAGTGCTGCAATCTTCAAAAATGATCATGTACTTATTAGACTTAGATTGACATCAGACCGGTACCTACCTATCTAAATATGAAGAACCATGGACTCACTGGTTTCGCCATATGTAAGTAAAAAAGAAGGAGCTCGTGACACAAAGGATAGCAGACATGCAGGTAGAGGGATAAGCAATAAATAAAGGGACGAGGTTAAAAAGTGTTTTGAAAATTAGTGATTTCCACTAGCATACAACATCTTATGCGAACACCCTAAAAAATTTTAGTAATAAGACCAGAAATTTATTTATGATTAAACTAGTAGGTAGTACAAAATCATAGCACTAAAAAAATCCATTTAATTTATAAATAATTTATTTCTTTATTACAAAAGGCACAAAAATACATTGAAAAAATGCCTTGTGATTGAGAAATCTTACAATGTATATTTTGGGAAGTCAGTAGTATGGAAATCTTCTCCTACCAAGATTACCTTAGCTCAATAATTCAATATTTTTGCCCCTAATTGTAAACTTTCTATCAACAAACTTTAACTCCAATCTGTTTAATTAGTAGAAAAACTATCAAGTGCGTGTTTATTAGAAAACAAGAAGTGAATTCAAATTCAAACTTAGATCATTTTGCTATAACTCAAAACGGAAGTAAGTAATGGGTGACGTAAAAGGGACGCTATTGAAATAGCTTTGCATTTTTCACAAATGTCATACTGATATTTAAAATTTAGAATTAAATTAATGTACACCACAATAAACATTAAAATACACCACAATAAACATGGACCGCTTTGCAGCGCGCGCGACACTGCGGACTTAAGGAGAGACACTTTTGCAGGCCGCATTATCTACCATTTTGGCGGGTTGCCTTGGCGTGCAAGATCGCTCGATTTAGTGTCCAGACTTTTTCTTTTGAGGTTATTGGAAATCCCTAACTTATGTGAACAAGGAAAAGATGTACCTAATGTAAAATACAGCACAATAAACATGGACCGCTTTAAAGAGCACGCGACAATGTGGACTTAGGTAGCGACACATTTGCATGCCTTGGCCTGCAAGATTGCTCGATTCAGTGTCCAGACTTTTTCCTTTGGGGTTATTTGAAATCTCTAGTATATGTGAACAAGCAACAAATTTAATTAATATAAAACACACCACAATAAACATGGTTCACTTGACACATCATGCGACAACGTGGACTTAGGGAGAGACACTTTTGTAGGCCGTGTTATCTTCCGTTTTGGCGGTTTACCTTGGCGTGCGAGATCACTCGATTCAGTATCCAGACATTTTCCTTTGGGGTTTTTTTTTTCAAATCTCCAGTATATCTGAACAAGGTACAGACTTTTCAGCCAAAAACATTAAATAAGAATATCGCCCCAAGTGTCGTGATAAGTTATAGGATATGGAAAATTAATGAGGTTCAATTTGCGTCAACTCTGGAGGTAACCGTTTTAGAGACATTATGTTCAGTGTTCGACTTAAAAACCAAATTTTAGTGGCCTAAATTATATATGTATCATCATTACAGCTCATATACGTCCCCACCGAGGGGCTCGAGCCTACCCTGAATCAGGGCGATTAGGCCTTAGTCGACCACGCGGGCCCAGTGCGGGTTGGTCGACTTCACACACAACCTTCGAGTTTCTTCGCAGGCGTGTGTAGGTTTCCTCACGATGTTTTCCTTTACCGTTAAAGCAGTCGGTAAGTATGTACGTAAGTTTTTGAAAAACTCATTGGTACATTGGCCGTCCAGATTTGAACCCGGTACCTCTGGTTAGATGGACCGAGTCGTTACCGGTTGAGCCACCGACTCTTCATGTATATGGAGAGATAAATAATTATCGTCTTTCAATGTAGAAAAGGTTGTAGCTGGCACAAATAGGGTCATTTCATTACTTCTGTAACATCTTTGTGTATTTTTTCTTTTGAAGATACTTATCGATCAGAAACATCACTTATTATCCAACTACGAAAAAAGAGGGTTATGTTTTTGACAGTCTATGTATGTATGTGTGTATGTTCATCCGTTCCCTCGTATATCCTAAAAACCTAACCGATTTTGAAAAATGTGGTGTCTTTGGATATGTGTCATTACTCCCCATGTCATATGAGTCATAGGATTTTATAGATGAATAGCACAAATAAATTTTATTCAACACGCTTTTATTAGCTTTACTTGTAACTATGTATGTAAGAAAATCTTGGAATCTTAATTTGACCCACTTCCCGGTCTTCGATTAGAATGAAATTTTGCACACGCTCTGAGTTTTGATGACAATACATGACTAGCAATATACAAGAAATGTCATTACAAATCCAATATGGCGGCCTCCCCAATATGGCGGACTGGCTGTTTGAAATCCACCCCCATGATATGGGTATCAAATGAAAGGGTTTGCTGTCAGGAATACAAAAAAAAATATTCACGTGACTTAAATCCAATATGGCGGACGTCCAAGGTGGCGGACAGGCTATTTGAAATGCACCCCCATGATATGGGTATCAAATGAAAGGGTTTGCTGTCAGGAATACTAAAAAATAGTCACGTGACTTAAATCCAACATGGCGGACATCCAAGATGGCGGATTGGCTATTTTTAAATTTTAGTGCGTGCTCAAAGCGTGTTTTTTAGTTTTTTAAACTAATTTAAAGTTATTATTTTAGATAAACACAGATCATCAAGCGATATTATGAGGTAGCTCAATAAATGCGCGCTACAATCAAGCAACACTAACTATTTAGTAATCTGTGGCAACACTATGCGAGTATGCGCGGGTAGCGAGGTGGGGCGGCGTTGTACTATGAGCATAAAAAATATGGATATAAAATTAATAAAGTAAAACCTGACTACGAAAAAGTTTTCCAAAAAGTACGAAAACAAGAGATCTCCGCCTGACACCATAGCCTTTATTTTTCCCTTCACTTGGGGTTATAGCCGTAGACGCACGCCCTATCGTTATCAACATTTATCACAGTAATATTATAAAGGCGAAAGTTTGTGAGTGTGTATGTTTGTTACTTCTTCACGCAAAAACTATTGAACGGATCTGGCTAAAATTTGGTAGGTAGACAGATTAGGACCTAAATTAACACAAAGGCTACTTTTTTTCACACTCGTGAGCCGCTTGCGTCTCGCGCACTGTGCACCCTCGAAAAGTCATAGAAACGTTGTCCACGCGGGTGAAGCCGCGGTAGACAGCTAGTATTATCATAAGTACTTATGGCTTGCGACTATGACTATTTATTATGGCTAAGATGAAGGGAAAAATAAAGGCTATGATTTCAGGAGGGAACCTCTTGTTTTCATAGTTCTTGTAGAGGCTTTCCGTAGTTATGTATTCGTTTTTTTTTTACCTTTTATGTAATACAATATATTAAGTTGCTTTAAATCAGTGTACTGCAGTATCGAAACGGTTCGGTTGGTGAACACGCTGCTTTATAAAAAGCTTCCAGGGATTAGAGGTGTTGACAGGATAGGTTGTTTACCAATCTAACGAGAAATTTTCCATGAAAACATACACCATGTATTTGGCGCATGTCTTTTCTTACCAATTGACTTCGAGACGTGTTATTGATTTTAAAAACAAATTAGTTAGTTGTTTACAGCACATATACAGTCCCACCCCCCGTTAACTGGTCCTGCACTAACTTTGCTACATCCTGTATCGGTACTCCACACATGGGATCAAAGTTTGGATTGTTCAAAATTGTAGGGCGGCCTATAGACATGGCTTGAACACCTCTGGCAAGGCTTAAAGAGTGCCATCTAGTGAAAGCAACCGGCACCATTGGTTGAGCGTGCCTTGTGAAGCATAGACACAGTCGTGATGCACTATCAGTTAAAACCTTCCAGGTTATGACCGCGTTTGTAGTCAGTTAACTTGCGTGTACGCATCATGTTAAATGTTATGTTAAACTAGCTTTTGCCCGCGGCTTCGCCCGCGTGGACATCGTTTTTATGAGTGTCTTAGAGGATACGCTGTGCGCGAGCCGCAAGCGGCTCGCGAGCGTGGACATGACTTTTCTCCAGATCCCTCGGGAACTATGTCAGGATATGCTTATTAGTAAATCATGTCATTTCCCACCCCCTCAACCATCTCTGTGCAAAAAATCACACAATCCATTGTTCCGTGAAATTCCCCCAAAAAAGGAGTATATTTTTAGTTCCCTTAGGAACTGCATGGGACTTTGATATTTTCACGGGACAAAAAGTAGCCTATGTTCTTCCTCGTGACACAGGCTACCTGCATGTCAAATTTCATTAAGATTGGTCAAGGCATTGAAGCGTGAAAAGGTAACAAACAAATAAACACATTTTCACATTTATAATATTATATATATTATATAGTGGATGGCATATGGAATTTTGATATGCCCAAAACCAGAAATACCAATCCACCATTAGACACAGGTATGGAAAGGCTTATGCGCATGGCATGTGATAAAATACAGACTGTGTACATATTCAAAAAAGTATATAAAATGTATGTTCTGACAAGGGAAGAATGGAGTAAAGGACTTAAACATCTCGATATACGAAAAATATGGCACAACGCTAACCTACGCTTTTTTCACGATAATACTAGTATTTTTCGTTCATTATTGTTTTCAGCTTATATTAAGAATTATTATTATTACGCACACTCACACACACCCTCCCATACGCACACGCACACACACACACACACACACACACACACACACACACACACATACGCTCCCAAACCTTCACCCACACGCACAAGCATACAAGAATACACGCACGAGCATTGCTTGGCTCTGATTAGTGACACTGACTCCCACTAACCCACAGTATAACGTTGCACCGAAGGGGTCTGGTTTCTGAAATACAGGGTTACCCTAGCTTAGAAACCAGCGCAACAAATTGATGCAAGCAAGTATTTTATTATTAAAATTCCATAGCTACCCTAAGTGTTGTCCTATTCAATGTGTAAAGTACTTAGAGATTTATGTAACTCAATAAAAATATTCTTTATCTACACTCATGTCGTAAATCCTTCATTTACTTATCAGAAACGCTAAGCAAATGATATACCTTTCGATGGAGCCGTGACTAAGGATCCATACAAATTTCATTTCGTTATCGCAAAGTTGTAACAAAATGAAGTTTTTTTTTTTAATTTTTACGCAGATGCTTGCTATTTGAGCACACTAGCGTGTTTCGGAACGCAACCTTGGCGGCGCGCATGCGCGGTGCGATATTACTGCAAATTTATTTTCGCGCCATTAACGTTTGTATTTTTCCTTATGCAGTTTGTATAATATGTAATTCGTTATTCGTTGTAATAAGTAAGTCGTTATTACAAGTTTTTTTACTAAAAACCCAGTAAAATGTCTGAAACTAATAGTGATATAGACGAAAATTTGACACCCCCGGATATTCTTGAAACAGCAACTAAAATAACCTTTAATAATTGTACCATACAAAATGTCAATAATTATTACAATAAACAATGATTACTTTATTTTGTCTTTAATTTAAATTTGTTGTATGAGTGTAGATAAACTATTGTATGCAACTGTACATAATTAGTATTTAACACTCGTGTATACTTTTATGAAACTCGCTGCGCTCGTTTCATAAACCACACTCGTGATAAATACCCCTCATTATGCAACAGTTGCATAAATAGCTATATTCTTATTCTTATTTTTCACTTTTTAGTTTGATGTGCTTTAAAGCGTGTTTTTTAGTTGTTTTTTTTTGAAACTATATTTTTTATGTGCTTTTTATTAAAAAAAGTGTCACCGCTACATGTAACTGTGTTGTACATGTATGTAAATGCCACGTATTACGTTAAGTAAAGTGAGTGCTGCTGTATTCATTCAAATTTACTATTGGAATTGAACAAGTTGTGTGCCACCCCACCGCCTACGCATAGTGAAATTTGAACCTATTTTAAACCTGTTGAAAATGACCGGGATAAATTTAAGTGAGAATAAGGATTACTGGTTTTTTTTACCCAAATTTGAGTTTTCTTGTACAGATTGCATCCGCATCCTCAGATGTAAACCTCCTAAAATCCGCATTCGCATCCGCAGATGTAAAAAATATGCATCCACATCACCCCATTCAAACGTTAGCAAATAACTGATTTTTTGAGGTGCCCAGCGGTAACTCAGGAACCAAAAGAGAGTTCAGAACAAGTGCAAAATTAAACAAGATATGTATACAGGGTTTTGAACATCACGAGCGAAACGTTATGGAGTTACTCTGTATCTAGTAAAGCATAAGGAAATAACTTTAGGGATTCATTAAAATAAAAAACCCAACTGCGTAAAAACTTAACTCCTCTTTTTGGCCAGTCGGGTAAAATGTATCCTATGTCACTCACGGGCTAAAGACGAATCTAACCATACCTCATACGTTAAAATACTTCAAGCATGTACATACATACATACGAAAACCATAACCCTCCTTCTGAGGCATTCGGGTAATAAAAACTATGATAAAAAGCGCGGTTCAGCGAAAATTTTGTTATTATTTAGTGACTTTTTTGCTAAAAAAAACGCTAATCACGTTAAAAAACCGAGTTCCATCGCAACAACTTAATATAAATATTTGCATTATTATTTTTTGTTAGACCCAAAGTAATTTTAACAACGATATAACTAACAGCTTGTTATGCGGTTAGTCGCTTGGCGCCAGCAAAAGTAACAGCGCGATTTCAAAAGTGTAAAAGACATTCGAGGCAATGAACAAGTTACATTTTCTGTATCTTTTTCCTGCATAAAATTTATCCGAAAACTTAAATATTTCTTCCCATTTTTTGTCGTGTATCACCTTGTTTTTAGAGTCATCGTCAGTTTTATCCCACAAAGAGGGCTTTAATTCAACTAGTTCTATCAAGGTGACGATATCGTACTGAAACTTTGATATTTTAAATCATCAAAAACAATAACTTCTTGTTGCAACGAAATGTAACAGACTAGTGCAGGCGATGCGCGCGCGGGGGCAAGTGGCGTGGCGTGGCGTCGTCGGTCGTCCAGAGCTGCGGCGCCTGCGCATGCCACTCCCCCCGCGACCCCGCTTGACCCCGCACTGTGCCGTCACCCGATATCGGCACGACAATCCGTCGGCGACGATAACGTTGACTACAACGACACAGTGTGAAAGCATTCATTAGTGAAATGTATCCAACTACCAGTCCGACGATATCGTGCAGTTATCGTTCAATGTGAATACGCCCATTAGCTATAAGAAATAATTTACAGAATTTTAAAAGCCTGAAATTTGACGATGGCCAATTTACAAAGAATGGAGTGTCTGCTGCCCGCTTGCCGCGATAAGTACTCGTGTCTTCCACGGAATAATTGAGAGATTTTACATCTCCCAAATTGACTTTAGATTATAAAAGACGTGAGTTGGGTGGCTCATTATTATATGATGGAGGCATTCGTCTTAACGGTCCCCAGGGGGCTCGAGTTTCCATACAAACGTAGTTCCGCTTTAATACAAAAAATACATATTGGATTGAATCCAAACTTTGAAATTATAATTCGTAGACACATAACAATGTTTGTAATTAGTTTTCATCGTGGTAAATTGAAACGGAACTGAACAAAGGCTTTAATTAGTTTTGAAATGAAAGTTTGAAACTGTTCTTATTTTTTTCCATTTTATATTAGTAAGTACATCAAAATATAATTACAAACATCGATATGTGTCTACTCAATATATTTGTGAAGATCCAGCATGTAGTTTTTGTATTAAAGCGCAACTAAGTTTGTATGGTAATTTGAGCCTCCTGGGGACCGTTAAGATAACCTTGGTTGGAAATCGCGTAACAATAATATATGTACCTACTTACTTTATCATATTAGCCCAAAGACATCCACTGCTGGACAAAGGCCTCCCCCAAAGATTTCCACGACAACCGGTCCTTTGCTGCCCGCATCCTTTCGCGACCTTCACCAGGTCGTTGCCACCTAATTAGTTATTTTTTAAACTTTATATTTTTAATACGTCTTCTGATTCAATAACACCCGTACGAGTAGGTATTTTACGCTCAGCTGATTCATATGAATGCTCAGCGAACTCGATCCGGATATTGTCAGTCGGTCCTTCTGTCGGTCGCCTGTCAACATCTCGAATGGGCCAGTACATGCTGTGACGGTACTCAGTTCAGTATATACGTAGTATCGAATAACGCTGTCTCGAATGAACTTTAGGTGCAGCAAGATATGATGTAGCGTCTAGCTTAACAACGTACCAGGGCCGACAGAAGCTTGCTGAGAAAAATACTGAGTGGCGTAAACTTATTTGAAAAGGACGCAAAACACACGATGAGGCTTTTAGTTCGCTGGCAACAATTAATTTATAGCAACTAAAAGATGTGCCTTAAAGTGGACAGACGTACAAAGCCTATAGCGAAATTAGCGCTACATATACGTATACCACCGATAATATGACTACCCTTTGTTACAGCAAGCATTAAGTGCAGATCTACTTAGCAACTATTTAATGCACTTTCAGCACTAATAAGATGCCAATGGTTGCGCATTAATTGGAACAGTTGTCTCTGTTTTCTTCTTTACATGTAAGAGTAAAGAAAATAACCACACTTTTGATAGATAGATAGATAGATAGATAGATATATAACATTTATTCAAAGCTACATTAAAGTTGATACACAAAAAGAAAACAAAAAACAATAAAAACTTCTTATATCTAAGCTTAAATGTAAAAAGAGGGTAGATACCTAAAATTGTGCCGTAGCTTCGAAATGGCTCCGACTCAGCATACTATGCTGCAGGTAATACTGTACCTACAACGCTGATATTCTTATGCACTTTTTCTATATTTTTTCGTTTTAATTAAAAACTAAAATTTATTTTAAAATATGCAACTGGCATATTGAAGCGTGTGTTTAAACTAATCGACAAAAAAAAATTAGAGGTTTAAACCGGTCTGGTTTGCATGTCGAATGCAAATCTTTGTTTACAAAGAGATTTACTTGACATACTTTTTACTGTTAAAAAAGTTAAAGAATTGTGTTTCTGGTGACAACATGAATTCATTTTCAATGAATTTTCAATGAAAATGAATTCGTTGAAATGAAGAATCAGGTTGCAAAATATCACTTTCATATGTTTAGTAAATGCTTAGAGAAACCGAAATCCCTGCGACCAAAGTTTCCAATGCGTCGTTGCCTTAAACGACATTAAATTGAAACCTTCGATGCAGCGTATTCGGTAAAGCAATATTCGACTTAATTGTAGAGTCGTGCTATATTACAGTCTGTTCTCTGTGCAATGTGCAGTTTATCGAGTTTCCACCGCTTGCATTGTTGGTGACGCGGACAGCCCGGGCAGTGGGCGGCCGCTAGACGTGTCGGAAACGTTATGGTGTGTCGCATTGTACTGTTGTGTTGACGGCTCGATGACCTGCAATTGAGTTCAAAGGACTGGGCTGTTGGTGAACTTTAATGAAAGACATTTCTAAGATTGGTGTGGGCTGTAGGAGAAAGAATAAATAAAGTTTTGTTTGCGCAATAAATCATATCAGCCGAAAGACGACCACTGCTGGATAAAGGCCTCCGCCAAGGATTTCCACGTGACCGGTTTTGCGCTGCCCGGATCCAGCGGCTTCCCACAACCTTCACTAGGTCAAGGTATATACAGGGTGTCCAGTAAATATAGGTACAAACTGAAACTGGGGATAGATCAAGTTATGACCTATCCGAATTTAAAAATTATGTCTAGTAAAACTTCAACCGTTTCCGAGATATGGCGGGTTTTTTGAAATTTCCGTAAATCACTACTTTTAGTCAGTTTCAGAGATGCTACAGCTGCAAATGAAGGTATTTTGAAATACTTTTTTTTGCTTTTTGTTACTGAAGAATTAGACTATCAAATGCATTGCAATATTTTCTTAAGAATATACCAGTTTGCCGTAATAAAATAAAAATATTTTTATTTTTACCCAATAAAACTGCAATGTCCCAGATTTGGTAGCTTATGCTGTAAAATAAATGCACTACGCTAAACGAGACCATTGCTTTAAAAAGTTGTACATTTTGTGCAGATTCCGAAATGGTATAATACTTATCATTTTTCCTAAAACAGAAAAAGATGTAGCGATTTGTTTTCAAAACGAACCCATTTTTTAATAAGTAGTTAGGTTTAAATTTCGATTAAAAACCTTTTTTTAATTGATAATTTACAACTTTTCATGTCATGTTGGCTATTTAAAAGATAGGAAATGAAACGAGTTAAAATTTAGAGCATCTTTTATTAATACACGCTTAAATAAAATATTGAAAATGACCGCCACGTGCCAAGATACACGCTCTGCACCTCTTAATAAAAGATATTGTCATTATTAATGGAGGATGTTAATCTGGGATTGCGGCAGCAGATGTGGCTTCAAAATGATGGGTGTCCAGCCCATTATGCTAGAAGAGTAAGAGAATATCTGAATAGCAATTTTCCAAACCGCTGGATAGGGCGCTTGGGACCAATTTTATGGCCACCAAGGTCACCAGACCTCAATCCATTGGACTTTTTTTATTGGGGCTGCCTGAAGGAAATGGTGTACAGACAACCAATAACAACTGTCAATCAACTGAGGCGACGAGTTGAGAAAACCGCTCGCCATATTAGTAACGAGGGATTCGCTCGTCGCTCAAAGCGATCTTTTATTAAGAGGTGCAGAGCGTTTATCTTGGCACGTGGCGGTCATTTTGTCATTTTCAACATTTTATTTAAGCGTGTATTAATAAAAGATGATCTTAATATTAACTCGTTTCATTTCCTATCTTTTAAATAGCCAACATGATATGAAAAGTAGTAAATTATCAATTAAAAAAAGGTTTCTAATTGTAAGCGACTAGAGGAAATAAACCCTCCAATTTGTAAATAATGTTTTTAAGCACTTATGTTCCTTTGTTTTAAATGTTCATGTATGTAATTAGTTTCTAAGTATTTTTTGTATTGTTGTCCTTATCTAAATAAACCGTCACCCATGATCCCACTAATAGCGAGATAGATAAAAACTTACAAATAAAGGCAATCACCGCCATAATCTCTCTCTGCAACTATCTCACTATATGTGTCTCGCTCTGACGTCGAACTTCGAACAAATCTATGGAGTTTCAATTCATACAATCCCCTTCAGTTTTGGTCCATCGAGTGCCGGATTTAGAAGAATGAAACAGCACATGGAAGAAAGAAGTCAGTAAAGAAGAAAGAAGATTCATTATCGAAGAAAGAACATTCATTATCGAAGAAAGAAGATTCATTATAGAAGAAAGAATATTCATTATCGAAGAACAGAAGATTCATTATCGAAGAACAGAAGAATCAATATAGAAGATCTTCAAATAAGAAGGTTCACTTCGGGCAAGCTGACTTCGAGGTTAGAAGAGGACAGCGGCGTTCAGAGCAGAGCATCATCGAGTCCACGCACCGTCGAGAGGTCACCGCTGGCAAAGAAGACACCCAACCGTCAACCGTCATATAGTTTCTGACCTCAAAGTTTCTGATTTCATAAGTTTCCTAGTGAGTATTTAGGCTCCAGCAATAACCTTGCAGGAGTAACTGCCGCAGTCTTTTTCAAGGCTTAGTACGCGGTGGGGCGGCCTTTTTCAAGGTAGCTTCTTCATCGCACCGTTCCGTGCAGAAGAGCCGGTTCGGTAGCAGTGAGATGAAGACGAGGTCGCAAAGGGGAGAAAGCGAGGGAACTGATAAGTCGGGTAGTGGGAACACAACGAGCGAGACGGAATCGGGTACGGTATCTACGGAATCGGGTACGGTATCTACGGAATCGGGTACGGTATCTACGGAATCGGGCACGGTATCTACGGAATCGGGCACCGAATCTACAGCTACTAGCACAGCAACGAACGCGACGGATCGGACGATGAGCGAGAACAAGACCGGCGTTGAGGAACAACCGCCGCGAGAGGGAGACGCACCTATACTCGAGAGAGAGAAGGTTGCGAAGGATTGCACAGACACATCAAAGCTCACTTCAGTGATGCCCGTCCTAACCAAGTCGAGAGGAGGAAAGTCAATAGCGGGGCGCCGCAGGGCCGAAATACAAGCCCAACTAGAGCTAGAACAGCTCAACCTGGAAAAGGCGCGCGCCGCTGCCGACTGCGCTCGGCTACGTCTGGAACTACTGCAGGTGAACTCCGACTCCGAGTCTGACGAAGAAATCATTACCGTCAACGAGAGAGTAGACCAGTGGGTCGGACAACACGCACACTTTGCTACTGGAGTGGAGGCCATATTGCCGCAGCCGGCGGCAGGGGAGAAGCGTGAGGAGAGCGCGCCCCGACCGGCTCCTAAGGAAGAAAGGAAAAAGGACACGGAAAGTTCTTTGGCAAACGCCATAATGGAAGCTATCAAAGCGAGTACCACGGGCAACAGACCGAAGACCGCGCCGCGCTATATAGCAGAGCTGCACTCCTTCAACGGGAACCCAAACGAGTGGATCGCATTCCGCGCCACTTACCGGGACACGGAGTCGTACTTCAGCGGCATAGAAAATGTCGCAAGGCTACGGCGCGCTGTACAGGGTAGAGCGAGAGAGGCAATCAAAGGCAGGCTCTACACAGCGAGCGACCCAGAAGACATCCTCACCGCCCTGGAACGACGATTCGGCCGCCCATCATACCTCATAAAGAACGAGATGGCAAATATCGACAAATTACGCCCGATGACGGACGACGCACGAGAAATAGTGCAATTTGCAGGTGTTGTAGCCAACACAGTAGCCACCATCGTCCAGATGAAGAAGACCAACTTTCTACACTCGAGCGATTTGTCTGAGAAAATCATTGAGAAGATGAGCCCCATCATACGGTTCCGGTGGTTCGATTATCGAGCTTTGGACGAGGAGCAACCCATACTACTCGCGTTGTCAACATTCCTGAACAAGATAGCCGACCAGTTTGAAGCTTACGACACAGGGAGCGTTAAGCGGGAAACAAACAACGGCGGCGCATTACGAAAACCACGAAGGGTGAACGCAGCTACAGCAGTGGTCGAAGAAGCAATTTACGAGTCAGATTACGACTGCGGCAGAACGACGAGTAACGAGGACGAAGCATGCGAAAGAGAGATGCAACACGTCTTCGCTACTAATCAGAAGAAAGAGACAAAAGATGCCGCCTGCCCTGCGTGTGAAAGAGACCACCAACTGAAGAGCTGCGCGATATTCACAAACGCTAACGTGGAAAAGAGATGGGAGATAGTGAGAAAAACTCACGTATGCTTTCGCTGTTTACGAAGTGCAAAACACAGAGGTTTCAACTGCAAGGCGAAACCGTGTTCCAAGTGTAGGCGTGGCCACCACGTGCTACTGCACGCAGACTCAGCGCCTGAAAAGCAAGAAAAACAGGAGGAACACAAAAAAGATAAGCAAACTGCATCGGTCAACACGTTGGTGGCCACGAAGGCCTACCTAAAGATCGCTCCAGTAGAAATCTCGGGTCCAACGGGAACAAAGAAACTCTTCGCTCTTCTCGACGAGGGCTCCACCGTCACGCTGATCGAGAAAAGCGTAGCCGACGAGATAGGCGCGCGGGGCCCCAAGGAGGAACTGTTCATCGAGGGAATGGGAGGACAGAGACTAAAGGAAGCTACTTCCCGGCGGCTTGAACTGAAAATAAGAGGACTCTACTGCCGCGAGTACGAAGACATGACCGCATCTACAATAGAAAAGCTGGAACTGGCACCTCAAGCGGTCAGGAAGAAAGACCTGGATGACTGTCCACACCTGGAAGACGTGCCCTACGAGCTCACGTACGACACTGCCCAGCCTTCACTGCTGATTGGGCAAGATAACTGGCACTTGATCGTGTCACAAGACGTACGCAGCGGAAGCAAGTCTCGGCCCGTCGCTTCGCTTACGACCCTAGGATGGGTCCTTCATGGCTGTAACTCCAATATAACAAAGCCTGTAAGGTCGTTACAAGTCATCAACCACCTCACACATGTCAGTGCGCACGAAGACACCGTTGAGCAGCTCATAGAAGAACATTTCACCATCGATTCGCTCGGAATAGCGTCTAGAAAACCGGCGAACGATCCGGAGGAACGAGCTCTCACAATACTGAAGTCCACCTGCAAGTACGTGCCCAAGGAAGGATGGTTCGAAACCGGGCTATTATGGAAGACAGACAACACACGAATGCCTGAAAGCCGACCCAACGCTCTGCGAAGACTGCTCGGCATAGAAAAGAAAAAGAAGAAGGATAAAAACTTCAAAGGAAGCTACGAAAAGCAAATGAAAAATTTGATAGACAGCGGCTACGCGGAAGTTGCTACGAACTACGCGCCTACTACGCGTCGCGCTTGGTACTTAACTCACGCTAGAAAGGGACAGATACACAACCCCACTACACCTGTCGCTCGCTCGTCTATGAGAAACAATCTACCCGACTCACTCGCTACCCCTCTCGCTCGCACTAACGAACTCGTGCCTATGTCGGAAGAGACAATCAAAAATGCCGAAGAAAGGCTTTTCGAAATTGTTCAGCGCGACTGCTTTGAAAGGGAAATAAAAACCCTAGCGAAGGGAAAAAACGTAAAAGAAGATACGTTCAATTTCGCTTTAAACATGCGACACACGCCCGAAGAGGCGCTTACAGGACAACGCGCGCCTACCAAAAGGGAGATAACTAGCGCTGTGATGTCAATATATGACCCGCTAGGCCTTGCTTCACCTACGCTCGTCCAAGGAAAGATGCTCATCCAAGACCTGTTGAGAACGGGAGTCAGATGGGACGAGCCCGTGCAGCTCTCACAAGACATGCAATGGCGCGCATGGCTATCACACCTACACGAACCAACTAGTTTGTATATACCAAGATGCGTATCGCAAACGAACCAAGAGGCGGCGCTACACATGTTCTGCGATGCCAGTGAAAAAGCATACGCCACCATACAAACAGAAATGGATAAGAAAATAAAGAGAAGATTATACTGGTCCGACTCACGCACCGTTCTTGCCAAGTCCGACCCACGCACGTTCAAGATGTTCGTAGCCCACCGGCTAGCCGAGATGGAAGATCATACCAAATCCGATGAGTGGAGATGGGTACCCACGAAAGAAAACGTGGCTGATGACGCAACCCGCGGCACCCCAGGAAACTTCAACTCAAGCCATAGATGGTTTTCCGGCACCGCCGTCCTACGAAATTCCGAGTCAGAATGGCCGCTTGACCGATCCGCTACTGTACCCGTAACAATCGGAGAAGAACGTCTTACAACCCACACGATTAGACGTGTAACCATTGTTACTCCCGATCCGACGCGATGCTCTACATGGTTACGCCTTTTACGAGCAACAGCCCGATTCCTGCAGTACATCGCCTTGTTCAAAAACCTGCTTGAAAACAAAACTCGTATAGCAGCTCACGTTAAGAAAAAACCGCAAGATGCGAACTGGCGAAAGCACAGGAGAAAACGTCGCTACCCCGATCACTATGGGTGCTATTAAGCGCACCGAGGGGGAGACTGTAAGCGACTAGAGGAAATAAACCCTCCAATTTGTAAATAATGTTTTTAAGCACTTATGTTCCTTTGTTTTAAATGTTCATGTATGTAATTAGTTTCTAAGTATTTTTTGTAATGTTGTCTCTGTCTAAATAAACCGTCACCCATGATCCCACTAATAGCGAGATAGATAAAAACTTACAAATAAAGGCAATCACCGCCATAATCTCTCTCTGCAACTATCTCACTATATGTGTCTCGCTCTGACGTCGAACTTCGAACAAATCTATGGAGTTTCAATTCATACAATCCCCTTCACTAATCGTAATTTAAACCTAACTACTTATTAAAAAATGGGTTCGTTTTGAAAACAAATCGCTACATCTTTTTCTGTTTTAGGAAAAATGATAAGTATTATACCATTTCGGAATCTGCACAAAATGTACAACTTATTAAAGCAATGGTCCCGTTTAGCGTAGTTCATTTATTTTAAGCTACCAAATCTGGGACATTGCAGTTTTAATGGGTAAAAATAAAAATATTTTTATTTTATTACGGCAAACTGGTAGATTCTTAAAAAAATATTGCAATGCATTTGATAGTCTAATTCTTCAGTAACAAAAAGCAAAAAAAAGTATTTCAAAATACCTTCATTTGCAGCTGTAGCATCCCTGAAACTGACTAATAGTGACTTACGGAAATTTCAAAAAACCCGCCATATCTCGGAAACGGTTGAAGTTTTACTAGACATATTTTTTTAAATTCAGATAGGTCATGACTTGATCTATCTCCAGTTTCAGTTTATACCTATATTTACTGGACACCCTGTATATTAGTAGTATCGTAACTACTCGTAGGTCGTCGGTCTACCGCGTGAGAGGCCTGCCCTAGGCTATGTCCTCTAGTGCGCGGTCAATAAATTCATATGATACTTCAATAGGTACTCTGCGAAGTGAATAAATATAATTTTTTTGATACATCTAAAAGCTGTTTGGTACAAGCTTTTATTTGAATAGAGTTTTTATATTAAAAAAAGCCCAATGCTCAAATGAATATTAAAAAAAAGTATTAATTCTTTACTCAGGCAACCACGGACCCGCAAAATAAACAGATAATTTTTTACAATAAAATAAATAAATTAAATTCAAATCAAATAAGCAAAAAATAATAACAAAATAAAACGTAAAGTCAGTCACAGATTACAATTATTAAGATAAACAAAATTGACAATATCTCGTCTCCGTCATTGGACGTCCAACCTTGATGCTAACATCGCCAGGACTGCGTTTGAACTAGCCCAGACCACACCCTGGACACTGCATACAACGAGGCAGAAATTACATTTCAAAAAAGGAATGACGGAACATACAAAATGGCGGCGAAATAGTATACGTTCGACAACCAAACTGTAACCAATCTGTATCAATCTGGGTGACGAGGGGGTGAGGTCGCAATCTAGAGAGCGGCAGCGAGTGTCCATACTGTATGTTAGTACTAATATCACAGATTACTAACTAGTTACTTCGTAACTAATATATATACTTTGCCCAGACTGTGCGCACCATGGATTTCGCACGCTCGCGCATGGTCGCACATGATGCGCCGAAATTGGGAGCTCCGGCGCGACGAGCGGCGCGTTTGGTATCCCCGCTTAAAGCAGGCCTCCGTCACTCCATGTACTTGCGCGCTATAATTACCTACCGCCCGGCCCAGCGTTCTCGGGCCGTTTGTGGACCCAATTCAGTGCGGTTTTCACAAACGAAGCGCACGCACGTAGTTCAATTGAAATCGTTTCGTTCGTTCGTACGCGTACCTACGATGCCGTCTGGTGCCTTATGTGCTGTAGATGGGTGCAAATAAAGCAAAAGAAGAGATAAACACCTAACATTTTTCCATTTACCTGTCAATGAAGAAAGGTAAGTGATAAACTATTACTATTTTTTGTCGTTTTAAAATTATTTTTAACACTAGGTATACTAAGCATTAGCTAGTACTCTTTATTACACTGTGGCATTAGCTTGCCTTTCAAACACAGATTTACATTTTTTTGTTACATAGAAACGTCATACTTATCTTAAACACTATTTTAACAACGTTTAAAAATCTATTTTTATTAAAATAAAATTGTGATAATATGTGAGTCGCAGGCGCGGCGACCTGTCTCAACTTGTCGTGCTGTTAGCGCACACAAACACTTGTGACATAACTATTTAGTAATCTGTGCTTGTGATTCGGTTTTATGCGATTTATAACCGAGAATTTAGAAAGGGTAAGAAATTAATAAAAAAATATATCAAAATAAAAAACACATGTAACTCTTAAAGATTTTTTTCATTTTACTTACACACTGACCTCTAAAATTATGTGTTATCTAGATGTATTGCACAATCAGCACTTTTTTAAAAAATATATATATTTTACTAGCTGTTGCCCGCGGCTTCGCCCGCGTAGGGGTATGAAAAATAGATAAGAACCTATTCTCAGACCTACCCGATATGCACACAAAATTTCATAAAAATCGGTCGAGCCGTTTCGGAGAAGTATGGTTACTAACACTGTGACACGAGAATTATATATATATATATAATACTAGCTGTCCCGGCGAACTACGTACCGCCTTACATTACACTACACTACCCTACCCTACACTACCCTACCCTACACTACACTACACTACCCTACCCTACACTACCCTACCCTACACTACCCTACCCTACACTACACTACACTACCCTACCCTACCCTACCCTACCCTACATAAGAACCTTCTCCTGACACGAACTCGACAAAAAAGAATTAGCCAAATCGGTCCAGCCGTTCTCGAGTTATGCGCTTACCAACACATTTTGCGATTCATTTTTATATATTAGATATATAGATAGATAAATGATATACAATTTTAAACTACCACCTATAAGTCAAAACATATTCACAGTTCTCAATAACATAGACACAAAAAGTTATGTTAATTTAATTTTATCGAAGAGGCAGCCCTGCGATTGCTGTGGGATCGCGTGGTGTGAAGCAAGCTGACGCGAAGGAGTAGGCTATTATAGCAGTAGGTATTGGAAATTTACTACTGAGTGAAGTATCTGTTACGTAGTAACTAATTAGTAATCTGTGCTTAAAGGCTAGCATTTTGTTAGAGAAGTGTGATGAAGTCTATCTTTTTGGTTGTTTTGTATTCAACCTGTTTTTATACCATCTTTTTGTCTACTTTTACTTTTTGTTATTTTTGTTTGTTTTTTGAGATTGTCATTCTATTCTCCGTTCCGATTTCGATTTTGATCAGTGTTCTGTTTTATTGGTTTATTCACTTTGTTATTTTCTTGTTTTAATATAAATAGTTTGACTGGCGGTGAAACACATTTTACTTAGTTCGAACTCTGCCCTTCCCTCCTTTATCAACTTATCAACTTCCTTGTGCGTGCATCGGCGAAGATGGAGGGCGCGCCCCACGCCGCACTGGCGCCCGAACAGGGACTGCAAGTCTGTGTAGATACCTGGATACTTTTATTTTCATCTAATTATTGTAAATAATAAGGGATTTCTAATTGTGAATAACAAAAAAAACAATATGTAAAAGTCACTTGTCGTACGTACTTTGGCGTACTACTCTTTCAGAATGTTTAACAGCCAAATCACTCTTTTTTTTAAAGTTTTTATTTAACTTGCAATATTTGTATGTATGCATGTGTGTATGTTTAGTTCAAACCTTGCAATCGATTTTAGAGCAACTTCCAGGGGTCTGATTGAGCTGAAATTAGGAATGTAGCCGTACTCCTGGTGACAATAGATCCTCTTGGTATTTTAAAGTTGATCTGATGATGAACTTTGGAGGTGAAATCAAGATCCCAGAATCGTCTTTTATTTTCAATAGAATCCTATTAAATTTTATGAAACTGAGTCTTTTTTGAATTTTTATGTGTATACGGACGTGCGAGGAGTATGCTTGTGGTCACGGTCTGATATACAACGTAAAAAAGAGTCAGTGTATGGTTTTTGACGCTTCCGGTGCTAAATGTACCACCAAAATACCTTCCATTAGACTAAAAGGTAGCTTAGAACCCAATTATTATTTTTAATGTTTTTACAGGAGGCTGGTCTATACTCTCTTTAGGGTGATAAAAAAAGGTGGTCTCTCACTCTATTATTATCATAAACGGTTTTACATGAAAGCTGGCATAACAGGGGCCTATTAGTAACTCTATCTATTCTTGATTTTAATGAGCAATATTTCAGTCGTAATTGAATTATTGTTCCTTCACATGTCACACCTCATATCATAACCAGGTCATCAGTCCACCGAGTGGGAGGCCTTACTGGTGCGCGGTCGCCACTCGAGAACTTTACTGCCCCAGCGGCCATCTGATCTACAAGCTATATGTTCCCGTTATAGCTAAAATAAACATTAGCAAAAACATATTTGTTTGTTTGTAAACTCTTTATTAAATTTTGGATATAAAACAAGTTAAGGTGTAAAGGCGGAAAAGTTACCAATACGAATTTACAGAATCTATACATGAAGGCTAATTTTACATCTATATAATGTACAGGAAAAATTAAAAAGGAATTAAGAAATATCACTTACATACCTATTAGTAAATACTTATTAATCATCATCATCATTACAGCTCATATACGTCCCCACCGAGGGGCTCGAGCCTACCCTGAATCAGGGCGATTAGGCCTTAGTCGACCACGCGGGCCCAGTGCGGGTTGGTCGACTTCACACACAATCTTCGAGTTTCTTCGCAGGCGTGTACCGGCGTTGTACCGGGTTCAAATTTGGATAGCCAATGTACCAATGAGTTTTTCAATAAAAAACTTACGTACATACTTACCGATTGCTTTAACGGTGAAGGAAAACATCGTGAGGAAACTTATTAATATAAAATACTAATTTAAATAAAAAATAATATAAATTAATTTTAACCGCCTCCGTAGCTCAAAGGCAAAGTTCACTGGCGGGGCCAATTGTAAGACTCGGTTTGGTTGGTGGTAGTGCATTTTCTAAGCCCGCCTGGCTAGCTACCACCATCTTATCTAAGTCTCCGCCAAATATCAATGTTGATATCATTGGTGTGTTCCGGCATGAAGATAAGATAGCCAGCTCCCCATTGCGTTGGGGAATCTTGTTAAGCCCGCTTCCATCTTCGGCAACATCATCACTTACCACCAGGTGAGATGTTGTCAAGGGTTTACCAATTGAGAATAAAAAAAATACAAAAAAAGTAATATAAATAATAATAAATAAATAATAAATTTACTTAAGTATACGAGCTAATGTTTGACTGAATTCAACAAAACAATAAGCTCTGACATTACACAAACTTGCTGTAGCTGGCTAGCCTTTAATTTAATTCAATGGAATCAAAGACCGTCACTCGAATGACCTTACAATAAGTTTTTAGGAACGGTGCGTTCCTACTCGACGAGAGCAAAGGGAGATATCTCCGCCAGGCGAGGTGGTATGCCTGGGGTCCGGCCGTGGACCAATCGTTGATGATCGGTATCTGTAGATATACTCAGCGCTGAAGAAATTCTAATAGCGCGTTCTAGGTGTCGTATTTCTTTTGTTCTCTCGTCGCTTGTGTTAATGTTCAGTATCGGGTTACTGCAGTTTCCGCCACATCACTCCCCCTCCGAGACCGGAGGTCGATCCAATGAGAGCTGGCAGTCTAAGATCGCGGATGCTGTCGACCTCGTTGAGTCGGGTCGATATGCAGTGTGCCAGGTCGATGTCCTCGGTGAGTCGGGATGAAGGCTGGCGTCAGGCGTCATGGCAAGGGAAGCAGGTGATGCGCGCAGAGTTAGCGCGTGGCTGCCGACAACTTGCTGGTGCCCGAAGGTGAAGGTAGCAGGCCAGGAAACTCGACGTCTCGGGTTGCGATGGTCCTGATTTAACTTCAGTGCGATGTGACTGCTGGTGCTGCTGAGGCTTGCTTTACCGGCTGGAGGCTTGATGATGGAGTATCACGTCGGGGTCACCAATTTAGGAACGGTGCGTTCCTACTCGACGAGAGCAAAGGGAGATATCTCCGCCAGGCCAGGTGGTATGCCTGGGGTCCGGCCGTGGACCAATCGTTGATGATCGGTATCTGTATATATACTCAGCGCTGAAGAAATTCTAATAGCGCATTCTAGGTGTCGTATTTCTTTTGTTCTCTCGTCGCTTGTGTTAATGTTCAGTGGCGGGTTACTGCAGTTTCCGCCACAAGTTTTAAGTCAAAAATTCTGGTTCCAAGAATTGATAATCTAAATGACGTACTTACAAGTATGTACCTATATAATAAAGAAAAAAGCATATCCATTTCGTCGAACAACCCGCATTGGGCCCGCGTGGTCGACTAAGGCCCGATCACCTTTATTCAGGGTAGGCCCGAGCCCCTAGGTACGTATATGAGATGATATGAAAAGCATGTCCAAGTCTTTTTCTGTCGCTATACTAATCATCAAGGACTTACATATGTTGTTGTAAATTTTTCTTGGCCATGGAAAATAGTTCTTTAGCTGAATTCGTAAATAATTTTCACTTTCTTCATTTGTTTTTGGATTTGTTATGCTGGTGCAGGTGCATTACAAATCTCTCTGAAGTTCTTGACAGCATTTGCAACAGCCTCATTCTGAGGTGAAATGAAATGAAATGAAATGATCTTTATTCGCCTTGAATTGGGTAACATTACATGAAGGTACTGCATAAAATTAGAGCGCCAATTCATCCATAAAATATAGCATGCAAACATTATATAACACATTTTAGATAACATTTAATACTATTTTTATTTACATATACGAGTAGGTTTCATATTTATTTATAAAACTAGATTTACAATTTATGTTCTAGAAATTCTTGAATTGAATAAAAATTACGCTGAGACAGCCGTCTATGCAAGCTAGTTTTAAATTGAGTCAAGGGTAACTCGCTCATATTTGCTGGAAGTCTGTTATAGATTAACCTGCACATCCAGTAACAATTTTTGGTATATCTAGTAGTTTTAGGAATTTCATCATGGACTAAGAATTCCGGAAATCGTCTACTTCTTGGCACTGTGTCATTTGCCTGTGTGTAAAAACTGGACTGATATTGTTTCACAAATTTTGCACATTCAAAAACATACAGACATGGGAGCGGTAGTACCTTCAGCGACTTAAACAGGGGTTTGCATGATATCAGGAGCAACGTTACAAATTGCTCGGATGCACTTTTTCTGTGCAATAAATGCCTTAGAGATATCAGTACTATTACCCCAGATTATGATACCATACCTTAATACAGATTCAATATAAGCGTAGTATGCTGTCATAGCTGTATGTCTACTTGCAATTTGCGTCAACTTATACAAGGGAAAAATAAATCTATTAATTTTACTACAAATCTTCTCTATGTGACCCTTCCAATTTAGTTTTTCATCAATTACTATGCCAAGAAATTTTGTAGTTATTTCCCTCTAGAGAAGTTCATTTTTGTAATTTATAGAAAAAACTTTGTTATAATTATTAAAATTTATGTACTTTGTTTTATTTATATTTACTTTTAAATTATTATTACTAAGCCATTTTATTGTTGTGCTCAATACATTATTTATGTCAATTTCGTGTTCTTCCCATGTCAAGGTTTTATTCGTTGTCACTACAATTGAAATATCATCCGCAAATAAAACACTATCATGCTTCGTCATTTCTGACAAGTCATTAACATAAACTAAAAATAACAGAGGCCCAAGGATACTACCCTGTGGAACCTCAAATAGATTTTGTCGAAATTCAGAACGAAAAGTCAAGCATGTATGTTTTTTGTTAATTTTTTGCACCTCAACGCATTGTAGCCTATTCTGCAAATATGTTTGAAGCCAATTAAGGGCTGGCCCCCTTATTCCATTGTGATGCAGTTTACAAAGTAGTATTTCCTGTGAAACAAAGTCAAACGCCTTTGACATGTCAAAGAATAACACAGTTGTATGTGATTTTTTGTTGGTACTTTGTAAAATCGTCTTTATTAAAGAAAACGTTGCCAATGACGTGGATTTTTGTTTTTGAAAACCAAACTAATTTTTATCAATAACGTCATATTTAGTAAAAAATGCTATAAGTTTTCCATGCATAACTTTTTAAAAAATTTTGAGAAAACTGGTATCAAGGTTATTGGGCGATAATTTTCCCTTAATGTCTTTTCACCTTTTTTGTGAAGTGGTTTAACAACAGATAACTTAAGTTTGTCAGGGAAAAAACCTGATTCCATGGAGAGGTTCACTAAAAAGGCTAAAACTTTACTGATTTGGTGACTACATGCTTTTACTACCTTCGTGCTAATGTTGTCATAACCCTCAGCATTTGTGTTATTTAGGCTTAAAATAACGTTATTTATATCTGCTTCGTCGACAGGAGTCAAATATATAGTGTTTTGTATTTTGCTTTTCAAAACACTATTTCTATTTCTACCACATACATTTTCAGTAGTATTAGTTAGGTTTATGAAGAAATTATTAAATGATTCAGCTATAGCTTTAGGTTCATCTAACATTGTACCATTATCATTAATTGTATCTATATAATTATTCGTATTTAATACTCCGGTTTCACTTTGAATAACATCCCACGTTGCCCTTACGATATTTTTGCTTTTAGTAATATATTTATTGTTTTTGTAATTTTTAGCATGACTAACGCATTTCTTAAATAGTCTACTTTGATTAAGATATTTACGTCTATTATCATCGTTTTTATTCGTGTAGTAATTGAAGCGTAGGTTCCTCTTAGTATTGCAACTCTTTTTAAGGCCTTTTGATATCCAATTTAAAAATGGTTTTGTGTTTGTTTTAACTTTTATGATGGGAAAGGAGAGATTATAAAACAATTGGAACAGTTCATAGAAATTATTAAAAGCAATGTTTGTGTCAGTTTCCGAATATATTTCGGAAAAGGAAAGGCTATCCAGACATTTTTGGAGCTTCATTATATTCTCCTGTGAATAATTTCTTTTATACTGGTAAATCGATTTCGTAATATTATTTTTACCGCGTACAGAAAATTGTAGAATTTGAGCGGTGTCGTGGTCTGACAAGCAAAGAGGAAGAGTCGTGGCTTTTGTGTTTTTTATGTTACTAATGATTTGATCGAGACATGATTTGCCTCGCGTTGGCACACTGATGTGTAATCGTAAATTCCAAGTATTAACTATGTCTGTAAAATGCAAAGTACTATTATTATTTTCTAAGATATTTATATTCATATCGCCGGCTATCACTATTTTCCTCTTTGGATATCTCTTTATACATTTATGTAAAAGTAATTCAAATTTTTCAAAGAAACAGTCCAAATGACGTTTTTTGTTAGATGGAGTTCTGTACAAGCAAAATATCAAGAGGTTGTGATTAGGTATGACTATGGCACAACATTCAAAATGAAAACAGATAGCTAAGTCATTGAAATGGTCAATTTTCTGGAACGAGATACCTTTCTTTACCATTATGCAAGTGCCACCCCTTTTCTTATTCCGTGAATAACTTGAAGCCAAGTCATAGTTTAATATATTTATATTTTGCTCTTCACCAGATTTAATAAACGTTTCTGTGAAACAAATTACATCAGGGCACATAAACGAATCAAGATCTGAAAGAGTAATTTCTATTAGCTCCTTCTTTGATAAAAATCCTTGTAAGTTTTGGTGAAATATGGTAAATTGCAAATTAGAGTTTAGGACGAAAAAATGTTGATTCATTTTCATTGTCAGTGTGCACCGGTGTCAGTGGAGCCGATGACATTGACGACTGAATCTGAACCAGTGAACACCCGGTTGCAGTAGGGCGTCTATAAAACTGCACCCAGTGCAAATTGGGTTTTCACGTCCCTTTTCATATCATTGTCTTGTTCTCCACATTGCTCACGTGCACCAGACCATTCTGTTCAAAATGCACGAAGTTACTCTATCGGGTGTGGTATCATTAAATAGATCTAAACTAATGAGGGTTCGCTAAGATTACTTTTCCGACAAATTATTCATTTACTTAACATTAAGATTTAAAGTGTTGATTTTCGTTCGAGGTACATGTTTCCCACAAACCGTTAAACCACTATTTCAAGAAATATGAAAAGAATTGTAAATAGTAGGGCATATATTTATTTATTGCAGGAAATTGACACAGCCAACTAGGCTCTAAGTGAAGTAATAGTCGACCAACTTAAGATGTGCAGCTGGATTTGTACAAAGCTCATAAATTTTCCATACAAAATGTTTTATAGGTACCAACTGCAAAAATAAATTAAACATTTTTTTTTTTCAAAACTACAGAACCCTATTTTCCGCGTGATCACTTGACCACTTTTTTGGACTTGTCTATGTACATACAGATTTTTTCTTGCCCATAAACTGGCAATGGCAATCGTCCCATATCGGTTTCCGGAATACTTCCGCCTAGCTGGCAATCCACCAAATAACTAACAGCTTTATCGTATTATCAGCTTATTAAACGTCCCCATCGAAGGGCTTGAGCCTACCCTGAATTAAGGCGATCGGGCCTTAGTCGACCACACGAGCCCAGTGCTGGTTGGTCGACTTCACACACAACCTTCGTAGTACTAGTGCTTGGTACACATGCTCGGTACACCCCGAAATTCAGTAAAAAGCTGCAAATGGTATTAAAAGCATTAAAATCAGAACGTTTGATCTTTAGGCCATATTATGAATCCATTTGACCCGAAACACAAAAATGAGGAGGTATGACGTAATGTTTTCGTTCAAAATGTTTGCAACCTAACGTCACACCCTGGACACTTCATACAACGGACTAGAAATAAAATTTCAAAAAAGCAACGACGGAATCCTATACGTTCGACAACCAAACTGTAACCAATCTGTATCTAGGATCTGGGTGACGAGAGGGTGAGATCGCAATCTAGAGAGCGGCAGGGAGTGTCCATACTGTATGTTAGTACTAATATATTATATACTTTACTAACGTGTGTGTTATCAAATAAAAGGGCTTCTTAAGCCGATTTTGAAAATAATCACATCATTTCAGTCACTTGTTTTAAAGTAAAATAAAAATTATTTTCAACACATACCAAGTCAGGGCTCCCCAGATACAAATACACGATACGGTTGAATCATTTTTGGTAAAATACACCTCAAATGATACTTAGTAACCTCATGCCTATCTCCAAGAAAGCAAAAAATGAAAATATTTACATGTAGATTTTTTTTTATTATTATGTCATTCTTTAAATTGCATTTTTGTATGGTGAGTACAAATTTTATTGAGAATTTTGGGTAACTTGTTCATTGTGATGAGTAGAAGCCCCAGTTAACGGTTCCTACACCAATTTTGTTACAAAAATTTGGACCCCCCTTAAAAAAAATGCAATTCAAGTAATGAAATAGTGAAAAATTTTAAAAAATGAAAATATTTTTGAAATTGCCTTCTTGGAGTTAGATATGAGGATATTACTTATCATTTGAGGTATATTTTACCAAAAATTATTCAATCGTATCGTATCTGGAGGTGCCCAAACTTGGTACGTTTTGAAAAAGATTTTTAATTTAATTTAAAGCAAATGACTGAAATGTCATGATGTGAAATATTTTAGAATTGGTTAAAAAATCCCTTTCATTTTATCAATAGAAGATAGGTTTTAGAAAAAAAAATCCATCTAAAATATTTATGATACAAGGGTGGTAAAAAGGTCAAGAACAAACGAGTGACATTTGTGAGCCCGAGCCGCAGGCGACGGTTTAACATCGTCACGAGTTTGTTATTTCCTTTTACACCCATGTATCATACGAAGTTTTTCAATACAGTTGTGAGAAAACGACCGTGACAAATAAATAAATTACATGGGTAAATAACTCTCAAGGTTTCGGCAACCTAAGTTCATTTTACGCGACTTGTGGCTCATTTTAAATGTCCGGGGAGTAATTTCACTTTGTTTTTTTCTTATACATACACATAATTATATTTTATTACACTTATTACATTAACTATTCATAATTTTATTCGATTTTATTTTAGTTGAGATAAAATATCTCAATTCAGTTTCACGAAAATTGCGCCATATAACTGGCATGCGTAAGTTTTTTTTAATAAAATCATAAATAGACTACAATAAGGCTTGGGATAGTATTACTATTAGCATTAAAACCTCCTTGGAAAAGATGACCTATTCCTTGGTACAACCTATCATATAGCTTCATTCATATTTATTCTCTTTTCTTCACAAAGATGTAACCAAAGAGACTCTAATCAGCTAGCGTTATGTACTAACCACACGGAGGAACAACCTAGCTCTTTTAAAATTCTCCTATCAAAAGACTAGAAGATTCTGTATCTTTAATTATTATACTTTTTATTTGCTATAAATTAACAAGGGGTAAAATAAAACACGTGTGCGGTAAAATCAATTTTGCGCATACTTGACTGGCATATAATGGACCACTTTTCGAGCAACTGCATTGAAAAAAAATGTTACGTCATAACTCGTATCCTTCTTTGGTGCTACGGGTCAAATTAACCGCCTCTGTGGCGTAATGGTTAGGCCATTCGCTTCACGCCAGGAGGTCACGGGTTTGATTCCCGGTGGGGTCAACTTGTAGGACTCGGTTTGGTTAGTGGTAGGGCATTTTCTAAGCCCGCCTGGCTAGCTACCACCTTCTTATCTAAGTCTTGCTGTCAAACATCAGTGTTAACAACATTGATGTGTTCCGGCTTGAAGATAAGATAGCCAGTTCTCCATTGCGTTGGGGAATCTTGGTAAGCCCGCTCCCATATTCGGCATCATCGTCACTCACCATCAGGTGAGAAGGCTTACCAATTATGAATAGAAAAAATATGATTCGTAAATCTTAGAAATCAATCGTTTCATCGATTTTCCTGCTTTTAACATCATTCACAACTGTTTTTGGCGTACGGCTAACACTATCGAGGAAGTTCTTCGCAGGCGTGTGCACGTTTCGTAGATTGTAGTTGACTGTAGATTCACATTCGTGCATTTATCGGGTCGCGAATTATATAGGTACAATCTTTTGTTTCAATTCAAATCCATTATTATCAATATTGTATTATTGGGTCGTGCATTATGGTATCCCCAGTAATGCATGTTATACATTGAACGAGAACTTCCGTGACCGAGGGTAATACTACAGACAGGCGCCTTTATACAGAAAAAAATAAGTAGTTCACCTTGAATAATACGAACGGTCAACGAGTGGAATCCCTGTCAGCGTCTGTGTTCCTGATTCGTAAAACAATTTAGGAATCTTCAAGACGAGAGTATATGACGTTTTAGGGTTCGCAGGTAGATAGGTCTAGCGTAGGTAAAAAATATACATTTTTTTTTAGAATTAATTTATTATTTCGGCCTTTTAACTTCATTTACCGCAGAACGTCTGTATTATAGGTAGGTAGATAGGATCACTGCCCTTAGTCGCACGTAGGCAGCACGTAGTGTAAAGGTGTTCAGGGACTTCAGTAGTAGCGGTTTGGCAGGTATTTCGATGGTGAGAAGGCGCGAGGATATTGAAGGGCGTCTCCAAAATTCGTCAAAACATCTCAAGGCTGCTCGAGGAGATCCTTAGATCCTTAGGGCCTGGAATTGATCGTAGTCCCGTCTTAGAATATGCAGACGAAATGCCACGTTGCCGTAATTTAAGTCCAGCGACCCAAATTAGTAGCAGGCTCTGGCAGAAGCACAATAGAATAGCTTACATTGTAGTTTTAGGATTAAATTAAGAACTTACCCTAGAGGGATTCCAACAGGACACTAAATGTCACATCAGTTAAAATAGAAATATATATTTTTTGAAATTCACAGTAGCTAGGTGCTTTCAGAGCTCACGCAATGCTAGGAGTGACGAAGCAGGTTTGACCCTCGCCCTAGTCTCGGCTGGTTTAATTATGGTTAATATTAGATTAATTTTTAATTATATTTATGTAAGTTTATTTACTTATTTTATTTTATATTTTGTTTAGTTTATTTTAGAAATTATTTTAATTGTATTTTTAGTATAATAACTATTTTATTTGTAACGTTCTAGAGCATAACGTTACAAGTGAATAGGCAGTATTTAAGCTTGCGTATTACATCCTCGGCTGCATCGGCACTTAACATCAGGTGAGGTGCAGCCAAACACACTCAATATTTTTTTAAAAAAAAAGGTACTAGTACTCTTACTGTTCGCTGGAAAGAGAACAGATTCCTGCAGCAAATCCCTTTACTATCTCCCGTTTGTTAAAACAATTGTTCTACAAAGCGTGGCTATTTATGTCAGTCAGAGCTGTTTATTGTAAGCCCGCCTCCAGGAATTGTCAGTTCGGCCTTTTGACAGGGCCGTAGTTGGGATGTGACCGTGGCACTAGAGGTGCAAAGTGTGTGGGACATGTATTTTTAGGTCTTTAGTAATAAATTAAAGTAATTAATAACCTGATAGCGTTCAAAATTTTTATATATTCATGCATTATGAGATTTTCACCCTGTTACAGTAATGTTTAGATGTGAAAAAGTTTTTTTGCAAGCATTCCAGTAACATTTATCATGGCTGTAATGTTCCGAACATAAATTACACCTTTAAATACTCTTTAATCTGTCGATACTCGATAATCGTACACAACAGCATGCTACTACGAACCAGTACACTAAGATGTTGACAGAAAGTTGTCAAGGCCCGCAATAGTTTAGTTTGAAATGAGGCGCCATGATAGAGAACATTCATAGGGTAAAAGCAGCGTTTTTTGCTACTTTTCAAGCGACTTTTAAAAAGGAGGAGGTTCTCAATTCGTCTGTATGTTTTTTTTTTACCTCATAACTTTTGATTGGGTGAACCGATTTTTGTGATTATTTTTTTTATTTGAAAACTAGTGCTTTCCGTGTGGTCCCATATAAATTTTATCAAAATCGGTGTAGTATTTTATTAGAAAATTAACAAAAAATAATTATGGAAAAATGTACTAAGTTGTTGCGATGGAAGTCACTTTTTTAACGTGTTTAGCGTTTTCAATTATTTCTTAAGGGCAGCAAAACCCTTCATGTGACTTAGTTGATACCGTCCGGGGTAGTCTCTAATGTTAATTATCTTACGATATATAATTGGCAACGCTGAAAACGTTGGGATCTAAACTTTAATCGCAAGACCACAGAAACTAAAAACAGTATTACATTTTTTTGATAATTTTCTAATAATAAAGTAAGCCAATTTTGAAATAATTTAAATGGATCTACACTGAAGGTAGAACCTATCAAATAAAGTTCAAGTTTTAGTTAATTTGAAAAAAAACTTTTTTGTAATTGTGTACGAATTTCATAACAACATAAATAAACGTATAAAAACAAGTCAAAAACTAAACGAAAATAAAACAATTCTAATAAAGTAAGTATTACATTATACAAACTAATAATGAAAACTTTAAATCTTCAATGCAATAGCAACACTGTCCTATAGATAAAAATTAAAAAGTGTACGTGTCAGTTCCGAATTACCACGCGCGACAGGAATTTACTCATTAAACATTTACATAACGCACGGAACGCTCGGGGTTCCGCTCTACGTGGAGCTCAGCTTTCGACCTCGCAAGGCTTAGCCCTACGTGAAGGGGCCTCCGGCCTCGCATTGAGTCCACCACTGGTCGGCAAACCGGTTTGTGCGAGCGCCAGCGCAGTCCCACGCTACGCCTCACATAACAGCTGACAACCTATTTTCGTAATTTGATGTGATGCACACATTGGTTGATTTGCCTAATCGTCATTAATCAATTAGATATCCGCCATATTAGTTAAGAATGTCTAAAGATAGAAAAAAAAATAAAGATTTGATTAAGAAACAGACTTTAATTAAAGGTGAAAGGTGCACAAGATACGTTGCGCAGAAGAAAGTAACGCTTTTTGGTTAACGCTTGTATAAATTTTACTCCTCATAAAATTTTCATACCGGGGACCTCATATGAAAATCGATTCTTAAGGAGTAATTTCAAATAAACTCCAAAAAGGAATAATTAAAATTGTTTCACAATCGGCGGAAAAATCGCGTAACATACCTACATACATAAAATATCACGCAGTCAAATTGAAAAACTCCTCTTTTTACAAGCTTTTTTATCAGTTTCACCTTCCCCGGTGTCTGTAATGAAATCTTGCAAGTTAAATTTGATTCACTTCCGATTCCGATTGAGCTGAAATCTTTGCATGTATATGTATATTGCGTGATAATGCAATATTAAAAGCTTGTACCTAAAGTTTTTAAGTTTTTTTTTAATTCATTTGAATCATACGGCAAAAATAATGAAGAGGGTTCAAGTCCGGCCCTGCTCTGAGTACTTAGAACTATAGCTATGTCTCCAATGCCTAGGCCTACCGCTTGTCGGCCATTGTGCTCGAAGGCGGGTAGACCGGCATTGTGGGCTAATAGGGTGAATAGTTCGTGTCAGCGATCCGGTAACGTGGGGTGACGGTGAAGAAAACTCGAACACAATGTAGTACGGGTTTATAATGATATCTTAAAACTAAATATTAGTTGTTTGTTTCATTTTGGCGCACCTGAGTCGTCGTTAAAATTTAGCGAGTATATATATTACACGAGAAACTACATGTGGTATGGCCGTTTTAACTGTAGCTACTTTGAGCTGCTTAGTTCGTTTATCTAGATTTAGATCGATTGTTGCCATTTATAATTACCCGAGTACCCAAAAAGAATGATAATGTTTTTTCGGGTGTATGTAAGTAAGTAAATATACTTTATTGCAAGCCAAAAAACCATACAGGACTTATAATTTGTAATATACATAGAGTGTAAACCGGCCTTATCGCTTTAAGCGATTTGTACCAGGCAACCTTAAGTTAGGGATTGAAAGACATGTATGTATGTATTTCTTTGGCTGAGCCTGCTAAACGGCTTGATGGATTATGGAGTGCAAGTTGTTATTCAACTTGTCACACAGGATACATTATACCCGACTTTCCAAAAAAGAGAAGTAATGTTTTTGTGCAGTCGGGTTTTTAAGTTTTCATTAAATTGTTGAGGTTATGATTTGTAGCTATTTTAATTAATTAGTGTGTAAGGTCTGTATGGCGACCACGCACCGGAAAACGTAGCGTAGGCAGGCCTCCAATTCGGTAAACCGACGACATAGTGATGACATTCTGGAAGCCGCTGGACGGGCAGCGCAGAACCAGTAGTCGTGGAAATCCTCTGAGGAGGACTTTGTACAGCAGTGGACGTCCTTCGGCTGATAATACGATGATGATGATGAAGGTCTGTATAACGAACACAAGCAATAGTATGAACACGAATAACCACGCCTCGACTGTTTACTTAAAAGATGTTTTTATGCCAATTTTATTATAGCCTGAAACCTGTTTACACAAACAAAAGCTAAAAGCTTACGATAGGTAGGTAGGTAGGTTACATCAAACAGCTGATCCTCTTCTTACACTTTCAATATGTTATTAATATCTGAGAAGTCAATGAATGAATGAATGAAAGAATTTTCATTAATTCATTCAATTCTCAGTTAATAATAGACATACAATTCAGCAGTCAAGTAAAAAATATATAAGTATTAAGTGAATAAAAAGGTATTAATATCGAAATACCACTGTAATAATAATATTTCTAGATTTAAATGCCACACCATTTTATAGGTATATACAATCGGAGACTAAAACATGCAGATGTTCCATGTTCAATGTTTGTTATTTATTTTGAATTCATAATATTTTTAAGTATTTGAGATTAAATAAACTCATAAAAATTCGCTTTTTTTTATCAAATTTTTATAGTAAATTTTGAAATAGAGTAGAATTATAATAAAGAGTTTTGTAGGTACAAAAGACGTGTCATTTCTGCGTTTTAAAATCTATAGGGACGACAAGTTGTTACACTACGTTGAACTCAACGCGTAAATGTCATTGAAAGTCATGGCGCGTACGACGTTTTGGTCGCGAGAAAACTATACTCCATAAGCGATCTAGCGCTGCATATATAAAATATTTTGGTTAGACGATATACCTAATGTTCTATCGCTGCAGCGAACTTTAGTTGTAATTTACCAGTATTTGGACAAATTCTTTTTATTAACGTTGTTGTCTATCGGTAGAATACACGACTTTGTTATTAGATTTATTACATTGCTTTCAAAATATACAAGTTACATTAAAAATAGAATATTAAGAAAACAAATATATAAATGACTACCAATGTAGAACGTTACGTTCCTAATGGCGTTATTCCGAATACTAAAGTAGATTTTAACCCTATGTAATATTATCAAGACCGCCAGTTTGATTTCAACCTACCAAAAAATCATTCTTAGAAAAACAGAACAAACTAAAAGCTAACTTCACACAATAAAAATTAAGTTAACCCCACTCGAGATGTGACCTGCTCATACAACAGGTAGAGAGGCACCACCACCGACCACCACCCCCACCCCGACCCACCAAGCCCCCCGGTCCCGGGGAGAAGCCATGTACAGTACAATAGAATTAGACACAAATTGAGATGTTTTCTCCGCATTCCTGTCGTGGGGTTTATGCCAAGTCTCACCGTTGGCTTACAACGTAAGTAAAGTTATGAAGATAGTTTCATTATGTTGGCATCACTGGTCTAGTACATTGAGTCTCCTTGAAAAACCTTACTCTAATACATTGATTTGAAGTCATTACTATGGGTCTTGAATCCAAAGTCTAGAATGGAATAAAAAAGAAATATGGTATTTTATCTTTTACGCCATTTTCATTCGACAACAAACAGTGATGAAAAAAAAAGGTTTTTTCTGTTGTATTTTCTAAGAAATCGGTGTGTGTTTATGTGAAATAAAAATCTATGTATTGTCTATTGTCTAAATAATTAGAAATACGATTTGTCACTGGTAATATGTGGGTGTTTAAACGCAAATCAAAAAACTACTTCTTTTTTAAATCCCAATTCCCATCATAGTTACTGATTGCACATCAAAATACTTTACTTAATATATAATTAATTAAGCATCAATTTAGGTTCGTGGCGCACTACTATTTACCTACAAGTATAGCGTTTATATGGTTTAAGCAAAACTGTTTTATTATTTCGTCAGTCCGATCCACCACCCAAGAAGAGGGAGCTTCGCTTCGCGAAGTACCTCGACGGTATAATCGATCAAACCTAACCGAACCTATTATCGCTCGCTTTGCTCGCTCAACTCTAGTACAGTTGCGAAGGATAGATAATTTGATGAGCAATTAGTATTTTTTAAAATGAATGTTTTATATAAATGATGAAAATAAATTGATAGGTGTTAGTAGTTTGATGAGCAACTACAAATGTTCCGTAGTAAATTCGTGATTCGTCGCCCTCGACGTGAGGTGTTTATAATAATTATTTTATTGACAGTTACGAATAATGTATGCAGATTAGATTGCGGGTTCGTAACAACGATGATAAATAAATTATAGTTGAAATGTTCGAAGAATAGAATTTTAAGCTCTGGCAAAATGTCCATAAATCTGTTATTTATTCGCAATTAGTAAGCCCTAGGCATCATCTCACCCGATGGTAAGTGACGATGATGCCGAAGATGAAAGCGGGTTTACCAAGATTCCCCAACGAAATGGAGAACTGGCTATCTTATCTTCAAGCCGGAACACATCAATGTTGTTAACACTGATGTTTGGCGGCAAGACTTAGATATGATGGTGGTAGCTAGCCAAGCGGGCTTAGAAAATGCCCCATCACCAACCAAACCGAGTCTTACAAGTTGACTGCACCGGGAATTCAACCCGCAACCTCCTGGTGTAAATCGAATGGACTAACCATTACGCCACGGAGGCGATTATAAAAGTTATTCGGTAATTATTAGTATTATTATTAGTTATTAATATACTTGTGAACACTTACTCGTATTTGTGTCTAGTAAGGTCTATTTAGTCTATTCAGGCTAACGGAGCAGAAAATAATGGAATGGATCACACTGAACACGTTGACAAACCGACTTCAATCACAACAAGTACAACTTTATTACTTATTTTTGATTTTGTATATTTTTTGGTAAAATTAATATTGAACTACCCTAAAGACATAACCTATTGAACAAAAAAAATATTATCGATATCTGACACCTAGTGGTCATCCATAAAAAGTAAATACAGTTTGACTTGAGAACCGGAGGGTTTGTTCGTCCATCGGTACGACGCAAGCTTAGGACACGTTGTTATGTCGCTGACGAGCGCGGAACATAGGATTACGTTATTGACCTGAAGCACGATCATTACCTGGCTGGATTTGACTGTTAATGTGGCCTTGTTCTCGACCGTTTCCGTGCTTTGCAAGGCACATAAAGCCGTTGGTGCCGGTTGCTATCACTAGATGGCAGTCTTTAAGCCGTGTCCGATACCTTAGGTATAGGTAGCTTGAGAAACTTTTAACAGTGGGGTTCACCACTAGCCCTACAATAGGCCCGGACTGGGCCCCTTGTGTGAAGTATGTCCCAACCACGGATAAGATAAATAAGGTTGGATTGGCAATAGTCACACTTTTGTTTGAAAACCAGCGTCGCCACCTGTCTCCACCCATCAACTCCACTACACAAGCAATAATAATAAATATACACGAACTGCGCGCACTAATAAATTAAACACACTTAGAACACAGGGCTGCAATTGTGTCTCACACAATTTCGAGAGTCTATACGTTACACACAACCACACGCAAATAAAAAGTATGAACGCGTGCCTAGGTTAAGTTCGATTGTCTAATCATACTTGTAGCGCGCCTGCCCAGCGCACATTTCAAATCCAACCTTATTTATCTGATCCGTGGTCCCAACCTTCCCCAGTTTGGATGAGACCCGTTCCCCAGCGGTGGGGACATTTACGAGTTGTTAACAACATAGATCTAGCGGCGAGCTGAGCTACGATCAAAGTAGCGATAAGTAAGTAATAAAACAAGCTTAATTCCTCGCCTTTTGTCACCGTTTAATGTTTTAAGCGACAATCAAGGGTAGTTAATGTTCACAATTACGCCGAAGGCTGCTTACGACGCCATTGTTGTGTTAATTACTTGCTTTCTGATACACCTCCGTTTTAGAGATTTACAAAGATGAATTATGGAAAATCTAAAGAGAAGTTACACAGTGTGTGATATAATTAACAACGCAAAATTAGTTAAAACTGATTTTAATCGCAAGAACCAAATGCAGTTTTGCTAAATTTTCTTTGCCTTTGCTATTTAAAAAAAGAAGCACTTAACCGATTTTGATAAAATTTATGTGGGACCATCTTGGAGATATAAATTATCAATAAAAATAATAATAATGGAAATCGGTTCACAATCGGTTAAAATTTTTGTGTAAATTATAGACGTAAAGATGAACATGGTACCTCCCTGTTTTTTTGAACTCGGTTAAAAATTTGTGTATAACACTTTAACTGGAGATTCTACAAATCATACCAAACAACCTTCGGTAAGGAAATCATAGTCAATTCTCTAAAGTTCCTTTACAAAAGAATCCAGTAATTCAGTGTGTATTATGGTAAAGCGGTTTGCGTTGGTTTTTTTTATAAGTGGGCTGAAATAGCAGCTACACACAGCAAGTTCTGGAGTGGAGACGGCGTTTAAAAAAAACTTTTTTTTTTTTGAGTTACATATTTAAAAAAAACATCAGAACGCTGAACGCAGATGGGTCACACTACACACACGGGTTAACTTAAACACAAAATAATATTATAATTCGCGTTTATAGCTAATTAGGATGCTGCCCGGCATCCGCTGATACGGGTTTAGACAAATGTATTGTGTGGCTTGGCAGAGCGATGATCTGCGGAAGGTTGCTAAAGACAGTTGGAAACGCATTACCGAAAATCGGACTCGGTGCTTCAGTGGTCAGCACAACCCTGTTGGTCTGAGGGTCATGGATTCGATTCAGGGCAAAATATTCGCGTGACGAACAGGTTTGCTGCTCTAAGTCTGGGTGTTTAATATACCTATCAAATCCCATACAAATTTTCAAACAAAATTATTTTCATGTTTTTTTTTATTCAAAGATTTATCATGTTTTTTTCGCATTTCAGCCATTTGTGACACTCTAGCATCATAGGCTCATTCAAAAAAATTTAATTTGATTTCTTTTCCATAAAAAATTGTTGGAAAATTTGTATGGGATTTGAGGCACCCTTTTGCCAACAATCATTGTTTTTTGTTGGAACTTATTCGTGTTTTTTAACTATTTTACTTTGTTCAAAAGCTGATAAAATAAGGAAGTTTTTACCCTATTAGGCCACCCCAACTGTATTTTTTTTCTGGAAAATCACAAAGAATTTAAACAAATGCGATTTTTATACAAAATTAAAAAAAAAACAAATGTTAATCTCGAAAATGGTGAGATTTTTACATAACTTAAATTTTAGTATGTAATATGCTATGTTATTACCTATCCGCCGTTACAAGATTATCCTTCATTTTTTGAACACACTGTATATACAGGCTGTAAAAAAATGGTGTAGGACCCGATAATTTCTGAATAGTACTGAATTTCCCCAAGGACCCATAGTCATTTTTTTTTAAATTAGAACTTCCATACAAAAATTCACAAAATTGGTCTAGCAGCTGATCGATTTGTATGAAGTTATTTTTTTGCGATTTTAGCAAAGTCATAGAACAAAATTGTTAAGTATGATGAGTAAAAGCCCCAGTTAAGATAACACGCCAATTATGTATCATCCTGAATATATAATTCGCTAACAAGTAATAACGTCCCCACTGCTGGGGCACGCGTCTTTCCCCGAACTCGGGAGGTTACATAATTTATACATACTCGTAATTTCCTCGCCTGCTACGATATATCTGACGGCGACCATCTTATTTCAATTGATGAACTATGAAATGAATCATCATGTCAGCTCATATACGTCCCCACCGAGGGGCTCGAGCCTACCCTGAATTAGGGCGATCGGGCCTTAGTCATCCACGCGGGCCCATTGCGGGTTGATCGACTTCACACACAACCTTCAAGTTTCTTCACAGGTGTGTTGTGCAGGTTTCCTCAAGATGTTTTCCTTCACCGTTAAAGCAATCGGAGAGTAATGTACGTAAGTTTTGAAAAACTCATTGGTACATTGGCCGTCCGTGGCGGATTTGAACCGGCACCTCTGGTTAGGACGACCGAGTCGTTACCGGTTGAGCCACCGACGCTTGTGAAATGAGATGAAATGAATATTTTGTGCTATTAAATTATTATCCATACTATACTAATACTTATCATATCAGCCGCAAATCGTCCACTGCTGGACAAAAGCCTCCCCCAAGGGTTTCCACGACGACCGGTTCTGTAATGGAGCGTGCTATGCTCGGAGTTTCTCTACGTGATCGAATCAGAAACGAGGAGATCCGTAGGAAAACCAAAGTAACCGACATATCTCACAGAATACTTTATATTATAAATGTGAAAATGTGAAAATGTGTTTTTTTGTTTCTTACCTTTTCACACTTCATCACCTTGTCCAATCTTGATAAAATTTGGCATACAGATAGTGTGTGTCACGGGGTAGGACATGGGCTACTTTTTGTATCCCGTGAAAATAGCATAGTCCGATGCAGTTCCTGAGGAAGTTGAAAAATACTCTTTTTTTGGCTAATTTCTTTAAAACCGCAACGGAATAATGGATTTTTGTGATTTTTTGCACAGATGGTTGAGGAGTGTCATAGACTGCTAATCACAGTAGCTTGATCTGAGATAGGGATCTAGATAAAACTCATTTCCACGCTCGCGCACCACTCACCCTCAAAGGCAGTCATAAAAACGATGTCGACGCTGTCGAAACCACGGGAAAAAGCTAGTTACAATATGAAATCGTTATATCTTCAAATGGTTATTTTATTTAGATGCCTTTTTTTACTATTCACAATTGGTAAGCCCCTGATATCATCTCACCTGATGGTAAGTGACGATGATGCCGAAGATGGAAGCGGGCTTACCAAGGTTCCCCAACGCAATGGAGAACTGGCTTCTTACCTTCATGCCGGAACACATCAATGTTTTTAACACTGATGTTTTGCGGCAAGACTTAGATAAGATGGTGATAGCTAGCCAGACGGGCTTAGAAAATGCCCTACCACCAACCAAACCGAGTCTTACAAGTTGACCCCACCGGAAATCGAACCTGCGACCTCCTGGTTTGAAGTGAATGGACTAACCATTACGTCACGAAGGCGCTTAGAAAAACTGAACAATGAAAAAAAAGGGTACTTAATTAGTACAACTATCTACTCAGTAATCTGGGTAATAAACATAATAATATACAGGTTCACATACCGGTGTGGTGGAACGGATTTTTAATTTGTAAAATCGACGCTCACACATCCATCTCATTTTGAATTAACCCAGCTTGTTTGTTTATTGACGAGGATTTATTTCTTAAAATATTCAAACGTGTCCACGTTTTCCACCTGTGCCGGCACCGTGGCCTGAGCAAATATTGATGTGATAATGCTTTTATAGATGATCAAATTTAAATGCGATTCCGCTACATTGCTTGTTTTGATTTCTTATTATTATAGACTGTATTTTTGGACGGAAATTGAATTACAAAGGCTTTTAATCAACCAACCATTCACTTTGACGTAGCGATCTGTAGTGTATCTAAAGGGGTCCCTAGACTCAATGACAATCGTCAAATTAACGTGGTTTGACAATTTTATTGGGATGATGACATAAGTCATTTATTGACAATATTGGAACAAATCAAAAACAAAACGAGAAAACTACTATTTGTATATATTTTTTAGTAAATACATTAACATACCTTGGTTAAGACTATGTTTATATAACATTTTTGTATGATTTAATCTGTTAATGTCTAAATTATGCTATTTTTGTAATTTCTTGACGTATTTTATGTATTTTATTAATAAATTTTGTCTATGTGTATGTTTATTAAAAGTGGAAAAAAAGACTAATCGTGTGTAAGAATCACGGATGGACGGACTACATCCAAAATATATTATGAACTAAAGATCACTGAATTAATCCTACTTACTGGTTCTTTTTTTAATTTTTTATTCATCAAAATCACAAAATAAGTGCATTAATAACGCCGAAACACTATAAAGTCGCATATAGATATTTAAATTATCTTTACAACAAAATGTCGTTTTCTACAGACGTCAAAAAGTAACTCAAATGAATTCCAGTTATCATCATCATTACTGCCGCTTCCGTGGCGTAATGTTTAGTACATTCGCTTCACACCAGGAGGTCGCGAGTTCGATTCCCGGTGGGGTCAACTTGTAAGAGTCGGTTTGGTTGGTGGTAGGGCATTTTCTAAGTCTGCCTGGCTAGCTACCAAAATCTTATCTAAGTCTTGCCGCCAAAAATCAGTGTTAACTACATTGCTGTGTTCCGGCTTCTTCAAGATTGCCAGTTCTCCATTGCGTTAGGGAATTTTGGTAGGCCCGCTTCCATTTTCGGCATCATCGTCACTTATCGTGAGATGATGCCAAGGGCTTACCAATTGTGAATAAAAAAAATCTCTATTGCTTTTTATATGAAACGGCATCAATTACATTTCAACTGGATTTTTTGATGCGAGGTCAATACACGTAAAATCGCAATTGTTAATGTAGCAATTGACAATATTATGGATCGTCTACGGGTTAGTTTTCGACACAAGATGAAAATAAAAGATACAATTGACAATATGGATCGTCTACGGGTTAGTTTTCGACACAAGATGAATATAAAAGATACAATTGATAATATGGATCGTCTACGGGTTAGTTTTCGACACAAGATGAAAATAAAACATACAATTGACAATATGGATCGTCTACGGGTTAGTTTTCGACACAAGATGAATATAAAAGATACAATTGATAATATGGATCTTCTACGGGTTAGTTTTCGACACAAGATGAAAATAAAAGATACAATTGACAATATGGATCATCTACGGGTTAGTTTTCGACACAAGATGAATATAAAAAATACAATTGATAATATGAATCGTCTACGGGTTAGTTTTTGACACAAGATGAAAATAAAAGATACAATTGACAATATGGATCGTCTACGGGTTAGTTTTCGACACAAGATGAAAATAAAAGATACAATTGCACCACAATGACACCAGTCAGTCTAAATCTTGTCTAAGAACGCAAGCATGCAACGCGGAAATATAGCGAAGCAGCAAATTTAAAATTTTAAATGATTAAAAACTATCGCATGATAAACTTACAAATAATTTACTTAAAAACGTAAATTTATAGCGTATCTTCACATCGGCCCCAAACTAGGAACAAATAGATGATAAATTAGTTGATCTGTAAGTTTAACCAAACTTAGATAACACATAAGCTGACATGTAGTCATTCGCCCTTTCTGTAACGAAGAAATTGAATAAAGAAATTCAGTTTAAAAAATATCCAAAGGGTACCAGTGCCATCCGTCTGTCTGCCTGTCCGATCTTTAAGGGGGGTTGAAATTTAAATGGCATATACTTAAAAATAATAATTATAACGACTACAAAAAAAATAAGCGGGTGTCCTCAAACAAGAAATGTGTTTCATAAAGGTTTGTAGAGTCCCATACATCTGATGAAAAATAATAACCTTTTTTTTTTCTTTTTACTCTCTTACAAAAACGGTAATACATACAAGCATCAAACTTGGTGTCATTATATTAAAGTGCAAATTTTGTTTTAAATATTTCCAAGCACCAATGACACACGAGACACTTACTTCTATTGTATTAAAATAACTATTACACATCATCATGATCACTTACATGAACGAGCATCCAAAAGGCAATCAATGTAATAGAATTACTAACTTAATTATTTACAAATACACAAAATGTTGTGCTTTGAGTTTGAGAGGGACAGTAATTGAATCCTATGTCCATTTGGAATTATTTACTTGTCGAATAACCTTTGGGCAAACATTTATTGTGTAGTAGAAGCTTCTATTTATTTTCACTTTTTAATTTGTTTGTTTGATCTCATAAGCTGTCAGCATAAAATATCTTTTAGACATTAATAATATTAATGTTTGGTATGCGAAATAAGAGTAATATAACTAAAATTAAGGTTGTCTGGAGGAGATTGCTCTCTCCAAAAAGATCATATGTTATCCCCAAGAATTTGCTTTAACAAATTGTATATCTATATACTAAAACCTTAAACAAAATAAACACATAGATAAACAACTAAAACATTTATATATGTTTTTAAAGCACATTAAAGTTATTGACAATGTTTTTAATATATTTTAAATATATCGTCAAACATTTCTAAAACGCTTTGGAAGAGCTTCTGGTCCATGTAGGAGTTGATGAAGGGTTAGTTTCTGCTTTCTCTGAAATGCAAGCTCGTTGACATTTGCGTTGCTACGGTCCTGCTAGACTTAGTCGTAGATTGAAGACCAAAAGTTTAAATTCAAGGTTTTCCAAAAGGCTATGGAGTGCAGTATTCCAGGTGCATAGACCATCGATTGAATCCGGAACACAACTGTCTACGTGGAGTAGTGGTTGATCTATTCGCTTCAGGTCAAGAGGTCGCGGGGTCGATTCCCGGCGGTGTGTAACTTTATAAGATTGTTTGTAGGTCAAAAGTTTCGAAAGGCCACAGAGGTCGTGGCAGACCAAGACGAAGATGGCCGGACGATTTGGACAGATTTGAGGATTGGTGGAAGATGTGTGGCGCGATCAAGGGAAGGCATTTGCTTAGCATTAAGACAATCACCATCATCATCATAGCTGCTCATATACGTCCTATACGGCTCGAGCTTACCCTGAATTAGGGCGATTGGGCCTAAGCTGACCACGCGGGCCTAGTGCGGGTTGGTCGTCTTCACAGACAACCTTCGAGTTTCTTCGCAGGCGTGCGCAGGTTTCCTTACGATGTTTTGCTCCCACGTAAGAACGTCTGATAAACTTACATACACGTAATATGAAATCAAAATTCGAAAACACATTGGTGCGTGGCAGAAGTCAAACCACGACCTCCCGGACAGGAGGTAGCGGCCCTCGCCATTAAGACAGTGTTAGCTTCACAATAATAATAATGAAGATCGGATAAACCGATAAATAAATATTAATTATGTACTATTTTCAATGGCTATGGCTGCCGGCTTAGAATAGGACAATCCTATTTCTTCCAATAGGTGTCGTAAGAGCCGACTAAGGGACTCAAACCGGAGGATGGGTAGCAACGTCCTTTCCGTGACTTGCAGTCGACCTGCAACAACACTGCGATCGCCAAACCGCCTGCCAAGCGTGGCGATTACGGCAACACCTCCCATTGATTGACACAACCAAAAAAATGGCTCCTAGTCCCCGGCGACCCATCTATTCTTGGCTCCAGTAGCGGTCAAGGTAACGATGGGACATAGGGTGCGAAGAATCCCCTGCAGGCCTCCCACTCGGTGGACTAATGATCTGGTGAAGGTCACGGGAAGCCGCTGGATGCGGGCAGCGCCGAACCGATCGTCATGGAATCCTTGGGGGAGGCCTATATCTAGCAGTGGACGTCTGTCGGCTGATATGATGATGATGATGACTATTTTCAATCACGATAACTCGTTAAATGCTTTTGTTAATTGAGGTTTTTCGAAACACATACCTACTGCATAACCTAGCTATTCTTTTTAATTGCAATAATAATAGATTATTTTCACAGGTGATTTAAAAAACTCTTCATATTGTTCCTGCATGATTGTGTGGTCTGGCACTATATGAAGGGCTCGCACAATAGACTGTCCCCAGTGAATAGTGCTCATTACAAAATAATCTGATATCCACTATAACATAGCTACGATACTTTGCCTTCAAAAGAGATTCAATTATGACCTTCAAACTTCCGGCGTTTCGTAAGGTTTTATTCAGTTGTTGGTCGTGGTCCACCTACTCAGTCCACCTGGGTGGACCACGTTGAAGCTGCCAGTTTTATCCACGAACCTAACTTTCCCCATAGACTATACCTAGTGAATTTAGTAGTTCCTTTTTTTTCTTCACAATTGGTAAGCTCTTCGCATCATCTCACCTGATGGTAAGTGACGATGATGCCGAAGATGAAAGCGGGCTTACCAAGATTCCCAAACGCAATGGGGATCTGGCTATCTTATCTTCAAGCCGGAACACATCAATGCTGTTACCACTGATGTTTGGCGACAAGACTTAGATAAGATCGCCTGATGGATGATAAGAGTTCATTGAGCACTTAGACCATCCACTTTGTAAACAATAACATTCGAAGTATGGCTCGGGTCTCTTTCCATACTTGGCAAGGTTACGCCTTACCCCACACATGGGTGCCAAGCCAAGTGGACAACCTCCACCAACGTTGCTGTCATCATCACTAATATCAACCAAATTACGTCCACTGCTGGACAATTAAAGGTCTCCCCTAAGGACTTTCATGACAACTGTTCCTGCGCTGCCCGCATTCAACGGCTTCCCGCGACCTTCACCAGGTTGTAGGTCAACCGAATGGGAGGCCCGCCTACGCTACGTCATCTGGTATGCAGTTGCCACTCTGGAATTTTACTGCGCCAAAGGCCACCATATGCCTAGGCCACTGCCACTGAAGTTTAGCGATTCTGTGATATATGTCGGCTCATTTATTATTTAAACGAATAAGAAACCAACATAGATTACTTACTCCCAATAAGATGTGCTAAGCTCTTATTATGCGTATAAACTTCTAAAACATACTGAAACACGTTAAACCTTTATGAAGGGGTATTATCACGCCCCACCCCTGCTCTCGAGCCCGCTAGTCCCGCTACATCATCTTAACGCCCTCTCCACTAACTACCACATCGTCGCTAATAAAACCTCCTCCAGTCTTAACCCATTCACTGCCGCCGCCGCCGCCGCCGCCGCCGCCCGCGCCGTGCCGTGACGCAGACATAACGCCATTATGATGGTAATGGCGGGCCGCGTCCGCTCACCGCTCCCGGTCGCTAAGGCCTCGTTCGATGTGAGAGCGGAAACGTCAGTGGAAGCGGTAGCGGTCACGAATCCTTGTAATTATTATACACTAGCTTATTCCCGCGGCTTCGCCCGCGTGGACATCGTTTTTATCACTGTCTTTAAGGGTGATTAGTAAATTATGTCGTTTTAAAAATCGAGTATTTTTTTAGTTCCCTCAGGAACTGCATCAGATTATGCTATTTTCCCGGAATAAAAAGTAGCCTATGTCCTTCCCCGTGACACAGGCTACCTGCATGCCAAATTTCATAAAGATTGGTCACGGTGTTGAAGCGTGAAAAGGTAACAAACAAACACATTTTCACATTTATAATATTATTAGTATTAGTATTAGTAAGGATGGGGCAGGAAAATTGAATGATAAGTCACTTTACATACGATCAGGCAAATTGTATAATTCGTCCGTATGTAAACGGTCAGGCTTTACGTCAGGCGATTTGTAATAATAGGGTCGGTCAGGTTAGATTGATTTAACTGTCAAAGAGCCTCGCGAGCCCGCCCTTGTCATTGTGTAATTTGCCGGACATTTGCCTGTCCGTATGTATAATGAATGACACATTATACAGTATGCCTACGACATATACATCGCCACGGAGCCTTGGATTGATCTGATTTAAAACAGTTATAATTCAGGGGGTGAAAAGTGACATAAGATACTAAAATAGCCTAGCCCGATATAGTCCCTGGGGGAACTGAAAAAAAAACCCTAGCTGCTTTGTTGATTTCTTTCATGTGCCAAGGCAGCGTTGGATTGACGTGATTTTTTGAACTTACTTTAGATGGGTGACACAAAGACACGAAGTACTTACTATCACAGCCTGGCATAGCTCCCGAGAGGTCTGGAGTAAACTAAACGCAATGCTTTTTTAATTAAAATTTGGAGTGCGCTTGGCTGCACCTCACCTGATGGTAAGTGCCGATGCAGCCGAGGATGAAACACGCAAGCTCAAATAAAAGCTCGCAACACATATCCTCAAAAACATACCAAAAAGTAGCTAAGTGCGTGTCGTGGTTCCGTAGTCTTTCAAAAAGTAAACATTGTTTTTATTGGGTTATTTGTAACCTATAGTTTATTTGGTTATTTGTAACCTATAGTATAAAAATTAATATTTTATACTTTTTCGTAGTTTGTGACTTATAATAAATTTTGATATGCATTACTTCAAGTAACAATTCAAAATTTGTAATAATTTTAATAAAAAATTGAGAAATTGAATTTGAATAAAGTACGAGGAACATAGCTTGTAGAACAGATAACGGGTCAGTAAAGCTGTCGAGTGGCGACCGCACACCAGAAGACGCAGCATAGACGGGCTTCCCACTCGATAGACCGGCAACCTAATGAAGGCCGCGGGGAGCCGCTGCGGATGTGGACAGCGCAGAACTGGTCGTTGTGGAAATCCTTGAAGGAAGTCTTTGTTCGTCTTTCGGCTGACATGAAGATGATAACACTTGAAAATTTGTTTTGAAACCTCGCTGGTGTCTGCTCCGGCGCCCGCTACCCGCCGTCATTGTGAACGGGCCGCAAAGTCCTCTAGCTCTGCAGGAGGGTTAATTAATGTTCTTTCCTGAGTTTTCAATTGTGCCGTTCTTAGATATCTTCACTAAGGGTAAGGTTGGGGGTCCAAATTTCAATTGTATTGGATTGGTTCCGATCTCTTTGTTTTATGAGGGTTGACTAATTAATTTTAGGCCCTTAGGAAACTTGTAAGTACATCTCACAATGATAGTCTATTTGTTGTATATTTTAAAGTGAAACTTTTATTACATCGTCTCAATTTTTTTTGTCTGTGTGTCGCGTGACGGTCGGTATGATAGTTTCGTCCTCTGTACCGTAGCTCTAATAAGAGAGCTCAGCCATGACCGTTTCGTCCTCTATTAATGTCTTTAATGTGAAAAAAAGTTTCACTTTTACCGTGGTTTCATAAAACCACACACTACTTTTTGTTTGTATGTCTGTTTCTTTGGCTACGCCTGTAGCGTAAACGGCTTGATGGATTTCAATGTGCAAGGTTCCGTTACAATCGTCTTGATCCCGAAAGTTACTTATGATACATTTTATTACTGAGTAATGTACTTCGTTGACAATACATACTCCTACGGTTTCCATCGCTGGGCCACGAGTCTCTTCCTATATTTAGTTTCAGCTACGCCCCCAGGACATTTAAAGTCCAACAGGATACACCAAATAAGACCTGAATGATACCTCGATATACTTGTCGAAATGTCAGGACATGACGAAGCCAAGCTAGAGAACCTTAAGCTGAAAAAAACTTATTATAACATAATCAAATGCTCAATGTTGTTGGATAAAGTTAAAACCCTTTTTGTTAGAGCCTTCGCATCCGTTTACTCCGTAAGGCTTATTAACATGCAGTTTAGTTAAGTAGAGAGTTAAGTTGCAACTTAGTCGATTTAGATCTGTAAGTAACAAAATGCGCCTAAATGTACAGGCGAGTGTAGTTAGCTTCAAGTACGACCGGTCGTATGAGCTGTACTTAACGCGCCCATCGAGACGCGCGGCAAGGTTACGAGACTTGCACTTGTTTTGACGAAAATTAGAATATCTTTCTATTCTCCATACTTAATCGTAAAAATTACTACTTAACTGACAAATCCCCTACTGAAGAACTGTAGACCCATCTCCTAGCATTACGAATCGTCTCGCACTAAGTTTGTCGACTTCCAGCTTCCCGAACAAGCCAGTTTCCGAAAAGGCTTTAGTACCATATACCACATACATGCGGCAGAATATACAGAAGACCGAAGAGTACAATCAGCCATTTTGCTTAGCGTTTGTGGACTACGAGAAAGCCTTTGATTCGGTCGAAAATTGGGCTGTGTTACAGTCACTCCAGCGGTGCCAATAATTGACTTTAGATATATCGAGGTGCCGAAGTGTTTGTATAAAAACTTCAGTACCTATCCGGCTGCAGCGAGGGGTGAGAGAGACAGGGAGACGTCATATCTTCGAAACTGTTCCGTCTCCGAAATCTCCTGGAATTTTTTTTAAGCTTTTGAACTGGGCTGGACTTGGCATCAATATCAACGGCGAATACGTCATCCACTTTCGATTCGCTGACGATATCGTGGTTATGGCTGTAAATATGGACGAATTAGGCACAATTAGACAAGACGAAAATTATGTCAAACGTCCGTGTCGCACCTACTCCTCTGAACTACACTAAAAAGTTGTTACCGAATATGTGTACCTGAGACAAACTGTCCAGTTAGGTAGGTCCAACTTCGAGAAAGAGATCAATCGAATCCAAATCGACTGGGCAACGTTTGGGAAGCTCCGCAATATCTTCACATCCCAAATACCGCAGGGGCTTAAGAGCAAGGTCTTCGAACAGTGTGTGTTGCCAGTGATGACATACGAAACTGAGACATGGTCGCTTACTATGGGCCTCATAAAAAGGCTCAAGGTTACCCAAAGGGCAATGTAGCGTGCTATGCCCAGATTTTATCTGCGTGATCGAATCAGAAACGAGAAGATCCTTAGGAGACCCAAAGTAACCGACATAACTGTAAGAATTGCTAAACTTAAATGGCAGTGGGCCAGGCACACAGCTCGTAGAACAGATGGCCGTTGGAGCAGTAAAGTTCTCGAGTGGCGACCTTAGGCAGACCTCCAACTCAGTGGATCGATGACCTGGTGAAGGTCGCGGGAAGCCGCTGAATGCGGGCAGCGCAGCACCGGTCGTCGTGGAAACCCTTAGGGGAGGCCTTTGTCCAGCAGTGGTCAAACTTCTGCTGATATGATGTCAAATCCCCGTCCAAACGATAAGAACTTAAATCGCCAAAACCGCACCTTAACTCGTTACTTAACTAAACTGAAATAAAAGTAATTCTAGTCTGCTCCCGTGCGCTCCGCTCGCTCGCTCGGGCGGCGTAATCGCGCAGATTAATAATTAACTACCTTAATTAGCTGTTGAATCATTTGCAATTCTGTTATTTGAGTTATTGAAGAAATTATTCGCGAATTAGAATTGAGATCGGAGATTATTTTAAAATTATGTTAAGAAGGATACTTTATTCATTACGTTGTGAATTTTTAAAGGCTTTTAGTCTGAATTTATAAAAACCTTTTAAAACAGTCCCTGATCCTGTTCATGAAAATAAATCTATGAGTTAATGTTGATTCCATTAATATTATGAAGTACTAGTTGATGCCCGCAGCTCCGCCTGCGTGAACATCGTTTCTATGACTGTTTCCGAGGGTGGGCAGTCCGCGAGCCGCATGCTGCTCGCGAGCGAAGAAAAAAGTAGCCTATATTATGTTAATCCAGGTCCTGATCTGTCTACCTACCAAACTTCATTCAGATATGTTTAGTAGTTTTGGCTTGAAATAGTAACAAACATGCATCCATTCATACAAACTTTCACATTTATAATATTATTAGTAGGATTTTGTAGGTAGACTATGGGTTTCATAAACAAAAACTATCCGCGATATTTGTCATTGTTGATAAGCGTTTGCCTAATATACGAATACATCGACTTGCCGAGATACCTACGATATTCAACAAGCGCAATCGAAGGAAAAACAAAGGATTTTTTTTGATTCCCTCGGAAATCCCTTTATTTTCCGGGATCAAAAGTATACTTTCGTTTCTATAATCAGGTGTATACCATATTGAATACGCCCAATCTAACAGTTATAGGTTAATCTTTTAATACATTAAACCATTTTAGAGATGCAAATTTCTCACTATCTTGCGGGAACTTTTTGATTGTTCGGGATAAAAAATACGATATCACGTAAAGAGAACGTACTTGACGGTTTCGTCTTAACATATTGAGTTATCCCAGATGTTTACAGTTTACTTGCTTTCCTGTGGAAACCCTTCGATTACCCAGGATAAAAAAATATGTTTACTCATCTATGATATCATCATGCTAAGTATCAAAATAGCGTCGGTGGCTCAACCGGCAACGACTCGGTCGTCCTAACCAGAGGTGCCGGGTTCAAATCCGGACGGCCAATGTACCAATGAGTTTTTCGCAACTTACGTACATACTTAAGCCCGATCGCCCTAATTCAGGGTAAGCTCTAACCCCTCGGTGGGGACGTATATGAGCTGACATGATGAAGTATCAAAATCGTTTTATTAGTTTTTACGTGACAAAACATTTTTTAAATTTGGTTTTTTGACGTTTTTGTTTTGAGGTTTACAACCATGGCGACCGAGTGTTGCTCGGTGTGTCGTAAGCATGTAAACTAAAAGTTTTATAGATTGTTTAAAAACATATTTTCTCAGAGATGACACCTATTTAGATAGACTCGGAGTTCAAAAAATTACCTAAATAATAATAAATAAAAAAAAATATTATTTATTCTATTTCTTTGTTACAGAAAAGGGAGAATCACAATATATCAGCTAAGTGTCAACTTAGTTTGGTATATTATATGTAGGAGCATCCACTAACAACTTTTCGTTAACTATCACTTATTATTATTTCATGGCTGAGGCCCACGAGCTCAACTCAACAACAAACAACTCCCAAACAAGACGAAATCTGAATTACAAAATGTCATCGAAATTGTTTGAGCTTTTTCCGAGAAACCAAGATTATATATATATATATATATATATATATATACATAGATCGTTACACTTTATTTGGATCAAACGTCAGGTATTAGTACCTGGGTGAAACCGGTGGTGGCGTGACGATCGCTTGTACTCGTGAGACGATCGTTTGTGGTAGCAAAAGCTGTTTGTGATTAAGGTGGCAGCACTGGACGTCAGTCTCGGGGCAGACACCTTTTGACGGAGCATCGAGCTGAAGCCCAAGACCGAAAAAGTTAAGGACGTGAACCATGAGGCCATCCATAACCCAAGAGCACCCCTTTGAAATATATATATATATATATATATATATTTCAAATCCAAGAGCACCCCTTTGAAATATATATATATATATATATATATATATTTCAAATCCAAGAGCACCCCTTTGAAATATATATATATTTCAAAGGGGTGCTCTTGGATTTGAAATATATATATATATATATATTTCAAAGGGGTGCTCTTGGGTTATGGATGGCCTCATGGTTCACGTCCTTAACTTTTTCGGTCTTGGGCTTCAGCTCGATGCTCCGTCAAAAGGTGTCTGCCCCGAGACTGACGTCCAGTGCTGCCACCTTAATCACAAACAGCTTTTGCTACCACAAACGATCGTCTCACGAGTACAAGCGATCGTCACGCCACCACCGGTTTCACCCAGGTACTAATACCTGACGTTTGATCCAAATAAAGTGTAACGATCTATGTAAACGTATCTCGAGCTGGTATTGGTCGCGTTTTCAACGACGCTCCGACATTACGGTTAATAGGGGGCTAGTTAGTTAGTAAGCCTAGTTCAGTGGGGCTTTCACTCCCTCTCCGGATCGTTCCTGGTGCAGAGGCTGTCCATAACCGTTCAGCGCGGAAGTGCAGCTAGTGTTATGGGCACCCTTGCACCGCGGATCACCAGGGACGGGTTATTTTAGGTGTTTAAGGTTATTTATTTTACGTTTATCCGACGATCTTACGGTGAAGGAAAAACATCGTGAGGAAACCTGCACACGCTTGCGAAGAAACTCGAAGGTTGTGTGTGAAGTCGACCAACCCGCACTAGGCCCGCGTGATCGACTACGGCCCGATCGCATTAATTCAAGGTAGGCTCGAGCCCCTCGGATGGGACGTATGAGCTGATATAAATGAAAAAAGGTTATTTATTTTAGGTTTTTTTGGTGTTTCATTTTAGGTTTTTTAGTGTGATATTATTTGTTTTAATTATATTATTTCATTGCTTAAATAAATTTCATTTAGCAAGTAAATAAGGGTAAGCGATAAATGTTTACATTAAAATTGAATTTTCCGCGCGTTAGTCTCGCAAAAACTCGATAATTGTCAAACCGATTACCATGAAACTTTGGCGAGTTGTTGTGCACATGCTCTGGAAGGTACACAACAAATTGAAACCCTGCGAGCTGTTTACGGCTCGAGCACCGCTGATCGCGCACCCTGAATAGACACGCAGGCGAAGCCGAGGGCATCAATCCGTTACTCGTATAAAGAAAATGACACATGTATTACGGAGCATCAGTTGAGAACGGCTCTACCAATTTTAATTTTTTTTGTTGTATTCACAGACACACTGTTGCGTGGAATACGTTGCGACAATGGCGCGGATTTCGCTCGGTAAAGTAATATATAACTCCGAAGGTATTGGCATTACAGAAAAAAGTTCAAGAAAAAAATTGTTCATTGTAAAAAGATCTACACTTTGATGATCGGTAAAATTTAATAAAATTGAATGGTTGGGGAGAAAACGATGAAAAATAGAAAAAAAAGTAAAATTTTTGCTTTGCGGGAGTAATAAGTTGAAAAATATCAATGTTAAAAAAAAAAGTTTCAGATAAAAAAGTTAGTAAATTTAATTTAAAAGAGAAAAGGTTTCTACAATTTTTTGCCTAGCACTAACCATTCTCAAGATATCAAATTAAACGCGTTTCCATCGAAATGACCTTGAGATGACCTCAGTAGAACCCCTCAAATTGGAATTTATGCTCAGAATACACCCCCCTATCGATCCTTAAAATCCCCAAACTGTGTTCGTTCATGTTTATTTATTTCGTAATTTGACTGGACTACTCCTCAAAACCACCTCACTGCATAAAAGTATATTAGCAATGGCACCGAAATTGTATAATAAGTTGCCAATAAGTATAAAAGAGGTTGACAGTTCAGATGTTTTTAAAAATAAAGTTTGTGGTATGTTACTGAAGAAGGCATATTACTCTGTTGACGAATATCTTAATGACTAAAATGTGTCATTTTCTACTTTATAATAAACTAGCTTTTTCCCGCGGCTTCGCCCGCGTGGACATCGTTTTTATGACTGTCTTTAAGGGTGATTAGTAAATTATGTCGTTTCCCACCTACTCAACCATCTCTGTGCAAAAAATCACTCAATCCATTGCACCGTTGCGATGAAAAAAGAGTATATTTTCAGTTCCCTCGGGAATTGCATCAGGCTGTGCTATTTTCACGGGATAAAAAGTAGCCTTTGTCCTTCCTTGTGACACAGGCTACCTGCATGCCAAATTTCATTAAGATTGATCAAGGCGTTGAAGCGTGAAAAGGTAACAAACAAACAAACAAACACATTTTCACATTTTTAATATTAGTAAGGATATTATATAAGGTGTGACAAAATTAGCTGAAACCATTTTAACTGTTGCTTCTACCCACGAAACTGAACAACTTTCCCCATGGAACCCGTAGTCAAATCGCAAAAAAAAATTGGCTCTCCCATACTAACTCGATAAGCTGATCAGCCAATTTAGATTGGGAGGTTCAAAATTTTTTTTTAGATTTGACTTACCATGATTCTTATCTTCTTTACAATGTTACGCCGTAGCTTAACCACGCGTAGACATAAGAATAGTAGGTAGTTTTAATTTAACTGCCTTGTTACTTTTATTATATCGGCTCATAAACGTCCCCACCGAGGGGCTCGAGCCTACCCTGAATCAGGGTGATTAGGGCCTTAGTCGACAACGCGGGCCCAGTGCGGGTTGGTCGACTTCACACACAACCTTCGAGTTTCTTCGCAGGCCTGTGCAGGTTTCCTCACGATGTTTTCCTTCACCTTTAAAGCAATCGGTAAGTATATATGTACGTAAGTTTTTGAAAAACTCATTGGTACATTGGCCGTCCGGATTTGAACCCGGCACCTCTGGTTAGATGGACCGAGTCGTTACCGGTTGAGCCACCGACGCCTTGTTATTACGGCTCTAATTTTACGATAGATTTTAGAGCGACTTTCAGGATCCAGCTGAAATTCAGTATGAAGCCGTATTTTAGTATTTTGAAGATAATCTGATGATGAACTTTGGAGGTGGACCACCCCGCACTGGGCCTCCGTGATCGACTAAGGCCGGATCGCCCTAATTCAGGGTAGGCTCCAGTCCCTCGGTGAAGACATATATAAGCTGATATATGAAAGTCCGAAAAGTTAAAAGTCGTCACAGTTTTGAATGATTATAACTTTAAGTAAGTTATCAAGCTATTGCATAGCTTTTATCGCGGGCTTTGAGTGCGGCAACCGAATCAAGAAATTCCGGAGCGAAAAAACCTAACAATTACCGCGTTCTAAAAAAACTTACAGTGCCATCTTTTTTTTTTATTCACTATTGGTAAACCCTTGACAACATCTCACCTGGTGTAAAGTGACGATGTTGCTTCTATTAGCGGTTTGCGGTACAAAAAGGACTTGGTCAATTTTACTGTTACAACTTTCTTAGTGTTAAAAGTTGATAAAAAATGCTATGCAAAAGCACAGATTACTTATTAGTTACAGCTTTACCGCGGCAGTCCCTGAGTGCCACACGTCTTTTTTATTTTAGTTTTAATTTGCATATTGGATCCATCTTTTGCTCGATATCCTGAGCACCTGGGATCCTATCCAAAATCTAAACACAGTGAGCAAATAAAAGCACAGATTACTTATTAGTTACAGCTTTACCGCGGCAGTCCCTGAGTGCCACACGTCTTTTTTATTTTAGTTTTAATTTGCATATTGGATCCATCTTTTGCTCGATATCCTGAGCACCTGGGATCCTATCTGAAATCTAGACACAGGGAGCAATGTTGGCCGTCCTGCCAAATCTCTGATTTAATCTCTCCATTGCCACAGCTCTGTCTCACACCGGTCGCCTCGCTTGTTTGACTTGCTCAAGTTATCTCATTTCAAGTTGCCGCCACACACATCAAAGGCACGCCTGATCTCATTCGATTAGAGGTCTATCAAATATTCCGAGATCGGCGTATGAGTTCCACGAATTCGAACCTTCGGGGTGTGTTTGGATATCTACCAATCATACCATGAACTTTAGCTAGGTACTAAGTTAGACGTCAAGTAATATGAATTGACACAAGTGTAATCATTCGTCAGTTCAACTTTAAACTAAGGTTATCAACAATCATTGATCATTTTCTTGAATAATTTTAGGGTTCCCTTCGAGGAACCCATAATAAACGTTCCTGTCCGTCCGTTTCGTCAGTCACAAATATAGTCAAAAATTCATACTTGTATATTTTTAAACTCTTTGACATGTTTAAATACAGAACATAAAAAGATATGTAGGGTATAAAGGCGGACTTATCCATTACGGGATCTCTTCCATTCAAAAAAGGTAAGAGAAAACACGACTTAACATATAAAGTGTAATTTTAAAATTAAGTAAGTAAGTTCGTTAATTACTCTTTTACATTACAATAATTTATTTTACATTAGGTACCTATATATTAATGCGCAACAAACGTGCAATATTAATTATTTTTAAGAAAAAAAGTTTTTTTAAAAAAAAAAAAAGAAAAAAAACTCATGGGACATAATGTTACTCACATATTCATACCTATAAATATAATAATTATACTACTAATATAAACAGTAATTCATACAATAAATATAATATAAATTATAAATAAATAAATAATAAATACATAAGTATACGAGCTCAGGGTTCAGTTTTGGGACTCCACATCTTCGTAACTTACGTGTTTTTAATCCGAACTGGCACTTCATCGACACGCACTTGAACTGGCACTTCATCGACACGCACTTGAACTGGCACTTCATCGACACGCACTTGAACTGGCACTTCATCGACACGCACTTGCTCGATTTTTATTTAAATCATCGATGACCTAGCTCGACTGCTAGAAGGTTTAAAGAGTTTCACAAATACTGCGTCACCTGGGTCACACCTGGGTCACAGTCAACAATACACAGGGTCATTACCCACTCGAGCCCTGGAACGGGAGACATGCATAGACAGTAGTATAGTCCCCTATTTTAGTACCCGATCGAGCCATCTAAGGAAATGAGTTCCAGCTATAAAATAACTACTAAACTATATAAACTTACTATTAAACTTATTTTGCGGTGCCCACTTGAGCTCCTATTACTTTTGATACTTTTCATTGGAAAAGTGTAAGGTTTTTTTTTAAAAAAAAATTTAAGTGCGTTTGGCTGCAACTCACCTGATAAGTGCCGATGCAGTCGAGGATGTAACTAGCAAGCTCAAATAATGCGTATTCACTCTCGTCTTGAAGATTCCTAAATTATACGAATGGGGGAATACAGACGCCGACGGAGAATTCCACTTCTTGGCCGTTCACATGATGAACGAAGAAGCAAAAAGGCAAACGATCATTTCGTTATACTTTGTTAATTTAATAACTTACTATTCTTAACCTAATACGAGTATACATCATCATCATCATCACAATAGTTCTCCCGGATCTCCTAATTTCTGATTCAACCACGTAGGGAAACTCCGAGCGTAGGTCGATCCGATAATCCGTTATTTCAAACATTTAACACTTTTAAAACTAGTCTTTCAAAGTTTCCTACTGATAAAAACAATAATATTAAAAATTTCAAAGACAAAAAATCCGTTTAAAATAAGAAAATTGTACCTGTACTTAAGGGAACAAACCCTTTAAGTACAGCATAAGTAGTTACATTTTCATCTAAGAGTCGTCGCGTAGGCCACATTTGAAATTTTCACAAAGTATGTATTTCTATTGCTACTATAACAACAAATAATGAAAAATAAAAAAAAGTGAAAAATTAAGGGGGGTTCCTATAAAACGTGTTTTTGAAGGCATTTCAGAGATATATTTGATCTTAAAAAGGGTAATTCATACAAACGGTAAGCGTGAAACTTGGTGAATATAGGATTAATTCTGACGTAAAACAACAAATAATCAAAACCAACCAAATGTGAGCCCAAACAACAAGTGAGTCGTACTTGTGCCAAGGAGTCCTAAATGAATGGAAAAAGCATATTTCTATCGCTCGCTTTGATGTCTTTTGTATGAAATGTGAATAAGTATCATTGTCATAGTTAAGTGGAGAGGTGCTGTGGTGCGGAAACCTTGGGAGCGCGAGTCCGACTCGCACTTGGCCGGTTTTAGGATTTTGCTAGACATAGCACTTATAATAATTACAGAAAAAGCTCGCTTGATTGCATAAATTTGATTCCCTGAGCGCAGTTTTAAAAGAAGAAGAGAGATAATGCCAAGGGCTACCATTTTCAATAAAAAAAAAGAAAATCTAGAACTTTTTTTGTCTAACAGCTACCTAACTGCCATTTTATGGCTTTCGCAAATTTGACTATGTTAATTAGTGTTGTCGATAAGAAAAAAATTGGAAAATATCCTTTACACCATTTAAAAAATATATATTTTTTATTTGTTTGCATGGGAGGCTATCCTAATATTTTTTAAATCAAAAAAGATACGATGACCAATAAATTTAAATATCTATGTGCACACACACAATTTTTTTTTTGTTTTTTTTTTGGTGTCTACCAAAAAACTGATTTAAACTGCATTTTCGTCAAAATTTTGTAGTTGGTTTTGCAAACGATCACTTAATCTTCTTTTACTCCTTCCTTCCTCGAACGTAAATAAAACCGATCAAGTACGAGTCGGACCCGCACATGAAGGGTTGCGTACCATCGTACAAGAAAAAAAATCGGTAAAGTGCGAGTCAGAACCGCGCACAAAGGGTTCCGTACCATCATACTAGACGGCGCTAGTTTCTTCACGTTTAACATGAACATGTTTTTTGTATGGAGACTTTCACTTTTTCTGTTTTTTTGTACTTGTTGTTAAAGCTACAACAGAAATACATCATCTGTGAAAATTTCAACTGTCTAGCTATGACGGTTCATAAAATACAGCCTGGTGACAGACTGACATACAGACAGACTGACGGACGGACAGCGGAGTCTTAGTAATAAGGTCCCGTTTTTACCCTTTGGGTACGGAACCCTAAAAACCTAACCACTCCGGAAGTGCCGACAAAAGTGAAAACTTTTTTACAGTTTTATAAGTTTTGACCCTCCGAGTGTTCCTGGCGAACGACTAGGTTGATAAATTTTTGACCCTGCCAGTGTTCCAGTACGGTGTCGGTAACGGTTAAATGGTTTTTTCCCATCTCAAAAATGCAAAACGCGCCTAAAGATTTCACTTCAAAAATCACGTTTCCTGATAATTTTATGTTATACAGAGATATGCTATACTCGTATATAACGATTTTATACTTATTATTTGTCGTTATATTAGAGCTGTCTACCCATTAACGATTCATGAAATTCAGCCCGCTGTCAGACAGATGGACGAACACTTGGCACCCTTTGAGTCCCTGCCGGTGTCCGTCTTCTGTCTTCCGTTTCGTATATTTTAGGAATCTTCAAGACGAAAGTAAATAGTCACTATTTGAGCTTGCGTGTTACATCCTCGGCTGCATCGGCACTTACCATCAGGTCAGGTGGAGCCAATCGCACTCAAATTTTTAATAAAAAAAAACAGTAACTTAAAAAGCTAAAAAAATACAACATTTACACACACACACACAATGTAAATTTAAGTTATCCTTTGTTTCATATAAATACCCTTAGTTTAAACTAATAATTTTGAAATGTTGTTTCACATATCTCGGAGGTGGGCGTAAAAAACAGCGACACAGTCTTATTGATGTGTAACATCTTTGCTCTCGCTTTCCTGCAATTTGTGGGAGTGATTTCGTGAAATGGGACGGAAATGTGTAACAGGAAGTCGCGAAAGCGCGCGCTAAAAAAAACCTACTACGACGGGTGTTAAAAAGTCATTAAAAAACCGATCAAGTGCAAGTCGGACTCGCGCACTAAGGGTTCCGCTCGCTTTCCTGCAATTTGTGGGAGTGATTTCGTGAAATGGGACGGAAATGTGTAACAGGAAATGCGAACATTTTTTAATTCTCAAAAACTAAGGTTGTCATAGCCATGCCGCCTAGTGTGAAGTATTTTGTCACATGTTACACATCATATGCGAGTACTGTAGGTCTCGCTCATTTTTTTTGACTAGTGCAGTTATTATCGTACAAGCTTGTTGTTCAAACCGTTGTATCGTTTCAAATAAACTTTTTATTATTAATTTTTATTATTTTATTTACGTAAACAGGTCGTTTTCATAAACATTACTAGCTTTTGCCCGCGGCTTCGCCCGCGTGGACATCGTTTTTGTGACTGTGTTAGAGGGTGCGCGGTGAATTTTCTCCATATCCCTCGGGAACTATGTCACGATATGCTTATTAGTAAATTGTGTCATTTCCCACCCCCTCAACCATCTTCTGTGCAAAAAATCACACAATCCATTATTCCGTTGCGATGTAAAAGAAATTTACCAAAAAAAGAGTATATTTTCAGTTCTCTCAGGAATTGCATCGGGCTATGATATTTTCACGAGATAAAAAGTAGCCTATGTCCTTCCTCGTGACACAGTCTACCCGCATGCCAAATTTCATTAAGATTGGTCAAGGGGTTGAAGCGGGAAAAGGTAACAAACAAACAAACACAGTTTCCCATTTATAATATTATATAGTAAGGATTCCGATGACCCTTAATCCCAGGGTCAGACGCAACGACCCCTAACTGTATGGTAACCAGCCCAGGGCTGCTCAAGTTGGGTCACGCTCAGTACCTTTTATAGATCTCTTCATTACAGCCAGCTGTTAAGGAGTACGTGATTTTTAGAGATTACCTGAAATAAAGATGTAGGCACTAACCTTACTCTAACTGGAAAGGTAAGTAGATACCTAAACTTTATTACCGTGGTTGTTAACGCTAACTAGCGTTAAATGTTCTGGAAGTTAATGAAGTTTGTTCGTTGAGAAACAAACTGTGTTTACAAGGATTAAACTCGTTTTTTTAGTAATTACGGGAAATTTTGGTGTTTAAGCACATTATTTACTGTGGCATGGAAGCTAGAAAACAAATGACTCTATATGTGACCTCAAAGCCAGGGCACACAAATTTGGACAAAAAAAAACGGGCCAAGTGCGAGCCGGTCTCGCGCTTTGAGGGTTTCTTATTATCACACCTCTAGACAATGATACTTATTCACATAACAAACAAAAGACTTCAACGCGAGTGACAGATTCATGCTTTCTTTTTTTCATTCAATTCTGACTCCTTTACGCGAGTACGACTTACACTTGGCCGGTTTTTATTATTTGATGTTTTACTTAGAGATTGGTACTATAATTATTATAAAAAATGTATTATTAAGCTATTGCATAGCTTTTATCGCGGGCTTTGAGCGTGGCGACCGAATCTAGAAATTCCGTAACGAAAATAAAACGTAACACTCCACGCTCGGCCAAGTTCTAAAAAACTTACAATGCCATCTATTAGCGATTTGCGGTACTAAAAGGAAATTTTACTGGTGTAACTTTCATAGTGTTAATTTATTACATAAACATCCTGCGCCCCAAGGACTATATGGTACTGGTAAATACTGCTTAAATAAAAAATAAATAAATAATTATAATTGCATAAGTTGATAAAAAATGCTATGCAATAGCTTTACCGCGGCAGTCCCCGAGTGCCACACGTTTTTTTTTGATATAGCGGCAATAGAAAAAAACACACTACGAAAATTTAAACTATCTGCCTATCACGGTGACAGACAGACGGACAGGCTTAGTGGTAGAGTCCAGTTGATCAATTTTGGGTGTATGGAACCCTAAACATCAATGACTCTATACACGATCTCAAATTAAGGTGGACACGAATTAGTTAGGGGGATAGCCCCTGGTTTAATTAGTTAGGGGGATAGCCCCTGGTTTAATTAGTTAGGGGGATAGCCCCTGGTTTAATTAGTTAGGGGGATAGCCCCTGGTTTAATTAGTTAGGGGATAGCCCCTGGTTTAATTAGTTAGGGGGATAGCCCCTGGTTTAATTAGTTAGGGGGATAGCCCCTGGTTTAATTAGTTAGGGGGATAGCCCCTGGTTTAATTAGTTAGGGGGATAGCCCCTGGTTTAATTAGTTAGGGGGATAGCCCCTGGTTTAATTAGTTAGGGGAATCTGGAAGATTGCATGTGATTGAGAGAATAAATTACCTAAACAGAAAAATATTTTTAAAAAATATTTAAATAATTTGAAGGATTCTCAAAAATAAATTAACGGAATTCTACAAAAGCTTGCTGCAATGAAAAAAAAATAAGGACCCGAATTAAATTCACAAAAAAGTAATAAATAGCTGTACAAATATTGTCATCAAGCTCACGGTGAGTGCCTAATACCAACAAGTTGCCAAAAGGAGCACTTGACATCTCTAGAGATCTCCTGAGAGCTCTGGAGACAGGGCAGCGCAAACAGAGCGCTGAGGACCCTACGTGTAGGGCTGTCATCGGATTGGACGATTAGTTTTAAAGTAACTGGGCGACCTGTCTTCTAGGCATGTGAACTATTTTTTGTGTAAAACGGGATTTTCAGAATAAACTAATTAAAATGAAACCCATAATATGAAAAATAAGTTACATAGATAGATAGATAAAACTTTATTTCACTAAAAAGGCACAATACATTTTAACAATAAACAAACAAATAAATGATACTTAATGACAAATATTACTAGTTTATATAAAAAATATGAAACAGTGTCAGTGGTGCCAAGTTAGTGAAACTGGTCCAGGCTCAGCATAAATGTTGTGGGTGACAGAGTACTCACAACGCTGTTTTTCAGCCACAACCAAGAAAAACGTACACGCACCTCAGTGGTCAACAATATAGTTATGAAAAAAATAAAAATTTAAAAGAAAATTTGTGCATTTATTAAGTTAAAATAAACAAAAACATTCATCGCTCTAGTGTTTTAAATTCGGGCCATTTTTTGTTTAAATCATTAGTTCAATAACGGATTTATATATTTTCATTACTTTCGGCACATATTTTAGTAAAAATAAGTCCCGAAAATGTACGAACAGTGCTCGCTCCACAGTAAATTTGCTCATAATATAATGAAACTGTTTTTGTTCCTGGCAAGCAACAACACTGTCCTCCCGCGGTCGCCCGCGCACTGATGTTCTTCCAACTTATGATACAGGTAGGTAAAGGACAGAGGAGCAGCTACTGGGAGGCTTGACCTTAGCAAGTGCATAGTTTATAAAATATTACAATTTATTTACCTAAGGCGGTAAAATGCTTAGCGCGAGCACTCTAGGGTTAAAGTAATACGATAAAATAAATATTGTAGGACAAATCACAGATGATCATTTGGCCCCTCTAGGTTTCCCTGTGTAGCATTGTAAGGAATTCTTCACAATCGTCTATTGCATCTCCTCATGTAGGCGTACTGGCCGTGCGTGACTGAAAAAGCCAAATTTTGGCATTTTGACTATGTTTAAAATATGTAAAAAAAATGTCACCCTAATAAAATGTAATGTAAAAAGCATATTTTATTAATGTTCTGAAAAAAATAAAATCCTTTACTGTATAAAAAACTTTTTTTTTTGTGGTTTGATCACGTGTTTGAAAACGCTGTGTGATTGGTTGCAACTCTGATGACGTCACACAGAAGTAAACATTAATTTCAGTGCGTGCTTTCACTATTACAGCAGTTTGTTGTTTACTTATGTGTGACGTCATCTGTAAGAGCAACCAGGCGCCATAGCGAAAATTGCGTTTTGGCGCGTAATTTTTTAATTCAAACTCTTACATTGATTTACTCCGTATAAACGACAGATCTCCAGGAAATATTAAAATGGTTTGCATTTTATGCAATAAAAAATAATACAAAACTATTTTCCAGTTGTAGTCAAATAGCCTAATCAGCGCTGATTCACAATTTCGACTTTGGACCTGAGGCTGGTCATGCATGGAACCCAAAGTTCCTTGTCAAGTATTCTGGGTGCACTTGCACGATATTTTTTAAGTACCCAGCTTCCTAAACAAAATCTGAATAATAAAAAACACTACGCTCCAGCCTATTTAATTCACTATTCACATTACTATGAGAACCAAAAACTGATATACATACTCATCATATCAGCTCATTTACGTCCCGACCGAGGGGCTCGAGCCTACCCTGAATTAGAGCAATGCGACGCGGGCCCAGTGCGGGTTAGTCGGCTTCACACACAACCTTCGAATATCTCCACAGGCGTGTGCAGGTTTCCTCACGATGTTTTCCTTCACCGTAAGATCGTTTGATAAATGTAATCTAAATTCGAAAACACATTTGTAGGTACGTGGCAGGATTCGAACCACGACCTCCCGGACGGGAAGTAGCGGCCCTTGCAATTACGCCACCGACGCTCATATAATGTACAAGCGTATTATATAGATATGAAACACCCAGACATAGGGCAAGAACCCTGTTCATCTCACAAATGTTAGCCCTGCATAGGGGTCGAACCAGCTTACCACGGATCACCGGGTCTAGCTAGTTTGCTAGTGCCTCGTCTAATTACATGCAACATAACGAGGCACGAGCTAGTGGATCGCTTTCTCTGTCACACTGTGACGAATAGTGGATCGCCTTCTCTGTCACACTGTGACGAATAGTGGATCGCCTTCTCTGTCACACTGTGACGAATAGTGGATCGCCTTCTCTGTCACACTGTGACGAATAGTGGATCGCTTTCTCTGTCACACTGTGACGAATAGTGGATCGCCTTCTCTGTCACACTGTGACGAATAGTGGATCGCCTTCTCTGTCACACTGTGACGAATAGTGGATCGCTTTCTCTGTCACACTGTGACGAATAGTGGATCGCCTTCTCTGTCACACTGTGACGAATAGTGGATCGCCTTCTCTGTCACACTGTGACGAATAGTGGATCGCCTTCTCTGTCACACTGTGACGAATAGTGGATCGCCTTCTCTGTCACACTGTGACGAATAGTGGATCGCTTTCTCTGTCACACTGTGACGAATAGTGGATCGCCTTCTCTGTCACACTGTGACGAATAGTGGATCGCCTTCTCTGTCACACTGTGACGAATAGTGGATCGCTTTCTCTGTCACACTGTGACGAATAGTGGATCGCCTTCTCTGTCACACTGTGACGAATAGTGGATCGCTTTCTCTGTCACACTGTGACGAATAGTGGATCGCCTTCTCTGTCACACTGTGACGAATAGTGGATCGCCTTCTCTGTCACACTGTGACGAATAGTGGATCGCTTTCTCTGTCACACTGTGACGAAGTCAATCTTCTTGGTTTTCATTTTCAATCTGTTTTTATATCACCTTCTTGTCTATTTTTACTCTTTGTCATTGTTTGTTTATCATTGTAATCCATTCCCATCCTGATCCTTACGACTGTCCATTTCCAAATTATACGTTTTTTTTATTCATATACAGTTTTTAGTAGATTTTCCTATATTTTAAAAGAACCCTGCTCTACCCTGTATTAATCTACTATTCCATATCGTGCGAGCGACGGCGCAAAATATCAAAAAAATAAAGGGGTTTCCATACAAGAAATGTGTTTTTATCGGTTTTTTGTTTTTGCTTTATCGCAAAATCAGTCATGCATATAAACGTAAAACTTCGTGTGGTTTTATTAGATACTAATCCTGAAGTAAAACAAAAAATAATTGAAACCGGTCATTTGTAAGTCGAAGGTACTCGCGCTAAGGTTTCCGAACAGATTTTTTTTATTCACAATTGGTAAAAGCCCTTGACATCATCTCACCTGATGGTAAGTGACGGAAAAAAATGAATGAAAAGTGAATAAAGTGGTAAGTAAATGAAAAAAAAAAGCATTTTTCTGTCACTAGCGTTGATGTCTTTTGTTTGTAATTAATGTTATCATAGTTATATCTACTTGTGTGTGGTGGTACGGAGCCCTTCTCAGTGCGCGAGCCGACTCGCACTTGGCTGGTGGTATCCACCGAATTGGACCTTTTATGATAAGATTTTTGATTGTCTAAGTCATACTTACTATACTGGTAATTATCCCTCAGACACGTTTGGTTTTATTTCGGAAATGTCCAGCTAGTCCGTTGGGTTCACTTCCTCGAACGTCCATTCCCCGAATGCAACTGATCTCGTGGAGTACTTACCTGGAAAAGAAAAACATATTTTTAATGGGGTCTGTAATGTTGAGGTTCGTGTCTTTGTGGTAGGTCGAGGTACTCGTACGAGTACGTCCAATAATAGTATATTAAGGGCTGTTTGATAAATACCCGTTTATGGCAAAAAAAAAACATTTTTTTTTTGTATATATACATTTATATTTCTACGTAGTCACCTTTTAACTCTATACACTTGTTCCACCTATACTCAAGCTTCAATAAACTATCCAAAAAGTATGATTTTGGAAAGTCATTAAAATAGGCCTCTGTGGCGGCAATGACTTCGTCATTTGATCCAAATCGCTTACCACCGAGCCATTTTTTTAGGTTAGGAAACAAAAAGAAATCTCATGGGGCCAAATCTGGAGAATACGGGGGGTGAGGCAATAGTTCGTAGCGTAACTGTGCCAATTTAGCCGTCACAACTCTGGACAAATGAGCCGGGGCGTTGTCGTGATGAAACAGTACTTTTTTCTTTTTTAAATGGGGTCGTTTGTCCTTTAAGACGGCATCAAATTCATCCAATAAATTAGCATAGCACTGCCCTGTTATCGTTTTCCCCTTTTCTAAGTAGTCAATATGTATAATACCCTGCGAATCCCAAAAAACAGTCGCCATGACCTTTCCAGCCGATGGGACGGTTTTTGCTTTCTTTGGAGCAGGTTCCGGTAAAATCCACTGCTTCGACTGCTCTTTCATTTCCGGGGTGTAGTGGTGAACCCACGTTTCGTCCACGGTTACGAAACGACGCAGAAACTCCTTCGGGTTACGTTTGAACACGGCCAAACACTGTTCCGAAGTAGTCAGTCGGTTCCGTTTTTGCTCCTCCGTGAGTAAACGCGGCACCCACCTCGCCGATACTTTCTTCATACCCAATTTTTCTTCTAATATGTGTTGTACCCTCTCGATTGAAACGTTTACACCATCAACGATTTCTCGAAGTTTAATTCGGCGGTCGGCTAAAACGATATTTTCAATTTTCTTAACCATATCGTCTGTAGTCACCTCAATTGGCCGGCCTGGGTGATCCTCATCAAAGACGGTTGTTCTCCCCCGCTTAAACTCGTTATGCCAATATCTGACGGTTGTCATAGAAGGAGCACATTCATGGTAAACCGCTTGCATTCTTACTTTTATTTCATCACATGTTTTTCCTTCCAAAAACAAGAATCTAATTACAGACCGATACTGCTATTTCTCCATTTTAACAATTTTATGTTCACGCTTTCACTAAATCGCTGTCAAATGAGAAAAAAAACAAAAGAATGCCATTTTTTTTTCTTTTTCCCGCCTCTGAAAAATGGCTTAAAAAGGTGGTATACTTATTTTCGGCCAGTGATATTAATATATTTAGTAAACGGGTACTTATCAAACAGCCTAGGTATGCAACTAGTGAATACAAGACGGATTTAATGCGAAGGCCATAGATGAATCACGAGCAAGTGAAGGGTTCTAAAGACTGAATCACGACCATAGGAAGTGATTTATGATGATTCAAGTATTAGAACCCTGGGCGACGCGAGTGATTCATGGCCTTCGATATAAATCCATTTTAATCAAGAGTTGCACACTATACTTTATACCATAACTCCGAGAAAAAGAAACATTTAAGCGAAAATAGACATTTAATGAAGAAAAGAGTACTTAATTTTAAATTAATTAAAATATTCATTAAAATTGGAACAATTGTTTTTGATGTGTAATATCTTTGCTCTCGCTTTCCTGCAATTTGTGGGAGTGATTTCGTGAAATGGGACGAAAAAGTGTCCCATGTGACGGAAATGTGTCCCAGGGAGTCGCGTTTTTTCAGGCTTTAAAAGCGCGGAAAAGGCAAAGGTATCTATGACCATACAGCCTAGTCTGCCGTATCTTTGCCGTCCTTTTTTTAGGCTTTAAAAGCGCAGAAAAGGCAAAGGTATCTATGACCATACAGCCTAGTCTGCCGTATCTTTGCCGTCCTTTTATAAAGTATTTTGTCACATGTTACACATCATATGCGAGTACTGTAGGTCTCGCTCGAATTTTTTTTTTTTTGTGTTCGTAGAACTTATAGTATTCAAAATTGCGCCAATTTACTAAAGAATGACAACAAATAACACAAAACAGCTTTTATTCTAATGCTAAACTCCTTTTCGAAAATATCGAAATCTCGAGGAATTATTGGCACAAGGAGTTTTTATCTCTAATATTATTTGGTTAAGAAGTTTGTATCGAGTATTTTTTTTGCGCAAGGAGGTTGTATAGCTGAGATGCGAGGTCGAATGTATTGGTGTGTTCTAAATTCAAACACCAAAATAGTGATCAAAAGAGGTTTTTATTCACTGTTTTCAGTGAATAAAATAAGCTTTTTAGAGGAGCAATGGTATAAATCGATTATTTCTGATTTAAAGAAACATTACAACATAGTCTAATTCCTGTTTATGATATAATTGAAATTAATTCGTGGACCGGTCGTCGTAGAAATCCTTGGCGGAGACCTTTGTCCAGCAGTAGACGTCTTTCGACTGATAAGATGAAGTTAATATTATGATCTTTTTTGAGGATTCTTTCAAACTTTTTTCCGCCCGAAGTTAAATGACATTAACGTCAAGAGGGTTGCAACATTTTTGTATGGAGACTGGCAAAGTGACAACAAATATAAGTATGTACCTTATTAATAATTTTTTGCTCACTATTAAAATCCTATATATTTCGATGGAAGGTACAAACAAAACAAGAATATATATAAAAACAAGTAAGTATATGTATTTCGATGGAGGTTACAAACAAAGAAATGTGGCCAACATACGTACACCGACCTAAATCGTCACGTTACGTGACGTTACTGATATATGTAATTTAAGTTAAAGGTTGTCAAAGCACTCATTCCCTCTCTACATAACATATCTCAGTAACGTGACGCTTTAGCTCAAATTGACTGCTGTATTTTTGGTTCGTATTTGTGTTCCCATCAAAATGTACTGGTTTCAATATAATTATATTTTTTTACTTAGGTTTGTATGGTAGCTCCTTATTCAGATTTTTTCTGAAATTATGAACTACCCTACGTAGTAAGCTTTATTAGACCCTAGTTATTAAAAAAATATATTAAATTCCTTCCGATTGCTCTCGAGACGTTGGGGCCGTGGTGCTCTGATACCAAGTCTTTTGTAGACGATTTAGGGCGTCGTATGAGGGAAAAGGGCCTGGACCCGAGATCGGGCTCCTTGTGGACCCAATGCATCTCGCTGGCTATTCAGGGGGGGAACGCAGCGAGCGTCATGGGCACCTTTGGGCAGGGGCACTGCGGGGAGGGCTTATTGACTAGGCAGGGAGTTATTTGAGACAGCCTCTTCTGTGATATTATGTTTATGTAATTATTTTCCGTGTAAGCGTCGGTGGTTCAACCGGTAAGGACTCAGTCCTCCTAACCAGAGGTGCTGGGTTAATATACCAATGAGTTTTTTGAAACTTACGTACATATACTCACCGATTGCTTTAACGGTGAAGGAAAACATCCTGAGGAAACCTTTCACACACCTGCGAAGAAACTTGAAGATTGTGTGTGAAGTCGACCAACCCGCAGTGGGCCCGCGTGGTCGACTAAAACCCGATCGCCCTAATTTAGGGTAGGCTCGAGCCTCTCGGTGGGGACGTATATGAGCTGATATGACCAATTCTTTTCCATAATATTGTTATTGTTATTCCTAGTGTGGGATCATTGTATTAATGTGCTGATTTCATGTGTTTTTTGTTAATAAACTAAATTTTTATTTTATTTTTAAAATTACATTTATTTCGCGACAGTAAACAAATCGTTGGAGCTATTTAAAAAAAAATGAAAAACAACCCAGGTTGTATGGCAGGTAACTTATTCCAATTTTTCCTGGAATAAAGGACTACCGCGTGTACGAGTATTAGGCCATATCATAGCAACGTGCCTACAGAGTATCATCAAATCGTTACAGCCATTTTTGAGTAAACATAATAAGCTGATTACTATTGTGGTATTTCTAAAAAAACAAGTTATGAAAAATTAATAAAAAGACTGGAGATATTAAAATAATATTTCCCCAGCCCAAATTGTATTCAAACCCGTCCAGTATTTTAGGCACTAGAGCACCGGACGGACGCAAACACACACACATTTTTAAATTTGTAGTTTTTTGAACTAGTACTAGTGTAATAAAAAAAAAACAATCGATCCCCATCAAAACCTCAATTTAGTTTTTTTTGATAACAACAAAACCTTCTTTGCCGTCACTCGAAAGTAAAAATATCTCCAACAAGTCGGATCGTGCTTAAAAGATCCTGTTAGTATGCAGTAACAGAAAAAGATAAGAATATTAACCCTGACTTATAAGTCTTATAACTGACAAGTTATTTTCTAGTTAAATCTGGGTGGAAATAAAATCTAGCTATGAACTTCTTCACTAAAGCACTGAAAAAGTATTCGTCCCCCTCAGATCAAGAATCATGATCTGAGTCGTGCCAGGGCCGTTATTTACACGGAGTCCTAAAGGCGCTGTCAATTTCCGGAGTCTTTACAACGCTCAAGTACATACTTAACTCTCAACAAGTCAAACTTCTCAAACAAATCAATTATTCAACCTTAGGCGCTATTTGAAACTACCTTCTGCCCGAGACTTCATATTTTTTAAATATATTTTTTGCATTTAACTACATCTTCATCTGATGGAAAGTGAGAATGTAGTCGAACACAAGCTCAAATAAAGACTATTCACTCTCGCCTTAAATATCCCCAAATTATAAGAGTCGGGAAAACAGACACCGGCAAGAAGCCTCCACTCCATTGCTGTCCGCATAATAAATGAGAAGTCGTAACACTCCGTGCAGATAGGCAGATTATCAACTACAAAGGGGTGGAATCTCTCCCTACGTCTCATTGACTGAAGGTGGAATGGGGCTGGGAGAATAAACACATGTAGTTCTTGAGCATACTCTTCGAAATGAATTCGAAAGAATACCGAAAGACAGGCACTAATCGGACTTGTGCTTGATATAATGTGAGAAGCTGTCCAAGTTTGTCTCATCAGGTGCCGTGTGATCCAGTGTTCCGTCGGGTTTCAGCGGTGGGGGCAAAGACGAGCGGCAACAGTTTTCCTCGACCGATTTAGCCAGGGACCAAAACGCCTTAATCATAGAGGGGAAGGAGGCAAGATTTAATCCAATACGGCTTTAATGATCAAAACGTGCCCTGCGCAGTATCTTTTTGTGGGACTTGGTGGCTTTGTTGAATGTTTTTTTTTTATCTCGCATCTCCGGAGCTTTAAGACTCCGACCATCAGCCTAAGCATGCTAAGCCATATACATAATGAAACCGTGGCTAAATTTTACAAGGCGCTTCATGACCGTCTTTTATGTCATAGTTAATTCATTTATAAGCTGTGTATACTTTTAAGCATTATTACCTTAGATATCTACTAATAATTGGTTAGTTTCTAGGCAAGTGTTTGTGTGCATGTTGTGTTTACCTATAAGAGATTGTTACATTTAGTAAGTTTTTCTTTGTAATAATTAATGTATTGTATGTATTGATGTAAACAATCATTGGTGAACCTAATAAATAAAATAAAATACCTTCATTCCCATTTTATTACCTACTCGAATAAAAGTCCTAAATTATTCCTTGTCTTCATCAAAAAGGGAACTTCTGTGCAAAATTTCAGCTTTCATGGTCTAATGGTTTGAGCTGGCGAGCTAGATATTCATAGTACTATCGGCTAATATCTTGCATAAACACTCTTGGGATAGTAGGAACACACCGTTCCTGCATTGGATGTGGCGGCAGCTGTCACTCTGGAACGCGCTATTAACATTTCTTCGCCACTAAGAATATATACAGATTCTAATCATCCACGATTAGTAGTAGTCTAGGTTGAGTGCCCCCCGCACTCGCCTCCCCTGCCCGGTGAAGTTGTAAGGCCCCCACGGCCAACAACAAGCTTTTACTTTAGAAAAAAACCCACGATTAGTCCACGGTGGACACCAGGCACACCACCTCGCCTGGCGGAGATATCTCCTATTGCTCTCGGCAAGTAGGAACACACCGTTCCTACAGACTCTTTAACTTATCAATAAAGAAGATAGTTATTATCAAAGGTTTATTTAATACATGTCTCTATCTAAGCCTACTTGTGATTCTTAAGGCATTCTTTGTTGAGTTTCTTTAACAAAAGCCACTATGGAGTACAAGTCAAGTATACTAATAGAACTGAAGTAAAAGAAAGCAGGTTGGAAAGTAACCGAATGAAATAAATTTAAAACAGAAATAACAATAAATGTAATGGCATTGTTGAGTAGGTACTGGCCAACACAAGAAAAAAGGTTTCTTGGGGTTTTTTTATATATCACGTTTCCCACTTGGACACAAAGAGGTCGGTTCGGTGGCTATAATTCATAAAATCCATTTATTTCTAGCGGTCACGCGAATTCGTACACAAAAAAACTATAACAATCGACTCAAGCAATATTTTTAAGCATTACCTACAGAACAGAAAATAGCGTCGGTGGCGTAACGGTTACGGTCGCTACCTCCTGTACCGGAGGACGTGGTTCGAATCCTGTAATGTACCAATGTGTTTTCGAATTTGGATTTCATACGTACATTTATCCTACGCTCTTACCGTGAAGGAAAACATGGTGAGGAAACCTGCACACGCCTGCGAAGAAACTCGAAGGTTGTGTGAAGTCGACCAACATGCACTGGGCCCGCGTGGTCGACTAAGGCCTGATCGCCCTAATTCAGGGTAGGCTTGAGCCCCTCGGTGGGGACGCATATGAGCTAATAAGATGACCTACAGAATATAAGGGAATTCGCTGTCTAATCTGTATTAAATAATAAATTGTACAGCCTCACTGTGCATACTTTCTCGTGAAGCTTTCACCGTCTGTCGTAGTAGGGAATACACAAATCAACAATAAACATCATAATAAATAAAGCTAAGTATATGAACTTCATAAAAAAAATATAAATAATTTGGGTTTGTATGGGAGGTACTTTACTCAGATTTTTCCTGGAATAATGAAGTACCCAGTGCAGTAGGACTTATTAAGTCCTAATAATTCACATTTTTTTATTAAAAACGTTAAAACTATTTTTGAAAAAAAGTAACAAACAACCCGTATTTGTATGGGAGGTACTTTATTCCGAGTTTTGTTAGAACAACGAACACCGCGTACTGTAGGCCTTATATAGTTATAGTAACATAGCGAGTTTTATATAAATCGTTATAGCCATTTTTGAGTAAAAATATAAAGTGTTTTTTTTACTATGGTATATAGCCACCCTAAAAGATCAAGATAGGGAAAATTTGAAAAAACATCGGGAGACATAAATTAACAATGAACCTTCCCCAATTTCACCCAAATACGTCTAGAGCACCGGACGTATATACAGACACACACACATATATGCACACTCAAATACACCTTTTTTTGTTTTTTTGACTCTTAGTATACCTAACACAATCGATTCCCATCAAAATCTCAATTTAGATTTTTTATGCCATCACAATACCTCTTTCACTAGAAAGTAAAAAGAAACAGTAGCTGACAAGTCTATCGATATCAACGCACAGCTCAAATCACTGGACAGATCGGGCTGAAATTTGGCGTACATATAGTAATTGTGATCTAGGTATCCGTCTAGAAAGGATTAAGGGTAAATCCCACGGTAACAGAAAAAAAAACATTTGCGCGGTCGACACATTAAATACATTAAAGGTCAAGATGTAATATGTTTTAGCATCGAATAACAATTGCGTTAAAAAATGTCGGGTGGGGCTGAGTGGGACACGGTGGGGCTGAGTGGGACACACTTCAGTTTGGTTTAACGTGACACAATTTCAATTTCCTCCGTGAGTGGACAGCTAATGAGGTTCACTTGTTCCGAGAAATGAGGCTATTGAGGTGGTTGTACATTGGCCGGCTCTACCGGAAACAGCTCTAAGTCTCTTTCATTAAAATAATATCAAAACGCAAGCAAAACTACAAAGCTTTCTGTTATCACATTTCTCTGGTAAGTAATACAACGCTTGGTTTTCATAATTTTCATAATCTAATTTTACTGGAAATTTTGTATTATTGATTTTTTGTGTTGCGACTTTAGTCGATAAAAAATAATAATAAATTAGGTCGTTAGCTTATAATTATTTAATGTTATTTCTTTATCACAGTTTTACAAAAGATCCGGTACAAAAGTGAAAAAGGGTACCAACACGCGGGAAGGACCAAAATTGGGTACCTAGTAAATCCAATCGAATCTGCTCAGTTCCGTTTCAAACAAAAACATGATTAGGACGCAATTGATGACGGAAAAAAAAGATTTCACTTCGCCGATTTTTTTTTCCTTCGTGTGGTACACCGTTGTGTTTTAACTCAGAACACAGAACGAACCAGAACACGCGACAGTGAGAATAGTATGACGCGCGCTGACGCCGAAAACTATGCGCCTACTTTTGTATCTTTACCCTGTACAAAGCAAATAAATGAATTATGAATTACCCTCCCTGGACACTTCAAACAACGGGCCAGAAATGACATTTTATAAAAGGAATGACGAAACAAAAAAAATGGCGGCGTAATCCTATACGTGCGACAACCAAACTGTAACCAATCTGTATCGATTCGGGTGATAAGGGGGTGAGGTCGCAATCTAGAGAGCCGCAGGGAGTGTCCATACTGTATATTACTATAAATATATATACTTTGCCTTGGCTGTAATATTGCTATTTTATGTGAGATTTTAAAACTTTTTGCACTAAGTAAGTTAAAAAGAACCACTGCTTATTTACTAACAAAAAAATATGGTTGTCTGTAAAGTCGGTTTACGGATGATAGTTAAACGTGCCAACGTCATAACGTAACGGGACAATGAGCGTAACGGGAAAATGAGTCATCCTTTTTCGTGGGTGCAGCCGGCGTCCATCGATTTATTAGACGTTGTCACGTCAATAAATCACAAGTATGCAGGATTTAGAAGGGTCAAAACGTCAAAACTACACCGATTTAAAGTACTTTCATTTTTATTTATTTTATTTTATTTTTTAAGGAAAACTAGGTTACATTATAAGATCAAACATTTAGAAGATAAGGAACATTGAGAAGTTTTCGCCTTTAGGTTACAGATAAACTAGCTTGACGTACGCCATACAGTTCGAACAGTAACAGTACAACAGTAATATAAAGAATAATAGTACAACAAACATGAACCTTATAAAAAAAATAATTAAATCAATTCTTAGCAACAATAAAATGGAAAGAAAAAGTTAATAATATCCTAAGGTTAATTACGTTGTTTGAGATTGAGAACCAAAGAATTCGCTATTGTATACGCGTTTTAGGGTATTCGGACTAATGCAAAATATATCAAAATTGAATTTGAAGACTAAGTCATTCATAATGTCTGGTTCACGCAGTAAATAGGAGTTGCGCCTATAGTTAGTTAGACATTGGGGAATGTAGAAGACCCTAGGATGTCTTTGACAAAAAGCAGGTACATAAAAATTAAGGGAATTTACTAGTTCAGGACAATCGACCGTACCATTTAATATTTTCAAAAGATACACTGCATCCATCAGCTCTCTGCGCTGAGCAAGGGGTAGCAATTGGTGCCGCTTACATCTTTCTAAGTAGTCAATGTCGTATTTACCACATTTGTACTGGATATATCTAAGAAATCTACGTTGAATTCGTTCAATTCTTTCGTTGTAACATGCGTATTGGGGATTCCAGACTTGCGATCCGTATTCAAGGACACTACGAACAAACGAACAATAAAGAATTTTAATAGTTTTTATTTCTTTAAAATTATAAGAGCTTCTGATTACAAAACCTAATGACTTGTTAGCTTTAGAAATAATGGAATTAATATGGCAATCAAATAGAAGTTTGTCATCATGAATAACCCCTAGATCACTGGTTTCATGAACTCGTGCGAGTGACTGGCCATTAATAGAATAGTTTACTATTGTTGGAGTTGTCTTCCGAGTATATGACATAACTAAACATTTTGACACATTAAGGTCTAATTTGTTGAGTAAGCAATAATAAGCCAAATTGTCAAGATCAGCCATACAAGCACATATTGCCTCACTTTTATCGTCGTACGCGTGTTGTAGTTAATTCTGAATTCTGAGGTTTTTAAAGACGTTTCACGTGAAAACAGCTTAGTGTTACCAACATTTCATGTAAGTTACTAAATTTCATTTCGGCCTTTTTAGTATTCCGATTTCTGTGGTTACTAGGTAAAAGTGTATTCTAAATACCAAGGCCACATTCAGATTGAGTGCTGAAACTGTATATTATTTTGTTGTCTAATTTTTTTTTTGTATGAAGGAAAACTTTTTAAGTAGGTGAGTAAGAAGGAGAAAGTGTGCGGGCGAAATGTTATAAAATATGGTAATCGTTATTCTTACGAATTGTTACGGAAATTATGTGAGTTCAGTTTTAGAAAACTAAAATTATGTTCTATATCTCTTTTATTTGTTATTTTTCATCAAGTTTGATACATCACTTTTATTAGCTACTAGGTAAACGTGTTTTTATTTATTTATTTATTTATTTATTATAGGTAATCAACAGCTTACAATAAAAGAGTTGTAATACGATACAGTGTGGTAAAAGTAAAGCAAATAACAGATTACCCCAGAGTATAAATTAAACAGATCATTGCCAACTTAAACTATAATTTAACAATAATAATGATTTACGCACTCATGGTGCTGATGGGGCAGCCTCGCTATTGCTGTGTGGTGATGCTCAAAGACACGCGCTTATAAAAGGCACAATATTATTGCCAATTGTGCAAAAGGTGTGCAGTACGCGGCAGCGCCAACAACAATCCGGCCATGATCTCAGACTGGCCAGAGGCTTGACTGCTACCACATGAATCACTGCTGTGGCGTAAATGTGGCAACAAGCAAACCCGTACATGAATCAAATAGTATGATACATTACTAACATTATTACAAATATAAATATATTAAACTATGACTTGGCTTCAAGTTATTCACGGAATAAGAAAAGAGGTGGCACTTGCATAATGGTAAAGAAAGGTATCTCGTTCCAGAAAATTGACCATTTCAATGACTTAGCTATCTGTTTTCATTTTGAATGTTGTGCCATAGTCATACCTAATCACAACCTCTTGATATTTTGCTTGTACAGAACTCCATCTAACAAAAAACGTCATTTAGACTGTTTCTTTGAAAAATTTGAATTACTTTTACATAAATGTATAAAGAGATATCCTAAGAGGAAAATAGTGATAGCCGGCGATATGAATATAAATATCTTGGAAAATAATAATAGTACTTTGCATTTTACAGACATAGTTAATACTTGGAATTTACGATTACACATTAGTGTGCCAACGCGAGGCAAATCATGTCTTGATCAAATCATTAGTAACATAAAAAACACAAAAGCCATGACACTTCCTCTTTGGTTGTCAGACCACGACACCGCTCAAATTCTACAATTTTCTGTACGCGGTAAAAATAATATTACGAAATCGATTTACCACTTTAAAAGAAATTATTCACAGGAGAATATAATGAAGCTCCAAAAATGTCTGGATAGCCTTTCCTTTTCCGAAATATATTCTGAAACTGACACAAACATTGCTTTTAATAATTTTAATGAACTGTTTCAATTGTTTTATAATCTCTCCTTTCCCATCATAAAAGTTAAAACCAACACAAAACCATTTTTGAATTGGATATCAAAAGGCCTTAAAAAGAGTTGCAATACTAAGAGGAACCTACGCTTCAATTACTACACGAATAAAAACGATTATAATAAACGTAAATATCTTAATTACAATAGACTATTTAAGAAATGCGTTAGTCATGCTAAAAAGTACAAAAACAATAAATATATTACTAAAAGCAAAAATATCGTAAGGGCAACGTGGGATTTTATTCAAAGTGAAACCGGAGTATTAAATACGAATAAATATATAGATACAATTAATTATAATGGTACAATGTTAGATGAACCTAAAGCTATAGCTGAATCATTTAATAATTTCTTCATAAACCTAACTAATACTACTGAAAATGTATGTGGTAGAAATAGAAATAGTGTTTTGAAAAGCAAAATACAAAACACTATATATTTGACTCCTGTCGACGAAGCAGATATAAATAACGTTATTTTTAGCCTAAATAACACAAATGCGGAGGGTTATGACAACATTAGCACGAAGGTAGTAAAAGCATGTAGTCACCAAATCAGTAAATTTTTAGCCTTTTTAGTGAACCTCTCCATGGAATCAGGTACTTTCCCTGACAAACTTAAGTTATCTGTTGTTAAACCACTTCACAAAAAAGGTGAAAAGACATTAAGGGAAAATTACCGCCCAATAACCTTGATACCAGTTTTCTCAAAAATTTTTGAAAAAGTTATGCATGGAAAACTTATGGCATTTTTTACTAAATATGACGTTATTGATAAAAATCAGTTTGGTTTTCAGAAACAAAAATCCACGTCATTGGCAACGTTTTCTTTAATAAAGACGATTTTACAAAGTACCAACAAAAAATCACATACAACTGTGTTATTCTTTGATATGTCAAAGGCGTTTGACTTTTGTTTCACAGGAAATACTACTTTGTAAACTGCATCACAACGGAATAAGGGGGCCAGCCCTTGATTGGCTTCAAACATATTTGCAGAATAGGCTACAATGCGTTGAGGTGCAAAAAATTAACAAAAAACATACATGCTTGACCTTTCGTTCTGAATTTCGACAAAATCTATTTGGGGTTCCACAGGGTAGTATCCTTGGGCCTCTGTTATTTTTAGTTTATGTTAATGACTTGTCAAAAATGACGAAGCATGATAGTGTTTTATTTGCGGATGATATTTAAATTGTAGTGACAACGAATAAAACTATGACATGGGAACAACACGAAATTGACATAAATAATGTATTGAGCACAACAATAAAATGGCTTAATAATAATAATTTAAAAGTAAATATAAATAAAACAAAGTACATAAATTTTAATAATTATAACAAAGTTTTTTCTATAAATTACAAAAATGAACTTCTCTCGAGGGAAATAACTACACAATTTCTTGGCATAGTAATTGATGAAAAACTAAATTGGAAGGGTCATATAGAGAAGATTTGTAGTAAAATTAATAGATTTATTTTTTCCTTGTATAAGTTGACGCAAATTGCAAGTAGACATACAGCTATGACAGCATACTACGCTTATATTGAATCTGTATTAAGGTATGGTATCATAATCTGGGGTAATAGTACTGATATCTCTAAGGCATTTATTGCACAGAAAAAGTGCATCCGAGCAATTTGTAACGTTGCTCCTGATATATCATGCAAACCCCTGTTTAAGTCGCTGAAGGTACTACCGCTCCCATGTCTGTATGTTTTTGAATGAGCAAAATTTGTGAAACAATATCAGTCCAGTTTTTACACACAGGCAAAGGACACAGTGCCAAGAAGTAGACGATTTCCGGAATTCTTAGTCCATGATGAAATTCCTAAAACTACTAGATATACCAAAAATTGTTACTGGATGTGCAGGTTAATCTATAACAGACTTCCAGCAAATGTGAGCGAGTTACCCTTGACTCAATTTAAAACTAGCTTGCATAGATGGCTGTCTCAGCGTAATTTTTATTCAATTCAAGAATTTCTAGAACATAAATTGTAAATCTAGTTTTATAAATAAATATGATACCTACTCGTATATGTGAATAATAATAGTATTAAATGGTATCTAAAATGTGTTATATAATGTTTGCATGCTATATTTTATGGCTGAATTGGCGCTCTAATTTTATGCAGTACCTCCATGTAATGTTACCCAATTCAAGGCGAATAAAGATCATTTCATTTCATTTCATTTCATTTCATTTCATTTAATGCTAATTTATGTACGCCAGAGGTTCTAGTGGAGCCACTAGACAGTACGCACAGCGTGACTGTACAAATAATTTTTAATAGTACTTAAGGCACTGACCAATCAATACAGTGGTCTGATTCATCATATCATATCAGCCGAAGGAAGTCCACTGCTGGACATAGGCCTGATTAAAACCAATCAATACAGTGGTCTGATTAAAACCAATCAATACACAGTGGTCTGATTAGAACCAATCAATACAGTGGTCTGATTGGAACCAATCAATACAGTGGTCTGATTAAAACCAATCAATACAGTGGTCTGATTAGAACCAATCAATACAGTGGTCTGATTGGAACCAATCAATACAGTGGTCTGATTGGAACCAATCAATACAGTGGTCTGATTAAAACCAATCAATACAGTGGTCTGATTAGAACCAATCAATACAGTGGTCTGATTAGAACCAATCAATACAGTGGTCTGATAAGAACCAATCAATACAGTGGTCTGATTAGAACCAATCAATACAGTGGTCTGATTAAAACCAATCAATACAGTGGTCTGATTATAACCAATCAATACAGTGGTCTGATTAGAACCAATCAATACAGTGGTCTGATTAGAACCAATTAATACAGTGGTCTGATTAGAACCAATCAATACAGTGGTCTGATTAAAACCAATCAATACAGTGGTTTGATGAAAGGTATCGGAAAACTTAGCATTCAAAAACACACGTTTTTGAAACATTAATAAATTTTCGAAAAACCAAACTTTTTGGAACAAGCTTTTATTTGAAAATAGTTTTTATGCTCAGAAAGCCGAATGCTCAAATAAATATAAAAATTCACTTTTCCCAAATTCAAAAAAAGGCGATCACAATTTTTCCTATAACTCTATTGAAAAATATTCACGACAATCCTGCGACCTTGATTCCACCAGTTCCTCATCAGATCAACTTCAAAAAACCAAAAGGATCTTTTGCATCGGGTATACGCAAATTTCAGCTCAATCGGATCCCTGGAAATTCTAAAATTGATCACAAGATACATACATACACACATTGAAAGTTAAATAAAAAATCCACAGCTTGCTGTCCTATTCCAGGAGCTAACCTATATGTGTTAACCAAGTTTCATCCCGATCCGTCCAGTGGTTGAAGCGTAAAAGAGTAACAAACATCAATACATACATTCATACATCCATACATACAAACTTTCACATTTATTATAATAGTAGGATTGTGATTCTGATTTATTGCAGTATCACAACTAATAATGAAAACCCGACTTCTTAAAAATGTATATTGTGTCCATAAAAATCCATCAAGCCGTATAGGCTACAGGCTCAGCCAACATAATACATACATCCATCATCATCATATTATCCGTCCCCACCGAGGGGTTCAAGCTTACCCTGAATTAGAGCGATCGGGCTTCATGTCGACCACGCGGGCCCAGTGCGGGTTGGTTGACTTCACACACAACGTTCGAGTTCGCAGTTTTTGTTTTTCTCACCATGTTTTCTTTCACCATGAGAGCGTCAGATAAACGTACATTTGAAATCGAAATTCGAAAAAATATTGGTACGTGGCAGGATTCGACCAACGACCTCCCGGATAGGAGGTAGCGGCCCTAGCCGTTACGCCACCGACGCTCAGTACTTACATACATACACCTGAGAAAAAAAGAAAGTGTGTGGTTTTATGAAACCACGGTAAAAGTGAAACTTTACAGAGGACGAAACGATCATGCTGCTCTCGCTACGGTACAGAGGACGAAACGATCATACCGTCAGACGAAAGCGACCGTCACGCGACATGCAACACACAGACAAAAAAATCCCTCCTTCTTGAGCGGTCGGGTAGAAATAATAAATCCGCGGTAGGTTCGTTTAATCTCCGGAATAGGCGGTCTGCGGCAGGTTTTCATAAAAAACATCCACAATGGCTTTCAGACGGGCGGTCAATGGAATGCGGACGGGGGCGGCCACCGCCAACGTCCTACCCTGTTGACATGCATAAATTTGGCTGAACACACAAATTAGACAAACGGACAAAGACTGGCTTTCGGCAGCTGTTTACGCTGAACTGAGGAAAGAGGGACGAAAAAACGCCAAGTCAGGGCTGATAATTATTTATTGGGATAGAATGGCCGCTAGATAGTTTTGACTGTTACTGGCATTTTTCTCGATCTTTCGTGCTAGGCAAGGCACGCTAAGCCGTTGGTTTAGGTTTCTATAATTACTAGATAGCCGTACCAGAAGCGGTGCGAGTTGGATCACTTGAAGTGGGAATTGCAGGCCGAAGATCGCCAAAAATGGAGGCAACTGATCAGCCAAGGCGCAAGGAAAATTTACCTTGATACCAAACGAAACGAGCTGAAAGCACGATCTCCCGCGGCTATTAAGTTCATATAATAAATCATAACAGTGCAAACTGTTAGGTACTATACGTACGCCAAAGTTATAAGGTACCTGCCTATACATTTAAAAAAAGGAAAACATTTTTGTTTCATTCGTAGTCATAAATAGAACACTATACATAAAAAAAAATGTGTTTAAGCTTTTGCCAACAAAGTCCTTTCATACGATACCCCACATTACACAGTGAACACAATTCAAAATTTGGACCGCCGCCGTTCCTTGCATAATTTATTACGTACTTTAAATAAAGACTATATTTTTTCATGATTTAATTACAAATGTATAGTTTTCAGATGGTTCGATTAAGTCGGTATTATTTGCCAAATTTCATAGTTTCGGTCAACGGGAAATAACCTATGAATTTTGATTCAATTGAGAGTGTCGAAATATACGTTTCTTGCGACATAAACGGCCCTATTTTTTTTTACTTATCATAACAGTTTGATTTTTCACAGCTTCAAGAGACTGTAGACCGAAATATATGGTTTTAATTTTAACTCGATACCTCCATGCGTCCCCGAGATAAAGGGTCTTGACAGACAGACGGACGGACGGACAACAAAGTGCTCCTATAAGGGTTCCGTTTTTTTTTCCTTTTGAGGTACGGAACCCTAAAAATGAACCTGAATGCCACATAATACTAGTATGTAGACTCGTACCTAACTAATTCTTCTAGTAATTGCGAGATTGTAACACCTACATTCGCATACACTGGAATGTTTTAATATCCTCTCATTCGTATGGGTAACGTGACGGATCGCGCAGAGGCCAGTTGAAAATAATTTTAAACAAAAAAAATGGACTTCAAACAGGAAATTAAGGTTTCCTTCGATTTCTCTAGGATGTCATCATCAGATCCCTGTTTCTATATCATAGTACCATCCTTGGGATATCTCCTTTCCAAAAAAAAAGAGTTATCAAAATCGATTAATAAATGACGAAGTTATCCACGAACACACATAAAAAAAATTATACGGTCGAAATGAGAAACCTCTTTGAAGCCGGTTGAAAAGACTTATTAGAAATACCGACGTTACTAAAACACTAAGTCTTAAAATTTGATCTTGTACCTACCTTGTTGTATTTGCCCGACTGCGCCAGAAGGAGAGTTATATTTGCCCGACTGCGCCAGAAGGAGAGTTATATTTGCCCGACTGCGCCAGAAGGAGAGTTATATTTGCCCGACTGCGCCAGAAGGAGAGTTATATTTGCCCGACTGCGCCAGAAGGAGAGTTATATTTTTCGAGTGTGTTTATGTATGTATGTATATTTCTTTGGCTAAACGGCTTGATGGATTCCGGAGTGCGAGTGTCGCTAGATTCGTCTTGATCCCGTGAGTGACATAGGATACAGTTTTACTCGACTGGGCAAAAAAATAGGGGTTAAAAATTAGTTTTTAAGTAGTCGGGTTTTCAATTTTTAATTATTTCCTAAAGTTATTTTTAGACTCTGGTCATTGTAATTACTGAGCTTACGATAACTTTCCAAAATTGAGCTTAATTGACTACACAGTAGAGTAAAAAATTAAATGAGTTCTATTTGTTGGCTACATGTTCTAAAATCTAAAGTAATCAACATAATAATATTCGGCTTCAAAAACATATTTTTTTCTTTCATAAAATATTCATTACGGCTACGGTGGAAAGCAAATCCTTTGAACCTTGTATACAGGGTGTAAAAAAAATGGTGTAGGAGCGGTCAACTGGGGAGTTCTACTCATCATACTGAACAACTTTCCCCAAGAAACCCAGTCAATTCGCAAAAAAATAATTTTGGACCCTCGATACCAAAATTCATAAAATTGGTCGATCAGCTGACCGATTTGTATGAAGAGTAAACATTTTTTTTGCGTTTCTAGCAAAGTGGTAGAGCAAAAGTTGTTCAGTACGATGAGTAGAAGCCGCAGTTAACGGGACCCACACCAATTTTGTTACACCCTGTATACAGTGTTAGTGTTAGTTAAAATAAAACATATATATTTTTAGGAGACTTCGTGAAGCGCGGATACGGGCAGCGCAGGACCGGTCGTCGTGTTATTCTTTGGGGGAGGCCTTAGTCCAGCAGTGAACGCCTTTCAGCTGATATGATTAAACATCCAGACACAGACCCTGGGTAGAGATCGAACCCACAAGTCTCGCCCCGGCAGGTAGAACCCCACCAGTGGACTACCGGGTCAGTCTAGAAATGGTGAGTAAATGGGGCTTTACAAAGTCAAGTCCGTTAATATCTGAGTATGTTGATAAATCAAACACTGGTAAGTTTAATAAACTCTAAAAATCTTTAACCGCCTCCGTGGCGTAGCGGTTAAGTCCATTAGCTTCACATCTCGAGGTCGCGGGTTCGATTCCCGGCGGAGTCTAACTTTGTAAGACTCGATTTGGTTGGTGGAAGGGCATTTTCTAATCCCGACTGGCTAGCTACCACTATCTTATCTAAGTCTTGCAGCCAAACATCAATGCTAACAACATTGATGTGTTCCGGCTTGAAGATAAGATAGCCAGTTCCCCAATGCGTTGGGGAATCTTGTTAAGCCCGTTTTTAACTTTGGCATCATCATCCCTTACCATCAGGTGAGATGATACCAAGAGCTTACCAATTGTGAATAAAAAAAAGCTTTGCGTAAAACTTCATCATCATCATATCAGCCGAAAATCGTCCACTGCTGGACAAAGGCCTCCCCCAAGGATTTCCACGACGACCGGTCCTGCGCTGCCCGCATCCATCGGCTTCCCGAGATCTTCGCCAGGTTGTCGTTCCACCGCTTCGTCCCATATGGCTCCCGGCTAAGAATAGGATCCCATCCTATCCAATGGGGGTCGTAAGAGTCGACTAAGGGACTTAAAACCGGAAGATGGGCAGCAGCGTCCTTTTCGTGCATTGCAATACACCTGCAACCACACTGCGATTGCTACCCGCCTGCCAAGCGTGGCGATTACGGCAAAACCCCCCCTATGAATACCACACCCAGAAAACGGCCCCTAGTCCCCGGCGGCCCCGCTGCTCCTGGCTCCGGTAGCCGTCACGGTAACGGCATTCAACTTGTAGACAAAGATTTGTAAGTACGAGTACTTTATATTATTTTTTTCCTGCCCAAAGGTTGCCTGTAAGAAATTGTTACCTATCAATAATGCCTTCAATTGTATAGGCTTTCTTTTATGTCGTTTTATTCTTTTTCATATTGTAATTTAATAAAAACATTGTTTTGTATTAAATTTATTATCAATTTAACGCCCACATTGTTTTGAACCATTAGGCGAAGTAACTAGTATCTCATCTGTGCCATTAGCCCTGCCAACATATCAATGAACTCGACTGTACAATGACCCAGACCTCCAGGACCCGATAGACCAAACGGAGGCACTGACAAGTCTCCAGAGAGAGAACTCTCGACGTTTTTCAATATCAAATCAAATTAAATTGCTGTACAAACGTTTTATTGCTACGAGCTGTCAGCACTGGCCCGTTGTTACGTTTGAATGACAGATGGCGCGCCGGTGGGGGGGGGGGGGCGTTAATAGGGGGAGGTGGGAGGGGAGGTTTTATCTTGTTTGTTTGTTTGTATCTTAGCGCTCTCTCCGTTGCCTCCCAAGTCACTTTTGTTCCCATAATTGGTTTTCATCTGTTTATTTTAGCTTCGAATGATAATCTCTGAGCTGGAGGAGCACTTGTCCCTTTTATGAAGGGAAAATAGGTTGATACTTCGTTGTTACTAAAGGGAAAGCGTCGGTGGCTCAACCGGTAACGACTCGGTCCTTTTTACCTGCACAAGCCTGCGAAGAAACTCGAAGGTTGTGTGTGAAGTCGACCGACCCGCATTAGGCCCGCGTGGTCGACTAAGGCCTGATCACCCTAATTCAGGGTAGGCTCGAGCCCCTCGGTGGGGACGTATATGAGCTGATATGAATGAATGAAAAAGGGAATACTTCTATCATGCACGAAAAACTTCCACTTCCTTCTATCGTCCACTTATTACTTTTTATAAAATTTTTATTAATTTTAACCGCCTCCGTGGCGTAATGGTCAGTTCATTCACTTCACATCGGGAGGTCGCGGGGTCGATTCCTGCTGGGGTCAACTTGTAAGACTCGGTTTGGTTGCTGGTAGGGCATTTTCTAAGCCCGCCTGGCTAGCTACCACCACCTTATCTAAGTCTAGCCGCCAAACGTCAGTGTTAACAAAATTGCTGTGTTCCGGCTTTAAGATAAGATAGCCAGTTCTCCATTGTATGTATGTATGTATGTTTGTTCCTTTGTGGCGCTCTAGAGAGCAAACGCGTGGGCCGAATTTGATGATTTTTACGTCAATCGCTTTGTCTTGATCTTGCGAGTTTCACTAATGACAGAAATCAAAATTCAATACGACAACAACCAGACGCCATGATGGTATTTTGTAACCTGATTCCTCATTTCAATGACTTCATTTTGTCAGTTGCAGAAACACGATTCGTTAACTTTTATAACAGATAAAAATATGACAAAGGAACCTCTTGTAAAACTAAGATTTGCATTTTACAGGCAAACCAGATCGATTTTGTACCTCTAAAGTTTTTTTGTAGATTAGTCTAAACACACATTTCATTATGCCAGTAGGATTTTTGATGTGTAACATCTTTGCTCTCGCTTTCCTGTAATTTGTGGGAGTGATTTCGTGAAATGGGACGGAAATGTGTCCCATTGTGACAGGAAGTCGCGTTTTTTCAGGCTTTAAAAGCGCGTAAAAGGCAAAGGTATCTATGACCATACAGCCTAGTCTGCCGTATCTTATGTGATCCGATTACTCTATTTTGTAAAGTTATTCAAAATCATACTTTTTACACAACTTACCACAATAGTAACAGATCCCCGACACTTATCCTTTCTATCAAGACTGCAATTCCAAATTGAGTTCCCATTGCTGTAAGAACGCTGTTTGTAATGCTGGCGTCCATTGAACAACAAGACGGTTCCCTTTTTTCTGCTGATGAAAACAAATTATTCCTCCATTTTTTAATTAGTTTTACTGTGAGACGCAAATGACAAATTGAAAATGAAATGACACTATCACAGTCATATTATTTTTTATTGTCAATTCAAATGGTTTATACACTCTATTTATGAAAAAGTATTTATGTAAACAGAAATTTGTATAGTATGACCACGAGGACATACATGTCCTGGTGGTCATACTGGTATGACAAACTAGTATGACCACGAGGAAACAGCGCTTTCAGGCTTTAAAAGCGCGGAAAAGGCAAAGGTATCTATGACCATACAGCCTAGTCTGCCGTATCTTTGCCGTCCTTTTTTCAGGCTTTAAAAGCGCGGAAAAGGTAAAGGTATCTATGACCATACAGCCTAGTCTGCCGTATCTTTGCCGTCCTTTTTTCAGGCTTTAAAAGCGCGGAAAAGGTAAAGGTATCTATGACCATACAGCCTAGTCTGCCGAGACCGACAACTATTCCAATCAATGCATCGCCTTCAGTAAAACTACTGGGAACGCGTCAAAATGTTGTGCCGCTACCGGGTAACATTTGAGTTAGAATATTTCAGGAACGCTTTTCCGTATGCCAAAGCATTCTCGATGCAAGCACTCCGACATGGTAAATATTAGGTTCGGTTCGACGAAGCTTTTAGCGAGATGGCGAGACGCATCACAACGTGGACTGTTGAAGGTTGTGGGAAGCTGGACTATTTGTTGTACTTACTGTGAGGTCCCATTTTATACAGCGTGTATAAAAAGAAGCACTAAGGTGGACTCCCCAAAGAACACATAGTCAATTCTCAAAAAAAAAATGGCCTCTTCATACAAAATTGGTCAAGCAGCTGATCCAGGGGTGTCCAACATAATTTGGTGGAGCGCCAATTTAGGATTTTCATAGCCGCAGCGGGCCAAAGACAAATTTAGTAAAGTGATTGTTTTATAAAACAAAACAGTAATTTTATTTACTTATGTTAGGAGGAAGAGGCACTTTAAACAAACCTACCTGATGCCCTGACTGACACCTTTTTTGTTTGCACGATGCATCTTTTATCTTTATCTTTATTCAAACTCAAACTCAAATAACTCTTATTCAATTTATGTGCCGCGCAATAACTATACATAAGGTGGCTTAAAATTTGCGGGTCATATAAAAAACGTATGGCTCCCGGCTTAGAATAGGGCCATCCTATTTCATCCAATAGGTGTCGTAAGAGCCGACTAAGGGACTCAAACCGGAGGATGGGCAGCAGCGTCTTTCCGTGACTTGCAGCCAATCTGCAACACTGCGATCGCCAACCCGCCTGCCAAGCGTGGCGATTACGGCAACACCCCCCAAATGACCGACACAAATAAAAAACGGCCCCTAGTCCCCGGCGGCCCCGCTATTCCTGGCTCCGGTAGCGGTCAAGGTAACGGCGGGGCATGGGGTGCGAAGAATCCCCGGCAGATGCCAGGCTACCATAACAAAAGACCTCTGGCCCTGGCAACCTACAACACGCGCACACTGCGAACCGACGTAAAGTTAACAGAACTCGAGGAAGCATTGAGCAGGTTACGATGGGACATCGTAGGATTGTGTGAAGTCCGAAGAGAGGGGGAGGACTCCATAATCCTTAAATCCGGGAACCTGCTCTATTTCCGGGAGGGCGACCAACTGTCCGAGGGTGGTGTCGGGTTTCTAGTCCACAAGTCCCTCATTAACAATGTGGTCCGGATCGAGAGTGTTTCGACGAGGGTAGCGTACCTTATTCTCCGAATTACCAAACGGTATTCGCTGAAAATTATTCAGGTATATGCACCGACCGCACAACACTCCGACGACGAAGTGGAGCTCCTATATGAGGATATCTCTAGAGCTCTACATAATAGCTCCCGGACCCAATACACCATTGTTATGGGGGACTTTAACGCGAAACTGGGCAAACGAAGTGATGGTGAGCTGAGAGTGGGGCAATTTGGATATGGAGAGAGAAATGCACGTGGCCAGCTGCTGGCCGACTTTATGGAGAAGGAGGGCCTCTTTATGATGAACTCCTTCTTCAAAAAGTCTAAACAGCGGAAGTGGACATGGTTGCATCCCAATGGCGTAACAAAAAACGAGATAGACTTCATCTTGTCGACAAGGAGGCAAATATTCAATGATGTCTCTGTGATCAACTCAGTCAAAACAGGGAGCGATCACCGAATGGTAAGAGGCACATTGAATCTAAAGACCAAGCTAGAAAGATGTCGACTGATGAAGTCCACACTCCGACCAGCGCCCATCCAGCTCCAAAACCCCGAAAACTTTCAGCTCGAGTTGCACAATCGCTTCGAATGCCTAGGAGACTGCGAGAATGTGGACGATTATAACGACAGGTTCGTGGAAATTGTCCAAACGGTCGGGTCTAAGATTTTCAAAACTCGCCGTTCAAACAGAACCAAAAAAATCTCTGACTTCACCAGCAACCTCATGGAAGAAAGACGCAGATTGGTTTTGCAGTCCTCTGAAGACGCTACTCAGTATCGGCAACTAAACAGGCAGATCTCTAAGTCTCTAACTCGCGATTTGCGCCACTATAATACAAATTGTATTGAAGAGGCGATTGAGAACAACAAAGGCTCAAAAGTGTTCGCAAGAGATCTGTCTGTTGGTCAAAGCCAACTGACCAAGCTGAAGACTGAGGACGGCAGGATCATATCGTCTAAGACTGAGTTGCTGGAAGAAGTTGAGAAGTTCTACGGACAATTGTACACGACCACACGTCTGCCTGTCAGCGATCTGGCTAAAGACCCAAGAGCTAGACTTACCCGACACTATACCGAAGATATCCCGGACGTCAGCCTGTACGAGATTAGAATGGCTCTTAAACAGCTTAAAAACAATAAGGCACCGGGTGATGATGGAATTACGGCTGAACTTCTGAAAGCAGGTGGAACACCGGTACTTAAAGCTCTTCAGAAATTATTTAATTCCGTTATACTTGAGGGACAAACGCCTGAGGCATGGCACAGAAGTGTGGTCGTGCTTTTCTTCAAAAAGGGCGACAATACCCTGCTGAAGAACTACAGACCCATCTCACTTCTGAGCCATGTCTACAAACTGTTTTCGAGGGTCATTACGAATCGTCTCGCACGCAGGTTTGACGACTTCCAGCCACCCGAACAAGCCGGTTTCCGAAAAGGATTTAGTACCATAGACCACATACATACGCTGCGGCAGATTATACAGAAGACCGAAGAGTACAATCAGCCACTATGCTTGGCGTTCGTGGACTATGAGAAAGCCTTCGATTCGGTCGAAACTTGGGCTGTGTTACAGTCTCTCCAGAGGTGCCAAATTGACTATCGATATATCGAAGTGCTGAAGTGTTTGTATGAAAACGCCACCATGTCGGTTCGCATCCAGGATCAAAACTCGAAACCTATCCAGCTGCAGCGAGGGGTGAGACAAGGAGACGTTATATCTCCGAAACTGTTCACCGCCGCCCTGGAAGATGTTTTTAAGCTTTTGGACTGGGGTGGACTGGGCATCAATATCAACGGCGAGTACATCACCCACCTTCGATTCGCTGACGATATCGTGGTCATGGCTGAGACTATGGACGACTTAGGCACAATGCTCGATGGCCTCAGTAGAGCCTCCCAACAAGTGGGTCTTAGAATGAACATGGACAAGACGAAAATTATGTCAAACGTCCGTGTCATACCTACTCCTCTGAAGGTTGGAGGCTCTACACTCGAAGTTGTTACCGAATATGTATACCTGGGACAAACAGTCCAGTTAGGTAGGTCCAACTTCGAGAAAGAGATCAATCGTCGAATCCAACTCGGCTGGGCAGCGTTCGGGAAGCTTCGCAATATCTTTACGTCCCAGATACCGCAGTGTCTTAAGACCAAGGTCTTCGACCAATGTGTGTTGCCAGTGATGACGTACGGAACTGAGACATGGTCGCTTACTATGGGCCTCATAAGAAAGCTCAAGGTCACCCAAAGGGCAATGGAGCGTGCTATGCTCGGAATTTCTCTGCGCGATCGAATCAGAAACGAGGAGATCCGTAAGAGAACCAAAGTAACCGACATAGCTCTCAGAATTGCTAAACTTAAGTGGCAGTGGGCGGGGCACATTGCTCGTAGAACAGATGGCCGTTGGGGCAGTAAAGTTCTCGAGTGGCGACCACGCACCGGAAAGCGTAGTGTAGGCAGGCCTCCCACTCGGTGGACCGATGACCTGGTGAAGGTCGCGGGAAGCCGCTGGATGCGGGCAGCGCAGAACCGGTCGTCGTGGAGATCCTTGGGGGAGGCCTATGTCCAGCAGTGGACTTCCTTCGGCTGATATGATGATAAAAAACGTAAAATTATTGCCCGTAATCCGATTTTACAGACAACATCGGGTTTTTGTGCTCATTTTTGCTCGATATTGATAACGGCAACAGGTAGGGCGCTTGAAATATTCACATAATATTGAGTTGTATAAATAAAGATAAATAATTAAATTAAATTAAATTAAATTAAAATTAATATTTAAGGGGTCTCCCATATACAACAAACGTGATTTTTATAGATAATGGTACGGAACCCTTCGTGCGCGAGTCCGACTCGCACTTGGCCAGTTTTTTTTTTGTTATCATCTCCTAATAGTTCTGGTGGTTATTTTTTGTAAATTTTATGGACCCTGAGTCCCTCCCTAAATTATTTTATTTGTGCTGGCTCAGGCGCGATTGGGGGGCGCAAGCTCGTACTGAATGTTTATATTTTGATTATACTAATATAAAAAAAAATTCGAAATCGATGCAAAACTATTAGTGTCTGAAGACACTATTCGAATAATTTTAACGGGAAGACACTGAATGCGGGCAGCACAGGAGCGGTCGTCGTGGAAATCCTCGGGGGAGGCTTTTGTCAAACAGTAAATGTCTTTCGGCTGATATGATGATGATGACATAATTGAATGTATATTAAACACCCAGTCACAGAGCAAACAAACCTGTCCGTCACACGAGTGTTTGCCCTGGGGGGCATGGAACCCACGACCTTCAGGCCAGCAGGCAGGGGTGCTGACCGCTGGACCAAAGAGTCAGTGAACACATTATACAACAACACACTCGTGTCTCGCTCAGTGCAAGCGCCTGAAAAGAGGTTTTCGGGAAATTGAAAACGAAATCTGGAACGCATCTGTGATTTAAAGTGGGTTTTCAGCAACTTTGTGACAAAACTGCTACACTGGTGCCCGGAAATGCGAGAAACGTTTTTGTTGTCAAAGTTATAAGAAAATTTAGCCTTATAGCCAATGGTTAAGCTACATTTTGTAGTTGTTTAAATAAATACAACAAAAAGTAATAAATAAATTTATTTATTTAAATAAGTAAATGAAATATTAGTGTAAGACTGTATTAGTGTTCATCCCCATCAAGATCTCCACTTCGATTGTTTGCCATCACCATGCCTTGTTCACTCCTTCGTCTCCTCGTTCACTCGAAAGTAAAATGGCCAAGTGCGTGTCGGACCACACGCAAACTACGAGTAGGGTTACGTAGGTAGTCTTTTCAAAAATAAATGTTAGTTTTTAAAAACAAAGTTATTTTAGCAGCTCGTATAGAACTTAATGTGTGAAAAATCTATAAACATCTTACAAATCTAACTGCACATTGTTTACGCCGTAATCATATTTTAAAAACTCGCGCGTTATGTTATGTGTGTTCAACCTTCCATATCCTGTAATATTCTTCTCCCTTTCCCACTCACGCATCGAATATGGCGCATCGAGTGAGAAAGCATACATCGACGCCGTGTCTTGGTGGTGTCAAGATCAAGAACTAAAATGAACAAGATGTCTTCCGCTATGACAGTGCAACGAATGCATGTCGCTCCACAAATAAAAATTAATTAAAATATCCAACCGCTGTGAAAGACCAAAATATAATCCGCGTGTGTTTCGGTAAAATCTGAAGTGCTAAGCAAAGTACCTGCCGCAAGGAGTTGAAGCTGAAAGAGGGGAATTTGAGCCAGCGCTGGCTAATCACGTGTCGCTTTCACTTCGTGCATGGTGAGTCCCTCTCCTTTTTTTCTCCTTATCTTTAACCCCTTACTGAACACACATAGCCGCAATATTTCATCCGCGATATATTATCCCGCTCCGCAAAATACAGTCCACTTAACCTTCAAAAATCCGAACCGGCTATACCAGCACATCTTAAGTTAGTCGACTAAGCCGTCATAATTTTCATTTTAAAATAAATAAATGCCCGACTATTTTGCAACAAATATTTTTTAGCTTTCCTGAAATAGCAGTTTAGGTGGGCACGACATGTAATTCTAACAAAAATGACCATTTAAAAACTTATCATCACATCACATCAGCTCATATACGTCCCCAACGAGGGGCTCGAGCCTATCCTGAATTAGGGTGATCGGCCCAGTGCGGGTTGTTCAACTTCACACACAACCTAGTTTCTTCGCAGGCATATGCAGGTTTCCTCACGATGTTTTCCTTCACCGTTTAGGAGGTAGCGGCCCTTGCCATTACGCCACCGACGCTCTATTACGCCAAAAATTAATATTTTGAAAATGACTAATTTTTATTTAAAAAACTATATGTAAGCCCTAACGACAGAACTATTCAACGATACCCTACATCACGGGTTGCGTGAATAATAAAAAAAAGCCCTACTTTACATGTATGAGGAGACACCCACAATTTTTTTATAGATTTTATTCCATATTATGTTTATAGGCGTCATTTATACAACGTCTTTTTATCCGACGAAAGAGGAGGGTGATTTTTTATGGGTGGCAGGATTCGAACCACGACCTCCCTTACACGAGGTAAGTAGCGGTCCTAGCAGTTACGTCACCGATGCTGCTAACCTAACGTAATTAATGGATAAAACAAAAAAAAAACATGTTAAATTTGTATTTTTTTTGTTATTTTTTTAAAATCCGCTTTAATTACGCGTATTCCGTGAAAATTACAAATAGCTTCCTTTTAAAGATACAGCCCTTTTTAAAAGTTGGACAGACAGACAAACATACAAATGGTGAGTCAGGCTTAGAAATAGGGTCCCGTTAGCAATCTTTGTGTACCGAACCCTAAAATCAGAAAGTGTGTAAATTACTCGGAGGAAAGAGATAGGAATTGTTATCAAAAACAATTTATTTATTATTACACTAAATTTTACACGTTATCATGTTAACAGGGTTATCTATCACGTTAAGTATATCTATCAACTAGCTCTTGCCCGCGGCTTCACCCGCGTGGACATTATATCTATGACTGCGTTTGAGAGTAAGTAGTGCGCGAGCCGCAAGCGGATCGAGAGCATGGACATGAGGATCCATCAAGAACTATATCGGGCTATTCTGATTACCAGTCTGTATCACTTCCCTTTCATACAAAAAATCGCTTCAATCCATTGCTTCGTTGCGACGCCGACCAACGTGCGCGAGCGTGGAAATTAGTTTTTCTCAGATCCCTCGGGAACTATGTAAGGATATTATGATAATTAGTAAGTTATGTCATTTCCCACCAATCCATGGATCCAAAAAAATAGTTTTTCAGTTTCCTTAGGAATTACGCTATATTCACGGAATAAAAAACCGGCCAAATGCGTGTCGGGCCACTCGCAATGTAGGGTTCCGTAGTTGCCATTATCGCGTCCATATCTAATTTTAAATTTCCAAATACAGCGGTTTAGTTGTTAGGGGGTGCGGACACTGGACTTCAACAAAATTTAGCACCTTCAAGCCTATTTTTTTCAAAAACGGAACCCTAAATTATAAAATGGTCTAAGAAGACTCACAACTATTTTTAAGCTCTAACTAACGGTACCCCACATCATTGGGTTTGACGAGAAAAATTTATCCACACTTGACTTGTAGGGAAGGAATCCTTTTTTTTTTTCAAAAATTATTTTACAGTTCTCTCCGCGTTATTAAACTACTAATAGTCTAGGAACTAGACAGACGGACAGACGGACAGACAGACATGACGAAACTATAAATCCTTTCTAGTGACACAGGATACTTGCATGCCAAATGCCATTAAGATTGGTCGAGGCGTTGAAGCGTGAAAAGGTAACAAGCAAACAAGTAAACAAACACCTTTTCACATTTGTTATATTAGTATGGTTACGTGCGTAGGTACGTACTTAATTTATTTTTCCATTACCAGATAATGAATGCCTAATTCACCGCCGTGAAAAGTAACGTCGACGCGTCTTTGAAACACGCGTTTGTACTCATTTAAATCAGCTTTTGATCAGCGAGCCGTGAGCGTGTGAGGAGGGAGATTCTCTGTCTCTTTCTGGAAACGATGATGATGCATTCGTTCTTCAGGTTTGTTCAGTTTATATTCCGCGCACGTTCAATAGCATACAAATGTACCATTGGGCAAATTACACACAAAAAAACTGGTAAAGTGCGAGTCAGAACCGCGTACAAAGGGTTCCGTATCATCATACTAGATGGCGCTGGTTTAAAAAAAAACACGGTTTTTGTGTGGAGACTTTTAATTTTTCTAATTTTTAGTGCCTATTTGTAGTTATGGCGGCAACAGAAATACATCATCTGTGAAAATTTCAGCTCTCTAGCTATCACGGTTCATGAAATACAGCCTGGTGACAGACGGACGGGCGGACAGCGGAGTCTTAGTAATAGGGTCCCGTTTTTACCCTTTTTGGTACGGAACCCTAAAAAACGTCTGTGGCTCAATCGGTAACGACTCGGTCCTCTTAAGCAGAGGTCCCGGGTTTAAATCCGGACCGCCAATGTAACAATGAGCTTTTCAAAACTTAGGGTCATATATTACCGATTGCTTTAACAGTGAAGGATAAAATCGTGAGAAACCTACACATCTGATTTCAGATGTGTATGAAGGTCGCGTTGCAACCGCCCGTAGGTGTAATTCTGGTGACCGTGGGTGATGCTAAGTGCAACACCCGGCAACAGCTTTCTATCCCTTGGATAGTACGGATAATTGTGCCACACGATAAGAGATAAGACTAACCTCTTTGATTACGTTGATATCGCTAACGACATAAGATCTCCTTGCGCTTAACTTTTTTGGCCCATCTTATCAGGTAGCGCGTTCCTGTGACAGATTAGGACTTCCATCTACTCTTATATCGTAAAATTCTAAATTATGAGTTCAAAACAAGTTTATATTGTGACAATAATAAATAAATAAATATTGACATACTGTATTAACACCATACCGAAATTTAAAAAAAGAATCATATTACAACACTCTTTTACGCCTGAACCGCTTAACAGTTTTGGATGAAATTTGGTAGGTAGACAGATTAGGGCCTGAATTAATATACAGGCTACTTGTTTCCATGCTCCACTGAACATGCACTGCGCACCCTCGCAGACAGTCATAGAAACGTTGTCCACGCGGGTGAAGCTGGGCGGGTTTTGGTTGGTGGTAGGGCATTTTCTAAGCCCGCCTGGCCAGCTACCACCATCTTAACTAAGTCTTGCCGCCAAACGTCAGTGTTAACAATATTGCTGTGTTCCGGCTTGAAGATAAGATAGCCAGTTCTCCATTGCGTTGGGGAGTCTTGGTAAGCCCGCTTCCATCTTCGGCATCATCGTCACTTACCATCAGGTGAGATGATGCCAAGGGCTTACCAATTGTGAATTTAAAAAAAAGCCGCGGGAAGTAGATAGTAATGTTATAATACAATTTTATTACATACAGGGCAACTCCAAGAAGTCAGTATGTCCTCTTCCATGAGTTATTTTCTTCTAATGTAACGCATATACGGGGCGCGCCATTTTTATAGCATTACAAAAAGTTTTGATTCCAATTTTCACCTATCTGTGACAGCGGCCGCTTTAGCGCATGCGCGGTGATACCTACGTTTTGTTGTACTGAATTTCTTGGGATTTTTTATCTTACTCTTGTAACTGTGATCTTTTGTTTAGTAGGTTCAATACGAACGTATGAGATTTGTATAAAGTAGTGTATGAAACTGCACATAACTAGGTATTAAAACATTAGTGCGATACTATTAAAAACTCAAGTCTTTAAACTCACACTGTCCGTCTTCATGTAACAATTATCACTATTCTCAAGTCACTGAGTCACAGTCAAAAGCCGAGGTCAAAGTTGTATCTTCAAGGATATAGCAAATTTTGTGTAGAATCCGTCAACCCGGCCTCTACTCATCATACTGAACAACTTTCCCCAAGGAACCGCCTCCGCCTCCGCCTCCGTGGCATAACGTTTAAGTCCATTAGCTTTATATCAGTAGAGCGTGGGTTCGATTCCCGGCGGAGTCTACTTTTGAAAGACTCGATTTGGTTGGTGGAAGGGCATATTGTAAGCCCGCCTGGCTAGCTACCACTATCTTATCTAAGTCTTGCCGCTAAACATCAATGTTAATTGCATTGATGTGTTCCAGCTTGAAGATAAGATATGCAGTTCCCTATTGCATTAGCGAATCTCGGTAAACCCGTTTCCATCTTTGACATCATCGTCATTAACCATCATCTCACCTCGCACGAGATGAAAATCAGGATTATGAAGGGTAGGGCCAAAGTTTTTTTTAAAAAAATGTTGAAACCACCAGAACTGAATATATACACCTATATTAGAAACTTTTTAAAAATAGGCAGAAATCGTATTGATAATGGGAAACGGAATTCAATAAAAAATTAATTTTGAAAAAAAAACTGTTAAAATTAACAAAAAAAAATATATAAAAACAGGTTGAACGTAAAAATAACCAAAAAGATCGACTTCGTCACAAGGGCTTACTAATTGTGGATAAAAAAAGAAATCTAAGTCTATTATTTTTTTTAAATGGCCTACACAAGTGACACGTACTTAACAAAGTAAATAAATATAGTATCATATAGTAATTTTCCAGAAAATCGTTAAAATAAAAAACCTACTAACAGCAATAATAGTCTCTTTTGGAGTTGTTTTTTTTTTCATTTAGATCTTGTGTGTCAGATTTACAAAAATGAGCCGCACGAATTTCCGAGAATTATCTGCGGTGTCGGGTTTTATTTCGTCGCTGTATTGACGTGTTATCTGCGGCTGTCGCGGGCCGGGCCCGGGCCCGGGCGACCCTCGTCGCGCCGCGGAAGGGTTCACCGCCAAGCCCACATTATCGGCTATCGAATCGTCTTTAAACTAAATCACATTGTTATTCGAGTGCCTTTTCCTTCACGTACAGATTTTCTATTTCGTTAAGGGGTAAATTTAGCGATTAAGGCAGTAAAGTTCTCGAGTGGCGACCGCGCACCGGAAAACGTAGCGTAGGAAGGCCTCCCACGCGGTGGACCGACGACCTGGTAAAGATCGCGGAAAGCCGATGGATGCGGGCAGCGCAGGACCGGTCGTCGTGGAAATCCTTGGGGGAGGCCTTTGTCCAGCAGTGGACGATTTTTGGCTGATATGATGGGGGGAAGTTAACGGGCACGGGTCTCTTCCCCAAGCTCGGGGCAGCTAGGCCATCCTCCACACACGGGGGACAAGCCCGAGTAGGTAGAGGCTGTAGGATAGTGCCGAACCACTCTCTCAGAATTTTCAAACCGCCTTTATAAGGCATCTGACACGGCTTAACGTCTCCCATCTAGACACCAACGGCTTAAAATGCCTGCGAAGCACGGAAACAGTCGAGAAAATTCTGCATTATTAACACAGATACACCTACCAGCAGTTATAACACCGGAAACTTTATTTTTTTAATATTTTTTATTTATTTTTTTCTAAGCTAGTAGAACGATTACAAACCACATGTAATTATAAAAAAAAAATGTAATTTCCGTAGACAGTGGGTTTAATAACTAAACGAATTAATTCAAAATTAAAAACCCGACTGTATAACGTCTCGTTTTTTTCCAATCGAGTAAAAATGATACCTATGTCGCTCACGGGATCAAGACGAATCTAAGAACACCTCGTTTTCCAAAATCTATCTAGTCGTTTAGGCCACAGCTTGCCGAAGAAATATATATACATACAATACTTAAATACATACATAGAAACACTCCAACAACATAACCCTCCTTTTGGCGCAGTTGGGTAAAAATTATGAATGTTTTTATTGTTTTGCACTGCTTTTTTAATTATAATTAAACAAAATAACAAATTAAGGACATCACTGAAGCTGAAAAACTGTGACATCACGTGTTCCTATCATCATCATATCAGCCGATAAACGTCCACTGCTGGACAAAGGCCTCCCCCAAGGATTTCCACGACGACCGGTTCTGCGCTGCCCGCATCCAGCGGCTTCCCGCGATCTTCATGGTCCACCGCGTGGGAGGCCTTCCTACGCTACGTTTTCCGGTGCGCTGTTGCCACTCGATAACTTTACTGTCTCAACGGCCTCTTCAGTTTAGCGATTCTGTGAGCTATGTCGATTACTTTGGTTCTCGTGCGGATCTCCTTATTTCTGATCCTATCGTCTTCTTTTATTGTACCTTTAAGAACAAAACCGTTTTGACAGAAATTATAAAACTGGCCAAGTGCGACTTGAAGTCACACAAACAGGTTTCCGCCATTTCCGCACCTAAACTTTAACTAGGTACCAACAGAATATGACCTCTCACTACATACTTTGCTCTAGTTTAATAAGGATCTACTTGTTCTGGACTATAGAAATATCATTTTTACTGTAGGAACAGAGGCACTAGATTATAGGGGGGGGGGATCAATTTACGCCTATTTTCTTAAATAGATTCAAAACTATTTGTCTCAAAATTATAAAAAAAATATATTTGAGATTCTCAAAACAAACCTTTTCATTTAATATTTCACACAACATATGTCAAAAAAACTTTTTTAATTTTCTAATTTACCCCTTGTAAGTGGCCTTCATCTTCAAAATTCATTTATTTACGTTACACTTCCGTCTTGGGTCATCGACTTACATATGCGTACCAAATTTTAACTCAATTGGTACAGTGGTTTCCAAGCAAATTGCCTATGACCAACGGACAAACAGACATACACACGAGTCACCTATAAGGATTTCGTACCTTTTGAGGCACGAAACTCTAAAAAGTAACTCAGAAGACGAGCAGGCTGGTGTAGTGACTAATGTCAATAATTGATCCATCGATTTGAAATTTTTGTAAAAGTCGCCCTGTATTTAAAACGCGTTTCGATCGTCGTGTATAAGGTGCAACAAAATTAGCTAAAACTATTTTAACCGGTGCTTCTACCCATGAAACTGAACAACTTTCCGCATGGAACCCATATTCAAATCGCAAAAAAAAAATTGGCTCTCCCATACTAACTCGATCAGCTGATCAGCCAACTTAGTATGGGTAGTTCAATTTTTTTTTAGAATTGACTATGGGTTTCATGGAGAAAGTTGTTCAGTTTCATGGGTAGAAGCACCGGTTAAAATAGTTTCATCTAATTTTGTTAGACCTTATATTTAAACTTGGGTACGACAAAGTTCTAATGTACATTTACTCAAGGCTCGTACATTTTGACGATAACCCACTTATTAGTGTAACGGTATTATCTTGGGGTCTATAACGTCCTTAACGGTATTGTTATTAAGACCTAAAGTTGCCTTAACCTCTGTTAATGTGCAGATTTAAGCATATTAAAATAATCTTATTGGAATCGTAAGACATTGAAAAGTTTATATACTACTAGCTGTCCCGGCGAACTTCGTACCGCCTTACATTACATTACACTGCCCTGCCCTACCCTACACTACCCTACACTACACTACACTACCCTACCCTACACTACCCTACCCTACCCTACATACACTACACTACACTACCCTACCCTACACTACTCTACACTACCCTACACTACACTACCCTACCCTACCCTACACTACCCTACCCTACCCTATCCTATCTCTCAAGTTGGATCGAACTGCATATGGTGTGCGAATTTTATTATAATCGGTTTAGTGGTTTAGGAGTCCATTGAGGACAAACATTGTGACACGAGATTTATATATATTAAGATAATGCGCGCTGACAAATAATACAAGACTTACGATTAATAGTATACACAAATTGCAAAGGTGGCCTTATCGCTTTACGCGATTTCTACCATTCTACCAACCACTTATAAAATAACAATTTCGTGTTAAAATATCTTCCAAATAATTTACAAATAAAATCTACTTGCCTTTTACATGTAAGTATTAGGAGTAAGTTGCCAGTTTTTTTATTGACCATTGATAAGCCCTTGGCATCATCATACCCGATGGTAAGTGACAATGATGCCCAAGATTGAAGCGGGCTTACCAAGATTCCCCAACGCAATGGAGATCTGGCTATCTTATCTTCAAGCCGGAACACATCAATGCTGTTAACACTGATGTTTTGCGGCAAGACTTAGATAAGATGGTGGTAGCTAGCGAGGTGGGCTATGAAAATGCCCTACCACCAACCAAACCGAGTATTACAAAGTTGACCCCGCCGGGAATCGAACCCGCGACCTGTTGGTGTGAAGCTAATGGACTATCCATTACGCCACGGAGGCGGTCAAGTTATAAGTTATGAGTATAGAGTGCAAGTTAATATAGGTATATCGCGCGACCCACAGATTTGTATGGATTAATATTGAAGAATAAATAAATAAATAAATGTCCTTTATTGCATACCAAAAAAGCATTACAGAAACTTACTTTAAATATGTAGAGTGCAAAGGCGCCTTTATCGCTTTTAGCGATTTCTTCCAGGCAACCTTAAAGTAACCGGTTGGAGTTGGTAGGTAAAAGGCTAAATGCGGGTGGCTGTAGATAAAAAAAAATGTAACTAAATAATACATATATCTTAATATATATAAATCTCGTGTCACAATGTTTGTCCTCAATGGACTCCTAAACCACTTAACCGATTATATTAAAATTCGCACACCATGTGCAGTTCGATCCAACTTGAGAGATAGGATAGGGTAGGGTAGGGTAGGGTAGTGTAGGGTAGGGTAGTGTAGGGTAGGGTAGTGTAGGGTAGGGTAGGGTAGTGTAGTGTAGGGTAGTGTAGAGTAGTGTAGGGTAGGGTAGTGTAGTGTAGTGTATGTAGGGTAGGGTAGGGTAGTGTAGTGTAGTGTAGTGTAGGGTAGTGTAGGGTAGGGCAGGGCAGTGTAATGTAATGTAAGGCGGTACGAAGTTCGCCGGGACAGCTAGTACTTATATAAAAAATATTATATAAATAAAAATAAACATAAAAGAGTAATTCAATGGTATTAAGAAATAAATACAAGTTATATATACATAATACTTACATGTAACAAACATATTATAATAAAAATAATAACCACAGAAATAAAAAAAAATGTATAATCAGTAATTACACAGCTTACAGTAGTGATCCCCAAGGCTTTTCTTGAAGATGAGCAGGGACTTCGATGTACGGATAGTATCAGGTAATTGGTTCCACAGTCGAACCGAGTGAGCCTTAAACGATTTACTGAGGAAGTCAGTGCTGAAAGCAGGAACAGAGAGAAGAAGAGCATTATAAATGTCTAAGTAGTACCCTCGCTCTTATGATAGCGTTCGGATCTTGGCAACGACAACAGGCGCCTGTCACCGTCGCCAAGATGCGAATACAACTATCCTGGCTGCTGCAGCGCTACCTGGGCCTGGTGGTCTACCGCCATAAAACATGCCTGAGAACCTGCTCTGAAGTGATGCCTTCTAAATACAAATAAAAACCGGCCAAGTGCGAGTCGGACTCGCGCAAAGTAGGGTTCCGAAGTCTTTTAAAAAAATAAATGTTTATTTTCAAAAAAAAATATATTTACAGTTTACAATAGAACAATTTGTATGGAAAATATAAAAACTTTTTACAAATCCAACTGCCAACCTGAAGTTGGTCGACTGTTACTCCTACACTAAGAGAGCCTACTCAGCCGCGATAGTTTTCCTTTTAAATTGATTATTTATGTCCCATACTATTTACCGCATCAAAACTTTAACTACCAACAGAAAAGACCTCTCAGTACATATATTGCTGCAGGTAGATAGGGATCTACTTATTCTGAACTTTGTAATTTATTTTTCCTGTGTAAATCGACGGACTTTACACTTTTTTATAGATGTTCCTGTAACTTCTGCATTCAACCTTATTATATTGTGATGTTTTCAAGATTTTAGGCCCAGTAGTTTTGGACATAAGGGGGGAATGGTAAATTTTTGCGTATTTTTTTTAAATAACTTAAAAACTGTTTAACCTAAAATTATGTAAAAATGTGTTTAAAATTTTTACAACAAATAGTTTCATTTGATGTGTCCCATGATACATATTTTTTCTTTTTCTAATTTACCCCACAAAAGTGGCCCCATGTTTAAAAATCATTTATTTACGTTACACATCCGTCTTTGCGTCACCGATTTACATATGTGCACCAAATTTGAATTCAATCGATCCAGAATTTCAGAGCAAATTGGCGGTGACAGACGGACAGACAGACACGCGAGATAATGGTTTTGTTTTTAACTTTTAAGGTACAGAATCCCAAAAATGCTACAAACAGTCAAACTCATCCGGTAATGACCGTGCTTCAGGTCAGCTAGCCTGCGTGATCGACGCAACCACTGAGCCACGACCGCTTCACAGCACATACACGAATAAATAAGTGCGCCACTAGAGTTTGATTGAGAAACAACTAAAACCGGCCAAGTGCGAGTCGGACTCGCGCAAAGTAGGGTTCCGTAGTGTTTTCAAAATATATTGCGTACAGTTGGTAATAGAACATTTTATATGGAAAATCTATGAACTTTTTACAAATCCAATTGCACACTTAAGTTGGTCGACTATTACTCCTAAACTAAGAAATAGTAGGACTTTTAGTTTTCCTTTAAAATTAAAAGTCCTACTATTCACATTTATTTACAGATGTCCTGAAATAGCGGTTTAGCTTGTAGGGCGGGGGGGGGGGGGGGGGGGGGAACTTGACTGTGTAATAAAATTGGCACTTCAAAGCTTAATATTTCACAAACCGATTTCTGGAGCAAAAATTGTTCTAGTAAACCCTCATTTGTTTTAATTTATTTAAAAAGACCTGTTCAACGACACCCCACACAAAAGGGTACGTTAGCACAACGACATCACCCCCTCTTTACGTGTAGGGGAGAAACCTTAAAAATAATTTTCAAGATTTGGTTGTACTACTTTGTTGGCGTGATTAATATGAACGGGTATATATTATACCCATGCCAAATTACAGCTTTCTAGTACTAATAGTCTCCGAGCTAAGCCGCGGACAGACGAACAGACAGACAGATATGGCGAAACTGTAAGGGTTCCTTGTTGACTACGGAACCCTAAAAACGGAGTGTATTTAGGAGTAAATTGCCGGTTCATCGTCAGTATAGACAATGGCCACTGCACGCGAACTAGTTGTTGAAGTTCGGCCAGCAACGCGTGACTGGCATGCAGAGGCTCACCGTCTTCACAGATAAGAAAAACATTCGCTAAGGCTTTCAACCCCAGATATGGGTTCAAGTTGCAACGGACACCGATGTTAATTTAATACTGTTTGGCACTGGGTATCGGCGCTTTGACATGCATCTTTCCATTGGCTTTTATTTACCCCTTATAGGGAGTAGTTCTGTCATGGGAAAAATTTGTCCATCTGTCTTTTTCGAAAGATTGTGGGGGAGTGGGAATTACCTACAGGTTACACAGTGAATTCGTTAAACCTTGACATTGACGGCGTCGCGATTGAACTAAACGCGGCTCCTTTGTCGTAGTGTTTGACTGTTGCCGCTGCCGGCTCGCGGCATTCATCAGAAATGCAAATAAATGAGCGAACGAACTTTAGTTATTTTTGAACTAGCTTTTTCCCGTAGCTCCGCCCGCGTGGACATCGTTTTTATGACTGTCTTTAAGCGTGATTAGTAAAATAAGTCGTTTCCCACCTACTCACCCATCTCTGTGCAAAAAATCACAACAATCGAGTATTATCTTAGTTCCCTCAGGAACTGCATCAGATTATCCTATTTTCCCGGGATAAAAAGTAGCCAATGTTCTTCCCCGTGACACAGGCTACCTGCATGCCAAATTTCATAAAGATTGGTCAAGGCGTTGAAGCGTGAAAAGGTAACAAACAAACAAATACATTTTCACATTTACAATATTAGTAAGGATTGCATCGTCTCACTGGTTTGGTATAGCTCGCGCCAATTTTTATTACTGATCTGAACTGAGATGCGAGTGCTCACTTCGCCGGCATAGGCGGTAAGTAGGTACGTCCTACTAACACCCGCTGTTTGCTACTGCGACACGTCTTGCGGCCAACTTCAGAGCAGTAATTAAGTTTGGCGCGACTATAGCACCACAGTCTAAGAATCCATACAGTCGTCCAGCGTAGACGTCTAGACAGGGCAATCGTGCGGGGGTTGAGGGGTGGGTACGGCCCACTAGACCATTGTCACCGTTTGTTCGGTGCGGTGGGCCCATTCATTGAGGGTCGTCACGTTGCATTTTTATTATCAATCATTTATGAACGGCTCATTTTCATCTTTTGTTTTTTTTTTTGTTCATAATTAAAAAGAATAACGGCCATGTATTAATTAATTGTAACATAATGTTTAAGTATTTTACTATCAATATTAAAATATTAAATATTACTTATATTGTATCAATCTTGATACATTTAAAAAAAATGAGTACGTTTGACGACATCTCACCTGATGGTAAGTAAGAATGTAGTCAAAGATGGTACTAAACTCAAATAATGCCTATTCAGTCTCGCCTTGGAGATGGATCATTTTATAGGTGTTTTGGGGTGTTTTTTTTACGAATATAACATATCCTACTAATATTATAAATGTGAATGGATGTATTTATAAATGTTTGTCACTCATTCACGCTTCAGCCACTGGACGGATCGGGATAAAACTTGGTACACATATTATAGGTTTAGTCCTGGAATAGGACATAGGCTACTTTTTACCTTGGAAAAATGTCTTATTGCCACAGGAAAACCGAAAACAACGCGGGCGTAGAATAAAAAAAGAAAGAAAAAAGTGACCGCCATTTTTAACTTTTTAGTTACTGGACCGATTTCTTTCAAAATCGATATCTGAGGGTTCTCTGAGGTCCCTTATCACGAAACAGTTGTCAGAATTGAAAAAAAGTGGCTGCCACTTCGAACTTCTTGGTTACTGAACCGATTGCTTCCAAAATCGATATCTGAAGTCCCTTGTGGTCTTTAATCACAAATCCGTTGTCAGAATTGAAAAAACTTGCCATTTTAAACTTTTTAGTTACTCAAGCGATTGCTTCCAAAATCGATATCGATATCGCGTTAGTTAGTGCTCGTAAACAAATATACTTGAAAAAAAGTAATCGCGATCAGATACCGCAGGTACCTTTAGGTATCGATTTGAAAGCAATCGGTTCAGTAACTTAAAAGTTCAAAATGGCAGGCACATTTTTCAATTCTGACAACGGATTTGTGATTAGGGCCCTCAGGGACCCGATTCAGATATCGATTTTGAAAGCAATCGGTCCACTAACTAAAAATTTCAAAAGGGCGGTTACTTTTTAAATTCTGAGAATGGATTCGTGATCAGGGAACTTCAGATAACGATTTTGGAAGTAATCGGTTCAGTAACTAAAAAAATGAAAATTGCCGTCATTTTTTTATTCTGATAACGGATTCATGATCAGAGACCCCAGGGACTTTCAAATAACGATTTTGCACTATTGAAGTCATTTTTCTACGTGATGGCATTTTCTTTTATTTCATTGTCAAGTATTTGTACTTGGTACTGTGATCAGTGACTAGTCCATGTCGGCGATGACGCGATCATAGACGGCGTTGGATGACTGTATGGATTCTTAGACTGTGGCACGCTTTATTTTCTATACGTACGACAATCAAGGCAATTTAGTAACATCCTTTATCGAAACAGACACTAAAATTCCCGCAGCGATGCCTTTGAAAGCAGACAAGAGATAAAGTTTAGTTCAAAGCTTTTTAAATTAAAACTGAAACTAGCCGACGACGTGAGTTGAGTACTAGTACCTTACGAGAACTGAAGAGGTTAACTAGAAGCTCAAGGCTACTAGCGGTCTAGACTGTTACTGCTTACATGTGAAAAAAATAATTTTGTGCAAAAATAACTTATAAAAAATATCTTCTATGTACACGCTTTTAATATTGCATTGTCACGCAATATGCATGCAAAATTTCAGCTCAATCGGAAACCGAAAAGTGGGTCTAATTTAACTTGCAAGATTTCATTACAGACACTGGGACAGGTGAAACTAAATAAAAGCTTGTAAAAATATTACTGTCTTAAAATTAGAAGACATGTATGTACTCGTATGTATTTATGACCGTCTCCGTGCCGTGATGACGATTCGATGACGCGGGTTCCATTCCCGGCGGGGTCTAATTTTGTATGACTTGGTTTGGTTGGTGGAAGGGCATTTTCTAAGCCTGCCTGGCTAGCTACCACCATTTTATCTAAGTCTTGCCGCCAAGCATCAATGCTGATTGCATTGATGTGTTCCGGCTTGAAGAAATATAGCCAGTTCCCCATTGCGTTAGAGAATTTTGGTAAGCCCCCTTCCATCTTCGGCATCATCGTTACACAATACCATCAGGTAAGATGATGCCAAGGGCTTACCAATTGTGGATTAAAAAAGGTAGTTTCATTTAACACTAGCTTTTAACCGCGACTTCGTTTTGCCGCCTTATATCCTCATCATAATCACTTCAATCGAAAGACGTTCACTACTGCACAAAGGCCTACCCCAAGGATTTCCACGACGACCGGTCCTACGCTGCCCGCATCCAGCAGCTTCCCGCTACACTTACCAGGTTGTCGGTTGTAGGAACGGATGTGCTCCTACATGACGTAAACAATAGGAGATATCTCCGACAGGCGAAGTGTGTGTGCCTGGGGTCCGGCCGTGGACCAACCGTGAATGGTTGGTGCTTGTATATATGCTTATGAGCAACGAAATGTTGATAGTGCGTTGTAGATGCTTTGTTAATAGCCTTCTTGCGATGATGGTACCATCTATCGAGGTGAAGATGCAACTCTCCATATAGTTTGATCGATGGTTCAGTCTTGAGCTGTGGCAACGTAGTTGTTAGTGGCGGGTACTGCAGATGTCGCCACACGGTCCACCGAATAGGAGGCCTGCCTACGCTACGAGAAGCACACACAATCGCTGTACTTGGTGGAAATCCTTGGGGATGGGGGACTCTTTGTCCCGCAGTGGACGTCTTTCGGCTAATATGATGACGATGATGATGTGAATAGGTGCCTCTACGTAAATAAGATATTAGTTTGTTTTCATAGGTCGTTGTTGGTGACAAAATCATTTGAACGAACAATTATTGAACACTGTAAGTGATTTTATGATCTTAGATGGAATTAATACTTACCCTTTAATTTTGCGTCGTCCATTATATCTAACAGCGAATCGGAATCGCCCTCACCTCAGGCCCGGATTCAGGGTCGGTTCGAGTTCCCACGACCCCTACCGATGATTGCTTCGGAGCCGATCGCGATCGCTAGTAATTAAATTCACCCTGTCGGTTGACAGAGGTGGAGCAAGGTAGGAGTAAAAGAAGACTGTAAGGAATTAGCAAACAGGGATAGGATGTCATGCGAAGAGCCGATAATCACGAAGCGTAGAAGTGCCTTTTCATGGCTACACACAAAACAGAGGCAGGATAGGCCGACCGCATGCAAGCGACTTGAATGAAAAGTTTTTATATGGACATGAAGGTGCTGAGTCTGTTTGTTGAAGATGTTTATCAGTGAAGTAAGTAGCGCCTCAAAAGCTTGAAGTATAATAAAAGCAGCCCATGAAAAAGAACGGGATGGTGATAGGTTTTTTTTTATGCACAATTGGTAAGCCCTTGGCTGATGAGATGATTCTCACCTGGTGGTAAGTGACGATGATGAGGAAAACGGAAGAGGGCTTACGATGATTCCCTTATGCAATACAGAACTGAGTATCTTATCTTGAAGCCAAGCCGGAAAACATCAATGTAGTTAACACTGTTGTTTGGCGGCAAGACACAGATAAGATGGTGGTAGCTAGCCAGGTGGGCTTAGAAAAGCCCTTCCACTAACCAAACCGAGTCTTACAAGTAGAATCGATCCCGCAACCTCCTGGTGTGAAGCGAATGGATTAACCATTACGCCACGGAGGCGGTTGACAAGTATACATTTTATATAGTGGGTACTTTGAGAAGAAAAACATCGTAGTTTCTCATATCTTACAGAACTGTAACTGACCATGACGGTCAAGTTACAGTTTTGCATAAACTTTGGATATTGGGAATCTGAGTGCGGCCCTGCGCCCGTCTCTTAATTAAACTTCCGCTGATTGGCACCAACTATGATTTTGTGAAATTTAATTAACACCAACATTTTATCGTTTTACGTGTGATCGGAAACTACTACTGCCATCGGTGCGAGAGTGACATATAGATATAAAACGGCCAAGTGCGAGTCGGACTCGCGCATGAAGGGTTCCGTACCATTATCTATAAAAATCACGTTTGTTGTATAGGAGCCCCCCTTAAATATTAATTTCATTTTAATTTAATTATTAATTTTAAAGTGAATAATACTCAATTTTCTGTAAATATTTCAAGCGTCTAACAGTTGCCGTTACAAATATCGAGCAAAAACGAGCAAAAAAAATCACGTTTGTTGTATGGGAGCCACCTTAAATACTTATTTTATTCTGTTTTTTAGTATTTGTTGTTATAGCGGCAACAGAAATACACCATCTGTGAAAATTGCAACTGTCTAGCTATCACAGTTCATGAAATACAGCCCGGTGACAGACGGACAGACGAACAGCGAAGTCTCAGTAATAGGGTCCCGTTTTTACCCTTTGGGTACGGAACTCTAACACATGAAAACAGGGCGGTACTTAAACTGTGATATGCTTTGTGTGTTGTGAGCTATAGAGACGTTACATAATTAAATGTGTAGCCCTCAATTTAGTGTTTCATTTTAAACGAGCTGTGGCCCGCGGCTCTTCCCACGTAGATACGAAGGGTGCGCGAGATACAAGCAGCACGTAATATTTTTTCGTTTATTTTGATTCTGTTTTGAAGGTTCATTCTAAATATTGGCATGAGGATTATTGGAATCGGATGAGCAGTTTTAGTGATTACCTCTTACATCCCAACTTATATAGTTACAAACCTTACATCTTTTTGAATTTTGGTTTCGTCGTTAGTTCTAATAATTAATATAGTTTGGCAGATAAAATTGTAGGTGGCGCTCATGCTGCAAGTTTAAAATGTTTCTTCTATCATCTCCGCTCAAATCAGATCCGATCAAATTGAACAATTTTAGAAAATTTTGTGAACGAAGTCTTTGTTGGATTGACTCGGTGGTCCAGTGGTCAGTTTCTGCGTGCTAGAACAAGGGTCATAGGTTCGATGCCCCAATGTTCCTGCAACGATTGGGTTTGTTTGCTCTGTGTCTGGGTGATATATTATTACTAGCTTTTTCCCGCACCTTCACCCACGTTGACATCGCTTTTGCCCGCGAATTCATTTTTGCTTTTTTCCTATCACGTTGGAATATTAAAAATTGACTTTAATTAAATCTTGACCACCCTGATCCTTACTTGCAGAAAAAAATAGCCCATAATTTTCCAGCTAAAATATAGTACTTTATTACAGCCTTTAGAAAACAAGGTAAGGTAAATCTAAATGTAGAATTTCAATCCAGAATGTAGTTTTTGTATTAAAGAGGAGTTACGTTTGTATGGAAACTCGACCTTCCTGGGGGACCCTTAAGAAAGCCGTCCCCGGCCGCCGTCCATACAAATCATAGTCTACTTATAATTTGAATATAAGAAGTTTTTTTTATAAAAAAAATGGTTTAGTTACGATAGGATCAGATAAATCTATGTTCTTATATTCCTATCTTTTCCAAAAAACTTATAAATGTTGAGATTTAGGTAATTCAGGTAAGGTTCTTTAGACTCTCTCAATTCGGCCCTGTCGCAAAATTCGTTCCTACCAAATTTCAGCTTCATAGGTCAAGTAGATTCTAGATTTCGTGTTTAATGAGTGAGTGAGTGACAGTTGGCTTTTATAGATTGTCTCCCTTCGAGTGGTATTGTATTCAACTCCACAACAGCATATTGGGAATCTACTGCGCGAATGTAAACAAAAGTAGATAAAACCTAAAAGAGTAAAACGAAAAATGGATCCGTAGTAATCTCTAGATTACCGTCAAAAGAAAAACCGAAGGTTGTTTGTGAATCGCTTAACATCTCTATCAAAGGATTGTAAATCTTTGTGTTTGTGTTTTCTTGAGGGTCCCCAGGAGGCTCGAGTTTCCATACAAACCGTAGTTCCGCTATAATACAAAAACTACATAACGGATCGAATCCAAACTTTGCAAACATATTGAGTAGACTTATATCGAAGTTTGTAATTAGTTTTCATCTTAGTAAATTTAAACATAACTGAACGAAGGCTTCTATTAGTTTTGTACTAAAAGTTTGACACTGCTCTTATTTTTTTCCGTTTTATATTAGTACATCGAAAACTCATTATAAACATCGATATGTCGCACCTCCAGTACGAAAACGACTCAATTCAAAAAAATTGAAAAATGAGTTATATTCGTGAAAAGACCTAAAACAATCACATCCAACTATCTGTAATTAATAAAAAGCCACATTCGAGCGGGAACAAGACAAAACCGCTGTGTTTGTCTCTTTCCCACTCGGAGAATTTCGGGGCGTGGCCAGTTCTAAAACGACGCTTTTAGTGTTGTGTTGACATTGCTGTGGAGAGGACTTCACGCACACGGAAAGATAGTGACCTAACGCAGATTAAGTAGTTTTTATACCGATACCATCAGTAAGTTCACCTTAGTTTATTTAGTATTAAAACGACCGATTTAGATATGTGATTGTTTCCTTCCGACATTACCAAAAAATCCGAAGACTTATTTAAGTTTACATCATTTTAGTTTTGAAGTTACTATTCGTTTTAGTGACCGATTTACATTAAAGTCATTTCTATAACGAATAATAACTTATGTATGGTGGTCTGATTTGACCTATTCAAAATTTTGTCATTATCGTATTTAACACAGTGTAATTGTATATGTCTCATTGATTATTGGGTCTGTTTTTAAGTAAGCTGAAATAAGAAGTCGGAGGTTCATTAGTAAATGTGTCGTTTTAACAACAAAATAATATAAGAAATTGAAAAAAAGGTCACTGACAATGTCGAAAGGAAGAAGAGGCAACATAATGAAAACAACCTGAGAATGTAATAAAATATTGTTATTATTGTATTAATTTATTTATTTTATTAGATTTATTTAATTTAAAATTTATCATAAATAAAAAAAATACTTTTCCTTTAAAAAACGAATTATTTAGTTATTAACCCATAACTTCTGGGGTACCTCCCGAGAAGGTTAACCCTTGATTCAAAAACGAATGTAATACCTTATCTGCCCAGAACTATTTTAGAGTCTCGATTCTTGTAAATTTTGAGTATGTTTGTGCTACATGTCTTTATTATCGTTTTAACTAGTTTCAAGACTGTAGGTATTGGATAAGTATGTTTTTTTAAGTGTTCGAAAATGAAACATGGATCATACTAACTGTTAGTAAATAAATAACACTAGTTTATTCTACTTATGTTGCTCCGCAACATAAGCCTGCGGACATGCGTACCTAGCAGCGCATCCACCCACCGTGGAACTTCAAACTCTAGATCCGCGAGTTCTCTAGAACTACCTGTGATCTGCTCTCACACAACTTTGCCACTTGCCACCACATTGCCCGACACTGCTGATATCGTATGACAACGCATGCCTGGAACAGCTCTAGCGCCGTCAAGCTCAAAGATTATGTCAACCTGACCCCTTAGAGGGGCAACCTGTCCTCCAATGCCTATGGCATTTTGCCTCTAAACGTAAGCCTAGCCTGCTCACCAGTTCACTTAAGACGATACACCCTTGAGCTTCTGTATCTGGCAGAGCTCGTACCGACATTCTCTTGCCATTTGATCCCCTAGCGCAATTCCTAGTAGTGGGCAAGAGTATTGTGACTAGCTGGGCGGCAAGGATGGTAAGTACGGCTAACATGGAACGGTGATAGGGGTTTCAGGCCGGGTTCCATGCTGAAAAGAAGAGCCCCGTACTTACCTGAGCCACCTCAGGGATCTGTAATATGTTATCGGAATACGGCGAAATGGTGGGGGAGCGTGGACAGATGAGGGGATGCTCCGCTAGTTTTGAAAAGATGCACGGATTCAGATGAGGCGGCATGGTGCTGACTAACTCCGAATACTCTTGAGTAAGGCCCCTAGTCTGCATGTGTATGGCCCCTGGCCCTGTGTGTGTTGCCCCTGACCCTGTGTACAAATGTGGCACCCGCCGGTAGGGTCCCGTGCTTCAACTTCACGAAGCTCCGATGGGGGGGATCTGTGATAACGTACGTACCTACGCTCATCCTGCGCGTGCGGGAGGAACGTACGTCGGCGTGGGTACGTTCCTCCCCTATCCAGAAGCTTATTGTCTTGGTGAAGGAGGTGAACGCTGTCCCCTGCTTTCGCGTTTCAATACGAGAGACTGTCTCCGCTCTTGAGTGGCCACTTTAATCCGTTTCATGCCCAGGAGCTGGTGGTAAAGCCATCGGCAGAACAGAAAGTTCCCAGACGTAGGGCAGTCTCGCACCATATGCGGCCCTAGGCAGCTGAAGCACCACCTGTGTTGCTGGCGACTCCACGGCGCTTCTCCCCCTGCCTGGAAATCAGCACACGCCGTCACTCCATGACCTGTATACTTACAGGAGGCACATGCTGGATGTATATGCGGTGTAACGCCTGTCCAACTGACGCACCTCGACTGACCTCTTACCATTCGAGAGTTCCGGGCGGCCAAATAGCATGAGCAAATTTGGCAGACCCGCAAGGCTGTCAATCAGTCCGCTGACACACGGCCTCCTAGAAGCGCTGTTTCTCGTATGAGGGCAGATGTCAGTAAAAAAACGAAATTTGTATATTAGAATCTCCACTCTAGGCGTCAGATACTCTGTCTATCCCATATGAGAAAAAGAAAAGTACTAGATTAGAATAGTATAGTGCATGCCACATATTTTCTCGATCTATATATTATTTTATTTTTTAAATTTTATTTCTTGTTGCTTATTCTAATAAACTGTAAAAATTCTATTACTATAATTATAATATTAAACAAAAATCTTAATTATGTTTAACGACCCCGTTTAAGGTTTTATTTCTCGTGGTTAATGCCTATTAAACATCAGAATATTGTTACGGTTTACAATTTATAAATAATAATTTATGGAAAAAAGTAGTGGTTAAAGACCTTGGTTTCATCCAATGAAACATTAAAATTCAAGAGTTGATTTTTTTACAAGTACTTAAAATCTGGGGTGGACTCAGCATCAATAGCAACGGCGAGTACATCACCCACCTTCGATTCGCTGACGATATCGTGGTCATGGCTGAGACTAAGGACGACTTAGGCACAATGCTCGATGGCCTCAGTAGAGCCTCTCAACAAGTAGGTCTTAGAATGAACATGGACAAGACGAAAATTATGTCAAAAACGTCCGTGTCACACGCTTGGAGGCTTTGCATTCGAAGTTGTTGCCGAATATGTGTACCTGGGACAAACAGTCCAGTTAGGTAGGTCTAACTTCGAGAAAGAGGTCAATCGTCGAATCCAACTAAGTTGGGCAGCGTTCGGGAATCTTCGCAATATCTTCACGTCCCAGATACCGCAGTGTCTTTAGACAAAGGTCTTCGACCAGTGTGTGTTGCTAGTAATGACATACGGAACTGCGACATGGTCGCTTAATATGGGCCTCATAAGAAGGCTCAAGGTCACCCAAAGGGCAACGGAGCGTGCTATGATCGGAGTTTCTCTGCGTGATCGAATCAGAAACGATGAGATTCGTAGGAGAACCAAAGTAACCGACATAGCGGGGCACATAACTCGTAGAACAGATGGCCGTTGGGGTAGTAAAGTTCTCGAGTAATGGTCACCGGAAACCTTGGCGTAGGAAGGCCTCCCACTTGGTGGACTGATGGCCTGGTGAAGGTCGCGAGAAGCCGCTGGATGCGGGCAGTGCAGAACCGGTCGTCGTAGAAATCCATTGGGGAGGCCTTTGTCCAGCAGTGGACGTCCTGACATGATATGAACTTAAAATGCCTAAGATTTTATCTAGCAGTAAGGACAACAATGCTCCAAAAGTGTTTGTTATTAATATTTTTGATTGAAAACTTTAACAGTAATTACTTACATTATTTTTCTAATGACTGTTATGTTTTACATGTACTGTACAATACTGTACATTTTTCATTTTTCATGACCCAATTTTCACAAAGTTAATAGAAATCTATGATTTTTTTAGAATAATAGAGACTCCATCATAAAAATGTCAAAAACTTACTACAACGTATGTGGTCTAATAAATTTAAAAAGACATATCTCGTAAACAGTCTAAGCATTAGTCATTGTTTTAAATCAAAAAAGGACATAACTTCTAATCAGTCTAAGACTCAATAATAAAAAAACTTTTTTTTCCTATCATACTCGCTTTTAAATAACTTTTTTTTTCAAAAGATTCGTAGCTAAATCTTTTCTTTAAAATTTTCAGTTTAAACTTATATGCTAGCTTAAATAGTTATAAAATAATCGACAAAAGAATATAAAGGTGCATAAATTTACAATCTTTTTTAGCGATTTCCCGAGAAGTTGCTTTTTTGACTTGAGTCGCTTTCATACTGGAGGTGCGATGTGTCTACTCTATATATTCACAAAGTTTGGGTTCAATCCAAAATGTAGTATTGAAGCGGAACTACATTTGTATGGAAACTCGAGCCTCCTGGGGGACCCTTAAGAAAGCCGTCCCCGGCCGCCGTCTATACAAATCCGATAATTTTTTTTATAAAAAGATCTGTTTAGTTACGATAGGATTAGAAAAATCTATGTCCGTATATCCCTGTCTTTTTCAAAGAACTTATATATGCTGAGATATATGTAACGGTCTAAATAAACACATCAATATACATATATGAACATTTAACATATTATTACTTTAGACCGTTATATCTAAGCAGCATATATAAGTTTTTTTCTAAAAGACAGGGTTATACCTACGGATATAGATTTATCTTATCCGATCCTAAATAAACTGATCTTGCTATAAAACAACTTCTTGGTTTCAAATTATCAGTTGACTGCGACTTCACGTGTGTGGACGGCGGCCGGGGCGGAGTTCTTAACGATAGATTGAGTAGTTCCACAAACACCAAATCTAAAAGAGGCCCAAAGCGATCCTCGCAGGACCCTAACTTCAAATAAACAGACCACGGTCCGAGGATTGCCGGTCAATTGCGGCAATTAAACCAGCAATAGCGGCAATAAACGGCATAGTTGGTACAACACTAGCCACCGGGATTCAATTACTGCCGACGATCCCGGGATTAGTTGCAACTTGCGGGACTTAAGGCCCTCGTCCACTATCCTGGGGCACTTAACGACAAAATTCCTGAAAAGACCTCTACTTCAGGTCAGCTTAACAAATTATTATACTTAACAGTCCAGGAACGACGGTTATGTTTTAATTAGTTTTTTTACTGTTTTGGGCGGACGCGTTCTTGGAAATTGGTAGCTAAAGAAGTCTTTTAGTCTCTCAACTTTTTCTTAATTCAAATCAATCTCAAATATAGGTTGAATTTGTGAAATCGGTGCTGTAGCACCGGTTTAAGTCACATTTATCCCAGGTTTATCATGCTCTCAGTGACAAAAGGCCTTAAAAGTTTGTCCACACGAGTGACGATGTATCGGCAAAGCTCCAGGGCTCCGCGGGCCTAGCGGGCAGTGGCGCGGAAAATATTACGAAATTGCTGAAACTTATCGCTTTCAGAATGAAAGGAAGGTGTATCGCGTCTACGTTTCTCTCTTTGAGACTGTTGATTTTTTATTCCCTCTCGTATATCTACCAGATACGCTAAATTGGTTCTCTTCCACGAGGCACTCGCCTTGCAGAGTACCAGGACAAGCGTCTTGGCGGAAAGACCTACCGCAACTGGTCCTTGCCTTCGCCTTATGGTGTTGGCAGGAATAGCGGCCCTCACTGTTATGCCCTAAGGGTAAGTAGGGACGCTATATCATAAACCTGGTAGTTTAGCGTATCTGGTAGTAAGATATACGAGAGGGAATGTTGATTTTTTATCTGACTGCGTAAAAAGGAAGATAATGATTTTCAGGTATGTACATACCTAGGCTGTTTGATAAGTACCCGTTTACTAAATATATTAATATCACTGGCCGAAAATAAGTATACCACCTTTTTAAGCCATTTTTCAGAGGCGGGAAAAAGAAAAAAAAATTGCATTCTTTTGTTTTTTTTCTCATTTGACAGCGATTTAGTGAAAGCGTGAACTTAAAATTGTTAAAACGGAGAAAGAACAGTATCGGTCTGTAATTAGATTCTTGTTTTTGGAAGGAAAAACATGTGATGAAATAAAAGTAAGAATGCAAGCGGTTTACCATGAATGTGCTCCTTCTATGACAACCGTCAGATATTGGTATAACGAGTTTAAGCGGGGGAGAACAACCTTCTTTGATGAGGATCGCCCAGGCCAGCCAATTGAGGTGACTACAGACGATATGGTTAAGAAAATTGAAAATATCGTTTTAGCCGACCGCCGAATTAAACTTCGAGTAATCGTTGATGGTGTAAACGTTTCAATCGAGAGGGTACAACACATATTAGAAGAAAAATTGGGCGTGAAGAAAGTATCGGCGAGGTGGGTGCCGCGTTTACTCACGGAGGAGCAAAAACGGAACCGACTGACTACTTCGGAGCAGTGTTTGACCGTGTTCAAACGTAACCCGAAGGAGTTTCTGCGTCGTTTCGTAACCGTGGACGAAACGTGGGTTCACCACTACACCCCGGAAATGAAAGAGCAGTCGAAGTAGTGGATTTTACCGGGTGAACCTGCTCCAAAGAAAGCAAAAACCGTCCCATCGGCTGGAAAGGTCATGGCGACTGTTTTTTGGCATTCGCAGGGTATTATACATATTGACTACTTAGAAAAGGGGAAAACGATAACAGGGCAGTGCTATGCTAATTTATTGGATGAATTTGACGCCGTCTTAAAGGACAAACGACCCCATTTAAAAAAGAAAAAAGTACTGTTTCATCACGACAACGCCCCGGCTCATTCGTCCAGAGTTGTGACGGCTAAATTAGCACAGTTACGCTACGAACTATTGTCTCACCCCCCGTATTCTCCAGATTTGGCCCCATGCGATTTCGTTTTGTTTCCCAACCTAAAAAAATAGCTCGGTGGTAAGCGATTTGGATCAAATGACGAAGTCATTGCCGCCACAGAGGCCTATTTTAATGACTTTCCAAAATCATACTTTTTGGATGGTTTATTGAAGCTTGAGTATAGGTGGAACAAGTGTATAGAGTTAAAAGGTGACTACGTAGAAAAATAAATGCATATATACAAAAAAAAATTTTTTTTTGCCATAAACGGGTACTTATCAAACAGCCCTCGTATGTATATAGTGTAGCAAAATTAACTTAAAATTAGGAAAGTTACCCTAAAACCATTTGCTACATAAATACGTAAAGATCTGGAATGAATAGCCGAAAACTTTTAGTTTAGGAAAGGAAAAGAAGATCAGGTAAGTAAAAAGTATAATAAAGAATGTTATTAAAATTGTAGAAAACCTTTTGTCGTCGCCAGTATATAAAAAAAATTTAAAGAAAACATCAGACCGAAATTTGGATATTTATGGCCGAAATGGAAAGTAATTTGCCTGTGTAAATTTATACCTAAAATGAAAATTTTAATTTATCATTTTGGAGGTTTAGCAACCTCGTACGTATGATCCGCAGTAACCTTAACAAATACTTAAATTAGATTACGAAATCTCATCAAAACACATCAGGTTCACTAAAAAAGGTTCAACGGCTTTTTAAATTTCTTCAACTCGAACTCGGGAACAAAATAAATAAAAAGATATTACTTGTACGCGCAGAGGTAGGAATAGACCACCGGGATCTACGTCCGCACTGGGTCCAATTGGCGTTACATGAATGAAGTGTCAAGAATATTTCTCCTTGAAGATGTAAGGCGTGCAAAGCATCATAGATCGCTCGCGGTTGGTGTCAAAAATGGAGCCTTGCAATAAAGGTGATTCAAGATTCAAGATTTTTGATAGTCATAAAATAATAATAACATAATTTAATTTGTGAAAAACCAAGAAATAAATAATAAATAGTTAATAATGTCAAAAATCAATCCTTGAAATAAACCAGATTATGTCATTAGAACATTAAAACAATATGACACGAAAAGTTATACATGAAAATCATTGAATGTCATTGATACCTTTGACTAGAGTAGGACAGTTCACACGGACAGCACCCGGTCACGAGTATAACGCGAGAGTCGGCCATCGCTCACATCAACCATATTAAAACTGGTGGAACCTAAAACGAGTAACGGAACAAGATTAATCCACCAGGCCACAATAGGAACTGCGAAAGAATAAAGATGAACACATACCTTGAAAAATCCGGCAAGGGCACCGAAAAACAGAACAAAAGTACATTTGGAAATTTAACATTGAAAAATAATAATTTTTTTAAAGAATCATGAGAAAATCCGATTCATTCGGCGACAACAAAACCTTTTGTCATAAATATCTGAGTCTATCAAGAATTCAAATTTTCAAAACAGTTTAAAAAGTGAAAGTAAACCCAAACCGAAAAGAACAAACACCAGGGAGATGCAATGGGAAACAAGGAGATTGATTTTGTAGCAAAAAGTTTTTGCTACAATAGGTAATTCTGATTCTTTGGCTGAGCCTAAACGGCTTGATGGATTTTGGAGTGCGAGGTGTCGTTAAATTCGTTTTAAATATATATGTTGGAGAATGATGGCGCCACTGCTGGGTCCTCGTACAAAATAAATGACAGCTAGTGCCTTCTAGTGTCTTTTGATTGTTCATTCTTGACGTCTAACGCTATTAAGAATCGTTTCAGTGTATGACGATTGTACCAGAAGGTACACGCCTAGAAAGGCGAATAGTGCCACCTGTGATTGGCCTTGTGTACTAAAGGCAAGATGACCTGTTACCTGTATTCTAGTCTAGGCGAATAGCGTTACCTGAGATTAGTCTTGCGGACTAAGAGCAAAGATTACCTGTACCTAAGGAAACGTCTAGTTTTAGTTTGGGTGTAGTCGATACGAGCTTGGCAACACATAATTTAATTCTTGATGATGTTGATATGCCATGACAAGTTAGCCAACCTAACCGAGGTTACCAAAATGGTGCCTGCCAGGCTCAGGCCACGCACTATCCGTCTGACAGTGATACTACACGCACAATAGTGGAAGCTAGCCTTGTGTCGAATTCACCACGTTTCCGGGTTACATCCATTTAGATCCGTGCCTGTGTACATTAAATTGAAGAAAATCATTGTGAATTAAACGAATAGAAGCCTGATCATCGTTTCGAGGTTTTGTTTTTGAAATTCATTATTGGGAGAATTCTCTGGATACGAAGCCCCTGACGATAATTCGTTATGTCTGTTTCCGCGCACATGTTCTAAGAAATTACGTGTCGGATGATAAAATCATTGATCAAAAGTACAAATGCGTTTGTTATTGTCGCCCAAGGGACCCAAGTATTCTCGAATATGGTGAATGGATCGGAAGATGAACCAAACAACGAAATGATGAGGCCCACGGCCCATCCTTCTTCATCATATCCTTTCTAATATTATAAACGCGAAAGATTGTATGTATGGATGTAAGGATGTTTGTTACTCTTTCACGCAAAAACTACTGAAGGTATGTGATGAAATTTGGTAGGTAGATAGATAAGAATCTGGATTAACATACAGGCTACTTTTTTCTACGCTCCCTGCGTACCCTCAGAGACGTCATAGAAACTATGTTTATGCGAACGAAGCCGCCGGCAAAAGCTAGTAATTATTAAAAGTTAGACAGACGGATGGCGTAGGCTTATATGGAAATAGGGCCCCTTTACCTGGTAATGTATCTTTCAAAAGTATTTTTATAGGTACATAATCACTTAATATTCTTGACGTAAGTATAATTAAATTAATATTGACTCTGGGAAATACGGATGTGACGGGGTTCTTTTCTTGATAGAGTAGCGTAATAATTTAGTAGACCAGAGTGATTCAATATTGTTTTTGCGTACTTGAAGCCTAAGCCTAAGTGCTTTAAAAACAAATATTATTCCAACACTACGTTACTATAAAATGCCAAAACTTCTAGCCAAAATAGCGGCATTTGCTGAGCCAACTTTCCTCCGTTTACCGTTATCGACTGTTAGATTTTGAATGATTTCACAGAGTTTTTTGGCAGGATTTGTGGTGAACGCATTCGTAGTTTTATTTTATTGTTTTAGCATTTTTTTTTGTTAGTATTTTCAAAAAATGGTGCGTTTTGGAGAAAATCGTCTGATGCACGTGAGCAATGTGAAGGACAAGAATGAAGGAGGACGTGAAAACCCACTTTGCACTAGGTGCAGTTTTATAGACTGCAACCGGGTGTTCCACCTTAGAATGAGACTGTTGCTAATACTGTCAAGAACTCCAGAGAAGATTAGCAATGCACCGGCATTAGAATTGCAAATCAAAAAACAAATGAAGATAAGTTTTACGAAAGCTGTCTCGAAGGGGCTTTGTACCCAGAGACGTTAACATATTCTTTGAAAAAATTATTTGACAGATGACGCCAGATGACTTTTCACTCGTTTTTTTTCTATCTTTGTTTCTTATTATTCTTTTGTTTTACTTACACTGCACACAATGACACAAACGCCATGAAATAAACGCGTCGTCGTCGGTTATCCAGTCAACGGAAATTCGACAGGAGCTGTCAGAAGGTTTTTTGGTAGTGTATGTTATTATCACGCTTTTAAAAGCTTCATCTGTATGTTTGTATGTAACCGACTCCTTTGGACTTGATTTTGACCAACTTTAAACGGACAGATTTAATTCAAACCTTGTAGACTTATCAAGAATCAGCGACAATAAAATAATTTCATAAGTTTGAACTAAAAAATAAAAAATAAATAGAGTTTAAAAAAACTAAAAAAACAGGCTTTTAAAGTACATCAGACTAAAAAGTAAAAAATAATTCTTAATATAAGTTGAAAATAATAAAACAAATTACTAGTATTATTGCGAAAAAGTGTGGGTTGCTCGATAGACGAAAAATATGTCACAGAGCGCTCACGCTTTTTCACAATAATACTAGTAATTTGTTAATTATTATTCTCAACTTATATTAAGAATTATTTTTTACTTTTTAGTCTGATGTACTTTAAAAGCGTGTTTTTTAGTTTTTTTTAAACTCTATTTTTTGTTTTATTTTTGTATGTCTGTTTCTCACATTACAAAAAAACGCCTGAACTGATTTGAGTGAAACTTTTCACGGTTATACCTTTTATTCTGGAGTAACATGTTAGATACTTTTTTATGCCGGTATAGTCAAAGCTTCTCGGAGTTTCACGCAAAACCACGAAAAAACCGATTTTAGTAGTATTTTGTATAAATAATCATGTATATATGTTTTTTTTTTGTGTAGAGTGTATATATGCTATGTAAGATAGGTGTATTCATTAGGCATAATATTATATTTTCTCAGACTAACCCATCTGTTTATCTCTACTCTCTGTTAAATCATTCCCGCACCGAAAACCCCGACACATGATGATGATATCTTACATCATCATTCATCAGTAAACATCCCAATTTTTTTAACACGGACAATCAAAAGTTTCTCGCAGGCAGAAACGAAAACTATAATACTACATCGTCACTTATCATCAGTAGAGATGTAGTCAAACGCACTCGTTTTTTAATTTTAAAAAATTTACCTACCCGTCTATCTGGAATGACTTAATGTATTAAAATGAAAAAATAACTGTTTGATTAGGCTCATCCACTATTTTGTCAAAAAATCTACCGAAATTATTAATTTTTAGCTTTGGGTTTGAAAATGTTTACATGGAGACCATGTCCGCCATTTTCTAAACAACGTTGCACAACTTAAACTGTATATTTGAATAGAGGACATTTAGACACACAAAAAATGACATTTAGCATCATGTCCTAAAATGTCACGTTACGGAAATAATTGGACTTAAAGAAAAAAAATGAAAATATCCCAATTCATTCATTATTCTGCAATTTCATGTCCAGGTATCTCTGTAATGTAACGTTTTAGAACCTTATGGCTAAATGTCATGTTTTGTTTGTCTGTATGTTGCATATCCAAATATACCTACAGGTTTCATCGTGCGACACAATTTATACAAAATAATAAAATGGACTAAGTCAATAATTTTCAACCCCCTTGTTGCACATTCGCACATCGCCTAAAGAACTTTGGTGGAAACCGAGCCTTACGTTCGGATTACTAGATGCGTATGGAGGATTTAATAAAACTCTATCTATTGGTTGAGTGAACGTAAAAGGGATATTTTTGTAAAAAGTGGAAAGGTACGTAGATAAATATATTCTGGCACGTGTATTTTGTTAGTATGAGCGTCGGTGGCGTTAAGGCCGCTACCTCGTGTCCGGGAGGTCGTGGTTCGTATCCTGCCACGCAACAATGTGTTTTCTAATTCGATATGTAAACGTACATACGCTCCGATCTGACGCTCTTACGGTGAAGGAAAATATCGTGAGGAAATTGATGATGACGTGATTTTTAGTCAAAATCCTATTGACGTTCACATTACAGAGACAATAGCGGTTCCAGAATTTTCATTATTTGTAGGATTCCGTACCAGGTAACGGGACCCTATTAGTAAGCCTACGATGTCTCTCCGTATTTCCGTCCATCCATCCGTCTGTCTCTCCGAGAGTTTTTTTTGAACCGTAATAGGCCGCTGGCTGAAATATTCAGAAAAAAGTATATTGTTTATTATGGGAGATTTATCTGCAAATAATAAAAATGAAAAAAGGGAAAAATTAAGGAAGGTCTCCGTACCAGAAAATTAGTTTGTTTGTTTATGCTTTATAGTAAAAACGGTATACATAGAAGCGTTATTCTCGATGTGATCAAATTACTAATTCAAAAAAAAAACACGAAAACCTGCCAACAGCCACTGAGAGTCGTGAGTTAAACGTGTGAGTCGTACTCACGCTAAGGAGTCAGGGCTGATTTTTCTGTCGCTCGTGTTGATGTCTTTTGTTTGTAATGAATATGTACCTTCTTCTTCTTATCGTGTGGCACAATTAACCGCGCTATCCAATGGATAGAACGGCGGTTGCCTGGTGTTGCACTCAGCATCACCCGCGGCCACGTGTAGGGCATTTAGATTTACACCTACGGACGTGTGCAACGCGACCTTCGTACACATCTGGAAACAGATGTGCAAGTTTCCTCACAATATTATCCTTCACCGTTAAAGCAATCGGTAAGTATATGTACGTAAGTTTCGAAAAACTCATTGATACATTGGCCGTCCGGATTTGAACCCGGCACCTCTGATTAGGAGGACCGAGGTGTTACCGGTTGTGTTACCGACGCTGAATACGTACCTGTCATTGTTGCACTAGTGTGGAGAAATGTGGGTGCAGAACCCTCGGTGTGCGTGTCCGACTAGCACTTGCCTGGCTTTTAGGGTTCAATACCCAAAGGGAACTGGAACGGGAACCTATTACTAAGACTTCGCTGTTCGTCCGTCTGTGTGTCCGTCTGTCACCAGGCTGTATTTCAGCTAGACAGTTGAAATTTTCACAGATATGTATTTCTGTTGCTGCTATAACAACAAATACTAAAAATTTGTAAATAAAAAAATAAGCTGGGTCTGCATACAAAAAACGTGTTTTTTTTTGTAACATGAAGAAACTAGCGCCATCTAGTATGATAGTACGAAACCCTAAGCGGTTCTGACTCGCACTTGGCCGCTTTTTATACTAACCTTTAGCCAAATAAATTAAAATTGGTAGAAAATAATGTGAGGCTGCGTAAAACCGGTTAAACTTGTTAAAAATAAAACATGGAAGCATAATCACAATTCGCGAAAATAAAATCCTTGAAAAAATTGAAATTTGCGCCACAACCAAATCGTATCACCATAGTGTGTGGATTTTCTCTCTCTCTCCTCGATTTTATCGAGATGTTAAACAAAAGTTGTTCAGTTTCGTGAGAGAAAGCGGGGTTATTACCAAACACCATATAAAAACGGCCACGATATTTCCAGTTCAAATCTGACACAAGCCGTTCTTTGTCCCGTTTTTCTCGCGACTCGCCCCGTGTCCGTTGGGACCTCTTTGTGCGTTCCCCAACTGGGACGAACAGCAAACTTATGTTACCTTAAGGACATGATGTTTATCGGAGTGACTTAGTTATATCTGACGTGTTATATTTGCCCTATATCATCATCATCATCATCATTATCAGCCGAAAGGCGTCCACTGCTGGACAAAAGACCTCCCCCAAGGATTTTCACAACGACCGGTCCTGTCGGCCGGCGGCTTCCCGCGACCTTCACCAGGTCGTCGGTCCACCGAGTGGGAGGCCTGCCTACGCTACCTCTTCCAGTGCGCGGTCGCCATTCGAGAACCTTTATACGGCCCCAGTGGCTATCTGTTTTACAAGCTTTGTGCCCTGCCCACTGCCACATAAGTTTAGTAATTCTCAAAGCTATGTAGGCTACTTTATAAGTACTTATTATTAGTTTTAACTCCTCCGTGGCACAATAGTTAGTCCATTAGCTTCTTGTCAGGAGGCCACGGGTTTCATTCACGGCCGAGTCTAACTTTGTAAGATTTGGTTAGGTTGGTGTTAGGGCGTTTTCCAAGTCCGCTTACCTGGCTACCACCATCTTATCTAAGTCTTGCCACCATACATCAATGTTACCAGCATTTCCCATTGCGTTGAAAGAATCTTGGTAAGATGATAAGTGAGATGATGCCAAGGGCTTACCAATTGCGGATTTTTATGTACTTAGCTCAGTGCTCAGATGGGCTTGCGTGGTTGGGGCGATCACGCACGTTAACTGACCTGTAGTACGTCATAACCAGGATGGGTCTGACTGATTAATTAATTTTCGACCTTTCAGTGCAAGTACTTTCGGAGATAAGGGGTCAAGATATTGGTCAATTTTTGCCTATTTTCTTAAGAAAAAATATACAATACAAATACAAATTATAAAAAATATACAAAATTAGAGTACAAGGAGATTTTTTGTTAAATAGTTTGCAAAACTAAAAAAAAATCTTGTTTGCCCATAAATGTGGCCCCATGTTAAAAATTAATTAATTTACGTTACATCTATCTCAAGGTCGCCGTCTTAAATGTTTGCACTAGATTTCAACTCATTAAGTCCAGTAGTTTCGGAGCTAATTGGCTGAGACAGCCGGACAGACAGACACGCGAGTGATCCTATATTGGTTCCGTTTTTTTTTCCTTTTGAGGCACGGAACCCTAAAAACTGTATATCTTTTGGTCTGACCCGTTGGTCCAGTGGCAGCGCTCCTGCCAGCTGGGCTAAGGGTCGCGGGTGAATGATCAGATTGTCTGTGGGATCGACAGTATACATTCGTGTGAGTACCTATGCAATATCTAAATATGTATGTAATCAAACGCATGTTATCTAAATATATATAACTCAAAGGTGACTGACTGAGTGATCTATCAACTTACAGCCTAAACCACTGGACAGATCGGGCTGATATTTGGCACGCAGGTAGATGTTATGACGTAGGCATCCGCTAAGAAAGTATTTTGGGAAATTCCCACGGGAACCGCAAAAATCAGGATCTGCGCGGGCGAAGCTGCGGGCATCCACTAGTAAGTATATATAATCAGTTTTTGTTTAAAGCTCCGGTGGCTCAAATGGTAACGCCTCGGTCCTCCTAACCATAGGTCCCGGGTTCAAATCCGGACGGCCAATGCACCAATGACTTTTTTCGAAATTTACGTAAATATGCATACCGATTGCTTTAACGGTGAAGGAAAACATCGTGAGGAAACCTGCACATCGAATTCCAGATGTGTATGAAGGTCGCGTTGCACACGTCCGTAGGTGTAAATCTTATTGCCCTACACGTGACTGCAGGTGATGCTAAGTGCAACACCAGGCAACTGCTGTCTATCCCTTGGATAGCTGTGTTATTTGTGCCACACGATAAGAAAGAGAGAGAGTCTTTGGGTCCCAGAGTACAGGAAATCCTAGTTTGGGGCAAGATGACCATGTGTGATTTGTGCCCTGAAGATTCTTAATATCAGCTCATATACGTCCCCATCGAGGGGCTTGAGCCTACCCTAGATTAGGGCGATCGGACCTTAGTCGACCACGCGGGCCCAGTTGGTCGACTTCACACACGACCTTCGCGTTTCTTCGCAGGCGTGTGCAGGTCTCCTTACGATGTTATCCTTCACCGTAAGAGTGTCGGATAAACGTACATATGAAATCGAAATTCGAAAACACATCGGTACGTGGCAGGATTTGAACCACGACCTCCCGGACAGGAGGTAGTGGCCCTAGCCAGTACGCCACCGACGCTCAATATATTGTATTATTATTATTATGGTAATTTTCAAGTGTAGACGTTTCTTTGCTTTTGTTGACTGGAGCTCATTGTACCCTACAAAGAGAAAGGGAGACAGAAACAGGTGAGAATGAGAAGCTAACAAAATGCTGAGCAATTAAAAAGAGCGACTTCCTTTGTGAAAACAATACCTTCTTTGTAGTAGGTAGTCGAGTAAAAGCAAGCTTTATTGCTGTCGACGTAAAAACAAAGAGCTGAGTAAAGTTTATACCGTTCAAGATGGTGGATCTGTCGCAGGCAATTTGTATGATTAGTCATTTTACATATGATCAGGCAAATTTTATAATTGGTCCGTATATAAACGGTCAGGCAATATGTAAAATACTGACGCCGATTGTAAAAAGACCAATAAATTTATATACGTACGAATTATTACAAATTACCTGACCATTTGTAAAATGCCGAATCATACAATATGTCTGCGACATAAACGGTCAAAAACGGTAAAAATATATAAACGGTCAGGCAAAATGTAAAATGCTGTAGGCAGATTGTAAAATGAGCAAGGCATATTGTATAAATTAGTCATTAAAAAAAATGGTCAGGCAAATTGTAATAATTCGTCCCTGTGTAAACGGTCAGGCAAATTGTAAAATGCGAGTCAGGCATATTGTAAAATGCTGTAGGCAGATTGTAAATGAGTAAGTAAAGCGAGCGATGTTAGGTTTGGTCTGGTTTGATTGATTATACAGTCAAATATCCTCGCCCCCGAGTTGCAGAAATCAGCGTATGGCATTTTATAATTTGCCTAACCATTTGTAAAATGACGAATTGCACAACATGCCTGCGACAGATCTACTAACTTTCAGTGGGGTGGCAAAATACAAAGAATAAGGTTCCGCTTTAGCACCTACGGGACCCTCAGTGCGCGACTCCGACTTGCACTTAGGATTTTTAGGGTTCCGTACTCGAGTGTTTGTCTGCCCGTCCGTGTGTCACGGCCAATTAGCTCGGAAACTACTGAACCAATTGAGTTGAAACTTGTTACACATATGTAAGTTGGTGACCCAAAGACAAACGTGAAACAGAAATTTAAAAAAATCTACGTTGCAGTTATTTAAGAAAATAGGCGAAAATCGAAACCCCCCCCCCCCCTTATCTAAACTAACGGCCCTATAATCTAGGAAAAATCATAGTTTATGAGGTTAAATGCATAGGTTACGGTAAAATGTATGAGAAAATCTAAAATCCTTGCGTTCCCACAGGAAAAAATTTCTATATTCCAGAATAAATAGACCCTTATTTACCTAGAGCATAGTATGTACTGAAAGGTCTTGTTCTGTTGGTAATAAAGTCTTGGTGCGAAACCCTGTTTGTGTGACCCCGAGTCGCACTTGGGCGTTTTTTTTTGTAATAACAGTTGTATAGGTACCAAAACACAACCTTTCTTATTTTGTAATAACAGTTGTATAGGTACCAAAACACAACCTTTCTTTTTTTGTAATAACAGTTGTATAGGTACCAAATTTACCAAAACACAACCTTTCTTTTTTTGTAATAACAGTTGTATAGGTACCAAAACACAACCTTTCTTTTTTTGTAATAACAGTTGTATAGGTACCAAAACACAGCCTTTCTTTTTTTGTAATAACAGTTGCATGGGTACCAAAACACAACCTTTCTTTTTTTGTAATAACAGTTGTATGGGTACCAAAACACAACCTTTCTTTTTTTGTAATAACAGTTGTATGGGTAACAAAACACAACCTTTCTTTTTTTGTCATAAAAGTTGTATGGGTACCAAAACACAACCTTTCTTTTTTTGTAATACCAGTTGTATACGTACCAAAACACAACCTTTTTTTTGTAATAACAGTTGTATGGGTACCAAAACACAACCTTTCTTTTTTTGTTATAACATTTGTATAGGTACCAAAACACAACCTTTCTTTTTTTGTAATAACAGTTGTATAGATACCAAAACACAACCTTTCTTTTTTTGTAATAACAGTTGTATAGGTACCAAAACACAACCTTTTTTTTTGTAATAACAGTTGTATAAGTACCAAAACACAACCTTTCTTTTTTTGTAATAACAGTTGTATAGGTACCAAAACACAACCTTTCTTTTTTTGTAATTACAGTTGTATAGGTAACAAAACACAACCTTCCTTTTTTTTGTAATAACAGTTGTATAGGTACCAAAACACAACCTTTCTTTTTTTGTAATAACAGTTGTATAGGTACCAAACACAACCTTTCTTTTTTTGTAATAACAGTTGTATAGGTTTTAAAACACAACCTTCCTTTTTTTTGTAATAACAGTTGTATAGGTACCAAAACACAACCTTTATTTTTTTGTTATAACAGTTGTATAGGTACCTAAACACAACCTTTCTTTTTTTTGTAATAACAGTAACTTTAATCCCCTTTTAGGTAAAGTATTATTAGTAGACAAAACAATCTAATTGCTGTTGTAAAGATTTCCCCTTAATCTCTCGACGTTAATGTGTTTACCACAACCTTCGAATTAATTAAATTTTATGTTAACGAAGTGGTTGAGTTCTAAGAAAAACATATTGTTTGTGAAACATCTAAATTTAACTAAGTCTTTAGATAATTTGTGGACAAGCAGAAACGCTTTTCAAAATATCTAAGTTATTAATTGAGAAGTTAAATTACGTCTATTTATTAATTATCAATCATACTGGTAATTAGTAACACAGCATCACACCTTGAAAACTACCTGAGACCAAAGAGTTCTCACCGAGACAAATTAAACGAGCTCAAATTCGAGATGGATCGTTTTTAGAACTAAATAAGTCTTTAAGAAAAAACTAAAACATATTTAATTCTACAAATCGAGACACACGGCAGTGGTCCGCCAAGTTCTAAAAGAAAAAGGCGACACCGGCCGTGGGTTATATTACACGAACCATTTCGGGCCACTTCCGACCTACCTGTCACTTAAAATCCGTTTGATCTACACACTTGCGATTTTGTGTGTCTAGTAAGACCCCTACGATCTCCTAGAATCCTAATTTCATAAATATTTTTACGATTTCTGAGATATTGACGTCCGAAAATAACTATTTTTATGAATCATTCACTGACTCATCAAAATTATAGACCACTTCCAGGTGAATCTGAAATTTGAAATTTGGTACCGACGTCGGTTATTGGACGTTACAAAGGTAAAATTCAAACAACAGCCAAGTATAGGTCGTACTTGGGTACCAAGGGTTCCGCATCACCACTAATCAGCAAAATGTTACTGTGATTAGCAATTTGTATGATTTGTCATTTTACATATGATTAGGCAAAATGCGAGGCAGTCAAATTGTACAATGCTGTAGACAGATTGTAAATGAGCGAGCGAAGCATGAGATGCTAGGTTCAGCCAGGTTTGATTGATTATACAGTCGAGGCCACTTAATGATGATCACTTTCAGGTAACGTAAAAACTTAAAATATGGCATCGAGGTAGGTTATTGGACGAATACAAAGTAAAAAATCGAAAGTAGGCCAAGTGTGAGTCGTACTCACGCACTAAGTGTTCCGTATCACCGCTACTCACCAAAATATGTAGATTAGTTCCATATAACATTCATTCATTCATATCAGCTTATATACGTCCCCACCGAGGGGCTCGAGCCTACCCTGAATTAGGCAATATAACATAAAAAACTTAAAATTTGGAATCGAGGTAGGTTATTGGATGTGTATAAAAAAAACGGCCAGGAGTGATTCATACTCGTGCACTAAGGGTTCCGTATCACCACTACTCAGCAAAATAAGTAAACCACTTCCAGATAACTAATAAACTTGAAATTTGCCATCGAGATAAGTTATTAGGCGTATACATAGAAAAAAAATCGAAAACTGGCCAAGTACGAGACGGACTTGCGAAAGTAGGATTTCTTACCACTACTCATAATTATAGACTATTTCCAGGCGTCTTTGAAACTGGTTTGGCATTTAAGTAGGTTAATAGGCGTATACAAAGGAAAAAGAAAAACCGGCCAAGAATCATGAAATTTGGGTTCCGTACCACAACTCCTCATTTGGATAATTATATGGACCACTTTCAGGTGACTTTTTAATTTGAGATTTGGAATCAAAATAGGTTTGTTGGACGTATTGAGTAAAAATTAAAAAAAAACTGCCTAAATGCAACTCTGGCTTGCGCACCGAGGGTTCGGTACCACCAAAAATATCTTAAATTTACGTCTATTATTTGAATAAGTATAGGAAATTGGTATATGTACTTTACAAAAATTAATAATATCCCAACAAAACATAAATGTGAAATGGGGCCAAGTACGATATAAAAAAAATTACAGCGAACTAAATACACCATGTAGTGGCACAGAACGTAACAAATATTTTTAAGCAACTGAAAACTAATGTAATTTTTCTATTACTTGAAGGAGTCTAAAAAAAATATTTCTATTTGAAATACCGTAGCTATGGTTTAGGAACCACTATAGAACTTGGTTACCAACCCATTTAGAGCGCTGTAATTTTTTTATATCGAACTTGGTCCCATTTCATATTTATTTTTTGTTGGGATATTTTCTTACATAATCTGTTTTGCGGCCTTTAATTCAATCATTTCATCATCACATCAGACGTCCACTACTGTACCATACCCCGGACACTTCATACAATGGGCGCAAATTTACCTTCTGAAAACAGATGACGGAACAAACGAAATTTAGTCGAAATCCTTTACGTTCGACTGCCAAATTATGTAGCATTTTTTATCGGTCTGTGTGACGGGGTAAGAGGTCTATCTATATATATCTAGAAAGCGGCAGGGAGTGGTCGCACTATACGTCATAATGAGTTATTTTGTCTATGGACAAAGGCCTCCCTCAAGGATTTTTTCAACGACCGGTACAGCGCTGCCCGCATCCAGCAGCTTTCTGCGACCTCCACCAGGTCGCCGGCCCACCGGGCGGGAGGCTACATGTTTTGCTGCGCGGTCGCTTCTCTTTTTTTTTTTAATCCATAATTGATAAACCCTTGCCATCATCTCACCTGATGCAAAGTGACGATGATGCCGAAGATGGAAGCATGCTTACCAAGATTCCCTAACGCAATGAGGATCTTGCTATCTTATCTTTAAGTCGGAACACATCAATGCTGTTAACACTGATGTTTGGCGGCAAGACTTAGATAAGATGGTGGTAGCTAGCAGGTGGGCTATAAAAATTGCCTACCACCAACCAATCTGAGTCTTACAAAGTTGACCCCCGGGAATCGAACCCGTGACCTCCTGGTGTGAAGCGAATGGACAAACCATTACGCCACAGAGGCGGTTAGACGAGAACTGACTAAACCTTTCCGCCCTAACTACAAGCCATGTGCCCCGCCGTTAATACTACTTACATTGAAACATTATTATCAAAATATTACAAGCGTTGATGTTTAGATATCAAACAGAATCAATATTTCGTTTTTCGTGTGGTTTAAAAAAGCATAAGGAAAACGATTACCTACCTACTTTACTACTGGCAGAAACCCATCAAAGAACGCGTGAAGCCCACAAAAATTCACATCAAACGTTACGAAAACGTTTCAAACAGGTACTTACCTGCTTACCTGAAATTACTTACAAGTAAAATACTTTTAAGAGCGTTCGATGGTGTGACGGCTAGATAGAACCCCCACCTTCTGTCCGTGAGGTCGTGGTTCGAATCCTGCCACGTACCAATGTGTTTTCGAGTTTCGATTTCATATGTACGTTTATCCGACGCTCTTACGGTAAAGGAAAACATCGTGAGGAAACCTGCACACGCCTGCGAACAAACCCGAAGGCTGTGTGTGAAGTGCACCAACTCGCACTGGGCCCTGGTTCTCGACTAATGAAAAGGCCCGATCGCCCAAATTCAGGGTAGTCTCGAGCCCCTCGGTGGGGACGCACACGAGCTGGCGATCTACCGTAACGTAGGAACGCCAACATTCATATCCAACTGTACTCTGTTGTTGAACTAAACGTAACAATAAAACAGCATAACATTTCAGAGAAGTTACAATGCAATATGCAGAATATTGAAATTTTTGAAACAACAACGCAATCTCTCGTTCAAAAACCAATTTGCTGGTGTACATACACACACACACACACACACACACACACACACACACACACACACACACACACACACACACACACATACAGGTCGCGGCAAACAACTTGAACACTATATATCGGCGTAGGCGGGACCATTTTAAGTATGTATGGTTGGTGGAAGGGCAATTTCTAAGCCCACCTGGCTAGCTACCACTATCTTGTATAAAGTCTTGCCGCCTAACATCAATGTTAACAGCATTTATGTGTTCCGGCTTGAAGTAAGATAGTCAGATCCTCATTGCGTAGGGAATCATGGTAAGCCCTCAATCATCTTAGGCATCATCATCACTTATCATCAGGTGACATAATGCCAAGGGCTTACCGGTTGTGAATAAAAAAAATACAACGGGTGACCAATAGGACCCGGTAGACAATTGAAATTTTCACGGAATATGTATTTCTGATGCCGCTATAACAACAAATACTAAAATTTAGAAAATAAATAAATAAGAGGGTCTTCCATAAAAAAAACGTGTTTTTATGGGTCATTAGGAGTATTTTTAATTTAGCTTTATCGTAAAAACAGTAACATATACCAGCATGAAACTTGGTGTGGTCATAGTACTAACAGTTAACACTGAGGTTAAACAACAAATCCTAAAAATCGGTTAAGTGTGAGTAGTACTCGCGCTATGGAGTTCGAACTGAATGACAAAAAAGCATATTTTTGTCGCTCGCATTGATGTCTTTTGTTTGTAATGTGAATGGGTAACATTGTTATTATTACTATGTAGTTATGAGGAGAGGTGTGGTGCTACGGAATCCTCGCTAGTTTGACTCGCAGTTGGCCGGTTTTATAACAAAAATATTTATTACTAGCTTTTTCCCACGGCTGCGCCCGCATGGATATTGTTTTTATGACTGCCTTTAAGGGTGATTAGTAAATTATGTCGTTTCCCACCTACTCAACCGTCTCTGTGCAAAAAATCACAACAATCGAGTATTTTTTTTTAGTTCCCTTAGGAACTGCATGAGATTTTCCAATTTTCCCGGGATAAAAAATAGCCTATATCCTTCCCCGTGATACAGGCTACCTGCATGCCAAATTTCATAAAGATTGGTCGAGGCGTGGAAGCGTGAAAAGGTAACAAACAAACAAACACATTTTCACATTTATAATAATAGTAAGAATTGCAAAGTCACAATTCTTCTTGGCGAGTCGATCCTTTGGCTCAAATTAAAATTTCATGTTCAGAAACCTTATACACTTCAGAAACCTTATAAACTTCTGACAGTGGGGTTCCTTATAATTATTCTTCCCTGAACGTGTCCCTGTGTGTGGAATATGGCCGAAGCATTCCGAGTTTGGAAAATACGTGTGCCCCAGCAGTGGTAAAGACGTGTGCTCCAGCAGTGGTAAAAACGAGTGCTCCAGGAGTGGTAAAGACTTGTGCTCCAGCAGTGGTAAAGACGTGAGCTCCAGCAGTGGTAAAGACTTGTGCTCCAGCAGTGGTAAAGACGTGTGCTCCAGCAGTGGTAAAGACTTGTGCTCCAGCAGTGGTAAACACTTGTGGTCCAGCAGTGGTAAAGACTTGTGCTCCAGCAGTGGTAAAGACGTGTGCTCCAGCAGTGGTAAAGACTTGTGCTCCAGCAGTGGTAAAGACGTGTGTTCCAGCAGTGGTAAAGACGTGTGCTCCGGCAGCGTTAAAGTTCGTCCGCTGAATTAGCTGCAACTTTGATAATGTTACACGGTTGCGTCAAAGAGGACGCCCTGAGTTCAATCGAGGCGCCGCCGCCGACGTTACACCCGCACGGGTTAGCGCAAATCTTGTTTGGTTTGTTTGTTTGTAAACTCTGTATTGTACAACAAAATATACAATTATTGATACATAATAGCAAAAGCATGCACAAAGGCGGACTTATCTCAAACAGGGATCTCTTCCAGCCAACCCTTAATTACAGAAAGGATTTACACTATAACCAAAGAAAGAATTTTTTTTTTATTAGGCGACGATTCTGAAGATACTTCGTCCGGCAGTGAAAGTGATTAAAATTAATGATAAATTCTAAATATAAAATATACCTATTTAATTATTTTTTTGTTAAAAATTGATTTATCCTTTAACACATTTCCAGAACTCCGTTCGGGTGTACTGCAGCCGATTCCCCCAACGTATTATAACTTATTTTTTAACGATATTTATTTAAGAAATAGGCCACCATCAGCCTAATCAAACAAAGCTTTAATTCATCTAAATGCGCCGTCTTTCAATGTGTATGACTCAAAGATCTTACACAAATTGTCACTGATGACACATCCCCACCTCCCCTTCACCCCCCCCCCCCCCCCACCTCTCTGATCAAATGAATCACATCGACATCAAACACAGGCCACTCTTTGTCTGAATACTGAAGCCCGCATCGCGACCGATTTAGAACGCAAAGATTGTTATCGAAGAGGGAACTCTTCGAGCGAAAAAAGCGCTGTGATACTAGTCGCTCAGAAAGCTGCCCGCATGCGCTTTCTGATAGCTTTCAAAGACCCTTGGAACCTTCGCAGCGAAAACAAATAATGAACTGATATCGCAGACATTTCTATGTCTGCTACATTAGTTTCAGAGATTTTACTGAAGCAAAAGCTTGTTAGAGTTTGGTACTGTGAATAAATTCAGTCAAAGAAATCATATTTGGCATGTTTGAAGATAAAATCTAAATAAATGTATAACTAAACATTGTTAGGGTTCCGTACCAACTGGGTAAAAACTGGACCCTATTACTAAGACTCCGCTGTCGTCCGTCCTTCTGTCACCAGGCTTGTATTGTATTTCATGAACCGTGATAGCTAGACAGTTGAAATTTTCACAGATGATGTATTTCTGTTGCCGCTATAACAAAATATTACAAAAAAATTAAAAAAGTGAAAGTCCCAATACAAAAAACCTATTTTTTTGAAACGTGAAGAAACTATCGCCGTCTAGTATGATGGTACGGAACCCGTTGTGCGCGGTTCTGACTCGCACTTTACCGGTTTTTTATTTTTCGTTTTCTTAGAAGCGACGCCATTATTTAAATCGCTAGGCACTTATAATGTTTTTTTTTAAAACGTACCTACTTACTTGTACATTTTTGAACGATTTCTTAGTAAAAATTTTAGTATCTATTAAATTTAAGTATTATTTTTAAAAAGTAAGTAGGCAATTATCACAGAATAGTTGTTTTTTTTTTCCTATCTGTGGTGCTTACTAATATACATACTTTAAGCGACCAGAGCCTTACAAAGATGTCTTCTTCTTTGAAGAAAATATTGTTAAGAATAATACATTACTCACAGAACACAATAATAATAACTAAACGAATTAATTAAAAATTCGTAACCCGACTGCAAAAAAGTGAACCCCTCTTTTCGGCCAGTCGGGTAAAAAAGAATCCTATGTCACTCAAATGTAACGAAACCTCGCACTCCAACATCCATCAAGCCGTTTATGCCAAAGAAATATAAATAGATATACATACATTACATCCACTCGAAAAACATTACCCTCCTCCTGGCGCAGTCATGATTACATTCATTTAATGAGCTTTTTTGGTAAAATTACTTCTCCCATAGCACAGTGGTTAGTCCACTCTCTGCACGAGCGGGTTTGGTTCCTGGCGTTGTGTAAGTTTGTAAGTCGCAGTTTCTTTTATATTTATACACGACTGGTAAGCTCTTGGCATCATCTCACCTGATGGTATCTCACGATGATGCTAAAGATAAAAACGGACTTACCAAGATTCCCCAACGCAATGGCGAACTGGCTTCTAACCTTCGTGCCGGAACACATCAATGCTGTTGCCTTTTCAACCGACTTCCAAAAAGGAGGAGGTTCTCAATTCGTCTGTATGTTTTTTTTATGTGTGTTACCTCGTAACGTTTGATTGGGTTAACCAATTTTTATGATTTTTTTTTATTTGAAAGCTAGTTTTTTTCGTGTGGTCCCATATAAATTTTATCAAATTCGGTGTAGTACTTTATTAGAAAATTAACAAAAACCAAAAATAATAATGCAAAAATGTGCTAAGTTGTTGCGATGGAAGTCGGTTTTTTAACGTGTTTAGCGTTTTCAATTATAGATAATGTGGTGGAAGCCAGTCTTGGTGGGCTTAGAAAATGCCCCCTTAGTCATAACAAACAGAGTTTTACAAAGTAAGACCCCGCTGGGCATCGAATCCATGACCTCCAGTGTGAAACAAGTGGTCTGACAGCTGCGGATAAAATCTTGCAGTAAATCCTTGGAAGTCTTTCAACTATTATAATATTGTTGTTGGTTTTGGGTTTTCAATTTTTTTTTTGGTATTTTTTAAATTTAGTTTTAAAATGTACGTCGGCTATTTACTTTGTTTAGGTCCCCCGTGAAGGGGTAGTTGCTGAAAATCTGCGCTGGGATGTATATGATGACAGCTTGTGATGCTTCTTACTTTTCATTAATAAGCACAAACTATGTATTTTATAAATGTTATGTAATAATTATTTCACCTGTGGGTACTAATCACTGAATTAACATTTATTCTATCCTATTTTATACTAGCTGTCCCGGCGAACCCTACCCTACCCTACCCTACACTACACTACTCTACCCTACACTACACTACCCTACCATACCCAACCCTACGTAAGAACCTTCTCCTGACAATAACGAAATCAAAAATAAAAGAATTTGCGAAATTGGTCCAGCCGTTCTCAAGTTATAGCGTGAAACGAAGAAATAGGGGTTCATTATAATTTATATAAGGTCTAACAAAATTAGCTGAAACTATTTTAACTGGTGCTTCTACCCATGAAACTGAACAACTTTCCCCATGGAACCCATAGTCAAATCTCAAAAAAAATATTGAACTTCCCATACTAAGTGGGCTGATCAGCCGATCGAGTTAGTATGGGAGAGCCAAATTATTTTTTGCGATTTGACTATGGGTTCCATGGGGAAAGTTGTTCAGTTTCATGGGTAGAAGCACCAGTTAAAATAGTTTCAGCTTTATTTTGTTACACCTTATATAGATGATACCAATCTGCTATGGGCCCGCGTTATCGGCTAAGTCCCAATCCCCTTAATTCAGGGTAGGCTCGAGCCCCTTGGTGGGGACATATTAAAGCCAATATGATGATTCTATATGAGGGTGTCTTTGTCAACAACTCACTAACATTCGCTGGTTCAGCGACTCGGTATACGGCATGTAATCGTGCAACTTTGTGCAAATCGACTCTTTGGAGGGCAATCATTTAAACTGGACACAGCGACCGTAAAACTGACTGCCTGTAAATATCCCGCAGGCTGCCCCAGGCCCAGGCGCTAGTGCCAGCTGACCCCACGCACAGCCTGCCTGATTTATATGCTAAACAGCAAATTACTAGCGGTGGAGGCGTTAACGAGGTGCTCGCATCGCATCGCCCCACGCCACTCTAATTAACGGCAACCAGGCATCATTATTCAGCGAGATAACGTTTATTTTTGAAAATTAATATCGCTCAGAATTATTTGTTAAATCGTATCAGAGGCCTTGCTTTTCTAATTAATGGCAACCAGGCAACAGTATTCGGTGCGATAACGTTTATTTTGGAAAATTAAATAGCTATCATTATGTTTGTTGGAGGCCTTTTAATTTTTATACAGGTTACAGATTGAAAGACGACTACTGGTACAAAAGCAATAAAATAATTTTTCGAAAAAAAATTTATTCGCAAAAATAAGGTTTCTCATACAAATAATAATCTTAGCGATTTGTATAAAAATTCAATAAAATTATGATCACATAATGCACGTAATGAACAGATCCGATGGCCGATGGGGTGATAAGGTTCTCGAGTGGCGAACGTGGAAGACTTAGCGTACCTGGTGAAGGTCGCGGGAGCGCAGCACCGGTCGTCGTGGAAATACTTGGGGGAGGCCTTTGTCCAGTTGTGGACGTGTTGCTGCTGATATGATATTGATATTATCTTCCACGAGGCACTCGCCTTGCATATACCAGGACAAGCGTCTTGGCGGCAACATCTACTACAACTGGTCCTTGCCCTCGCCTCACGGCGGCGGTGGCGGCAGGAATAGCGGCCCGCACTACGAGTATATGACCTAGCTATCGGTGAGTGAGGACGCTATATCGTTAACCTGGTAGTTTAGCGTGTCTGGTAGACGTACGAGAGGGAATGCTGAAATGATGATGAATGCAGCGCGGAGCACAAATTTCATGCTTTGTATTGAAAAGTTACCATACACACAATCAACATCATCATAACAGCCGAAGGACGTCCACTACACACTATGTTCGGCGTAATAATACCATTCACGGTAATTTATAGCCAATTTAAAAATAATAATAACGAATTAAAAGTATGTTTTTAATTTACTTTTTACGAATTTGGTACACGGTTTCCATACAAAATGTTTTGGGAAATGTTGTGTTACGTTATGATTCATGTTTTATGTTTTTTTACGGAATGTTTTAGCTCAAAAGATAAAAACGGAACCATTATTGGATCACTTTTATGTTTTTCGGTCTGTCCGTCCGTCTGTAACAGCCAATTTACTCGGAAACTACTGGACATATCAATTGAGTTGAAAATTGGTACACATATGTAAGTCGGTGACCCAAGGCCACTTTTGGGGGGTAACTTAGAAAATTAAATAAACAAGTTTTTCAAACTGCATTATGACATATAAAGGCTTGTTGTGAGAATCTCAAATTTATTTTTTTACATAGAATTTTTGAACTTATACAGGTTGTAGAAAAAATTGGTGTAGGTCCCGGTAACTGAAACATCATACTGAAAAACTTTTGTTCTACGGCTTGGCTAAAAACACAATTATTTTTTTTTACTTTTTTTATTTTTTATTCTCTATTGGTAAGCCCTTGGCATCATCTCACTCTTCATACAAATAGATCAGCTCAACCGATTTTGTGCGTTTTAGTATGTAGGGTCCATTTTTTTTGAGAATTGAATATGGGTTCCTTGGAGAAAGTAGTTCAGTATGACGAGTAGAACCCCCAGTTAACGGGACCTACACCAATTTTGTTACATCCTGTATAAGAAAATAGGCAAAAATAGACCATTGCTCCTCTCCCCCCACCTCTTTAGCTCTAAAACCACTGGGCCTAGAATCTTGAAAAATCACAGTGTACAAGATTGAATGCATAGATTACAGGAAAACCTATAATATTATTAATTTAAAGTCCTTCCGTTCCCAAATAATGTATTTAAGGTGAAAGTTTTGGTGCGGAACCCTGTTTGTGTTTAACTTGCAATGTATGTACTCGTATGTCTGTTTAGGTGAAATCTTGCTATCGATTTCAAAGCGACTTCCAGGGCTCCGATCGAGATGAAATTTGATGTGAACTGTGAAGCCGTATTCCCGGCGACGATAGGTCCTTTTTAACCGACTTCAAAAATGGAAGAGTATCTATATGTTCCACTGTATGCATTTTATTTATGTATGTTAACCGACTTCTCGCACTTGGCCGGTTTTTTGTTTACCTGTCGGTAACTATTATATTAAGGCCTTAAGATACATCAAATGACAATATTCAATTCAAATTATTGAAAGACTGTGTAAAACTATCACTATGGAAACTATAAGCTACTAATCGATTTAATTGATTACAATTTTAATAATTTAATTAATTTTTATGTAAAAAATAAACTGTAGACCCAGTTTTTGGCAATAATTGCAAAATTTCTCGAAAACAAATAGTTAATGTTGAATAAAACCAACTCAGAAAAATTGGTGACATTTAAGACCCTTTATTTTAATTGATCACATTTTTTTTAACTTATTTGAAAGTATAAAAATGTAATAAAAACATGTAAAAATCGAGAATTGGACGTTCGGTTTTAACGTAACAGCCGAGTTGAAGCCAGCATTGATTTAAACTTAAATTGAATAGACTTACGTTCGATTTTATTTTAACACGTATCAACCTGCTCGGATTGAGGCATCTTAATGCCTTAATCTGTGCCTGTAGATGGTTTACAGTCTTTAATTATCAGTCTATTCGCTGCCCGCGCGCTACGCATATTCAATATAGCTGAAATTACACCTGTGCACAATGGCATGAGTCATCATCATATCTCCTTCCGACACAAGCCACCGTGGACTAATCTAACTCCTTTCATTACACAATTAAAACCAGATTAACCCGTGGGACAAATTAATTCAATACTTATGCCCTTGGCGGTTACATCAGAAGGATATAGATTGATGACGCATGCCCTTACGCTTTTTTTCTCTTCTACACCGTAGTAACATTTGCATTTTGACTAGCGAATATGAGTCAAATGAATAAAAGAAAAGTTTAATTCTTTTATTACTTTAAAAAGGAGAAGGATCTCAATTCGACTGTATGTTTTTTGTGTGTGTAAGTTACGCGGTTTCTTCGCCTGCTGAGTATGGATTTAAAAGATTCTATTTTAAATTGATAGTTTATGCGTCCTAGTTGGTCTCATATAAGTTTCAACAAAATCGGTTAAGTATTTCCAAAAAAAAAAACAAAATTATACGAAGCTGCTGCGATTGAAGTCTCTTAGTACATTTTTCATAGACAGACAATTTCATAGCCGAGAAAATACGAGCCAAAATAACTGTTTTTCGCCCTAGTTGAAGAGAAAAAAACAGTAAGATTTATGCTGAACATCTGGCACCATACCAAAGCCGTTTCGAGACTGTAAGCATGTTAACTACAATTATTCAAATCACGGAACATTCGCCTCTTGCGCCGCGAGCCGGAAGTCGGAGCCGACTCCTCGCGGAGTGCGAGGGAGTGGAAACACAACGAGATGAAACAATAACATCCACCCTTCAAAGTACAGTCTGCGACAAATTAAATCGAACTGCAAATCGAAGTCGAAGTATTTAGTGAAAAGAAATATTAAACCTAAAAATTGAAGTCCCATTGTTTTTAATAGCATATTTTGTCTTTTAAAAAAGTAAGTTGTCCTCTAGATCACTAAGTTGGGGACTTTTTATGGGCATCTAAAAGTATTCTATTTTTAACCGACTATAAAAAAGGAGGAGGTTTCTCAAATCAACCGTATACATTTTTTATTTTTTATGTGTTTGCTGAAAACTTCGTCATTCATAAACCGATTTTGATGCTTCTTTTTTTTTGAAAAGGAGATATCCCAAGGATGGTACAATAATAAGGAAACAAGGATCTGATGATGGCATCCCAGACAAATCGAGGGGAACCTTAGTTTCCTGTTTGAAGTCGGTATTTTTTTGTTAAAAATTATTATTTTTTGTAAAAACAAACTTTAATTCCTGTTTGACTATAATTATTGTAAAAAAAAGCTTTACTTAATGTGAATTAACGACGCAACTAAGACCAAAGATTCGGGACTGAAGTAACTGTATGTCAGTGTCGAGGGTAGGTGGGATACATGAGTAGATTAGGTCCAGGTGGGGTCTAGGTGGGGCAAGGTTGGTTGGTTAGGTATAGAGGAGCGTAGTGACGAGCTGTTTGGTTTGACTTTTAAGACAACGTGCGAACAGAGCAAGCGAAGGGAGCGTGCTGCAGCAGCGGCCGGCGAAGCGCCGGAGCTAACTTCGCTCGTTGTCTTAGGTTGCGTTGCTGAGTCATGTTAACTATGTTTCTACCCGACTGACCAGAAGGTGGATTATGTTTTTCAAGTATACGTATATGTATATTTAGTTACTAGCTGTTTCCCGCGGCTTCAACGCTTCACCGGACAACGTTTCTATAACTTTTCGAGGGTGCGCAGTGCGCGAGCCGCAAGCGCTTGCGAGCGTGAAAAAAAGTTGCCATTGTGTTAATCCAGGTCCTAATCTGTCTACCTACCAAATTTCAGCCAGATCCGTTAAGAAGTTTTTGCGTGAAGGAGTAACAAACATACACACTTACAAACTTTCACCTTTATAATATTAGTGTGATTTATTTCTTTGGCTCGCTTTGTGGCCTAAACGGCTTAAGTGATATGGAGTGCAACGTGTCGTCATGTTTTGTCATAATCCCGTGAGTGAATTAAGATACATTTTTACCAGCCTTGTCAAAAAAAGAAGAGTTAAGTTTTTATGCAGTCGTGTTTCTAATATTTAATTAATTCCTAAAGTAATCTTAATATAATATGGTGTGAAAAACAGTACTTTTAGATGCTTTTGAATGGTCACTCACCATAATTTAGAGAACAACTTAGTTTTTTAGAAAAAAAAAATCGATTTAAAAGATATGGCGCGTTAATAAGCACACTTTAGTAAATCACAAACTATTGATGATCAGAAATGAGGAGATCCGTAGAAGAACCAAGGTTAACGACATACCTAACATAATCACTAATAATCACTAGACCCAGCGCGCGGCCATCCGAATCGGATGATGAATTTAGGTAAAAAAGTATGACGTAATATAATTCAACGACATCAGTATAACTATACTGTTTTGATCTATGTCAAATTATACCATAATTCTGTGGAGGGTCTGAGCCATAAATATTTATCGTTTATTTGAGACATTCCATAGAATTTTTTCCAGGGTGAAGGTTTTTCGCTGTCAGATTTCATACAAACGTTGAGACTTGACACCCTTAATTATTTTTTTTTAAACAAAAATAATGGAATCGTTTTTAATTGACCTTATATAGATAGACGATTTCTTTAGCTTACTAGATCAGTAATTGGTTTTTGCAGGTTTTATACAAAAATACTGAGAAATCTTCGAAAATCTGCAGCTGCACATTTTAAAGGTTAAGTGGCAGTGGGCGAAGCATATAGCTCGTAGAACGGATGTCTGCTGGGGCAGTCGCGCAAAAAAACGTAGTGTAGGTAGGCCTCCCACTTAGTGGACCGACGACCTGATGAAGGTAGCGGGAAGCCGCTGGATGCAGGCAGCGCAGGACCGGTCGTTGTGAAAATCCTTGGGATAGGCCTTTGTCCAGCAGTGGACTTCTTTTGATTGATATGATGATAATGAACTATTGATAAGTAGATATGTTGCAATCGTAGGCTTAAGTGAATCGAATAACCTTACTTTTTTTTAAAAAAAATACCTCTTTATTTATAATCACAAAATAATTACATCAATGACTATAAAAATTACTACGTCATGCCTTGTTTTTTAACCCCCGACGCAAAAAGAGCTGTGTGTTATAAGTTTGAAACCTTTGTCTGTCTGTCTGTAAGTACATGTCATCGCAGTTCACGGGTGGACCGACTTTAATGCGTTTTTTTAAGCTAGATTAGCCGAGATGGTTGTTAGCCAGGTTTAATCCATTCGGCCATTCATGAAGATGGTCAACTGCACGTCGAAGCGTAAGAGAGAGGAGGTGGTGCTTTAACTTAATTAATATGCACCCTAGGTAGATTTAAGGTGAAAAAATATTTTAATTGGAATATTTTTAGTTGCTCATCAAACAATTTATAACCTATCAATTTATTTTCATAATTTATTTATGTACATATCAAAAATACTGATTGCACATCAAATTATCTATCATTCTCAACTGGACTAGAGTTGAGCGAGCGAAGCGAGCAATAGTAGGTTCAGTTAGGTTTAATTGATTATACCATCGAGGAGTTTCGCGCTCCGCTCCTGGGTGGCGGATCAGACTTACAAAATAATAAAACAGGTTTGCTTAAACCTATCAATTTATTTTTATCATTTATGACAATAATATTAAAAATACTGATTGCACATCAAATTATCTATCCTTTTTAACTGGACTAGAGTTGAGTGAGCGAAGCGAGCGATAATAGGTTCGTTTAGTTTTGATTGATTATACCGTCAAGGATCTTCGCGTTCCCCTCTTGGGTGGTGGATCAGTCTTACGAAATAATAAAACAGGTTTGCTTAAACCTATCAATTTATTTTCATCATTTATTTATGGCAATAATATCAAAAATACTGATTGCACATCAAATTATCTATCCTTTTTAACTGGACTAGATTTGAGTGAGCGAAGCGAGCGATAATAGGTTCGTTTAGTTTTGATTGATTATACCGTCAAGGATCTTCGCGTTCCCCTCTTGGGTGGTGGATCAGACTTACGAAATAATAAAACAGGTTTGCTTAAACCTATCAATTTATTTTTATCATTTATTTATGACAATAATATTATAAATACTGATTGCACATTAAATTATCTATCGTTTTTAACTGGACTAGAGTTGAGTGAGCGAAGCGAGCGATAATAGGTTCGGTTAGTTTTGATTGATTATACCGTCAAGGAGCTTCGCGCTCGCCTTTTGGGTGGTGGATCAGACTTACGAAATAATAAAACAGGTTTGCTTAAACCTATCAATTTATTTTCATCATTTATTTATGACAATAATATTAAAAATACTGATTGCACATCAAATTATCTATCCTTTTTAACTGGACTAGATTTGAGTTAGCGAAGTGAGCGATAATAGGTTTGTTTATTTTTGATTGATTATACCGTCAAGGATCTTCGCGTTCCCCTCTTGGGTGGTGGATCAGACTTACGAAATAATAAAACAGGTTTGCTTAAACCTATCAATTTATTTTCATCATTTATTTATGACAATAATATTATAAATACTGATTGCACATTAAATTATCTATCGTTTTTAACTGGACTAGAGTTGAGTGAGCGAAGCGAGCGATAATAGGTTCGGTTAGTTTTGATTGATTATACCGTCAAGGAGCTTCGCGCTCGCCTTTTGGGTGGTGGATCAGACTTACGAAATAATAAAACAGGTTTGCTTAAACCTATCAATTTATTTTCATCATTTATTTATGACAATAATATTAAAAATACTGATTGCACATCAAATTATCTATCCTTTTTAACTGGACTAGATTTGAGTTAGCGAAGTGAGCGATAATAGGTTTGTTTATTTTTGATTGATTATACCGTCAAGGATCTTCGCGTTCCCCTCTTGGGTGGTGGATCAGACTTACGAAATAATAAAACAGGTTTGCTTAAACCTATCAATTTATTTTTATCATTTATTTATGACAATAATATTATAAATACTGATTGCACATTAAATTATCTATCGTTTTTAACTGGACTAGAGTTGAGTGAGCGAAGCGAGCGATAATAGGTTCGGTTAGTTTTGATTGATTATACCGTCAAGGAGCTTCGCGCTCGCCTTTTGGGTGGTGGATCAGACTTACGAAATAATAAAACAGGTTTGCTTAAACCTATCAATTTATTTTCATCATTTATTTATGACAATAATATTAAAAATACTGATTGCACATCAAATTATCTATCCTTTTTAACTGGACTAGATTTGAGTGAGCGAAGCGAGCGATAATAGGTTCGGTTAGTTTTGATTGATTATACCGTCAAGGATCTTCGCGTTCCCCTCTTGGGTGGTGGATCAGACTTACGAAATAATAAAACAGGTTTGCTTAAACCTATCAATTTATTTTCATCATTTATTTATGACAATAATATTATAAATACTGATTGCACATTAAATTATCTATCGTTTTTAACTGGACTAGAGTTGAGTGAGCGAAGCGAGCGATAATAGGTTCGGTTAGTTTTGATTGATTATACCGTCAAGGAGCTTCGCGCTCGCCTTTTGGGTGGTGGATCAGACTTACGAAATAATAAAACAGGTTTGCTTAAACCTATCAATTTATTTTCATCATTTATTTATGACAATAATATTAAAAATACTGATTGCACATCAAATTATCTATCCTTTTTAACTGGACTAGATTTGAGTTAGCGAAGTGAGCGATAATAGGTTTGTTTATTTTTGATTGATTATACCGTCAAGGATCTTCGCGTTCCCCTCTTGGGTGGTGGATCAGACTTACGAAATAATAAAACAGGTTTGCTTAAACCTATCAATTTATTTTTATCATTTATTTATGACAATAATATTATAAATACTGATTGCACATTAAATTATCTATCGTTTTTAACTGGACTAGAGTTGAGTGAGCGAAGCGAGCGATAATAGGTTCGGTTAGTTTTGATTGATTATACCGTCAAGGAGCTTCGCGCTCGCCTTTTGGGTGGTGGATCAGACTTACGAAATAATAAAACAGGTTTGCTTAAACCTATCAATTTATTTTCATCATTTATTTATGACAATAATATTAAAAATACTGATTGCACATCAAATTATCTATCCTTTTTAACTGGACTAGATTTGAGTTAGCGAAGTGAGCGATAATAGGTTTGTTTATTTTTGATTGATTATACCGTCAAGGATCTTCGCGTTCCCCTCTTGGGTGGTGGATCAGACTTACGAAATAATAAAACAGGTTTGCTTAAACCTATCAATTTATTTTCATCATTTATTTATGACAATAATATTATAAATACTGATTGCACATTAAATTATCTATCGTTTTTAACTGGACTAGAGTTGAGTGAGCGAAGCGAGCGATAATAGGTTCGGTTAGTTTTGATTGATTATACCGTCAAGGAGCTTCGCGCTCGCCTTTTGGGTGGTGGATCAGACTTACGAAATAATAAAACAGGTTTGCTTAAACCTATCAATTTATTTTCATCATTTATTTATGACAATAATATTAAAAATACTGATTGCACATCAAATTATCTATCCTTTTTAACTGGACTAGATTTGAGTTAGCGAAGTGAGCGATAATAGGTTTGTTTATTTTTGATTGATTATACCGTCAAGGATCTTCGCGTTCCCCTCTTGGGTGGTGGATCAGACTTACGAAATAATAAAACAGGTTTGCTTAAACCTATCAATTTATTTTTATCATTTATTTATGACAATAATATTATAAATACTGATTGCACATTAAATTATCTATCGTTTTTAACTGGACTAGAGTTGAGTGAGCGAAGCGAGCGATAATAGGTTCGGTTAGTTTTGATTGATTATACCGTCAAGGAGCTTCGCGCTCGCCTTTTGGGTGGTGGATCAGACTTACGAAATAATAAAACAGGTTTGCTTAAACCTATCAATTTATTTTCATCATTTATTTATGACAATAATATTAAAAATACTGATTGCACATCAAATTATCTATCCTTTTTAACTGGACTAGATTTGAGTTAGCGAAGTGAGCGATAATAGGTTTGTTTATTTTTGATTGATTATACCGTCAAGGATCTTCGCGTTCCCCTCTTGGGTGGTGGATCAGACTTACGAAATAATAAAACAGGTTTGCTTAAACCTATCAATTTATTTTTATCATTTATTTATGACAATAATATTATAAATACTGATTGCACATTAAATTATCTATCGTTTTTAACTGGACTAGAGTTGAGTGAGCGAAGCGAGCGATAATAGGTTCGGTTAGTTTTGATTGATTATACCGTCAAGGAGCTTCGCGCTCGCCTTTTGGGTGGTGGATCAGACTTACGAAATAATAAAACAGGTTTGCTTAAACCTATCAATTTATTTTCATCATTTATTTATGACAATAATATTAAAAATACTGATTGCACATCAAATTATCTATCCTTTTTAACTGGACTAGATTTGAGTTAGCGAAGTGAGCGATAATAGGTTTGTTTATTTTTGATTGATTATACCGTCAAGGATCTTCGCGTTCCCCTCTTGGGTGGTGGATCAGACTTACGAAATAATAAAACAGGTTTGCTTAAACCTATCAATTTATTTTCATCATTTATTTATGACAATAATATTATAAATACTGATTGCACATTAAATTATCTATCGTTTTTAACTGGACTAGAGTTGAGTGAGCGAAGCGAGCGATAATAGGTTCGGTTAGTTTTGATTGATTATACCGTCAAGGAGCTTCGCGCTCGCCTTTTGGGTGGTGGATCAGACTTACGAAATAATAAAACAGGTTTGCTTAAACCTATCAATTTATTTTCATCATTTATTTATGACAATAATATTAAAAATACTGATTGCACATCAAATTATCTATCCTTTTTAACTGGACTAGATTTGAGTTAGCGAAGTGAGCGATAATAGGTTTGTTTATTTTTGATTGATTATACCGTCAAGGATCTTCGCGTTCCCCTCTTGGGTGGTGGATCAGACTTACGAAATAATAAAACAGGTTTGCTTAAACCTATCAATTTATTTTTATCATTTATTTATGACAATAATATTATAAATACTGATTGCACATTAAATTATCTATCGTTTTTAACTGGACTAGAGTTGAGTGAGCGAAGCGAGCGATAATAGGTTCGGTTAGTTTTGATTGATTATACCGTCAAGGAGCTTCGCGCTCGCCTTTTGGGTGGTGGATCAGACTTACGAAATAATAAAACAGGTTTGCTTAAACCTATCAATTTATTTTCATCATTTATTTATGACAATAATATTAAAAATACTGATTGCACATCAAATTATCTATCCTTTTTAACTGGACTAGATTTGAGTTAGCGAAGTGAGCGATAATAGGTTTGTTTATTTTTGATTGATTATACCGTCAAGGATCTTCGCGTTCCCCTCTTGGGTGGTGGATCAGACTTACGAAATAATAAAACAGGTTTGCTTAAACCTATCAATTTATTTTCATCATTTATTTATGACAATAATATTATAAATACTGATTGCACATTAAATTATCTATCGTTTTTAACTGGACTAGAGTTGAGTGAGCGAAGCGAGCGATAATAGGTTCGGTTAGTTTTGATTGATTATACCGTCAAGGAGCTTCGCGCTCGCCTTTTGGGTGGTGGATCAGACTTACGAAATAATAAAACAGGTTTGCTTAAACCTATCAATTTATTTTCATCATTTATTTATGACAATAATATTAAAAATACTGATTGCACATCAAATTATCTATCCTTTTTAACTGGACTAGATTTGAGTTAGCGAAGTGAGCGATAATAGGTTTGTTTATTTTTGATTGATTATACCGTCAAGGATCTTCGCGTTCCCCTCTTGGGTGGTGGATCAGACTTACGAAATAATAAAACAGGTTTGCTTAAACCTATCAATTTATTTTTATCATTTATTTATGACAATAATATTATAAATACTGATTGCACATTAAATTATCTATCGTTTTTAACTGGACTAGAGTTGAGTGAGCGAAGCGAGCGATAATAGGTTCGGTTAGTTTTGATTGATTATACCGTCAAGGAGCTTCGCGCTCGCCTTTTGGGTGGTGGATCAGACTTACGAAATAATAAAACAGGTTTGCTTAAACCTATCAATTTATTTTCATCATTTATTTATGACAATAATATTAAAAATACTGATTGCACATCAAATTATCTATCCTTTTTAACTGGACTAGATTTGAGTTAGCGAAGTGAGCGATAATAGGTTTGTTTATTTTTGATTGATTATACCGTCAAGGATCTTCGCGTTCCCCTCTTGGGTGGTGGATCAGACTTACGAAATAATAAAACAGGTTTGCTTAAACCTATCAATTTATTTTCATCATTTATTTATGACAATAATATTATAAATACTGATTGCACATTAAATTATCTATCGTTTTTAACTGGACTAGAGTTGAGTGAGCGAAGCGAGCGATAATAGGTTCGGTTAGTTTTGATTGATTATACCGTCAAGGAGCTTCGCGCTCGCCTTTTGGGTGGTGGATCAGACTTACGAAATAATAAAACAGGTTTGCTTAAACCTATCAATTTATTTTCATCATTTATTTATGACAATAATATTAAAAATACTGATTGCACATCAAATTATCTATCCTTTTTAACTGGACTAGATTTGAGTTAGCGAAGTGAGCGATAATAGGTTTGTTTATTTTTGATTGATTATACCGTCAAGGATCTTCGCGTTCCCCTCTTGGGTGGTGGATCAGACTTACGAAATAATAAAACAGGTTTGCTTAAACCTATCAATTTATTTTTATCATTTATTTATGACAATAATATTATAAATACTGATTGCACATTAAATTATCTATCGTTTTTAACTGGACTAGAGTTGAGTGAGCGAAGCGAGCGATAATAGGTTCGGTTAGTTTTGATTGATTATACCGTCAAGGAGCTTCGCGCTCGCCTTTTGGGTGGTGGATCAGACTTACGAAATAATAAAACAGGTTTGCTTAAACCTATCAATTTATTTTCATCATTTATTTATGACAATAATATTAAAAATACTGATTGCACATCAAATTATCTATCCTTTTTAACTGGACTAGATTTGAGTTAGCGAAGTGAGCGATAATAGGTTTGTTTATTTTTGATTGATTATACCGTCAAGGATCTTCGCGTTCCCCTCTTGGGTGGTGGATCAGACTTACGAAATAATAAAACAGGTTTGCTTAAACCTATCAATTTATTTTCATCATTTATTTATGACAATAATATTATAAATACTGATTGCACATTAAATTATCTATCGTTTTTAACTGGACTAGAGTTGAGTGAGCGAAGCGAGCGATAATAGGTTCGGTTAGTTTTGATTGATTATACCGTCAAGGAGCTTCGCGCTCGCCTTTTGGGTGGTGGATCAGACTTACGAAATAATAAAACAGGTTTGCTTAAACCTATCAATTTATTTTCATCATTTATTTATGACAATAATATTAAAAATACTGATTGCACATCAAATTATCTATCCTTTTTAACTGGACTAGATTTGAGTTAGCGAAGTGAGCGATAATAGGTTTGTTTATTTTTGATTGATTATACCGTCAAGGATCTTCGCGTTCCCCTCTTGGGTGGTGGATCAGACTTACGAAATAATAAAACAGGTTTGCTTAAACCTATCAATTTATTTTCATCATTTATTTATGACAATAATATCAAAAATACTGATTGCACATCAAATTATCTATCCTTTTTAACTGGACTAGATTTGAGTGAGCGAAGCGAGCGATAATAGGTTCGTTTAGTTTTGATTGATTATACCGTCAAGGATCTTCGCGTTCCCCTCTTGGGTGGTGGATCAGACTTACGAAATAATAAAACAGGTTTTCTTAAACCTATCAATTTATTTTCATCATTTATTTATGACAATAATATCAAAAATAGTGATTGCACATCAAATTATCTATCCTTTTTAACTGGACTAGAGTTGAGTGAGCGAAGCGAGCGATAATAGGTTCGGTTAGTTTTGATTGATTATACCGTCAAGGAGCTTCGCGCTCCCCTCTTGGGTGGTGGATCAGACTTACGAAATAATAAAACAGGTTTGCTTAAACCTATCAATTTGCAGCCACGAACCAAAATTGATGCTTAATTAATTATATCTAGAGGAAACCATTTTGCTGTGCAATCAGTAACTGTGATGGGAATCGGGATTCTTTTATTTTACAAAAAGAAGTTTTTTTGATTTGCATTTAAATACTACCCTTTTATTTTTTTATATTTGTAGCCATTTCTAAACAACTAGACTGTACGTTATGTCAATACAAGTTGTATAATAGGAAAACTTCTCGTACACACACTCTAAATGTTCTATAGACACAATTAAATTGTGTCACATAAAAAAATATCAAACGCGTTTTCTCACCCCTTTTTATTCGCGTCCAACTGTGCCCGCGAGGAGTGGCGAGTGTTTTATGGACTGTGGATGCGATAAAAATTTAATTTACGGCTCGAGCGCTACTAGCCTCCGTGGCCCGCTCCGACAGCCTAGAATGTGAGATTGAAACGCAATTTTATTTTGTTTGCCGCTCAAGTGTTTATAGCGACCTAAATATCGGAAAACTTTGGGAATTTTGGTGAACGTAAAATTTATACGGGGTGTAACAAAATTGGTGTAACACCCGTTAACTGGGGCTTCTACTCATCATACAAATACAAATAATTTATACGCAACTTAGACCCAACCACGCAAGACACACTGATCTACGACCACTTCACAGTCCAACCCATCCGGGTATTGACCTTGCTTCATGTCAGATAATGCATGCCTCGATGCGTGATCGACCCAACCACGCAAGACACACTGATCTATGACCACTTCACAGTCCAACCCATCCGGGTATTGACCTTGTTTCATGTCAGCTAATGCATGCCTCGATGCGTGATCGAGCCAACCACGCAAGACACACTGATCTACGACCACTTCATAGTCCAACCCATTCGGGTATTGACCTTGCTTCATGTCAGATAATGCATGCCTCGATATGTGACAGAGCCAAACACGCAAGACACACTGATCTACGACCACTTCACAGTCCAACCTATCCGGGTATTGACCTTGCTTCATGTCATATAATGCATGCCTCGATACGTGAAAGAGCCAAACACGCAAGACACACTGATCTACGACCACTTCACAGTCCAACCTATCCGGGTATTGACCTTGCTTTATGTCAGATAATGCATGCCTCGATACGTGACAGAGCCAAACACGCAAGACACACTGATCTACGACCACTTCACAGTCCAACCCATCCGGGTATTGACCTTGCTTCATGTCATATAGTGCATGCCTCGATGCGTGATCGAGCCAACCACGCAAGACACACTGATCTACGACCGCTTCACACTCCAACCCATCCGGGTATTGACCTTACTGCATGTCATATAATGCATGCCTCGATGCGTGATCGAGCCAACCACGCAAGACACACTGATCTACGATCGCTTCACACTCCAACCCATCCGGGTATTGACCTTGCTTTATGTCAGCTAATGCATGCCTCGATGCGTGATCGAGCCAGCCACGCAAGACACACTGATCTACGACCGCTTCACACTCCAACCCATCCGGGTATTGATACCCTGTGTTCAAACTAAACCCTCGTACGATTTATGAGGACCCTAATATCTTCTAAATTTTCTTTAGTCAAATCGAGGGGACAATCGTCTTTTGACCGTACCTTCTCACTCAGCCATTCAATATCACTTATTGTGGTACCTTTTTATGCGGTTATTGAATACAATCGCGAGTTGAGGAGAACGGGGAGGGGAGGGTAAAGGGGGGAGCAGGGTTCGGGGCTCAATGGGAAGGATTTGGTAAATCCGCGGTGGTTATGACCCCGTTGCAGCATAGATAGGATTCGAACGCTTTAGGGATATAAGTAACTAGCATTTTCTCGCGGCTTTTCCTATACGTGGTTGTCATTTTATGACTGTATTCTTAGGTGCACGGAGCGCAGGCCGCACGCAACTCGTAAGCATCGAATAAAGTGTTTCCCAGAATCCCTAAGATCTGTGCTTTAATCTGGGATAAAAAGTATCCTATATTATTGTCCGTCTTTTAACTTAACTCTATGACAAATTCCAAAGAAATCAATTCAGTAGTTTAGCGTGAAAAAGTAAAAAATAGACCGACAGACACTCTTTAGGATTCATAAAATTAGTAACTAGCCGTCCGCCTGCGGCTACGCCCACGTTGTTTTCGATTTTCCCGTGGGAATGTGACTTTTACCCCAGTATAAAATGTAGCCTATGTCCTATTCCAGGATATAACCTATATGAGTGCAATGTTTCATCCCGATCCGTTCAGTGGTTGAAGAGTGAAAGAGTAACAAACATCCATACATACATTCATATACAAACTTTCGCGTTTATAATATTAGTAGGATGATGGAATGTTTCATTATCCATAAAGGTTGGTGATACCTAAAAGTGGGCTTCCACTCGTCAAATTGAACAAATTTCTCTAAAAAACCTTTGAGTACTTCCTATACAAAAACAACCAATCAGCGAAAAGATTTGTTTGAAAAATAAAAAATAAAAATTCGCTACTACAGACAAGTTTTAGTGACATAAAAATAAAAGCGGCCAAGTGCAAGTAAAACTCGCGCGGCCTCTCCACGTCCGTACGTGGATTGAAAAAACTTCTTGTTACTTTAAATACCACAGACTTTTTATAGGTTTTCCTGCAATCGGTAGGTAAATAACTATTTTCTTTTTTTTTAGAAAAAAAGTTGTTCAGTTTGATGAGTTGAAGCCCACCTTAATCACTATCACACCACACCTTCAGCCCCTCATCGCGCACCGGTCTGGCAGGTCTTATGACCATTCTTAGCGGCGCTCTGCTCGCGAGACGCTGTCAAATTGAATAGTCTTCCTTGATAGTTTTTTATATTCACAAATGGTAAGCCCTTGGCATCATCTCACCTGATGGTAAGTGACAATGATGCCGGAGATGAAAGCAGGTTTACCAAGATTCCCCAACGCAATGGCTATCTTTGTTAGCATTGCCGTTTGGCGGCAAGACTTAGATAAGGTGGTGGTAAATAGCCAGGCGAGCTATGAAAGTTCCCCATAGCGTTGGGGATTGGAGGAATCTTGGTAAGTCCGCTTTCATCTGCGGCAACATCGTCACTTATCATCTGGTGAGACGACGCTAAGGGCTTACTTATATTCTGCTCATCATATAACTACACGATACTGTATAATTGATAGGCAGGCCTCCCACGCGGTGGACCGACAACCTGGTGAAGATCGTGGGGAGGCGCTGAATGCGAGCAGCGCAGGACCGGTCGTAGTTGAAATCCTTAGAGGAGGGCTTTGTACAGCAGTGGACGTCTTTCGGCTGACATGATGATGATGATAATTGACCACGTTAAACACATGAATAATTCTTCAATCGCAACAATTTCAATTTTGCTTCAAAAAAAAAATTAAGCAATTTTGATAAAATTTCTATGGGACCAACCTAAATGCATAGTCTGTCGAACACAAAGTAATCATGAAAATCGGTTTACAGTTGGCGATAAAATCGCGTAGTATTTTTTTTTATTCACAATTTGTAAGGCCTTAGCATCATTTCACCTGATGGTAGGTGACGATGATGCTGAAGATGGAGCGGGCTTACCAAGATTTCCCAACGCAATGGGGATCTGGCTATCTCATCTTCAAGCCGGAACACATTAATGCTGTTAACACTGATGTTTGGCGCCAAAACTTAGATAAGATGGTGGTAGCTAGCCAGGCGGGCTATGAAAATGCCCTACCACCAACCATACCAAGTCTTACAAAGTTGACCCCACCGGGAATCGAACCCGCGACCTCTTGGTGTGAAGCGAATGGACTAATCATTATGCCACGGAGGCGGTCTCATAAACACGAAAATAACATATCTACACAGTCGATAAACGTACATATGAAATCTAAATTCGAAATCACATTGGTACGTCGATCAATCCGCACTGGGCCCGCGTGGTCGACTAAGGCCCGATCGCCCTAATATAGGGTAGGCTCGAGCCCCTCAGTGGGGACATATATATGAGCTGATGTGATGACACAGTCGAATTCAGAACTTCCAGAGCCGTATTTACCCTATGTCCTGGGGCACTTGGCCCGGGGCGGCGAGAGGTGAGGGGCGGCGAGAGGTGAGGGGCGGCCGTTCGATGGTTCCTTCCCCAGCCGTAGTAGAAAAAATAAGAGCAAATTTGGATCAGCTAGTCGATAATTTCTTATGGATTTCCTTTGATAAACACTATTTCAATAACTAATTTATCAAGTAGCGGAAAAATATTTTACGCGAGTTTTACAAGTAGGTAGGTACTTCAGTGTTGACGCTGCGTTGATCGCGTGGCGGTACGGAACCCTTAGCGCGCCACTCCGACGTGCTCTTGGCCGGTTCTTTTGTCACTTAGAGAGGCGGATTCATGCTTTGTGCCCGGGGCGCCGGATTCTTAAATACGCCTCTGAGAACTTCCTCTTGCTTGGAAGTCGGTTAAAAACCATAGTCAAGCATGCTGGCTGAAAGGATTGATTCTGTTAGGTAGGCGTTAACAAAATTGGTATACCTGGCCTACCAATAGGTAATTTATCAGCATCATATCATCAGAAATACGTCAACCGCTGAACAAAGGCCACCCCCAAAGGTTGCCACATCTACCCGCGACCGTCACCAGGTCGTCGGTCTACCGAATAGGTGATCTGCCTATGCTACGTGTTCCGGTGCGCGATCGCCACTCGAAAACTTTACTACCCCAATGGAGGTTCGAGCTATATGATGGCCCCGCCCGCTGCTATTTGAGTTTTGCGATTATGTGAGCTATGCCATTTAAATATAGTTCTACTGCGCGGATCTCCGCATTTCTGATTCGATAGCTCGCTCTCTCCGAGCACAGCTCGCTCTTTATTACAAGTTACAAGCTTTTAATTAACTTGCAATGTATGTATGTTTGTTCGGGTGGAATCTTGCAAGTTAAATTTGAACCACTTCCCAGTTTCCGATTGAGCTGAAATTTTGCATGCATATGTATATAGCGTGACAATGCAAGCTTGTACCTAAAAGTTTTTAGGGTTTTCGAAAATTATATTTGGTATTCATTTATTTATTATTTATTTGTTACTAATGGTTATTAATTTATGTGTATATTGTATATTTTGAGATCTCGAAAACAAGAAAAACTTCGATAAACTTTTCTGTACGGGGGCGGAAAATCGATTTGGCTATTTATTTTCCTCGCAATAAAAGGTAAGTAAGTATATAAGGTCGAAAATTGTACAGCACCGAGTACGCACCCCGGACATTGCATAGAAATGCTCGTGAAATGACATCTCCAAAAACAAATGACGGTGCAAACAAAATCACGGCGAAATCTCATACGTTCGACAACCAAACTGTAACCAATCTGTATCAATATGGGTGACGATGGGGTGAGGTCGCAATCTAGAGAGCGGCAGGGAGTGTCCATACTGTATGTTAGTACTAATATAAATACTTTTCCAAGTATATTAGTTATAGTCCAGTAAGCAAAGTCCTTCCCCTCGTAAATCGTGGGTTCCATTCCCAGTCTGTTGCTTTTTTTTGTATTTTTTTATCATTTTATTTATTTCTTGCCTTTTTCAAGCATAGTTCGTTCGACCTAATACTATACAGGTAATAAATAAGTTTCATTTTGTTCAGCTTTTTATCGCACTTTAATCCGCGGCGCTCAACGTCCCCAGAAGGCTCGAAGTGCCCGATGCCCGACACAAGTTTCAAACAGTTCCCACCATTCGACCGCTTTGATTTTATTCCCTTTGACTTTATTCCCCCTAGATTTATATTCAGGACTCCATTTACTCTTTACGGGCGATCCGGGATTAGGCGACGAATGTAAAAATACTGCGAGTTCGCGATAACCGGCCTGGGCCGAGGGCGACGCGAATCGGTCGGATTATAGACTGTCGGTGACCGGCCGGTACTAATGGAGAAATACTTGTTTTAGTAATAATAAAATCACAGCACCGTGCTGAGTCTCGAACCTATTCGGCATTAAAAGTTCATTTTAGTTTTAAGTTTTAATCTTGAGCTATAGTTTATTTAAATTATGTACCTTATACTGCATTATTTTTTTTTGTTTTTGCCGAACAAATTTCATTTTCTTTCTTTCTTTACATGCCCTTTAAGACATGCCTATATTTTCTTAATGAAAAAAAAACTAGAAAATTATAAAATTAGGTGCCACTGAGTAGGACAGTTTAGCGATTCTATGAGCTATGTCGTTTACCTTGGTCCACCAGGATATCCTCATAACTGATTCAATCGCGTAGGGAAACTCTGAGCATAGCTCGCTTCATCGCCCTTTGGGTAACCATAAGCCCTCTTATGAGGCTCATTGTTCCGTATGTCATCACTGGAAACACACAAGATAACCGACATAGCTCACAGAATAGCTTAACTTAAGAAGTAGGGGGGGGGGCACATAACTCGTAGAACAGACGCCTTTGAGGTCAGTAAAGTTTTAGAGTAGCCTTCCACGCGGTAGACCGACGACCTAATAAAAGGTCACGGTGAGCCGCTGGATGCGGGCAGCGCAGGACTGGTCGCCGTGAAAATCCTCGAAGGCGGCCTTTGTCCAGCAGTGGACATCTTTCAGCTGATATGATGAGTGAGATAGTGCACTAAGACTGTTATGACTATAGAGTACTGGCTTAGTGTGACTGGTGTGGCCGCTCGATCACGCAGAGTAACTGACTACAAACACGGTCTTACCTGGATAGATTTAACTGTCATCATATCAGCTCATATACGTCCCCACCGAGGGGTTTGAGCCTACCCTGAATTAGGACGATCGGGCCTAGCTTAGTCGACCACGCGGGACCAGTGCGGGTTGGTCGACTTCACACACAACCTTCGAGTTTCTTCGCAGGCGTGTGCTGCTTTCCTCGCGATGTTTTCCTTTACCGTAAGAGCTTCAGATAAACGTACATCATATGAAATCGAAATTCGAAAACACATTGGTATGTGGCTTGGCAAGTCTCGAACCACAACCTCTCGGACAGGAGGTAGCAGCCCTAGCCGTTGCGCCACCGCCAATTTAACTGTGGCACTTATTTTTACTGTTCTGTGATGCGCAAGACATCTCAAGCCGTTGGGCCCGTTGTTATCAATGTCAGAGGCTTTAAATTTAGCTTGAAAACTTCTGAAAGTGAGATTGTTTTAATTCACAATTGGTAAGCCCTTTCGCAGAACCGGTCGTCATAGAAATTCTTGGAGGAGGCCTATTGTCCAGCAGTGGATGTCCTTCGGCTGATATGATGATGATGATGATGGTAAGTCCTTGGCATCATCTCACCTGGTGGTAAGTGACGATGATGCCGAAGATGGACGCGGGCTTACCAAGATTCCCCAACGCAATGGAGAACTGGTTATCTTATCTTCAAGCCAAAACACATCAATGTTGTTAACACTGTTATGTTTGGCGACAAGACTTAGATAAGATGGTGGTAGCTAGCCAGGCGGGCTTAGAAAATGCCCTACCACCAACCAAACCGAGTCTTACAAGTTGACCCCACTGGGAATCGAACCCGCGACCTCCTATTGTATGATTTGTTCTTTACCAAAGAGAGGCTGTATGTACCCCTCGCCAGGTCTGCAAAGCTAGCATTGACACCGTCTAGCATTGTAGTTTGTTGCTCAGAAATTACTTGAGCAACAAAATTCTCACTAAGCCAACTAATTAGCAATAAATTTATCACTACAAATAAATGTTGTTGCTCGAATAACATAACAAATCGAGCAACAAATTACAATACTCGAAATGCTAGCCATACAAACGTCAAAGCAAGCATTGACACCGTCTAGCATTGTAATTTGTTGCTCAGAAATTACTCGAGCAACAACATTCTCATTAAGGCAACTATTTAACATCAAAAAATCTCTACAAATAAATTTTGTTGCTCATATAACAACCGTGCATCAATTACAAATGAGTCGGTGCTAATGCTAGCTTTACAGAGCTGCGCTCGCCCGCGGCTCTATCAACTAACAACCTAACATTCTAACGACAAAGATAAACTAAGGACAAAACTAGATAGGAGCTCCCTTATCTACGCCAAACTTGCTTTTGTTTTGTTTGCTCGCAGATTAGGCTATTGTCTCCGGCTGGTGGCGGACAGTCGCCCGACTGTTGTTACCAAGTCCGCCGTGCAAGTGTTCCTTGTATGTACTTCTGTATTTCTTTTCAGATTAATTTATCGATCTTATAAGTTTTTAGTTACCTGCATTTATCTATCTATACTTAGTTTAGTTTAATTTTGTTTAAATCACGTCACAGATTCAAAGTTAAACGTAAAAAATATAGTTATTCATGGCCATAAGGGTCCACAGAAGGCTCGAGTTTCCATACAAACGTAGTTCCGCGTTCATACAAAAACTACATGCCGGATTGAATCCAAACTTTGCGAATATATTGAGTAGATACATATCGATGTTTGTAATTTGTTTTCATCGTAGTAAATTGAAACATAACTAAACGAAGGCTTAACTAAGTTTTGTACTGAAAGTTTGAAACTTCTTTTATTTTTTTTTGTGTTTTATATTAGTACATCGAAAGCTAATAACAAACATCGATAAGTATCTCCTCAATATATTCGCAAAGTTTGGATTCAATCCGGCATGTAGTTTTTGTATTAAAACAGAACTATGTTTGTATGGAAACTCGAGCTTCCTAGAAACCTTAAAATGTCAATAGTAATGTGTGTGACCGTCAAAGAATGCAATACCGAGAATAAACTAAATAAATATACAAAATGTCAAAATAAGGTAAAACACTACAACAGTCTTAAATAAACTAAAATGTCATCATAAATAAGTTTTGAAGATGAAAGTTAAGTTACTAAATAATAAAATTTCTCAATTAAAAATAAAATTATAAAATTATTGTTTTCCTGACTGTCAACGCAAAGCTCGAACCACTGGACGGATCGGTCTGAAATTTTGGGAGATTCCCACGGGAACGGCACAAAACGGGAGCTAACGGGCAATGCCAGTGGTTCGGGTTTACCGCTTAACTTTTTTTTTGTAAAACAGCTTGTCAGTTTTGATTCTGATGTAAGTTAACAACCAATAAAGTCCCCACTAGTGGGGCACGGGTATATATACAAATCTAGGGAAGATCTGTCCGTGCACACACGGGGGACAAGGCGGGCTGGGTGGCGGTTGGACAGCTGTAGTATTTAGCGTATATTGTATTTTGAATTTTCAAGTAGTGTTTGGTGTATTTCATTTATTTTTCAGACAACAGTGATCTGTAGGTTGTTAGTAAGACTTTAGCCTGTGTTAGTTATTATTATTATTCCTAGATATCAAATTTAAGCTACTCTGCTCACTTGGCACTAGGCAAAGTGGCAGGAGCACCTCCAGCGGAAGCACAGTCGGCTGGAGTTCAGTGCGACGGGGAGAGAAAGCGTCGAACTATCCGGGCATTATCGAGGAGGACTGCTTTCTGCATTGCTGCAATTATTGGTCTGCCTCGGAGATCCAGCCGCCTCAGGTGACGTTCAAGGTCGGCTGAAATTAACCCGTTCACGGATAGGACTACGGGGATGATTTCGGTAGATTCCACTCGCCACATATCAGTAACCTCGTGCGCCAGGTCCAGGTACTTGGTCCTTTTATCGGCATCAGCCTGCACGAGGTTTTCATCATATGGGATAGTGATATCAACCAAAAACACCCTTGACTGCGTCCGATCCATCAGCACGATATCAGGCTTATTCGAAGGAATAGTCCTGTCCTGTCTTATTATTATTATTATTAATTACAAATAATACTCTGGTAGTTTATAATTATATCAGCTCATATACGTCCCCACCGAGGGGTTCGAGCCTAGCCTGAATCAGGGCGATTAGGAATTAGTCGACCACGAGGGCCCAGTGCGGGTTGGTCGACTTCACACACAAGCTTCCAGTTTCTTCGCAGGCGTGTGCAGGTTTCCTCACGATGTTTTCCTCCACCGTTAAAGCAATCGGTAAGTATATGTACGTTAGTTTTTGAAAAACTCATTGGTCCATTGGCCGTCCAGATTTGAACCCGGTACCTCTGGTTAGATGGACCGAGTCGTTACCGGTTGAGCCACCGACGCTTTTTTATAATACTGTGTCAAGTCAAAATCAGTTTATTAATTTAGAAAAAGTCAACACAATTAATTAACTAATAAATAGTCAACAAATCCTAACAATTATTAAAAACGCGAAAGTGTGTATGTATGGATGTTTGTTACTCTTTTACGCCACAACAGATAAACGGATCTGGATGAAATTTGGTAGGTAGACAGATTAAGACCTGGAATAATATACAGGCTACTTTTTTCCACACTCGCGAGCCGCTTGCGGCTCGTGCACTGCGCACCCTCGAAGACAGTCATAGAAACTATGTTAACGCTAGCGAAGCCGCTGGCAAATGGTAGTATAAAAATAAACAAAAAATAAAATGTTTTAACTAAATATTACATAATGTCAACAATATTATGTCAACAATAATAATTATAAAATTCAATTATAATGATTTGAATGTTTATTTAAAATGTCAATCAATTAGTTAATAATAAATTAAACAACAGAAAGTAAAGTATTAGCTGGTGGCGAACGCCGCCGTCACACAAGTTTATCCCATCTTTAATAATTTAGTTATTCTCATTAATGACATTTATCACTTATTATATGTATAATATTATATGTTTATATATAATATAATAATTATATATATATAATAGTGTATATTTTTTGTGTGAATAGTATGTGTTTTTTACTTTATTGCAAACATATAAAATAAGAAGAAGGCATCAGATACGGCTGCCATCTAGTTAAGACAACCTCGTAACAAAGACTACACCTTAATTTAATTGAACATTCAATTAAATTAATTCAAATTTCAATTAATTTAAATCTTTTTTTTATTGTACGCTGTAGGTTTCATTAAAGAAAACGGAATAAATAAAACATGCCTTGCAGGGCATAGAAACAGTTAATATAAATGCCACTATCCCATCCAGGTGATGAACGAGCTTCAGGTCAGTTAACAGCGTGATAGATTTAACAACGAAAGTCGCAATGAGCTATGATCGCGTATTTGGTGTTTATTAATATTATATTACTGCCGTGGTCTGTAATGTAATATTACATTACTGCCGTGGTCTGTAAAGTAATATTACGTTACTGCCGTGGTCTGTAATGTAATATTACATTACTGCCGTGGTCTGTTATGTAATTTTACATTATTGCCGTGGTCTGTAATGACTGCGTTGCGAGCCATGTTAATAATTTTTAAAATCAATGACGAACCACGAACAACAATAATTTTTCACGCGGCAAAGTGTTCATTTGTTTTGTTTTTCAATAAACAGCTTTCTATTTGCAAGCCAGTTCGAAATTTAAATAAAACCTTTGATAAGTTACCTCTATAGTTGCCATGATTTAAATTACACGACAGATATGGATTTTCATACAGATTTTGGCGGTCGCTGCTCGTTTGTATTTGGTCAGTACAGCAATTTCGATTCATCTCAAAGAAGGTTATCAAAATAATGCTCAAATTTTCGAGCATATTTAAGAAAAATAATTTTAAATAATTACTTACCTGCCAGTAAGTATTTTGTAAGGCGTGCTTTTAGTATCTCATCTGTGGTTTGGTTAGCTTCTTTATTCTTACCCACACAGACCTACATACCGTAGTGTACGTTGGAAACTTCGTAATGCCTGGAAAACTTTGGTCTAGCCTAAGAAAATGTAAGGCTTTGTTCCAAACAATAGGGATGATGACTGCTAGTCATTTGAGTTCAGTTAGTCCATTCGCTTCACACCAGGAGGTCTCCGGTTCGATTTCCGGGGGGGTCAACTTTGTAAGACTCGGTTTGGTTGGTGGAAGGGCATTTTCATAGCCCGCCTGGCTAGCTACCATCATCTTATTTAAGTCCGCCAAACATCAGCGATAACAACATAGATGTGTTCTGGCTTGAAGATAAGATATGCAGTTCCCTATTGCGTAAGGGAATCTTGGTAAGCCCACTCCATCTTCGGCATCGTCGTCACTTACCATTAGGTGAGAGTTACCAAGGGCTTACCAATTAATTGTAAAAAAACTAAAGTAAAAAATAGTAATAATATCAATATGTGTTGGTGATGGTATTTGTGTTGTCTTTGTCGTCATCAGAATGGCATCCAAATTCCGCAAAACCAGCCATCTGCTGGAGTGACTGACATGGCATTTGCAGAATTCTTGAAAAGCCAAAACTTAAAGATTATGTAAATAGGCGTGTCGTCATAGTTTTTCAGAGTCATTCATGTACTCATTTTGTGATTTTGATGAAATAAAAAATTTAAAGACTCGATGGGAACAAAACGAGGGTAATGCCGCACCCCGGACACTGCATACAACGGTCGTGAAATGACATTTCTAAAAACAAATGACGGTGCAAACAAAATAACGGCGAAATCCCATACGTTCGACAACCAAACTGTAACCAATTTGTATCAATATGGGTGACGAGGGGTGAGGTCCAATCTAGAGAGCGGCAGGGAGTGTTCATACTGTATGTTACGAGTAGTACTGATATATATATATATACTTTGGTAATGATAGAGTTCCTAATTTATTTTTGATGCTGTCATCATCTCAATCTATATATATAAAAGAAAGTCGTGTTAGTTACACCATTTATAACTCAAGAACGGCTGAACCAATTTTAATGTTTTTTTTTGCATTTGTCTTCGTACGGAATAGTACTTATTGTATTAAAAATATAATATTCATCAATAAAAAACAATTAAAAAAATTATCAGTCAAAAAATAATTGGTTTTAGGGTAGTGTAGTGTAGTTAGGGTAGGGTAGGGTAGTGTAGTGTAGGGTAGGGTAGTGTAAAGTGGAACGCAGTTCGCCGGGACAGCTAGTTCTTATAAAAAGTGAATAGTTAGTTCTCATAAAAAAAATCTCTAATGAAGTTATTTTTATTTCACCGTATATATATTTTTTGTAAACTGAGTTTATATAGCTTTCTAAGGAAAACGTGTTTATTACGTTAAGTGACTCAATTAACGCGTTCTACAAGGGATTACCAGACGTCAGGATTTGTCCTGATATTTTGAAGCTGAGGGCTTTGTGGCTCTTGTCTGGTTTCCGTCTGACGCTGATGAACATCATCATCATCATTATCAGAAAACGTCCACTTTATAACAAAGGCCTTCCCCTTGAATTTCCTTTCCACAAACACCGGTCCTCGCTTCCTGCATCCAACGGATTTAAAAGCAGAATTAAGAATTTTAATATATATATATATATATAGTAAAAATTTACATTATACAATTTAGGCGGCCTTATTGCTAAAGCTCTTCCAGGCAACCCATTAAAAATAAGAGCTGTGCAAAGCAAATATAACAAAAAACTAAATTAAAAAAAAAATACATACTTATCTCAAATCAAAATCATAATAAAGCATAAATATAATGATCTGATACACATCTGATGTAGTCGATTGCGTGCGGATGGATAGATTTGAATATTTTTTTAAAATTTTATGGACTTGAAATATATTGGCTTATGTATGTATGTATTTGCCTCCATGTGTGGAGTATAGCCTAATCTCATAACAATGTGTTGTCTGGAAGAAATCGCTTTGAGCAATAAGATCGCCCAAATTGTTCCTCTTTATAATGTGATTTTTAGGGTTCCGTACCCAAAGGGAGAAAAAATGGGACCCTATTACTAAGACTCCGCTGTCCGTCCGTCTGTCTGTCTGTCTGTCCGTCTGTCACTGTTGCGACTAGCACCGTTGCTGCCCCACCACCTAACAGCGGCGACCTGGCGGGGAGCGCTGGCCGGCGCGGACCGCGCCCGAATCACTACATCGATACTATTGGAGCCAATAGGCAACATTCCTTTTATTTTATATTTAGCTAAAAGCAATATATTGATTACATTTTATTGAAAACTATTTTAATTGCATATCCATTGCACCCAAAAGCTATCGGAGTTAACAGTCACCAGGCTGTATTTCACGAACCGTGATAGTAAGACAGATACAATTTTCACAGGTGATGTATTTATGTTGCCGCTATAACAACAAAAAATTAGAAAAAGTGAGTCTTCATACAAAAAACGGGCTTTTTTAAACTTGAAGAAACTAGCGACATCTAGTATGATGGTACGGAACCCTTAGTGCGCGATTCTAACTCGCGCTTTACCAGTTTTTATTTTAGTTTTAATTAGTTATTTTAATTGTGTTTAATTGTGTGCATTAAAGAGTACTTAAAAAAAGACCCCCATATCCCATTATTGGGTAACTTTACGACTTGTTAACTCTACTGTCATTACAAGTTGGGATATTGATTAATTATTTTACAGTTGCTCGAAAAGTGGTACTTTATATCCTAGTTTACTGTGAGCAAAACTTTTTTTTTATTTAGAATTGGTACGCCCTTGGCATCATCTCACCTGATGGTAAGTGTCGATGATGCCGAAGATGGAAGGGGACTTACCAAGATACCCAACGCCATGGGGAACTGATTATCTTATCTTCAAGCTGGAACGCATCAATGTTGTTAACATTGATTTTTTGCAGCAACACTTAGATAAGATGGTAGTAGCTGGCCAGGCGAGCTTAGAAAAGAATCGAACCCGCGACCTCCTAGTCTAAAGTGAATGGACTAACCATTTCGCCTACGGAGGCGATTAACCACACACGTGCTTTTTCCTTCGCCACTTTTTTTTAATTTCTGGTTCGGAGGAATAATACATTTGTAGCAAATAAAAAAATATAATAACCAAAGATACAGAATCTTATTTAAGACTTTTGAAAGGAGAATTTTAAAAGAGATAGGTTGTTCCTCCGTGATGTTAGTACCACAATAGAATTAAGTACTCGTAAATTCTATTATGTTAGTACTTAACGCTAGCTGATTAGATTCTATTTGATCTTAGATTACATATCTTTGTGAAGGGAGGAGATTAAATATGAATGAAGCATATAGGCACAGTATTATGATATAAGCCGCTATATTGTAATACTGTGGTATAGGTTACATCAAGGAATAGATAAGTAGGTCATCTTTTCCAAGGAGGTTTTAATGCTTATAATAATATTATGCCAAGCCCTATTGTAATCTATTTACGGCAATATAAAAAAAAAACTACCGCATGCGTACGTGTGCCTAGCTAAAAAATGACACAATTTTCTTAAAACTGAATTGAGTTGTTTTACTTGTAAATACGAATAAAATGTGTGAAAATATACTTAAGTGTAGGTGTGTAGGAAAAAACAAAGTGAGATTACTCCCCGGACATTTAAAATGGGCCACAAGTCGCGTAAAATGAACTTTGGTTGTCGAATATTACTACTTGATTACTACGCCGAACTTTGATAGGTATGGATCCATCTATTTGGTTTTTCTGTCACGGTCGTTTTTAATTTTACCTGTTTTCTCACAACTGTATTGCAAACGTTTAATTTATTTTAATATTTTATTCAAGTAATATAAAGTAAGTAAAGTAATATTTCGTTAGTTATATTAATCCGTTTTTAAGCTGACTGTACTTTGTACGTACGTGTGCGGACGAAACAACGACAAGAAAGGTAGGTAAAACTGGAAGGTGCTGTTACGTCCATTCGGACGATACTCTTTGGGCGTAGCGATGAACGACTCGCGGCTCGGGCTCACAAATGTCACTCGTTTGTTATTTTATACCCTTGTATCATATAATATACAGTAATACCTCGGTTTACGCGACCTCACTTTGCGCGATTTCGTTATAACGCGGTTTTTGAAATTCGCGCTATTTAAAAAAACTCAAAAACATATTCTGGTCTAGAGGTGTTGGAAAGTTCGGACAGTGATGACAACCGTGTTTTATATCTGCGGCAATCCTTAGAAAACGGTGTTACTTGCTACGAAAAAATTTTACTTGAGCGCAAGAAAAATTCTACTCAAAAAACGTTAGATGAGTATTTCTCTAAAAATTAATTACCTATATAGGTATTTCGTTTCTTTGTAAGCTTATATAGGCAATAAAAGTAAATTTGTAATTTATTTTGCTTGTTATTTCATTGACCTCGTTATACAAGTATTTTGCTTAGCGCGAAATTGATCGGAATGCATCCTTCGCGTAAACCGAGGTATTGCTGTATATTTGCACTAACACTCGGACCATGAGTTACAGTGTGCGTAAAGACTTAAATTCCAATTACAGACCACAAATAAAAAATGGAGAAAGGAAGGTGCCCGAGCGACATGTTAAACTGGCAATTTGGGGGTCGCCGGTCGGTGCGAGCCACGCGGCCGATGAATTTTAAATGCCGAGCCCACGTTACAAGAAGATACGGTATTTCGCTTGATCTGTTCAAAATGAAAAGTGTCATTAGAATTCTCTTCACCTTTGGAGAACAATGCGTCACAGTCGCTCCCTTCGTTCTTTTGACAACCTCCTCCTTTATGTGTCACTCCTCGAAACTTAATGCTCATTCCTTTGCCCTTCAAGCTGTGTTTAGTCTGTCGAACTCCCTTCCCGTGGCCACTAGACAAGCCCCATCTCTAAATTCCTTCAAAACTAAAATTAAAGAATATCTCCTTGCGCTCTGACTCGTACGTTATTATACACTATTATTCTGCGTCTTACTTTGGTTTGGTATTATATTTATTATTGTATTTATGTATTAATTATTTTATAATTTATTTAAATAGGTATGTATAATACATATCATCATCATTACAGCTCATATACGACCTCACCGAGGGGCTCGAGCCTACCCTGAATCAGGGCGATTAGGCCTTAGTCGACCACGCGGGCCCAGTGCGGGTTGGTCGACTTCACACACAACCTTCGAGTTTCTTCGCAGGCGTGAGTAGGTTTCCTCACGATGTTTTCCTTCACCGTTAAAGCAATCGGTAAGTATATGTACGTAAGTTTTTGAAAAACTCATTGGTACATTGGCCGTCCAGATTTGAACCCGGTACCTTACATATGCGTATATATATTTATTTATTTTATAGTCCGAGTAGGTTTTATTTATTACGTATATGGTATTTTATTTGGTTATTTTATAGCTTTATATGTTATAGTATAAGTTTAAACTTATTAATCATTATTCATTTAACTTTCTGTTGTTGTTGCTCGCGTACTACCTGTCTCGTGCTTTTTCTCCGAGCACTGGGTTGTCTGGTAGAAATTGCTCTCTGCGATAAGCCGCCTAAATTGTACGTCTCTTAGTTTTAATTTAAATTTTGCATAAGTATTTATTTTGATGTACAATAAAGAGTTATTTGAATTTGAAGGTGTACCTAGATGACAGCGAAAACTAGTAACGCCTGACACCATGATCTGTTGCAACTAGAACACAAATTTGATATAAAAGAAGATCGAGTCTCTTTTTAATTTAAATTTTTGCATATTATGTATTTATATTGATGTACAATAAAGATTTATTTGAATTTGATCTGTGGTAATCAAAATGACATCATTCTCAATCTAAGATAGTGGTCTTCCAAAGATAGCGATTATTATATGGGTATCATATGGGTTTTAACCACCCCCCTGGTTTAATGATTAAGTCTATTTAGCTTCACATCAGGAGCTCGCAGGTTTGGTTAGTGGAAGGGCATTTTCTAAGCCCGCCTGGCTAGCTACCACCATCTTATCTAATTCTTGCCGCCAGGCATCAATGCTAAAAACATTCATATGTTTCAGCTTGAAGATAAGATAGCCAGTTCCCCATTGCATTGCGGAATCTTGGTAAGCCCGTTTCCATCTTCGGCATCATCATCACTAAGTGCAAAAGTTACAAACACGAATTTTTAAAATCTATATATACAGGGTAATTTTACATGTATACGTATAGGATCATTTAAAAGTAATTAACAAATATCACTTACATGTTAATACCAAGTAGAAAATACTTATGTTTTTATTATTATATATTACTAGCAGTTTTCCGCTGCCTCGCCCGATCAGATCCCGGTGAAAAATTTTCTATACCTATTCTTAGACCTACCGAATATACACAGAAAATTTCATAGAAATCCGTCCAACCGTTTCGTAGGAGTATGGCAACTAACACTGTGACACAAGATTTTTTTTTAAAATACATAGATTATGTATTATAAACTAACATTTTACCCTATACCTACTTTAAGTGAGCAATTCTTGTATGTACAGGTGTAACAAAATTGGTGTAGGACCCGTCAACTGAGTCTTTTACTGATTACACTGAACAACTTGAACAACTTTCCCCAAGGAAGCTATAGTCAGTTTTCAAAAAAAATGGATCCTCAATACAAAAATGCACAATTATTGGTCGATCAGCTGATCGCTTTGTATAAAAATTTTTAAAAAAGCATTGCGATTTCAGCAAAGACAATAGAAAAAAAGTTATTCAGTATGAAGACTAGAAGCCCCAGTGTTAACGGGACCTTTAAATTTTTTTTCACATCCTGCGTAGTCTCCGAAATGCCTTTAACGGTTTGAATGAAACGATGTATTTAGGTAATATTTTACTTTTCAAGTCTATTTTGATTTATTCGTAGGTGTCATCCTTGGGAAAAATCGTTTTCACACGAAAAAAAAATAGTTTTTAGTACACTTGTTTTTAGTTTGGCGCCGATAGGATCAGGGAAGAGGAACTATGCGACATGGAAATCAGTCACATTACGGAGTACTGTAGGAGGAGCTCAAGGTTTGAGGGGGGACGCCACCGAGGTCACAGTAACCATTGTACCACCATGGGAATAGGGTGTAGTGAGTCCACTTAGAGACTTGAACACCCGCCTGTATCCCGCAGGCGTCCAACCCAACAATAAAAAAACGGTAATTTAAAAAACTAAAAAACCCGACTGCGTTTCTGTGTAATTTGGAAATGAAAAACCCTAAAACAAGAAAGTCGTCATACCCGATTGCACTAAAGAAAAATTGTAGCAGTCGGGACCCATTCTAGAAAGTCAGCCGTCTATTCAGTATATTGGAGTAATCTGTAATGTAATATAGGTATGTGCTCTCAATTCACTATGCCTCCATTTCTAGAATGGGTCCCGACTGCTACAATTTTTCTTAAGTGCAATCGGGTATGACGACTTTCTTGTTTTAGGGTTTTTCATTTCCAAATTACACAGAAACGCAGTCGGGTTTTTTAGTTTTTTAAATTACCGTTTTTTATTTTATTCATTTTTAGTTTTATTATTGAATGAGTTTGTATAGTAACCTATATACACATGACACACATTAATATTACGCAGAATATTAACTTATCAGTTGATAGAATAATATTCTCGTAAACGTTCAGGCTGCAGTGCGTGCCTAACATTGGAATTTGGCGCCAAAAATCCGCCATTTTGTTTTTTTTTATTTTGATATACCCAGTGTCATTCTCTCAGTAAAAACGTATCTAACGACACCTCTCAAGCCAAAATCCATCCAGCCGTTCAGGCTGCAGAGCGTGCCAAACAATTATACATACATACATACATACATACATACTCTCAAAAACATAACCCTCCTTCTGGCGCAGTCGGGTCAGAATATTAACTTATCAGTTGATAGAATAATATTCTCGTAAACGTTGAGGCTGCAGTGCGTGCCTAACATTGGAATTAGGCGCCAAAAATCCGCCATTTTGTTTTTTTTATTATTTTGATATACCCAGTGTCATTCTCTCAGTAAAAACGTATCTAACGACACCTCTCAAGACAAAATCCATCCAGCCGTTCAGGCTGCAGAGCGTGCCAAACAATTATACATACATACATACATACATACATACATACATACATACATACATACATACTCTCAAAAAACATAACCCTTCTTCTGGCGCAGTACCCTCCTTCTGGCGCAGTCGGGTAATAATAATAATTCACCAAGAGATCGCTCAGTATGGCCTCATATCTCGACGGTTGCCATATTACAAGTACACGCCGGAGCCGGTTCTCGGAAACGACCGCGCCAAGCTCTACTGGGACCGACCCGTCATCACGGACAGGACTATTCCTTCGAATAAGCCTGATATCGTGTTGATGGATCGGCCGCAGTCAAGGGTGTTTTTGGTTGATATCACTATCCAATAGGACGAAAACCTCTTGCAGGCTGATGCCGATAAAAGGACCAAGTACCTGGACCTGCGAGGTTACTGATATGTGGCGAGTGGCATCCACCGAAATCATCCCCATAGTCCTGTCCGTGAACGGGCTAATTCCAGCCGACCTTGAACGTCACCTAAGGCGGCTGGAACTCCGAGGTAGACCAATAATTGCAGCAATGCAGAAAGCAGTCCTCCTCGATAATGCCCGGATAGTTCGACGCTTTCTCTCTCCGTCGCACTGAACTCCAGCCGACTGTGCGTCCGCTGGAGGTGCTCCTGCCACTTCGCCTCGTGCCAAGTGAGCGGAGAGGCTCTAATTTTGTATTCGAAAATAATAATCATCGATCAAAGCTGGGTCGCCAGGCTACTTCCATTATTATTTACGCTGTTTTCTTGTCATTACAAATTAATTGAAAACCGTCCAAGTGCGGGTCGGACTCGCACTGGAAGGGTTCCGTACCATAGAACAAGAAAAAATCACGATACTTGTTAATTTTTTATTTTATTTTATTGTTGCAGTGGCAATATAAATACATACCTACTCTGTGAAAATTTCAACTGTGTACCTATTACGGATCATGAAATACATCCCGCTGACAGACAGACGGACGGACGGACAGCGGAGGCTTAGTAACAAGGAGAATGCTTCGCGTAACCGCGGTTACGTTTAAACCGGTTTCCGCTAATTGATTTTTTACCTCGGCGCTCGACTACGTAATAGAGTTCCGTTGGCTTTTTTTTTCACAATTGGTAAACCCTTGACAACATCTCACCTGGTGGTAAGTGACGATGTTGCCGAAGATGGAAGCGGGCTTACCAAGATTCCCCAACGCAATGGGAAATGGCTATCTTATCTTCATGCCGGAATACAGCAATGATATCAACATTGATATTTGATAGAACTAAAAGCCCCGAAGGGACTTCGTCCACTTATAATGTCCCTTTTGCCTCTCACTTCCCCCTTAAGCACTCCCCCCTGACGTGTGAATTTAAACTACTTGGCTAGCAGTAGTTGAATGTAATCGATCCTAGCCATTTGCCTAGGCGTTTAATTGAATGGCTGAATAATTATTCAGGCAGTTATAGTTGAACGGCGCCATTTAGTGAAAAAGCTACGCAGTTAATTGAATGGCTAATTAAGCTAGATGGCTGCGACGTATACAACAGCTACAGGTAGCTCAGCTCGCGCCAGTCTTTATAACTGTACAACCGGTATACCCGAGTAAGTAGAAGATACCTTTGCGTCCTACTTACACCTACAGTTTGCCACTGCGACGTATACAACAGCTACAGGTAGCTCAGCTCGCGCCAGTCTTTATAACTGTACAACCGGTATACCCGAGTAAGTAGAAGATACCTTTGCGTCCTACTTACACCTACAGTTTGCCACTGCGACGTATACAACAGCTACAGGTAGCTCAGCTCGCGCCAGTCTTTATAACTGTACAACCGGTATACCCGAGTAAGTAGAAGATACCTTTGCGTCCTACTTACACCTACAGTTTGCCACTGCGACGTATACAACAGCTACAGGTAGCTCAGCTCGCGCCAGTCTTTATAACTGTACAACCGGTATACCCGAGTAAGTAGAAGATACCTTTGCGTCCTACTTACACCTACAGTTTGCCACTGCGACGTATACAACAGCTACAGGTAGCTCAGCTCGCGCCAGTCTTTATAACTGTACAACCGGTATACCCGAGTAAGTAGAAGATACCTTTGCGTCCTACTTACACCTACAGTTTGCCACTGCGACGTATACAACAGCTACAGGTAGCTCAGCTCGCGCCAGTCTTTATAACTGTACAACCGGTATACCCGAGTAAGTAGAAGATACCTTTGCGTCCTACTTACACCTAGAGTTTGCCACTGCGACGTATACAACAGCTACAGGTAGCTCAGCTCGCGCCAGTCTTTATAACTGTACAACCGGTATACCCGAGTAAGTAGAAGATACCTTTGCGTCCTACTTACACCTACAGTTTGCCACTGCGACGTATACAACAGCTACAGGTAGCTCAGCTCGCGCCAGTCTTTATAACTGTACAACCGGTATACCCGAGTAAGTAGAAGATACCTTTGCGTCCTACTTACACCTACAGTTTGCCACTGCGACGTATACAACAGCTACAGGTAGCTCAGCTCGCGCCAGTCTTTATAACTGTACAACCGGTATACCCGAGTAAGTAGAAGATACCTTTGCGTCCTACTTACACCTACAGTTTGCCACTGCGACGTATACAACAGCTACAGGTAGCTCAGCTCGCGCCAGTCTTTATAACTGTACAACCGGTATACCCGAGTAAGTAGAAGATACCTTTGCGTCCTACTTACACCTAGAGTTTGCCACTGCGACGCGTCTTGCGACTAGGCTTGCCAGACGTCAGGATTTGTCCTGACATGTCACGATTTTTAGGCACCAGTCAAGATTCCGGCCGGACTTGGGCAATGTCAGGATTTTTTTGATTATTTACGTATTTATAGGTCTTTTATCAAGCAGCCCATGGACTAAAATGAATGGTGATTTTTTCATTGTGTGGAGAGTTAGAGTAGGGTCAATGGCAGATTGTGAGTCGGAGAGTGACCGGTTGGCACTCAAAAGGAATATAATAAGTGGTGTTTTATTACTATGACTACTGTGCGTCGTCAAACCGCGCCCGTTTCAGTAAAATGTCAGGTTTTTTTGATAAAAATCAGGCTTTTTGTCAGGACTTTTCAATTTAACATCTGGTAACCCTACTTGCGACCAACTTCAGAGCCATAATAAAGTATTTATTATTTGGCCGCAAGACTTAGACAAGATGGTGGTAGCTAGCCAGGCGGGCTTAGAAAATGCCCTACCACCAACCAAACCGAGTCTTACAATTGACCCCGCCGGGAATCGAACCCGCGACCTCCTGTGTAAAGCCAGTGAACTTTGCCTCTAAACTACGGAGGCGGTTGCAAGTTGCATGGTTTTGTGTATGGAACCCTTAAATTCTCTAATTTAAGCACACGCAGTGCCTTAAAAATATGATGTAAGTATCTATGGGTTAGTACTAATATATATACTGTGCTATGGGGTCGCCGAGGTTGTGAGAATACCCTCTCTTCCTGTACTGCGGCTCCGCCAGGCTCCGAGCCGCAGACCCGGCCCAGGGCTTTAATTACACATCCGCCACTAATCATTCACCCTCTTCCGATAACCTTTCTTACGACAATGTAAATTGGAATCCATACATTAAACTGTGAACTTTGGTTGTATGTAAATTGAAATTACTTTTATTTATAAAATACTAGCTTTTTCCCGCGGCTTCGCCCGCGTGGACATTGTTTTTATGACTATCGTTGAAGGTGAATGGTGAGTGGACATGAGCTCTCTCCAGATCCCTCAGGAACTATATCGGGCTATTCTTATCAGTAGTCTATTTCACTTCCCACCCCCCTCAACCAATTCTATACCAAAAAAACACTTCAACTCGTTGCTTCGTTGCGACGCCGACATGCGCGAGCGTGGAAATGAGTTTTCTCCAGATTATAACTATGCCAAGATATGCTATAATATAGTTAAGATCTATGGTTTTGTAGTAGGTAATAATTAGACTCCTGTGGGCTGAGAATAACAAAAAAACGCTAAACTCGTTAAAAAACCGACTTCCATCGCAACAACTTCGTATAATTTTGTATTATTATTTTGGTTTTTGTAAATTTTATAATAAAGTACTACACGGATTTTGATATAATTCATATGGTACTACACGGGAAGCACTAGCATTCGAATAAAAAAGAATCATCAAAATCGGTTTACCCAGTCAAAAGTTCTGAGGTAACACACATAAAAAAAAACATACAGTCGAATTGGGAACCACCTCCTTTTTGGAAGTCGCTTGAAAAAGAGAAAGGTAAAAAGAGAAAAATCTAATGTAAAAAGAAATTGTGTACGAAAAATTGGGACAAAACTGGGAAATTCCGGCACTTTTACTTAAACTTTTACGCTCAGTAATAAGTAATAGCCGAAATAAGTGAAGCACCTACTTAATTCCGTAGAAACGCTTAATCCAGAAGTCGCCATAAAGCCAACTGCTATTTTTTTGGCACAAAGAAAACGAAGTTCCCGCACCCCTATAGGGGTACACAAGGAACAATACCTACCGGCACTACACAAAAGAAACAATGGCTCCCTTTGTTTCGTAAACAATCCAATTAGTATTGCGAAAAGACGGTCTTAAGAGGGGGTGAAGGGGGCTAGGCCTGGCATGGGGGGGGGGGGGGGGTAGTTATAAAAAGGATCAATGTCGGCAACACGAGAGCCCACCGGATCATTTTCTAAGCAATTTAAATGGATTTTTAAAATCCAAAATTGATTTGGTTGGACAAAATCCGGATGTAAATGCCGGGTCACGTTCGTTTATTGAATAATTTTAGGAATACGACTGAATTGAAATAATATTAAGTGTTGATTCCGTCTCATTACTTTTAATTTTCATATTTTTTTCTTATACATATCAGCCTAAAAACGCCCACTGCTGGTCAAAGGATTTCCACGACGACAGGTCCTGCGCTGCCCGCATCCAGCGGCTTTCCGCAATCGTCACCAGGTCGTCGGTCCACTGCGTGGAAGGGCTGCCTATGCTACGTCTTCCGGTGCGTGATCGCCACTCGAGAACTTTACTACCTCACAAGCTATGTGCCTTGCCCACTGCCGCTTCAGTTAATCATCACATCAGCCGAAAATCGTCCACTGCTGGACAAAGGCCTCCCCCAAGGATTTCCGCGGTCCTGCGCTGCCCGCATCCATCGGCTTCCCGCGATCTTCACCAGGTCGGCCTGCCTACGCTACGTTGTACGGATAAAAAGTAGCCTATGTCCTTCCTCGTGACACAGGCTACCTGCAAGCCAAATTTCATCAGGATTGCTCAAGGTGTTGAAGCGTGAAAAGGTAACAAACAAACAAAAAAACACATTTTCACATTTATAATAATATAAGTAAGGATTGGTAAGCCCTAGGTATCATCTCACCTGATAGTAAGTAATGATCATGCCGAAGATGGAAGCGGGCTTATAAACGTGTCCACTGCTGTGGACACCAACCACCAGCAAGTTACACCGCCTCCTTGGCGTAATGATTCAGTCCATTAGCTTCACATCAGGAGGTTTCGGGTTCGATTCCCGGTGGAGTCTAACTTTGTTGGACTCGGTTTGGTTGGTGGAAGGGCATTTTCTAAGCCCGCCTGGCTAGCTACCACCATCTTATCTAATTCTTGCCGCCAAACTTCAATGTTAACAGCATTGATGTGTTCCGGCTTGAAAATAAGATAGCTGTTCCCCATTGCATTGGGGAATCTTGGCAAGCCCGGTTCCATCTTCGGGATAATCGTCACTTACCATCAGGTGAGATGATACCAAGGGCTTACCAACCTCCTCCTTCTTTCAAATCGGTTAAAAAGAAAAGTGTGTTAAAGCAATAAAATATAACGAACGGTTCTGTTCCAAAGAACCTTTCTCTATTTCTATTTTCACTAATCCATTGTCAGCGTCAGTTTTGAAGCGGTGAGCCCCTCGGCTCTCGTGCAATGTCTCGTGCCCTGTCTACACGTCTCTGCTGGCCAACCGTGCAGTGCTTGGTTACCTCCTAACACCTCATATTCAACTTAAAAACCTTTATTGAATAAATATCATACAGGTGCTACAAAATTAATGTTGTTAATGACTTTGCTGAAATCGCAAAATATTTTGACTTTTCAAACAAATCGATCACCTGATCGACTATTTTTGTGCAGTTTTGTATGGAGTCCATTTTTTTGAGAACTGACTATGGGTTCCTGGGGGAAAGTTGTTCAGTATAATAAGTAGAACCTCCAGTTAATGGTCCCCATACTAATTTTTTTCACCATTTATATGTATACTTAGGCCTATGTCCAGCAGTGGACGTCCTTCGGCTGATATGATGATGATGATGATGATATGTATACACAATTTTTATTCCAAGACGTAAAGGAATAGCAGTATCGTTTCTGATGTTGGCATCCGATCGCATTCGATTTCAATCCTCAATATTCAATTCAAACCCAAGTTAACAGCTCAGTTTGTTTTTTACCCATCGCCCATGAAGGAAGGCAATATTTTTTCAACCCCTCAACTTTTAATTTATCTTCTCAATTACCCTGCCTTAACCCTCATTTACCCTACAGTATAGTACTTTAAATACGCGCCACACCTGAGCAGTCTCGCCGCAGACACCAGCTGCGAGTAACAAGACTAAGTTCACTAGATAGTACCTACAGGCACGGCGGTTAACCACTCACTCTTACAACCAGAGGTTGCGGGATCGATTCCCTATAAGGTAAACGAAATGTACGAAATTACTTGTAAAAGTAGGAATCAGACGAAAATTAGATTTTTTCTGTAAAGTTTCTTCATCATATCATCCGAAAGACGCTCATGCTGGACAAAAGCCTCCCCAAAGGATTTCCACAAAGACCGTTCCTGCGCTGCCCGCATCCAGAGGCTTCCCGTGACCTTCACCAGGTCGTCGGTCCATCGTGTGCGAGGCCTATCTTCCGGTGAGTGATTGCCACTCGAGAACTTTACTGCCCAAACAGTCATCGGTGTTCTACGAGCAATGTGCCCTGCCCCCTGCCACTTCAGTGTAGTAATTCTCTGAGCTATGTTGTTTCTTTGTTCTCCTACGGATCTCCTTATTTCTGATTTGATCTTGTAGGGGTACTCCAAGCATAGCATGCTCTATCCCCTTTAAGTGAACTTGAGTCTTCTTATAAGGCCCATAGTAGGCGACCATGTCTCAGTTCCGTATGTCATCACTGGCAAACACACATCGCTTATTGATCTCTTTCTTGAAGATGGTCCTACCTAACTGGACTGTTTATCCTGTTTACATATTCGCCAACAACTTCAAGTGTAGAGTCTCCAACCATCAGAGAAATGGGTGGGACACGGACATTTAACATTATTATCGTCTTGTCCATGTTCATTTTAAGACCCACTTGTTGAGAGACTCTACTGAGGCCATCGAGCATTCTGCTTAGGTCTTCCATAGTCTCAGCCATGACCACGATATCGTTAGCGAATCGGAGTTGGGCGATGTATTCGCCGTTAAAATTGATGCCGAGTCCACCCCAGTTCAGAAGCTTGAAAACATCTTCTGCAGCTGGGTAGGTTTCTAATTCTGGCCCTAGAGGCGAACTTACATGTTGGCGTTATCATACAAACACTTCAACACCTCTATCTATCGATAGTCAATTCGGCACCGCTGGAGAGACTGTAACACAGCCCAGGTTTCAACCAAATCAAAAGCTTTCTCATTGTGCACAAACGCCAAGCATAGTGGCTGATTGTACTCTTCAGTATTTTGTATAATCTGCCGCAGCGTATGTATGTGGTCTCTAACATTAAAGCCTATTCGGAAGCTAGCTTTTTCGGGAGGCTGGAAGTCATAAAACCTGCGTGCAAGATGATTCGTAATGACTCTCGAAAACAGTTTGTAAACATGGCTTAGGATGGGCCTGTAGTTCTTCAGAAGGGTGTTGTCGTTTTTTTGAAGAAGAGCACCACCACACTTCTGTGCGATACGTAAGGCATTTTTTCTTCAAGTATAATGGAACTGAACAACTTCAGAAGAGCTTTTAGTGCTAATGTTCCACCGGCAGATGCCAGTCTACCAAACCCAATGAACTTTAGTCCTGGAAACTTAAAACACGCATACACTGCGATCTGACGAAAAGCTTACAAAACTCTAAGAAGGATAAAGCAGGTTACGGTGGAATACCGGAGGTTTTTTTGAAGTCCAAAGAGATGGAGAGGACACCAGATCTATTTTCGAGAGGGTGACCAACTGCCCCAGGGTGGTGTAGGTTCTCTCGTCCACAAGTTCCTCATTAACAATGTGGTCCAGATCGTGAGTATTTTGATAAGGGTAGCATACCATATACTCAGAGCCACCAAACGGTATTCGATGAATGTCATACAGGTATACGCGCCGACCGCGGAACACTCCAATAACGATGTTGAAACTATGTACGAGGACATCTCTACAGCCATACAGCACCCTGGCCTTTTATTCCGTAAAGTTTAGGAAGATTGAATTCCGCTTTCGTCAAACTAATTTTGTTTCTTTACATTCTACGGTTATTTTGGCCTATTTAAAAATCCTTATGCAGGTTGCAACAAACATCTTAACGCATTTTTTTTGTGCATGTTTGTATGGAGCGTCGATTTTTTTTCTTTGACAATTGATTGGGTTCCTTGGGAACTATTGTACAGCATGTACATATATATGTATAAACACTTTATTACACACAAGGAATTATTACAATATGATGAGTAGAAACCCCATTTAACGGGTCCTACAACAAATTTTGTTACACTCTGTTTATTCATACTTCCAAACGTAGAAAGTATAAGAAGCTTGTTTTTAACCACACACATGTTTTTAAAATATTTAAAATGCAAATTCTGGAAAATGTAAGAAAAAAAATAACAAACGTAGAACAAACCTATACCTTTGCTGGGTGAACATTACAACTGATCCCGGGGGTCGTATGCGACTGCCTAAAGGCTGTGACCGCTGAACTTTGAACTTGTCCAGCTTCAAGCGTCCCGGAAAGTTAGTGACATTAGGTCGCGGTACAGTTAACACCCCAAACTAACTTACCAACTGGACTTTGTAGAATGGAGCTGAAAAAACTACATGTAAAGGGAACATAATTTAGAGCATTTTTAACAGTTTATTTTTTTATACATAAAGATAAGTTATTAAAATTACTCTATCAGATTTTTAGGAACTTTTATCATGATTTAGGTTAAATTTTTCTTCTAAAATTATCAGTAAAATCCTACAATTTTTAGAAACTTCTTTTTTGTTCATATTTTTTTTTCTAAACTATTCATAAATTATTTATGCAGAGTAATAGATGGCCAATGATTTTTCAATCAACAAAAATATGATTAAACCCAATTTTATTTCTTTGGGCCTGTAACGCACAGAAAGACAGACAAATCCTAATAAAAGATACGTTAGTAATACCAAAAAATTACCCCTTTCAGGCCGGACCTTGAAGGGAATGTACTCTTTAAATGAACTGTATTGCCACAGTAAACCTATACATAACAATCATTTAATAAACATATTTTTTTTGTAATAATTAAAAATTCTACCAATGTTAAAAAAATAAACATCTTACAAAATATTATTTTTTTTAACTTTATATAAGTAATTTATAGATTTGTGGGAAAAATACGTACAATAAGTTTTAAATTTGTTCAAGTTTTGTATTTCAAACGCACGGTGGTGGAAGCCCAGCCAGGATAAGAAATTTTTCACTGATGTAATACTTAACAAGGCACACTGCTCGTAGAACAGATGGCCGTTGGGGCAGTAAAGTTCTCGAGTGGCGACCACGCACCGGAAAGCGTAGCCTCCCACTCGGTGGACCGATGACCTGGTGAAGGCGGGCAGCGCAGAACCGGTCGTCGTGAAGATCCTTGGGGGAGGCCTATGTCCAGCAGTAGACGTCCTTCGGCTGATATGAAGAATACTAATTAACAAATCACAATCTTTACTAACCACCATTTCCCCGGCACGCCGCACGCCGCACGCCGCCTGCGTCCCACAAACTATAACTATTACAATATTCAGCAGTCTCCGCACAGTAGACACCTCATTTCCCGGAACTAGCTGTTTGTTGGAACTTAAATTACCTTTCGCTTATATTTATCGTTGTTTCTCTGCCGCCGCCGCCGCTGCTGCGAGGCAGGCACCTCATTAAAAAAGGTAAATAGTGGCAGAAGGGCCACTCCACAAAATGACGCTTGTTGCGTCCATCAATACTGAACGGTTCGAGATTCAAGGATCACGACAGAAATTTAAACAGTATATTTACATTAAAATTAGTAACCGATTTTGATATTTAGCGCAATTTTGGTCTGTAAGTATCAGTTGCGCTTTAAAATTGGTCCCGTGGATGCCTGGATGGACGCAACGATTTCACTATATCCATTATCGACACAATTGAAAAGCCCATGTTTATAAATAAACTAGCATTTGCCCTTGGCTTCGCCCGCGTGGACATCGTTCTTATGACTGTCTTCAAGGGTGAGTGGTGCGCGAGGGTGGACGTGAGTTTTCTCCACATCCCTTAGTGGAACTATATCGGGCTATTCTGATTAACAGTCTATGTCACTTCCCATCTCCTCAACCAATTGTAAACAAAAATTAATTTAATCCGTGGCTCCGTTGCGGCGCCAACGACGTGCGCAAGCGTGGAAATGAGTTTTCCCTAGATCATTACATTACAGATTACTCCAATATACTGAATAGACGGCTGACTTTCTAGAATGGGTCCCGACTGCTACAATTTTTCTTAAGTGCAATCGGGTATGACGACTTTCTTGTTTTAGGGTTTTTCATTTCCAAATTACACAGAAACGCAGTCGGGTTTTTTAGTTTTTTAAATTACCGTTTTTTATTTTATTCATTTTAATTTTTATTATTGAATGAGTTTGTATAGTAACCTATATACACATGACATACATTAATATTACGCAGAATATTAACTTATCAGTTGATAGAATAATATCCTCGTAAACGTTCAGGCTGCAGTGCGTGCCTAACATTGGAATTTGGCGCCAAAAATCCGCCATTTTGTTTTTTTTTATTTTGATATACCCAGTGTCATTCTCTCAGTAAAATAACGACACCTCTCAAGCCATAATCCATCCAGCCGTTCAGGCTGCAGAGCGTGCCAAACAATTATACATACATACATACATACATACATACTCTCAAAAAACATAACCCTCCTTCTGGCGCAGTCGGGTAAAAAGAGTATTTTTTCAGTTCCCTCTGGAACTGCATCGGACTATGCTATTTTCAAGAGATAAAAAGTAGCCTTTCCAGTGACACAGGCCACAGATTACTAATTAGTTACTACGTAACAGATACTTCACTCAGTAGTAAATTTCCAATACCTACTGCTATAATAGCCTACTCCATCGCGTCAGCAACCGCAGTACTTGCTTCACACCGCGCGATCGCAGGGCTGCCTCTTCGATAAAATTAAATTAACATAACTTTTTGTGCCTATGTTATTGAGAACTGTGAATATGTTTTGACTTATAGGAGGTAGTTTAAAATTGTATCATTTATCTATCTATCTATAATATAAAAATGAATCGCAAAATGTGTTAATAAGCGCATAACTCGAGAACGGCTGGACCGATTTGGCTAATTCTTTTTTTTGTCGAGTTCGTTATTGTCAGGAGAAGGTTCTTATGTAGGGTAGGGTAGGGCAGTGTAGTGTAGTGTAGGGTAGGGTAGTGTAGAGTAGGGTAGTGTAAAGTAGGGTAGGGTAGGGTAGGGTAGTGTAGGGTAGGGTAGTGTAGGGTAGGGTAGGGTAGTGTAGTGTAGGGTAGTGTAGGGTTAGTGTAGTGTAGTGTATGTAGGGTAGGTTAGGGTAGGGTAGTGTAGGGTAGGGTAGGGTAGTGTAATGTAGGGTAGTGTAGAGTAGTGAAGGGTAGGGTAGTGTAGTGTAGGGTAGGATAGTGTAGGGTAGGGTAGTGTAGTGTAGGGTAGGGTAGTGTAGTGTAGGGTAGTGTAGTGTAGGGTAGTGTAGTGTAGGGTAGTGTAGTGTAGTGTAGGGTAGTGTAGGGAAGTGTAGTGTAGTGTATGTAGGGTAGGGTAGGGTAGTGTAGGGTAGGGTAGTGTAGTGTAGGGTAGAGTAGTGTAGTTTAGGGTAAGAAAGTATAGGGTAGGGTAGTGTAGGGTAGGGTAGTGTAAGGTAGGGTAGTGTAGGGTAGGGTAGTGTAGGGTAGGGTAGTGTAGTGTAGGGTAGTGTAGTGTATGTAGGGTAGGGTAGTGTAGGCTAGGGTAGTGTAGTGTAGGGTAGTGTAGTGTAGGGTAGGGTAGTGTAGTGTAGTGTATGTAGGGTAGGGTAGGGTAATGTAGGGTAGGGTAATGTAGGGTAGGGTAGGGTAGTGTAGGGTAGGGTAGTGTAGTGTAGGGTAGGGTAGGGTAGGGCAGTGTAATGTAATGTAAGGCGGTACGTAGTTCGCCGGGGCAGCTAGTATATATATATAATTCTCGTGTCACAGTGTTAGTAACCATACTTCTCCGAAACGGCTGGACCGATTTTTATGTAATTTTGTGTGCATATCGGGTAGGTCTGAGAATAGGTTCTTAATTCTTATCAATTTTTCATACCTCTACGCGGGCGAAGCCGCGGGCAACAGCTAGAAAAATATATATTTTTTTTATAAATTGGTGCTGACTGTGCAATACATCTAGATAACACATAATTTTAGAGGTCAGTGTGTAATTAAAATAAAAAAAAAAAACAAATTTCATATAGAGTACTACCCGGCCTTTGTTTTATATTTTTTTCAAAATTATTAATAAACATAGTCTCAAGTTCTCTTACATAATTATAAAACGCATCTGTTAGTACTTTTAACTTTCCATAAAAAGACGATGTTTTGTTGAATGCTTTGCACATATTTGCTTTGCACATTGTTGAATGCTACAGCACATAAGGCACCAGACGGCATCGTAGGTACGCGTACGAACGAACGAAACGATTTAAATTGAAATACGTGCGTGCGCTTCGTTTGTGAAAACCGCACTGAATTGGGTCCGCAAGCAAACGGCCCGAGAACGCTCGGCTGGGCGGTAGGTTATTATAGCGCGCAAGTACATGGAGTGACGGAGGCCTGCACAGGCTACCTGCATGCCACATCAAGATTGGTTGCGGTGTTGAAGCGTGAAAAGGTAACAAACAAGCAAATAAACAAACATATTTTCACATTAATAATGTTAGTAAGGATAAACTAAAAAATCAATTTAAATATTTTTCACATCCATTAGGCATTTTATTTTTCTAATATACGTTTTTGATTAATGTAATAGATATATTTATTTAATGGCTTGTAGTGAATCCTTTCGGTCTCAGCGTTTCTTCTTGCTTTAACAATTCTTTACAAAACCTCTTGAGTAGGTATAAAAGTCCAACTTGTACGAATATTGTAAAAGACAGAAAAAATAGAAGTTTCAATAGTATTTTAAATAAAATAGTTTTGATTTGATTCAGCCCCATTTAAACTTCGCATGTCGTCATACACTAAGTGCGGGGGTTTTTAATGTTTGTTTGGAGCTATCCCTCTGTACTGTTGTGAGCTACATAATATTCTGTGCACGCGCAAGGCAGTGGTTCCCAACCCGCTGAAACGTGAATTGAACTGGCAACACTTCACGAACTGTTTTGAGTTAATTTTTAGTTCAAACTTTCCAGCTTGCTCATCATCATATTAACATAAAGTCGTCCACTGCTGAACAAAGGCCTCCCTCAGGATTTCCACAACGACCAGTCCTACGCTGCCCGCATCCAGCGCCTTTCAGCGACTTTCACAAGGTCGTCGGTCCGTCTTCCAGTGCACTATCGCCACTTTAGAACTTTGCTACCCCAACAGCCATCTGTTGTTTTTGTTGATATTGGGTAGTAAAAATAAATAAATAAATCATGCTGCATTATTTCTTGGATATTATCAATTACCAATGAAATATCACAATCTTTTGTTGAAATCTCGCGTGTGATTTCACTGAATGAACAACTCTAAAGTCATTAAAATAGTATTAATTACCGTAATAAATATGTGTACGAATATAATTAATAACTTCGAGGCTTTTTCAGCATAATTAACACGAGGTATTTTTACCTTTTTCTAAGAAATTCATGGAAATATACTCTTTGCGATCGTAACAAAGTGCAACTTCGTGGTTGGGTCGATCACGCAGGTTAAATGATGTGAATCACGGTTAATACTTGGATGGATTTGACTATTAGTGGCATTTTTACCAGACTGCGCCAGAAGGAGGGTTATGTTTTACGAGTATATGTATGTATGTATGTTTATTTATTTCTTTCTTTGGCAGCTCTGTATCCTAAACTGATTAATTGAATTCGGAGTCCGAGATGTCGTTAGATTTGTCTTGATCCTGTGAGTGACATTTTTACCCGACTGACCAAAAAAGAGGATACTTAATTATTTCGCTAGTTCTGTAGCGTACACGTACACGGCTTGATGGATTTTGGAGTGCGAGGTGTCGTAGGATTCGTTTTAGTCCCGTGAGTATCATGGAATTCATTTTTACTCAACTGTACAAAAAAGAGGGGTTCAGTTTTTATGCAGTCGCGTTTTTTTTATTTTTTTAATAAAGTCTTCGTTCACTACATCGCGCCATCGATACCTGGGGCGACCGACCGGGCGTCGACCTGTCGGTTGACCCTGATAGGCTCTCTTCACATATCGATCTTCTCCCATTCTCTCTAGGTGACCGAGCCACCAGTGGCCTATGTCCAGCAGTGGACGTCCTTCGGCTGATATGATGACCGAGCCACCGGAGTCTGTGCGCTTTCGTCTCTCCGATAATGTCTGGAATAGCCACCAGCTCTTGGATCGGACCTACGCGAGCTCCAAGCTGACGCCTGGCGCGAAAACGCACAATACCGGAACAAATGGAGAGTTCTCGTATCGAAGGCCAGGACACACTTTGGGTCGTTGAGCCAGCGGAGTAAGTAAGTAAGTAATAAAGTCCTAAAGTTATTCTCGACATTTCCGCGTTAAGCGGTTAGGCCGTATCATATGTCAGGCAGCTTGAAAATATGTTAAAGGTATGGTTCGCCACAAGCCCTTCAAATTCTACCAACCCGAACTAGCCCCACGTGTGGAGTGTAGCTTGGTCTTTCCAATTTCTGGATTAGACCCGCGCCCCACTAGTGGGAATGTTCATGGGTTGTTAAGGCGACGCATTGGAAACTTTGGTCGCAAGGATTTCTCAGCAATTACAAAACATATGAAAGTGATAATTTGTAACCTCATTCTTCATTTCAAAGACTTCATTTTGTCATTTGCACAAACTTGATTCTTTAATTTTTATAACAAAAAAAAAATATCACAGAAACCTCTTTTAAAACAAAGATTTGCATTCTACGGGCCAACCAGACCGATGTATACTTCCAAATTTTCTCAGTCGATTAGTGATTACACACACTTCATTAAAGCAGTTGGATTTTTTAAAATAAATTGTAGTTTTTAATTGAAACAAAATAAACATTGAAAAAGTTCAAAAGTGTGTTTTTTTTTACTTTTAACACGTAAATAAATAAACAGAGACAACTGTTCCAATCAATCTTATTTCGGTCCGTGGAAGGGCATTTTGTAAACCCGCGTAACTAGCTACAATGTTACCAACATAAATGTGTTCCGGTTTAAAGATAAGATAGCCAGTTCCCCATTGCTTTATGAATCTTGGTAAGCCCGCTTCCATCTTCGGAATCATCGTCACTTACCATCAGGTGAGATGATGTCAAGGGCTTACCAATTGTGAATAAAATAACAATGCCTCGCCTTAACGAACGAACTATACTTTTATATTGAGACTTATAATGTCTAACTAGTTATTTCCCAGTTTCCTCAAAAAATTCTAAAAATAGGAAAGAGATTTCATGTTTTAACTTCCTAGCAATTGAAAACCCACTTCTGGGCATAGAATACTAAACTATTGCCAAGAGAATGCTCCATCCCAGTGTATTAACGACCGATTGCTATCGCTAATGTGCCACCAACAATTGTGGCTGACTGTACGTACATTGTATGCATTGTGTACATTCATTGTTCATAGACCTATATACAGGGTGTACCAAAATTGGTGTAGGTCCCGTTAACTGGGGCTTGTGCTCATCATACTGAAAAACATTTGTTCTAAAAGTTTGCTGAAATTACAAGAACAAAATTTGAACACTTCATACAAAACGATCAGCTGAGTGACCAATTTTGTGCATTTTTGTATGGAGCGTCGAATTTTTTGCGAATTGACTATGAATTACTTGGAGAAAGTTGTTCAGTATGATAAGTAGAAGCCCCAGTTAACGGGTCCTACACCAATATTTTTTCACTCTGTTATAGGGTTCAGTAAGAACTTGAATTTTTTAAAACTTAAAAAAAAATATAATAATTTAATATTTTGTTCACAATTTTTTTCTACATGTGTATGAAGTTAGTGATGGTTGATGACATATTTTACACATGAAGCAATTTTTTTTTAAATGGCCGTTGCTCGGTTGGCAGGTATGCGCTCTTTTGACGAAATTTTGCAGTAAAATTCGCAAATTACGAATTTGACGTGTAATTTCATTTATGAGTTCCTCAGTTGTGTCAGGGTGGTTCGCATACTCAAAAAACCCCAAAGAAATAGTGTAAACAAGTTAAGTCGCAACTCATTGGCGGCCAGATTTGGTCTTTAAAACGAGAGACGACACGACCTGAAAACCTGGTTTGTGACAAAGTCAAAATTTCCCCAAATTTGTAATACGTTTTTAGATATTATCAAACGTTCTTCCAAGCTGCAACTCACCTGTTTTGTAAATATCTGTTTTAATAAAACAAACACCGAATATGACTGACTCAAGTGATCCGAAATATAAAATGAAAATTAAATGTAAAATTAAATGAATTAAAATTTCAATTGTAAATGTAAAATGAAATATGAATCCGAAGTGCAAAATGAAATCTAGTTTATCAGTCAAATAGCGTTTATGCTCTTGGGGTATAGCTAAAGGTCATTCAACTCAAAGTCAAGTGTAAATCCCACCAATTTTTTTTTTCATATCTGTGATAAATCCCAATCCAACGAGGCGCGGTGCCCTTGCCCCATCGGTTATGTTAACGGTACGTAATTTTGAGTTATATATTTCGTTCGCACATTTAACTGTATCTTAAATGATGGCGCAAGCTCGCAGCGGCAACAGTCAAACACTCTGACAAAGGGGCAGAGCGCTAAATTAAATCGCGATGCCGACAACACAGGCGTCGGCGCGGCGGGCGGCGCGATTGAACTCAAGGTGGCCTCTTTGACACAGTGTTTATTTCAATTCATCATCATCATATTGGCCGAAAGACGTCCACTGATGGACAAAGGTCCTCCAAGGATTTCCACGACAACTGCCCGCATCCAGCTGTTTCCCGCAATCCTCACCAGGTCGTTGGTCCACCGCGTGAGAGGACTGCTTACGCTACGTCTACCGGTTCGTGGTCGCCATTCGAGAACTTTCCTGCACCAACGGCCGTCTGTTCTACGAGCTGTGTGCCCTGCCCACTGCCACTTCAGTTTAGCGATTCTGTGAGATATGTCGATTACTTTGGTTCTTCTGCGGATCTCCTTACTTCTGATTCGATCGCGTAGGGAATTCGTTTAATTACAACCAGGCAAATGACTGATACTTTGGTCACTCGTCTTAAAGTGAAGTGCAAACCTTGGAATAATTAACTAGTTTCCAGATCAATGAGGCACTCTGCCTCGTATTAATTACTTGGTTATGTCAGCGGTACGTTCACTGGGCCTGAGGCACATCTGCCCCTGATTGACATGTAACCTCATTGGCGTCCAAATGCCAGTACGTGTTGAATTAACCCGATAAAAGATTTTTTTAACACCCGACGCAAACAGAGTCGCTGAAAAACTATAACTTTATTCTTAACCCTGACGCAAAAAGAAGGTGTGTTGTTAGTTTGAAGTCCATTTCCTACTGAGTGTCATGTCATCGCAGCTCCTAAACGGGTGAAATGATTTTAATGCTGTTGTTTTTGTTTGTAAGCTAGATATACCTAAATTGTTCTTGGTTAAGTTCTATAGAAATACATTCAGCCGTCGGTGGCGCAACGGCAAGGGCCGCTACCTCCTATCCGGAGGTCATGGTTCGAGTCCTGCCACGTACCAATATGTTTTCGAATTTTAATCTCATATGTACGTTTATCCGACGCTCTTACGGTAAAGGAAAACACCGTGAAGAAATCTGCACACATCTGCGAAGAAACTCGAAGGTTGTATGTGAAGTTGACCAAACCGCACCTAGGCCCGCGTGGTCGACTAATTCCCGATCGCCCTAATTCAGGGTAGGCTCGAGCCCCTCGGTGGGGATGTATATGAGCTAATGTGATGATGACATTCAGCCGTACTTGGAGATGGTTACCTGGCCGCCACAACGGTAAGAGATTCAGAATTGGTGCTTTTATAAAAGTAATGTACACTGTAGGCAGATTTTAGTTGAGAAAAATACTGTAATAATAATAAAAATAATAATAATAAAATATTTTATTGCACAAAAAAGAGACTTATAGCTAAAGCACAGTAAGTATCCCTGGTCCCCACACTAGGATTCCCTGTGTTGTGGGTAACCAGTCTCTTCCCTAATTTAAGAACAAAAGGTAAGTTTTAATGCATTTAATCTCATCTATAAAAAATAAATAAAAATGTGGGTAGATATATAATTAGTGTCCAGTCTTTTGTTAACTTGTACCTACGTCTTATTGAGGCACGCACGACATACTATAACAACAAAAGGTTTCGCTGCCGCTGCTTTAAAACTCGCTTAAAGGCACTTGGATTAGCTACTAAATTTACAGAGTATGTAGTCAAAAGTATGGCGTGCCGTGCCCGGGGTAAGATTAAGTTTGTGCATATATTTGAGTGTGTAAGTGCGTGTGTAAAACATAATGACGGCCAAAAAGGAAGTTGCTGTGATTTAAAATTTGGTCGGGTTTTTTCAATTCACTAGTTATAAAGTACTACTCGGATTTTGTACGTTTTTTTTTAATATAATCAGATTTTTTTAAAAAAAATTGGTTAGCCATTGGCATTATCACACCTGATGATAAGGACGATGATGCCGAAGATGGAAGCGTGCTTTTCAAGATTCCCCAACGCAAGAGAGAACTAGCTATTTTATCTGTAAGCCGAAACAATGTTATTAACACTAATGTTTGGCGGCACGACTTAGATAAGATGGTGGTAGCTAGCCAGGCGGGTTTAGAAAACACAATACAAACGGAATACCGATCGGTACCACAAGTATTACTGACTGATCGGTATTGTGCGGTTGGAGCTTGATCTTCAAGTACGTTCCGTGGAGCGCTTCTGCGGCTGCGACTGCCACTAACCGTGTTAGTTTTAATGAAACTTGCATCCGAGCTGGCGGAATACTGCGTCAAAGCACATTATTTTCAAGCTCACTTGTACCCCCACGTAAGTGATTTGTCCCCCAATAGCAACTGGATTTTGATCCCGGGGTGGGTTGAAACACACGCTTTAAGAGGCCCTACCTGAAATCGTCTCCCATTCAATCGTCATTTCAATACGGCTTTAGATGGAAGGAGGGTTTTGTTTTTCCAATGTATGTTTATTTCTTCGGCACTGCCTGTAGCCTAAAAGGCTCGATGGATTTTGGAGTTGGAGGTGTCGTTAGATTTGTCTTCATCCCGTGAGGGACATAGGAACAAGCAGGGCTTAAGTTTTGATGCATTCGGGTTTTTAACCGACTTCAAAAAAGTAGGTGGTTCTATGTTCGACTGTATTTTTTTTTATGTATGTTCAAAAATTTTTCAACAAAAAAAAAATTCAAAACAATTTATTTCAAATAGGTGTTTACACACACTTTTAAATAGTCAAAACAAAAAAAAATACAATAAAAATAAAATTACAAATAATGTCATGATTCAGATTACAGTCTCAGGTAATGGTATTTGTTATAGAATCAATATATATATATATATCTTTGTCATTTACATAATCTATTATTTTATAATATCCTCTAGAGCACAAAACTTTTTTGACATGAGTCTTGAATTTATTCTCTGACAAACTAGTTACATTTTCTGGAATTTTATTGTAGAATCTTATACACTGCCCCACAAATGACTTTTTAACCTTACTCAGTCTCGAAAAGGCTATATTTATTTTATTTACATTTCTTAAATTCAAATTATGCCTGTCACTGTTTTTAGGAAATAAATGCAAATTCTTACGAACGTACACGATGTTTTCATATATAAATTGACTGGCAACAGTTAAAATATTGATTTCTATGAACTTATTCTGTAACGAGTCACGTGATCGCATCTGATAGATTGCGCGTATAGCTCTTTTCTGCAGGATGAAAATAGTTTCTATATCAGCCGCATGCCCCCACAGTAATATGCCATAAGACATTATACTATGGAAGTAATTAAAATACACTAGTCTCGCAGTATCTACATCCGTTAACTGTCTTATTTTCTTAACGGCATAAGCAGCTGAACTAAGCCTTCCCGCTAAAGTTTCAATGTGTGGTGCCCATTGAAGTGAAACATCCAAAGTTATACCAAGGAACACCGTGGTATTTACAAATTCTAATTTATTACTATCTAATATTACACTATTATTGACCTTTTTTACATTTGGCAATCAAAATTTTATACATTTTGTTTTCTTAGCATTTAATAATAAGTTGTTCACAGTGAACCAGTTCAGTATCTTTGAAGGGTGTTGTTTACTTCGTCAATTTCGTTTTCTTTCCTATTCACTTTAAAAATAAGAGAAGTATCATCCGCAAACAACACAATATTTGACAGATGTTGCACCATAAAAGGCAAATCATTTACGTAAACAAGGAAAAGAAAAGGCCCTAATATGGAACCCTGGGGCACACCCATTTTCACTTTAGATCCAGATGAGTTCGTGCCATTCACTTGTACTTTTTGTATTCTGTTGTCTAAATACGAATTTAAAAGACTGAGAGCCCCTTCCTCTACACCATAATGCTTTAATGTCATAAGTTCACCGATTTCTTCGTCATTTTTATGGACTGATTTTCAAAATTCTTTTTTCATTCGAAAGAGTATACTCTCGAGGGAGTCCCATTGTCACCAAATCAGGAGCTGATGATGGGATCGTAGGGAAATCGAGGGCAACCCTCAAATTTTAGAGGCACTCATTACGTGATTCATATTTTTTCTAAAGCTATTAAAATACTTGCGTCTGTTAGTCATCATCTCATGTTGGTAAGCTGTTGAAGAAATGTACAACTTTTTAACGGTTAGGAGTTGGAGGAAAATTATTTCAATATTATACATAGATATATAATAAAAATAAAAGTTTAAAAAAACTAAAAACCGACTTCAAAATTAATTTTTTTTGAGGAAATTAATTTTTTTCATCTTGAAGTCGGTTTTTAGTTTTTTAAACTTTTATTTTTTGGTTGTAATTTACGGCCCACCTGAAGGGAAGTGGATACCGCTGCCTACACACAACTACGAGTTTCGTAGTCTTAGGACTGTGTAAAAGGAGACAGGCATCCCTCGCCGACACTCTAGGACTAAGACAGAACAGCTCGTAGGTCGGTCGGTGACCTCGCTGTGAGAACTGCAAACTCTCCAATGTTAGAAGATAGTGTCTTTCTTGTTCGCCATCCAGCAAACATTATTTAAACATTGAAAATGTTTTTTGTCTCGCTCCGGTACAAGTAGGGGTACCTTTTTGTCTCGCTCCGGTACAAGTAGGGGTACCTTTTTGTCTCACTCCGGTACAAGTAGGGGTACCTTTTTGTCTCGCTCCGGTACAATTAGGGGTACCTTTTTGTCTCGCTCCGGTACAAGTAGGGGTACCTTTTTGTCTCGCTCCGGTACAAGTAGGGGTACCTTTTTGTCTCGCTCCGGTACAAGTAGGGGTACCTTTTTGTCTCGCTCCGGTACAAGTAGGGGTACCTTTTTCAGCGAGAGTGTGACATGGCGCTCGCTCTGGATATACTTTTGGGGTATCATAATGATTTAAGTGTGGAAAAGTGCGTATGTTTTAATTTAGAATTCAAATTAAATTAGGCATTTAATACATTAATACTTGAGACTTTTCATGACTAAAAACTAGAAAAAGATGATTACATTTTTTTTAAAATTTAATCATTTTTTTCTAGATTTTGGTCATGAAAAGTCCCACATCTTCCAATATAAATAAAAAGATGTATAATTAAAAAAACTACCTTTTTAATGCAATAAAAATAAAATTGGTTAATAAATAAGGGTATAGTGTGTATGTCGCCGTCATCTGGTTGAATCTGCTATTTGATTGAATGACTAGCGCATTCATTGAATGACGAGATTCAATTGAATTACTAATTAATGAAGAAATAACAGATTCAACCAGATGACTGCGACATGTACATTATGTCAAACGTGCGTACGTTCATCGCTTCGGTTCGTAAATATGCATTCGGACACGATTTACTCATGTAGAAAATGACCGACTATAATTAATATTTAACTAAACAAATAATTTAAAAAAACTTTTTAAAAAGTTATAAATTTTACCTTCGTTCATTATCAATGTAGACGCCTCACGTGGGCCACTTGTCCCTCAATCCCTATGGTATATTCTCCTTACTTGCCCCTAAACGTAAGCCTAGCCTGCTCACCAGTTCAATTGAGACGACACAGACACACCCTTGAGCTTTTGTATCCAACAGGGCTCGCACCGACATTCTCTTGCCACCCGATCCCCTGACGATAACCCTGGCATGAGACCGTGACTAGCTGGGGAGCAAGAACTGACGTGAAGGTGGTAAGGCCCTAGCAGGAGGTTGGGCCTACCGTTACCTCAGATAAGTCCAGTTAACCTGGGACGGGATAGGGGTTCCAGGCCAGATAGTAGACATCTCTACCTACCTGAGCCATCTCAGGGGGTCTGTAGTATGCCGTCGGCATATGGCCAAACGGTAGGGGGCGTGGACATAGGTGGGGGCGTTCAGCCAGAGGTGGAGACATGCGCGGGTTCACAATAGACGCTGACACTCGCTGGTACTGTGTGTAATGCTCCTGGCCTTGCATGTATGGCCCTGGACTGGCCCTGCGTGTGTACCCACACTGGCCTTATTTAAACTGCTTCTGACTCTGCATACAACCCTGACATCTGTTAGTAGGCTCCACTTGTTTTAACTTCACTTGTTTCCGGTGAGGGCGTACGTACTTTCATTTTCTTTCCAGAAGCCTGTCGCCTTGGTGAAGGTGGTGAACGCTGTGCCCTGCTTTCGCGATCCGATTACAGGAGACAGTCGCCGCTCCTGAGTGGCCACTCCCAGACGTAGAACATTCTCGCACCATATGCGGCCTTAAGTAGCGGAAGCACCGGCTGCGTTGCTGGGCGATTCCACAGCGCTTCTGGACCTGTTCTGCCCGGAAATCGTCACATGCCGTCACGGAGTCCTTAGCGGCGGCGGCGTAACGTTTGTCCGTCCACCAACGTGCCTCGTCTGTCTTTTTACCGTTCAAGCGTTCTGAACGGCGAGATGGCTACGGGGTAGCCGCAGGAGACCCGCCAGGCTGGCTATGAATCGGGTGACACTCGGCCTCTAGGAAGGATCGCAGGTTTTCATATGAGGACAGATGCTCCGCCGAATTCCCACCATGATGCTCGTTAACGTCGCTCGGCAGCCTCCGAATGTGAATCAGTAGATATTTTTACGGGCTCACAGACACTGAGTAAATCTATTTATAAAATTATGATGCTAATCGTGGTTCATGGGGTCTGTTATTTTTTTTGATAAGTTTTGTTTGATGCTCCGTGATCTTGCTTTTTTAAAATTAAAATTGAGTGCGTTTGAATAAATCTCACTTGTTGAAGAGACGATGCAGTCGAGGATGGTACATTCAAACCAGTTTGTTAATGTGATTAACAAGAGTCGCAGTGCGCGAGCCACGAGTGAATACTATGGAATATCTTAATTTAATCTAATTCAATTTTAATCTAAATACGCTGTTGTAAAAGTCCGTTTTTTTGTTATGTCGGTGCACATGTTTATAATTTATGGGACAATTTTCGGCAACTTTAGACACGTAGTTGGTATTTGACAGGCAAACTTGTAAGACGTGGTTTGCTGTGATTGGCGATTTTCCAATACATTTCTATATGAGAAAATGATGGAGCAAAGAATTTGTTTCAGCAAATTCGATTTTTGACAAAAATCCAGACCGCAATGATATTTTAGAACAGATACCCTAATTGCCGAACTTGGCGAATTATTAAGATGAACAGAACTATTAATAAACGATGTAGATGTTAAATAGATGTAGTAAAGACCAAATCGCTGTAAGAACTGAAGTCTATAAAAAAGTGAGTTCCAGAAACGCTTCGAAGATCTTGAAAAAAACGCTGGCAGAAGTGTATTATATTCAACGATGATCACTTTAAAGGAGACAATATAACAATTTAGGAAAAGGTAAATAAAAAAAAATTGGTTGTCTGTAGAGTCGGTTTACGAACGATAGTTTAACGTGACAACGTCATAACAAAACATTGATGAAATGATTGCATACTTTTATGATTAAAATTGAATCTTTTTTTTTAATTATCAGTATTTTGTATGGATAGAAAGAAGGAGGGAAATGAAATCTACGATTTAATTGATAAATTGACTTTTATTTGCACTCGTTAATTCAAATATGTTTATTACTTTAACCAACAGATTATTTTAACTATAACTTTTATACATGTGTGCTACTCTCGCTACGATCGTAACGTTACAATGAGCGTAACGGGACAATGAGTCATTCTTTTTCGTGCGTGCAGCCGGCGTCCATCGATTTATTAGACGTTGCCACGTCAAAATATTTATTCACAAATTCCTGGTATTTTTTGATCAGCCTGTGTACTCACAAACTTCACCTGTTTATACCCAGTAAAGATGGTTTATGCAGTCACCGGAGAAGGATTTCACGGGATATTTTAAGACGAGTCGTTCACGCGTTCCTTCTTCAAAGCAAAGACACTGAAACACCCCCGGTGTGTCGGCGCTCCATACCACAAAGGGAATCTATCGAGCGTGTATTTCCAGCCTTTAATCTCTATAGAAAGGTGCGAGAACTCAAAACTGGTGTAATAAACATTTTTTACAATAAGGGGTGCTCCAAAAGATAGGTGCCGCTGGATGCTCTAACAGTCATCATCATCATCATCATCATATCAGCCACAAATCGTCCACTGCTGAACAAAGGCCTCCCCCAAGGATTTCCACGACGACCGGTCCTGCGCTGCCCGCATCCATCGGCTTCCCGCGACCTTCACCAGGTCATCGGTCCACCGCGTGGGAGGCTCTAACAGTGCCTCGGGGTATTTCAAGAATCACCTTCCATACAAATTAATTACAGCAATTCTCCAAAAAATATGAATCCTATTCTAATGTAACTTAATATTAAGCAAAAAAAACGAAAATCTTGTAAGTGTGATTTATTTATTAGAAAAATTATATTTTAATGAAAATAATAAGTGTTTACCCGACTTCCAAAAAGGAGGATAATGTTTTTTGCGTCTTCTCAGTCTGCGCCGTCGCTCGCACGAGATGGAGAAGTAGAATAATGGAGGGAAGGGCCAGGTTCTTTAATAAAAAATAGGCAAATTCCACCAAAACTGAATTATACATGGAAAATAAATAATTGTAAAAAATATGGGAACAGACAGTATGGTGTAACCGGATGATGAGGAGGAATGTCATGACGGAGTCCCAATTTGAAAAACAAATAAAATAACAAAAGTAAAATGAACAAAAAAGATGATATAAAAACAGATTGAACATAAAAATATACAGGGTCTTAACGAAGGTATGCACTTATTTTTAACTGGAGCTTGTACTTATGAAACTGAACAACTTTTTCTAAGAAACCCCTGGACAATTCGCAAAAAAATTTTTGGACTTTCGTACAAAGTTTGCCCGCCAGCTGGTCGATTTGCATAGGAAGTCGAATTTTTTTTTGCGAATTGGCTATTAGCTTCTTAGGGAAAGTTGTTCAGTTTCATGAGTACAAGCTCCAGCTAAAAATAAGTTTGCATGAAAAATCAATTTTTTTGTAGAACGAAATTTGTCCAGTTTCATGAGTAGAATTGACTGTTAGGAGGTTTGCGGTGTATTAGGCACACTGTATGTGCCTATGTCCCACAGTACAGGAAATTCTTTTTTGGGGGCCAGAAGACCGTTTCATCATCATCATCATCATATCAGCCGAAAATCGTCCACTGCTGGACAAAGGCCTCCCCCAAGGATTTCCACGACGACCGGTCATGCGCTGCCCGCATCCATCGGCTTCGTGTGTAATTAATCCCTGAATATTACTTTTACATTTCTTTACCTTTTCACGTGAAACTTGTTTAAAATCACATACGGGGTACCATGTCAAAAACCTGGACAGTGACAGACCGTGACGAGAGTGAGGTAAGAATCTATTTCCTCCAAAGCAACCAAGTCAGTAACTTTTTCTATCAGGAAGGCTAAGGCTCCATGGCCATACAATTTAAACCGCTAGGCCACAGGCCGAGCTCCGCGTAAGGTCAAGCCCGGAGCGCATCCTACGAAGCCGGAGGCCGAGCTCCGTGTAGGATAAAAAAAATAAGAAAAATATAATAAAAAAACAACGGTGTCGTCAAAACTAGACGTTTTACGTCAAACCAACGGCGTTGTGCCCCGACACAGCGCCATCCAATTTTTTCAGGTGTTACTCATCTCGTACATCGTTGTGAGATCTCAATAAAATAGTAGACGGCCTGATTGTTTCACTCGTAACATTACCCGGGAACACGTTTTCAAAAAATTCAAAATTCAAAAAAATTATTTCAAATAGGCGTTTACACACACTTTTAAATAGTCAAAACAAAAAAAAATACAATAAAAATAAAATTACAAATAATGTCATGATTCAGATTACAGTCCCAGGTAATGGTATTTGTTATAGAATCAACATATATATCTTTGTCATTTACATAATCTATTATTTTATAATATCCTCTAGAGCACAAAACTTTTTTGACATGAGTCTTGAATTTATTAGGTTAGATTGAAACGTGTGCACACGACCATTCATTGTACATCTAGTGTTACAAATGGCGACAACCAAAGACCTAATAGATTGCTTCGCAAGGACCGGCCCATCGGCATGGTAAGAGGGGCCACTTTAGTGATGCCCAAGTGGGGTCTTTAGGCACAGTCTAAAAAATACATACAATTGGCCAACGAAGACATTTTAACCGAGTTGGACGGGGGAGACCGAGCCCAAACTGCCTTAATAACTGTTGTTTAGCAGTTCGGGTCAATTCATTCTTGTAGGTGGAGGAGGAAGACGTGATCGACCATTGACTATAGTGATGTTGGCTTTGACGCCAGCATCAAAGGCTCCGGACCACTGTATTGTTTCTTACTCTGTGTCATGGGTGTCAGTAAGCAGTATCAGTCAATTTAGTAGGCCATGACTGCCCATTCCATGAAATACATAGCCTAAAGGTGCCCCAGCGCTATGGGCTATGGAGGAAAGTGCTTTAAGAGCAGAATGCCCGCCTGGCACTGATGAACAACCTGATATTTATTCTTATAGAATCTATCTAGTGAATTGACCTACGTCCTTTACTTCGGGCGTTCCCGCCGGGAATCGAATCCGCAAGCTCCTGTTGTGAAGCGAATGGCTTAAACAACATTAATGTGGTAAATAAGTTCCTATACAGCTCCATCCAGAGCTAAAACAACAATAATGTGGTAAATACGTTCCTATACAGCTATGGAGCTGTATGGATGGCCAGAGCTTAAACAACAAAAATGTGGTAAATACGTTCCTATACAGCTCCATCCACAGCATAAACAACAATAATGTGGTAAATACGTTCCTATACAGCTCCATCCACAGCTTAAACAACAATAATGTGGTAAATACGTTCCTATACAGCTCCATCCACAGCTTAAACAACAATAATGTGGTAAATACGTTCCTATACAGCTCCATCCACAGCATAAACAACAAAAATGTGGTAAATACGTTCCTATACAGCTCCATCCACAGCTTAAACAACAATAATGTGGTAAATTCGTTCCTATACAGCTCCATCCAGAGCTTAAACAATAATAATGTGGTAAATACGCTCCTATAAAGCTCCATCCAGAGCTTAAACAACAATAATGTGGTAAATACGTTTCTATACAGCTCCATCCAGAGCTTATACAACAATAATGTGGTAAATAAGTTCCTATACAGCTCCATCCAGAGCTAAAACAACAATAATGTGGTAAATAAGTTCCTATACAGCTCCATCCAGAGCTTAAACAACAATAATGTGGTAAATACGTTCCTATACAGCTCCATCCAGAGCTAAAACAACAATAATGTGGTAAATACGTTCCTATACAGCTCCATCCAGAGCTTAAACAACAATAATGTGGTAATTACGTTCCTATACAGCTCCAACCAGAGCTTAAACAACAATAATGTGGTAATTATGTTCCTATACAGCTCCATCCAGAGTTTAAACAACAATAATGTGGTAAATAAGTTCCTATACAGCTCCATCCCGTATCGCCGCGTTATGCCTAATGTCAGAACGTTTTAAGTCGCTTAAGGAATATGATGGGGCATAAACAAGCAACATTAATATACGTATGATGCCTTTAACTATCTGTTTGGCGTAATGGTTAGTCCATTCGCTTTACACCAGGAGGTCGTGGGTTCGATTCCCGGTGGGGTCAACTTGTAATAAGACTCGGTTTGGTTGGTGTTAGGGCATTTTATAAGCCAGCCTGGCTAGCTACCACCATATATCTTATGTAAGTCTTGCCGCCAAACATCAGTGTTAACAATATTGATGTATCCCGGCTTGAAGATAAGATAGTCAGTTCTCCATTGCGTTCGAAAATCTTGGTAAGTCACTTACCATCAGGTGAGATGATGCCAAGCGCTTACTAATAGTGAATAAATAAAATAAAAAAATTCTTTTAAAAACTAAACCATATGGCAGTGTACATTCATTCCTGTCCTTTTTTTCATTCGTTGTACGGAACCCTAAAACACAAAAAGTTTAAGCAAAATCTGAAGGCAAGTCTACAAAGTAAAGAGAACAGTGGCAGCAATAAAACGTTTCGTCAACGCAACGTCCACAAAAAATGATTTTCCGTACAAAAAGTCGAATGGCGAGCTTGACACGTGTCGAAGCGAGGTGATCAGGGAATTCAGCAGCATTGCGGCTGCTGACAGCAAACCACTCCTGGCGGGAGCCCGCGCCGCCGCCGAGCGGACATCTCACGCCAACACGTGTCAGCGGCGTTGTGCCCGCGCCCGGCGGGAACAACGCCATGACACCTCTATAACTACTCACCATTAGTTAGTACTAACCTCTAAAATCGATGTACTCAGGGATGGTATCTAATACGGACTGGGCGTGGGTTCGAATCCCACTTCTGATTTATAATCGACGTACTCAGGGATGGTATTTACTACGAACTGTTCTTGCAATCAAACCACTTTAAATTGTTAGAAACCCATCTATTTTCCATATAACCTGACCTTTCGGTTCACACGACTGTCACCAAGAAAACACCCAACGAAGAATGACGAATCATAATGACTGGACAGTTTTTTGTGTTGCCAGTATCTGAATCATAATATCTGCAAAAAATATACTAAATAAACGTCAAAGCTAACACCACGGATCAGATAAATAAGGTTGGATTTGAAATGTGTGCTGGGCGGGCGCGCCACAAGTATGATTAGACAATCATACTTAACCTAGGCACGCGTTCATACTTTTTATTTGCGAGTGGTTGTGTGTAACGTACTGTAACATTACGTCTCTATGGGTGAAGGACCAAAAGAGAACGTAAGCACAATATTTTAAGGAAAAGGAAATGGAAAGCAAAGGAGTATTTATTGATGTACTATGGCGAGGTACTTACTAAAAAGAGTATTTATCAAAAGCTGGAAGTGAGACTATCTGCTTGGAATTGAATTGAAAGAGTCTAGATTGATTAGGTTTGTTTATTTACAATAAAATTAATATAAAAGGAAGATCACCATACAAAGAAATAAAGTGTTTTCAATCAATCAATCAATCAATCAATCAATCAAAGAAACAAATTGCTGACCCAACTTCCGCAGGCCGATGTGAAGATGCCTAGGCACGGAAAGCGTGCCTGGCAGGGGCACGGTGGGATGCCGTTGAAGAAGCGCCCCAAAGACGCAAGCCCTGGGCGCGTACGAACGCGCGAGGCTGGGGCTACGAGAACCACCAGCCGGAGGATGCTCGCCTCACATCAGCGCGCCTGGCAGGGGGCACGGTGGGACGCCGCTGAAGAAGTGCCCCAAAGATGCACGCCCCGGGCGCGTATGAACGCGCGAGGCGGGGGCTACAACAGCCACCAGCCGGAGGGCGCCCGCTTCACGCCGTGGATGGCCAAGGCACCACGTAGCGCCGGTAGGTTGAACGCCGTCCGCCGCAGTCGCCTGCCCTCGCAGACCCTGAAGACCCCCCGTTGGTTGATGTGATGAGCTCTGGAGTTGGAGTGACCAGGGCAAAGAGTAGCACCGGAGTGACCTCCCAAAATTAATAGGTCGAAGAGAGGTTTGGGAGTGACTTCTTCAAACTCGTAGGTCAGAGAGAAGATTGGAAGTGACATTTCATTTTACATTTTCAAAATTTAGAACTCTAAATAAAAGAGACATTTGAATCTCACCAATAAAATTACTAATCTTTGCAAATAAAAAAGATGAAATTCCAACATTAAGTCACATTGAGATATTCCTAACAAAGTTTGACATGACAAGTGTCATGAATTATTTACAGCACAAGAACAATTTACAAATTTACAAAGCCCTTGCGAGAATATAAGGAATATAAATGGAAAACTAAACATATTTACAAGATAAAAGCAAAAATAGAAAAGAAGATACATCCAGGTAAGTTCAATATTACAGTACAGACTATCGAAATGGTGTGAGACACAATTGCAGCCCTGTGTTCTAAGTTTGTTTTGTTTATAAGTGCGCGCAATTCGTGTGTATGTATTATTATTGCTTGTGTAGTGGAGTGGATGGGTGGGAGACAGGCGGCGACACTGGTTTTCAAACAAAAGTGTGACTATTGCCAATCCAACCTTATTCATCTTATCCGTGGTACTAACGCACAGATTTATTTCGATACTATCGTTTGCCCGCGTCTTCGCCTTCGTGGATACCTATACTTTTCATGACTGTCTTCGAGCGTGGATATGAGTTTTTCCCAGATCCTCATTAACTACGTTGAGCTATCGTAATTAATAGATTGCGTCACTTTCTACTCCCTAAACTGTATCGGCCAATTAAAAACCCGACTGGTTAAAAACTTAACCCCTCTTTTTGGCCAGTGGAGTAAAAATGTATCCTATGTCACTCACGGGATCAAGACGAATCTAACGATACCTCATACCATACGTTAAAATCCTTCAAGCCGTTCAGGCTGTAGCAGGGATCATAGAAATCTACATACATACATACACTCGAAAAACATAACCCTCGTTCTGAGGCAGTCGGGTAAAAGCAATGTCAATCCGTTGCTCCGTTGCGAGGTTCGAGAGCGTGGAAATAAGTTTACTCCAGGCCTCTCGGGAACTACATCGGGCTATGCTCATTAGTAATCTATGTCGCTTCCCACCCCTTCAACTAACTCTGTGCAAATAATCACCAAAAAAAAGGTAAAAGAAATCAACAATAAAAGATTATGAAAAGATTTTATTTGACTTGCAATGTTTATATTTATGTATGTTTGTTCAGGTCAAATCTTGCTATCGATTTTAATGCGACTTCCAGGACTCCGATTAAGCTAAAATTTGCTATGAAGTCATGTTTCCGGTGTTATTATATCCTTTTTAACCAACTTCATAAACGAAGGAGGTTCTATGTTCCACTGTTTTTTTTAATGTATGTTCACGGATTTCTCCGGCAATAAATTGTCATCATCTCATGTTGATGAGCTGATGATTGAAAGTAAACACATTAACGGTTAGGAGTTGGAGGATAATTCTTTAAATAATAAATGTACCTATAGACCGATAGTTGTATTCTTTTAGGTTATTCAGGTGAGCTGATGATGAAAGGTTTGACTCCTTAACATTCATGGTGCTGAGATGATGATGGAAGTCACAGGATCTATATCGGATAATGAAACACAGGCATTATGATTAGATGATATCCTAATGGCGAGTGGGTGATTGGGTGTAGCGTTGTTAGATAGCATTATATAATAACTTACAACGAGCAATTCTTATAATATATATGTATAATCTGAATCTCAGAAACGGCTCCAACGATTTGCTTGAAAACAAATATAGGGGGATTTTTGGAGGCGAAAAATCGATTGAGATAGGTCTCATCTCTCGAAAAACGCCATTTTCCGAGATTTTCGAACTGGAAATATGCCGCGCAAAGTGTATCATAGGTAGCGTATTTTTAAATGTTTTTAACGGCTCTGGGTACTATGTTTAAAAACTGTAAACCGACTTCAAATAGAAACTCACTTAAAATTATGAAACAATATTTTTATACATAAATACACAAAACTAACCAACAATATCGAAATCAAAGGTAGACAAAAAACAAATTAGGGGCCAACAATTTATTTTGAGGTCGGTACCAGCACTTGAGACAAGTATACTTACCTATCAATTGTTTTAGATTCTGTATCTTTTGTTATTTAGTATTAATGAATCTAAATATATAAAAATCAATGCCACTTTTCGTTGTAATTTTTATAACTCAAGAACTGCTGGACCGATTTCGCTAATTCTTTTTTTGTCGAATTCGTTATTGTCAGGAGAAGGTTCTTATGTAGGGTAGGAAAGGGTAGGGTAGGGAAGGGTAGGGTAGGGTAGTTTAGTGTAGGGTAGGGTAGGGCAGTGTAGTGTAGTGTAAGGCGGAACGTAGTTCGCCGGTACAGCTAGTAGTTGTTATGAGATTTTATTGGTATTTTATAAAAACTACTTATCTTAAAATTAAAAAATATATATTTAAGATTAAAATTTACATATAGGTATGTATGTATGTCAGTCTGTTTACCGTAGTACAGGAAATACTTGATTGGGGCCAGATGACCTTGTGTGATTCGACCTTGAGAAATGATTCGATCACTGAAGAAAACTCGGAGCATACGAGTGGCTCGGGCAACCCTCTATGTCGTCACCCTCTATAATGATATCTAGACGAGAAAAGGAGAGACAGGATAAAATTATAATTGTTTGTTTGTTGAAACAGGATGTGGTTTTCAATTCCACTGTATGTTTTTGTTACGCGATATCTTCGCAGGTTAGAAACCAAGTTTCATGAATTTTCTATTCGATAGGGTATGCTACCATATTGGTTCCATATAAATTTTATCTATATCGGTATGTTACTTTTTTAGAAAACTATCAAAAACCAAAAAAAATTCAGAATTGCTCTTGCTTGATTAATGTTACTGAAGTCGGAATTAAACGATTTATCTTTTCCGTTTTTTACCCACTGACACGAGTAGTTAGTATTATTTGCCATTTGTGACCGGTAACATTATACCGGGTAAAGACCGGGTAACTGGCGTGGTGGGTAAAAGAGGGGCCGGGGGCGCTGACCGCAGCCCGTGTGGTCGCCGCGCTAACGACCTCCGCACCAGTTAGACGTGTAGCTCGCGTACAGCTAGCAGTAGCACGATTCTGATTTAAGTAAACATACTGCTGACTACCTCCGTGGTGTAATGGTTAAGGCCATTAGCTTCACATCAGGAGGTCGCGGATTCGATTCCCGGCGGAGTTAAACTCTGACTCGGTTTGGTTGGTGGAAGGACATTTTCTAAGCCCGCCTGGCTAGCTTCTACCATCTTATCAAAGTCCTGCCGCTAAACATCAATGTTAACAACATTGATGTATTCCAAGATAGCTAGTTCCTGATTGCGTTGGGGAATCTTGGTAACCCCGCTTCTATCTTCGGCATCATCGTTACTTACCATCAGGTGAGATGATGTCAAGGGCTTACCAATTGTTAATAAAAAAAACTTCACAAGAAACGAACACAATTTGTACTGGTCCGGCTTGGAGACTAACAGGTAAGAGAGGCTGGCCTGGCCTATCCAGGAAGCTCCTGAGACTTGGGAGATCTCAGCCCCGCAAGACAACAGCTGCTATAACTGGACATGGTCATTTTAATAGACACCTATTCGCTCTCTCTAGGTATCATGGACAACCCACTATGTCCAGCGTGTATGAAGGCGCCCACGTCCTGCTGGATTGTGAGGAGCTATCACAATTGCAACTTGGTGACCCGAGGTTGCTCCAGTAAGTCGTGGGTGATCCGAGGTCACTACTGTGGACTTTCTTGGGGAGCTGGATTAGCACTAATGCCAACCAACCTACGCATAATGGGTGAAACGGTGGCCTGAATGTGGAAACAAGCCCGCTTCTAACTAACTACTTCGTAATCCATCACATCAATTGGTTCGAAACCAGTAAACAAGAAGAAAAACTTCAAATTTAAACCTGGCATGGGGTTTTCGCTCGGTCGCCTAGGATCAGAAGATAGAATGGAACGATTGAAACCCATAGACAACCTTCGAGTTAAATAAGACCATGGTCCAATCTATCTTCGGATGCGTGGTGACCCCTAGGGCTTTTTCATTCTCTCATTAAATCAAAAATACATTTACTTAACCGATCAGTGCTTTAGTTATTGGTCTTTTGCATATTCGTGAACTACCCATAACCGTCCTCACTGTTGGGACACGGATCCGTTTATAAAGTTGGAAAGGTTAGGTAACACTCCACACACCTTTTGCATATCATCATATCAGCCGAAAGACGTCCACTGCTGGAAATAGGCCTCCCCCAAGGATTTTCGACAAGACCGGTTCTGCGCTTCCCGCGACCTTCACTAGTTCGTCGATCCACCGTGTGGAAGGCCTGCCTATGCTACGTTTTCCGGTGCGCGGTCGCTACCCGAGAACTTTACTACCACAACGGTCACCTGCTCCGCCCACTGCCACTTCAGTTTAGAAATTCTGAGACCTATCTCAGTTACTTTTGTTCTCCTACGGATCTCCTCGTTTCTGATTCGATCACGCAGAGAAACTCCAAACGCGCTCCATTGCCCATTGAGTAACCTTGAGCCTTCTTATGAGGCCCATAGTAAGCGACCACGTCTCAGCTCCGTATGCCATCACTGGCAACACCCACTGGTCCAAGACCTTGGTCTTAAGACACTTTTGCATATACAGAGGCTTAAAAAAATCACGAGTGGAGTTTTAAAAGGTTACGCAGTGTTGAGAAAAAAAACATAGGAAAAAATAGACCACTGCATTTTCAGACTGAAGCCCACTTACGCCCAGTGAAAACCCTATGTCTTATTTATTTTTAAAATTCTCAGAAATATGGGATTTAGTATCGAGATAAGTGGACGTACATGTGGACGAACCCTGACGTGATGATGACCTAACAAGCTCACTGTAAATCTCTACTCTATGGCGTTCGGCTGACACCCTAATTACCACCTGATAATTGGGTACAGGCTAATCAGAGCTCCACGCGACACTCGACCTAATCACACTCGAATTAGTCCCCATATTAGCCCAGCGAGCACCAGCCGGCGTTTAATTAGCTGCCCGCTGTTTTCAGTTCGTTGGGTTCGATTAGTTCTATGATTTCGCTTCTGGCTGGGGCAGTGTTGCCATAAATTAATTTTAAACCTCGTCATTTTTAAAGTTAAAATATTTATATCAAAATAAATCATAATTATTATCTTATAAGATATTATTTTAGAAGTAAGTAGGTACCTGCCAATTTTTTGCAAAATGATAGCCTTTTTTAGGAATTCACATTTAAAAAAAGTGAGTCGGTTAAAAATAACAAAATCTACCCTTCATTAAGATTTATTTTTTAAAATATTTTATTCTACTTCACGAATTCTACATTTACAAATTTTATTTTTCATTATATCACCTGATAGACGTCCACAGCTTGACAAAGGCCTTCCCCATGGACTTCCACAACGACCGGTCCCGCGTTGCCCGCATCCAGCTGCTTCCTGCGAGCTTGACCAGGTCGTCGGTCCACCTACGTCTTCCGGTGCGCGGTCGCCACTCGAGAAATTATAATACTTACACTAAAATAAAAGCATGTCCACATAAATCTTTTTAGTGTCTTTTAACTAGATCTGTCGGCCCTTACATTGGCAACACTGTGAGTATAACGGAGCTGGATATAACTACAACGCGGGCTCGGAATGGGGGCAGAATGTAGATTCCTCGCAGGGAGTTTCGCAGGCGGAGTTCCAGCAGCTCATTGAATAGGAAACTTTTGAGTTTCTTACACAACAGTAGCGAGACTATCAGAAACTCTAATTATTCATTTGTATTAAAACGAGCTCGCTCCATTTCTGTGGGTGCGGCGAGGAGAAGTGTGGAATCATTTGCATTCCTTTAGTTTTATCGTTTGTACGGTCGACTGTACGTAAAGTTGTTTTTTTTTTTTTAAACGCTTAGCTAAGCTCTTAATAGGGATAAAACAAAGACGTGTGGCACTCGGGGGCTGCAAGGTAAAGCTATTGCCCAGCGTGTTTGACCAACTTATGCAATTATAATTATTTATTTATGCAGTAATTTTACCAGTACCATATAGTCCTTGGGGCGCGGGATGTTTATGTAATAAATGAACACTAAGAAAGTTCATCATCATCATCATCAATCACCATCATCAATCGCCATCATCAATAGCCATCATCAATCGCCATCATCAATCGCCATCATCAATTGCCATCATCAATCGCCATCATCAATCGCCATCATCAATCGCCATTGTCATCATCATCATCATCACCATCATCATCAACATCATCATCAACATGATGGATAGATAGATGGCACTGTAAGTTTTTTAGAACTCAATAATTTATTTTTTTGGGGTGTCAGGTTTTATTTTCGTTACACAATTTCTTGATTCGGTCCCCTCAAAGCCCGCGATAAAAGCTATACAATACAACGGAACAGTCTTTTAACCACCTCCGTGGCGTAATGGTTCTCCGTAGCTTCAGATCAGGAGGTCGCGGGTTCGATGTCCAGCGGAGTCTAACTTTGTAAGACTCGGTTTGGTTGGTAGAAGGGCATTTTCTAAGCCCGAACAACAACAATGCTAACAATATTCATGTTTTCCGGCTTGAAAATAAGATAGCCGTTCCCCATTGCATTGGAGAATCTTGGTAAGCCCGGTTCCATCTTCGGGATAATCGTCACTTACCATCAGGTGAGATGATGCCAAGGGCTTACCAAACTCCTCCTTCTTTCAAATCGGTTAAAAAGAAAAGTGTGTTAAAGCAATAAAATATAACGAACGGTTCTGTTCCAAAGAACCTTTCTCTATTTCTATTTTCACTAATCCATTGTTAGCGTCAGTTTTAAAGCGGTGAGCGAGGAGGACTGTACCGAAGCGACGCGAAATAAAAAGCGACAAAATCGAGCGATGAACCGCGAATATCTGCGTAATTGTTGCGCTAACGAGCAGTGCGTGGTGGCCACTGCAACAGCGAGTGAATAAATTCTGACCAGGTAATTAAATGATGATTAATATCTGTACATACAAAGTGATTATCACATCAGCCAAAAGATGTCAACTGCTGAATATGGGCCTCTCTCAAGGATTTCCGCTATGTCAGGTCTCTTACCACCTGCATTTAGCGGTGCATGAACTCCTCTCATCATTTCAGCTCATATACGTCCCTACCGAGGGGCTCGAGCCTACCCTGAATTAGGGCGATCGAGCCTTAGTCGACCATGCGGGCCCAGTGCGGGTTGGTCGACTTGACCACAACCTGCGAGTTTCTCTGCAGGCGTGTGCAGGTTTCCTCACGATGTTTTCCTTCACCGTAACTTAACGTAACATTAACTCGTCTATTGCCACACAAATATACGACAAAACTGACGGCAAAATTATCTCAAGAGGCCCGGCAGAGCGTCGGTGGACCAATGTGGTACTTACGTTATATTATACATATGTTACCACCAATTTCATTAATGTAGGCTGCAAAAACTCAACAGCTACTCAATTGCTAATTATAGTTAGGATCTGCCCGGATTTTTACTGTTATTCTATCAGAATAGTACCACCCTATCTCTTTTCGAGGGTGTCGTAAGAGGCGACTAAGAGATCAAATACCGGAGGATACCTGGCAGCAGCGTGCTTCCCGTGTACTGTGTCATCACACTGCACTCTGCGATTGCCAACCCACCTAGCAAGTGTGGCAATTACGGTAAAACCCCACCCATCTCGGGGGAGGTCTATGTCTAGCAGCTCATCATCACATGTAAAGCAGGATGATTAGATTGTTACGGCATAAACACGAATGACACAATGTTCAATGACTAAATAATATAGACTCAAACAAAAGGAGTTTCAGCTTCGCTGATCTCATGGCCCCAAGGCAAGAAATCGGGCCAATAAGAAGCTTCGTTTCTTTTGATTGAAATAAAACGCCCCATTCATTACCAGTTGAACCTGCATCTTTGATTATTAAGTTTTCAATTGAAACTCCCTCCCCTCAGCCCCTCACATCACCCGAGGGAGAAAAACGTCTCGAAGCCGATTCATAACGGTCGACTGGACGCAATCTTTCAAAGCGTTTAACCCCGATCTGTCATTTCTAGATAAATCTCAGCTTTAGATAGATTATTAATCCAAATCGCTTGTTCGGTAGTTGGTCGAATTAAAATTAAATCGCTTTTAGAATAGATTCCTTACCAACTATCATTTATTATCATTAATTTCGGATTGTTATCAATTATTCATGGTCATGACTGAGCAATAGGTCGAGATATTACTTTGAAAGGCGCTTCAAATATTGCGATAGGTAAGAAGATTCCGCGTGACTTCAGAGACTCCAGCTCCGTAGAGTAAGAGCAGTCATCACCAGCTACGGTTACTTTAACAAACATATATTTACCCTGGGAAATACAGACAGCATGCTGTGCCGCGCGTGCATGGGGGCTGAAGAGACAGATGCTCACATCCTTCAGAATTGTAGAGAGGTAGCATCTCGTAGACCTACCGGAGGTCTTCGGCAACCTGCAAGGGCCACTGGACTTCTTGGAGGTGCTGGACTGGCAGTGATTCCGGCCAACCACGCAAAATGGGCGCATCAGACGCCTGGTTATGAAAACCAGCCTGTCCTTACAATAACAATTAGGGAGTTGGTAGGGGGCTATATTCTACAACCTGGTAAGTTCGGTCATAATCAAATATGCACCTTCCGCCACCGCGTAAAGGAACAACCATAAAAAAATGATTAAGAATTTATTGAATTTATGCAACTACCAAGCGGTCGTAGCTCTGTACGACTTGCGTGGTTGCGACCATCACTCAGGTTAAGTGACCTGAACCACGCTCATTACCTGGATAGGTTTGACTGTTACCGGCGTTTTTAACTGACTTCCCAAAAGGAGGAGGTTCTCAATTCGACTGTATGTTTTCTTTTGTATGTTTATTAAGATAAGATAAGATCATTTATTTGATATTATCATTACGCGATATCTTCGCAGAATGTGAACCGATATTCATGATTCTTTTTTACTGAGCCGATTTTAAATTTCTGAGGGCATCTTGAATCTCCTCAGGATCAAACTGAATAGGTCTGTAACCTTCAATGTTTTCTTTTCTTACTGCATCTCCATTATTTTCAGTATAATTGACTTGATACGAAATATTAACATTATGTTCATTTTCATTTACTCTTCCTGTAAGAGTGTTTTCTCAGTTATTTTCTCAGTTATTTTGATATCGTTTTCTACCTTGCATCCATTTCCAAACACTCTTGTTTCTATTATTTTTACAAAGCCATTGTAATTGACGCCATTGATTTCGGTAGTTGTTTTTATTACATTCCATGCCTGCTTCTTCTTCGTATTAATCAATGCTTTTTATGGTTTGGTCTATTGCTGAAGCAAGAAGTGATGATTTTCGCTCGATTTCGAGGATTTCTTCCTGTTGAATTAAACCAGTATGTTAAGGTTACTTCCTAGTATCTTTGGAGTAGCATTAAACAAACGAGCAAATAAACACTCAATTGCCAGGTTGGTCTCATATAAATTTTATCAAAATCGGTGTAGTACTTGTTTAGAAATTTAACAAAAACCAAAAAAATATTCAAAATTGTACTAAGTGGTTGCGATGGAAGTCGGTTTTTTAACGTGTTTAGCATTTCCAATTATTCGTGGCCGTCCCGGTGCTTCGTGAGACACGTTGAGACGTTGGTGCTGCTACTGGTTGGTGTCGCTAGATGGCAGTAGTAAAGTCGTGTCAGATACCTCACAGGCGGCATGTACAACTTCTGACAGTGGGGTTCACCTACCACTTCCACCAATTAGGACTTGCGCCCCCCCCCCCCCCCCCCCCGAGTGTGACATGTAGGGAATGAGTCCCGTTCCTCAGTAGTGGGGACGTTCATAATACCTGTATTATTAATGTATTATTTTGTTATTTTGTCGAAATTGTCTTTGTGTTTGTGTTGTGTTTTTTTTCCATCCCGTTATGTATTTGACGGCGCCTCCGTGGCAGCACCGTCTACGTGAAACATCAAGCAAAGACAACCTATTCGTCAATCGACACTAGCGCTCTCCATGCTTCGAACCCGACGTACTAACCAGCGGCGGCTTAGACGGTCTATGGCTTGCTGACCTGAACTCATAGCCATTATAATTAATTAGGATTAAAAGAGTTGATTTTGGTCTGGACGGTCTATGATATGATTTGCACTTTTTAGGTTCGGTTTTCTAGATTGGTAAAAATAGTGTAATTTTATGTTTAAAGTGATAGGTGAGCTTAGATCAAGTTGCAGAGTTTGATTATACTGAGAATTAGTTGAAGCCTTAGTGATTTTGTATTCTCCTCGTCCTTTTACCCGCGCCGGTTGCCTATGACTGAGCCAAGTGACTCCGATGATCCTGACGTCATGTCTGATACCCTTGCTGGCCGTAATAATCCTTTATATTTATGTTGTGTATGTGTATTTTTGACAAATAAATGTTATCTTATCTTAAATTTCAATATAAACTTTGAAATTGTTTTATTTAATGTTGGTGACTAATGCTAAAAGAAGTAACGATCTTAGTGCGTTGACATATAGTTTTAATGCTACCGGCTCAAGGTGTTTCCTTGCGTGTCCGTAATCTGGTGGTTAGTCCCTATGTGTTTACTCCCTACACTGTGCTAAGGTGAAACGCCTCGTATGTCGGTCATCACGCCTGCTACATCGCCCCACCCGCCAGACCTCAGCAAGATGCCTTACGGCATCTCTGAAACGAGCAGCGATGCCCACCAACTGTATAACAAAATTAGCTTAAACTATTTTAAATGGTGCTTCTAGCCATAAAACTAAACAACTTTCCCCATGGAACCCATAGTCAAATCGTAAAAAAAATTGGCTCTCCCATACTAACTCGATCAGGACTTTTTGGCGGGAATTTGTAGCGTTCAGTTTGTCATTTTTCTTTTATTATCCGAAAACTTACATTTAGTGGTTTTTGATGTATAATATTGATAGTGTATTTATCAGCGAAGTATCATTTATGTGTTTCTTGTGTAGGATAATGAAATAAAAGTGTGTATACTGTGTTTCGAGTTCCCACAAGAAGTCCGAGCAAGCTTTAGCAAAAGTGCTATCATTTTGCTAGAGTATGTAGGTTAGGTTAGTTTATAGACAACGATATGATGTGAACGCGAAGAAACAGTGATCTTGAAGAATGAAAAGTTACTAAACACTTGTAAAGATTGACAGGAGAAAAATGTGAAGAAAAAATGATATTGAAAACAAAAGAAAATGGACTGGACATCTGGATTGGACCAATATAATGAGCTTCTGACTACGTAACCTGAAAAAAAAAATTACTGAAGACGTGAATTCTACAAATTAATACTACTGAAAAACATATACTGAAGACTAGGCGGTATGGCCAATGAGCCTTAGCCTGCCCTAAAAGGGCGAAGGAAAAAAAAACTAACTCGATCAGCTGATCAGCCAACTTAGTATGGGAAGACTTTTTGGCGGGAATTTGTAGCGTTCAGTTTGTCCTTTTTTCTTTTATTATCCGAAAAATTACATTTAGTGGTTTTTGATGTATAATATTGATAGTGTATTTATCAGCGAAGGATCATATAAGTGTTTCTTGTGTAGGATAATGAAATAAAAGTGTGTATACTGTGTTTCGAGTTCCCACAAGAAGTCCGAGCAAGCTTTAGCAAAAGTGCTATCATTTTGCTAGAGTATGTAGGTTGGGTTAGTTTATAGACAATAATATGATGTGAACGTGAAGAAACTACTGAAAATTACTGAAGACGTGAATTCTACAAGTAAATACTACTGAAAAACATATACTGAAGACTAGGCGGTATGGTCAATGAGCCTTAGCCTGCCCTAAAAGGGCGAAGAAAAAAAAATAGTATGGGAAGTTCACTTTTTTTTGAGATTTGACTATGGCTTTCATGAGGAAAGTTGTTCAGTTTCATGGGTAGAAGCACCAGTTAAAATACTTTCAGCTAATTTTGTTAGACCTTATATATACAACCTTGGTGACACTTACTGCAAATCCTTACAGCTTTTCAGTGCAATGTCCCGTCATCAGTATTATCTGAACTCACGGAGAACTTACCTGTAAAAGAAAAAAAACCTGTTAAAATTTAAATAGGACTTCATCATTTCAGCTTATATACATCCCCACCGAGGAGTTCGAGCCTAATCTGAATTAGGGCGCGGGCCTTAGTCGGCCATGCGGGCCCAGCGCAGGTTGGTCGACTTCACACACATCATCATCATCATTTTATTTCATGAACAGACAATCTGTGTGCGAAACAATTTTAAAAACTTAAATCTAATCACATAATAACATAATATTCAATTCCATGTTAACATTTTATAAAAACAAATTTAATGTCAAATATAAAAAAAATATAAAGTCATCAAAAGAATAAAAAATTTTTGGCGGGATTTGTGGTAGACGCATTCGTAGTTTTATTTTGTTGTTTTTTTATTGTTTTCTGCTAGGATTTTGTTTAAAAAGTGGTGCATTTTGGAGAAAATCGTCTAGTGCACGTGAGCAATGTGGAGAACAAGAAAATAAAACGAAGGAGGACGTGAGAACCCAACTTGCTCTAGGTGCAGTTTTATAGACGCCTTACAGCAACTGGGTGTTCCACCTCAGAATGTAGCTGCTGCAAATGCTGTCAAGAACTTCAGAGAAGATTTGTAATGCACCGGCACTAGCATTACAAATCCAAAAGCTAAGGAAGCTTAAATACGTCAGACCTGGCTGTATGATCTTAGTAACCTTTGCCTTTTCCGCGCTTTTTGTAAACCGGAAAGAAGAAACCAAAAAAAAAAATTTTTCTCCAACAAAACCAATTTTAATTTATTTTTGAAAATGTCAACCCTAGTTTCTACCTTTAATTCTGTCGGAAGTCTATTATAGAATGCCACGGATTGATACAGTGGACACCACCGTCGAGTTTCTTCGCAGGCATGTGCAGGATGTTTTCCTTACCCTAAGATCGTCGGATAAACGTAGATATGAAATTTAAATTCGGTAATACTTTGTTTCGAGACAGGATTCGAACCGTGATCGAACCGGACGGGAGGTAGCGGCCCTTGCCGTAGCGCCACCGATGCTCCAAAATAGGACTTATAAATCGCGGAAGCTCTGCATGAATCTTACACTGGAGTTAGCAATAAAACAGTGTTTGTGTTAGTGTTGATTACGGCTGCCAACGAATGTGTTTTGTCTCGTGTATGTGATCTCACGTGTGCTTGTTCTATCTGACTGGGCGGCTAATCCTCGAAAAGCTTTAATAAGTATACTTTAGGGCACTGCTCGAGAACAAAATGTCAAAATGATTTTTTTTATTTCATAGGAGCATTTCAATGTAATATGATACAGCATTGTTTTTAAATATTAGTAAAAAAAGTATTTGTATACCTTGGTTTTCTTAAAGTAAAATGAAAATAAATGAAAAAAATACCTTATGTTAAGCGATTATGGAATCGAAGGTGAAAAACTAAAACGCCTTAAATTGAAAACCCCTTGGTGTTGAAAATAGGAAAAAAAAGGGGAAATAATTTAATTATTTTTTGCCTAAATAAAAAAGAATAGAATCGCTTCGTGTGCATAGAGGTTGGGATATCTACTACATGTCGGTCCCACATTGTAAGTGTTAAGTGCAATAAAATGAGTCCAGTCACTTAGAATACAAGTAGAGATATGTGCGGTGCTCGAGTGTAGACTATGCGTCACATTTAATTACATTCGCGAGTGCCGGCGCCCGCCCGCGGCAATTAACTCAGTGTTGCTAGCGTCGCGGTGGTGATGCCAGATCTGCGTTACTGGCACTGGCTGGAGGATTCTGTAAATGGAAATAGCTGCATCAAATGGTCTGTGTATCAATGTTACGACTAACAACATGGCTCTTGTTTGACATGTGGTTCTACTACGATGGACGTTCTCAATTCGACTGTATGTTTTTGAAGTGAAAACTTCTTTAAGCGCTTTGGAATTTTTTTTAGATTTAGTTACCGTTACCGACACCTCTCAAGTTTTTAAATAAGATATTTAAGTCTTTAGGTACAAGCCCTTTTGAGACTGTCTTCATTCAGTTTTCACTTCTGTTGGCACTCCCAGAGTGCATTTTTATGTGTGTTTGTTATGCGATATTTTCGCAGGGAGAGGTTTCACACTTATGTTTTTGATATTCAGCCTATACGCACGAAGCATTACGCCTCCTCATTAATTATGCGGACAGCGATGGAGTGGAAGTCCTTGCCTGCGTCTGTGTTTCCCGACTCCTACAATTTTGGGATCTTCAAGGCGAGAGTAAATATACATTATTTGAGTTTGCGTTTACCATTCTCGACTACATCGTCACTTACCGTCAGGTGAGATGTAGTCGTTTGACTACATCAAACATATAAATACAAATTATATCGTCTTACTCAAATTTTTAATAAATAAAAAAAATACAAATTAAACCGATTTTAATGCTTTTTAATACAGTGTTATGAAATCGCTGATATCGCGAATTTTTTTTTGGTTTGTTCATACAAATCGGTCAGCTGACTGGCCGGTTTTGTATGCAAAATCAAAAAAAAATCGCGATTTTAGCAAAGTTGTAGAACAAAAGTTGTTCAGTTTAATGATTTAAAGCCCACCTTAAAGTATCACTGCACCTTTTTGTTACCCCCTGTATATTTTTTCTATTCTCACCCAAGTTGGATTTATATAAACGTGGTCAAAATCAGTTGTGTACCTACTTTTTTAGAAAATTGGCGTATATGAAAAAAGGTATGAAATTGTACTAAAATGTTGCGATTGATAGTTTCTCAGTTGTGCCTTAAATCCTTCTAGAGTAGTGCGCGACAGCGACAAATATCACTAAATCCTTCTAGAGTAGTGCGCGACAGCGACAAATATCACTAAATCGGAAGATTGCGACACTGTCACTGCTTTGAATAGCTTCGAATCTTTAACCGTATATTAATGCTTCACCATCATAATCAGTGATCATGTGGTAAAGTTAATTATATTTCAAAATGTTTATTAAAAGTAAATGCATAGTTTAATTTTATCTGACTAGCTTTTGCCAGCGGCGTCGCCCGCTTGGACATCGACTGCCTGAGCGTAAGTGGTGCGCGAGGACATTAATTTTCTCCAGATCCCTATCCCAGATCGGGCTATTCTAATAAGCAGTCTATGTCATTTCCCACTCCCTCAACCATCTCTGTGCAAAAAATCACAACAAACAATTCGATCCAATCCATTGCGATGTTATTGAAATGAACCAAAAAAATTATATTTTTTCAGTTCTCTGAGGAACTAAATCGGACTATGCTATTTAGCCTATGTCCTTCCCCGTGACACAGGCTACTTGCATGCCAAATTTCATCAATATTGGTCCAGGTGTTGAAGCGTGAAAAGGTAACAAACAAACACATTTTCACATTTATAATATTCGTAAGGATGGTCATAAAATAGCAATAGCATCACATAATGTCAAAGTTTGACAAATTTTAAAAAAACAAATGTAACAATTATTAAACGTCAAAATGAAATCATTTCTTAACCTGTGTTCTGTAACGAGACCGTAGTTTTCGATGTGTTCTATTCGACGCAACGTTGTTCGATACTATGCAACGCAACCCCTCACAGCTCGCCGGGATTACACTGTAGAGATAACTCCGTCCCACAGTACCGGAGTACCGGAGTACCGGAGTACCGGAGTACCGGGATTTATACGTCAACACGCTTTTAATTGCATGACGTATCACCAATTATGCTGTTTGTGTCTGATCTGACGTCTAATGTTATGTTTGTGTATCAATTATATACTAGGAATACGTACTGATGACGTGCCGTTTGTTACTTCTGATTCATCATCTCTTTTTACCCACAATTTATTGTCATTGTCCCTTTGCTTTTACCACACCCTGGACACTTCATACAACTGGCCAGAAATTACTTTTTAAAAAAGGAATGACGGAACAAACAAAATGGCGGCGAAATCCTATACTTTCGTTAACCAAACTGTAACCAATCTGGATGACGGGGGGTATATAGTATATTGATACATATGGGTGAAGAGAGGGTTAAGGTTGCAATCTAGAGAGCGGCAGGGAGTGTCCATACTGTATGTTAGTACTAATATAATTATATACTTAGCTTTCACCTTATTTAAACAGACTATATCTAAAGATTAAAAGTCCCCAGGAGGCTCGAGTTTCCATACAAACGTAGTTCAGCTTCAATACAAAAACTACATTCCGGATTTAATACAAAATTAGCTAATAAATTGAGAAGACACTTATCGATGTTTGTAAAAAGTTTTCGATGTGCTAATATAAAACGGGAAAAACAAGAGCAGTTTCAAACTGTCACTACAAAACTAATTTAAGCCTTCGTTTAGTTATGTTTCAATATAAACTAATTACAAACATTGATATGTGTCTACTAAGTATGTTTTCAAAGTTTGGATTTAATCCGGCATGTAGTCTTTGTATTAAAGCGGAATTACTTTTGTGTGGAAACTCGAGCCTTCCGGGGACCCTTTAAACTTAAAACAAATAAATAAAAAAATATGGAAAAATTTAAAAATTAAGATTTTTTTTATATAATTCACCCATAAAATCAGCCATGTTGATTTTTTAAAATGCTGCATATCCTATAATACGCGGAGTGACGGCACGAATCCAAAACACCTCATTTCTCAAGAACGGTTTAGTAGTTTAGGAAATACGAGGGTACAGATGAACATCCATCCATTCATACATACAAACATTATTTAGACTGTCAAAAACATAAAACTCCTTTTTTCGTAGTCGGGTAAAAAATAATAAAATATAGACCATTTTGAGAAATTGTTTTAAAGGATTAAAATTTTAAACGCCCAGCTATTTTTAAATATTTTTTTTTAAAACACGAATGTACTGTGCTACAAGTTTGTACGTCATCAGCGGCACAACATCCGAAGCCTGAATGTCTGCCGAGGAGTTGCGAACGGAGTCAGTTCCAACTAAGGCTTACATGCGAGTAAGTAAGTATCTTTACTTAACATTATCTATTTCTTATGCCGTATGCGTAAGGATCAAAATCGCACTACGAGTATCTAGCTTGATGTGCTGGCCTATGTACGTTGTTATTAGGTAACATAATCGATCATAGAAATTTCAAAATTTATGCTTGAGAGAATACCCCAATGAACAATGTTTTTTTTTTTTTAAATAGGTGCAAATTACACTCTTTCTGATAGTAATAAAATAGTAAGTACATAAATATACATGTCATTTGTAAAAAAAAATAACCAATCATTAGTTAATGACGTCAAAATCATTGATATAAAACAGATTAGGTATGTCATTAGAACATGAAAACTATATGACACGAGAAGTTATTAACATAAATTAGTAAATAACATTAGTTAAGTACTATTTTTTTAACCTAAAATTGGTAAGCCCTTGACATCATCTCACCTAAAGGTAAGTGACGACAATGTCGAAGATGGAAGCGGGCTTACCAAGATTCCCCAACGCAATGGGGAACTGGCTATCTTATCTTCTAGGCGTAACACATCAAATGCTGTTAACATTGATGCTTGGCGGCAAGACCTAGATAAAACGGGGCTAACTAGCCAGGCGGGCTTAGCCTTCTACCAAACAAACCGAGTCATACAGAGTTAGACTCCGCCGGGAATCAAACCTGCGGCCTCCCGATGTGAAGCTAATACACTGAACATAACGCCACGGAGGCGATTAAAATTGTAGCATCATATCAGCCGAAAGACGTTCACTACTAGACAAAGGCCTCCCCAAGGAATTCCACCGCGAGTGGTCCTGCACTGGCCGCGTCCACCAGGTCATCATTCCACCGAGTGGCAGGCCTTCCTACGTTACGTCTTCCGGTGCGCAGTCACCATTCGGAACTTACGAAACTGCCGCAACAGCTATCTGTTATACTAGGTTTGTGTAATTGCAACAAAGTTCATTATACCCAACTCTGTTACAATATCTACTTCAAACATAACGTTGGCAAGATTTTAACTGTATAAGACAAACAAATAACGAACCAATGCTTCAGTTAAAATATTGTTCAACATAAGTGACGCAGCATGCTGTTGGCAACACTCGCGGCAATTACCAGTGTTGCCAGGAATGAGGCTCCCGACGTAATAGGGTTGCCAGTGCAATATGTCTGCCGCCGAGTGAGACGTGACAACCCATATATCTGTTTTTATGTGAGATTGTTTTTTTTACACGCATTTTTGGTCACCATATGTTAGGCATAAATTCAAAAATTTTTATGACTTTAATTGAACTTGATTTCATAAAAAAAACCCATAAAATAAAGCGCGTTCAGTTTTTCCTGAATTTTCTAATTTTCCGGTCAAAAGGGATTAAAAATTATTGGCATAGTCCATTTAATTATTTTGTTAAAATTGTGTCTCGCCTGAAACCTGTATGTTTGGACATGGGACGTGTAGACAGACAAAAAATTACAGTTAATATAAAGTCCTAAAAAGGCACATTACGGAGATACCTGGATATGAAATTCAGAACGACTCAAAATATTTTCATTTTATTTTTCTAAGTCCAATTATTTCCGTAACGTGACGTTTTAGGACATAATGCTAAATGACATTTTTTGTTTGTCTAAATGTCCTCTATTCAAATATATAGGTTTAGTTACGCTGTTTAGTAAATGGCGGACCTGGCACTATGCCACTCTCCATACAAAGAATATCAAACCCTTTTCCATTTTTCTTTCTTCTTGTACTTTTTTCTTTCATTTAGAATATTACGATCATAATCTTACATGACGTTCTTGTATTATGAACTCGGGATTTTTTTCTATATCTTCTTATTTTTTTATTAAGGACTAATTATGAATATAAATTTTAACTGCATTTAAAATGTAGCATAATATCGCCCTTCTAGATGATTATTGAATTTTTAATTAAAATTATTAGTTATGAAAAAAATAATATAAAGCAAGGAAAAAATTCATTTAATATTTTTTTTTTCGATTTAAAAAGCAGTTTAAACGGATCCTGCTTCAGGAATGAATATGTGCCATAATATAAAATACACTACTACCTATTTTAACTACCTATTTAGAAATAAAACGTATATTTGTGTCCAAGGCTCGCCCGCTACGCAGCGTAGCAATGAACAGTACTACGCCGTATCGTAGCGCACGCTACGCCGCACCGTAGCCGAGCTCGCGAACGAGCCGGTATTTGTTGTAATTAATGTTTGTAAGTTATTTTTAAACGATAAGTATTCAATTTGTTATTATTCCAACTTGTTATAGTAATTAATTGCTTGTTCGGATTGCTTATTAATATCCATTGTTCACAGTTAACATGGTTAACGAATTCTCCATAACAGTCGTATTGTTTTGAAAAAAATTCTTAGCTCACGCAACCCTTATATCTAATTCTCATAGAGAAACCTAAATTTTGTATTTTTAACGCGTAAAAAGGAATTGTATTTGAATTTCAATTCAAAATGAAATAAAGGTACTTTACATAGAAGAAAGAAAAATAACATACTAGAATTTTACATTAATGTTAAATAATATTAATATTTTCGTAAGAGAATGGATAAACAGACGGACAGAGCTGAGCATGTCGGGCGTGCCGCGTGCCCTCGCGTCGGGGATCCACGATTTATATTAAATCACTCTCCGACGCGACAGGGATGAGATGCCGGTAACGGTAACGGTAACGGTAACGCTTTGTAATATTTATTTAATTCATTTTATTTTCATTATTTCTCCAACGAAAACAGGATACCTTTATTTGTTCCGATCAATAACTATATTTGGTAGATATTTGAAATTGCTACGTCAGAACTTATACGTTTCTGGCTCTTTCTCTCTCTCTCTCTCTCTATTTATTGATGTGTAACATCTTTGCTCTCGCTTTCCTGCAATTTTTGGGAGTGATTTCGTGAAATGGGACGGAAATGTGTAACATGGGACGGAAATGTGTAACAGGAAGTCGCGACAGCGCGCGCTATTCGATCTGACGAATGAGCTTTGCTCTCGCTTTCCTGCAATTAAAGGGAGTGATTTCGTGAAAAGGGACGGAAATGTGTAACAGTGATTTGTTACACATCATATGCGAGTACTGTAGGTCTCGCTCATTTTTTTCTCTTCTTTCTCTCTTTCTTTCTACGACAGAGATTTGGGATACTAAATTTACTTTTGCGATGTAAAAAAAAATTCCCAAAAAAAACTATATTTTCAGATTCCTCAGAAACTGCATTAGACTATGCTATTTGAATAAGATAAAAAGTACCCCATGTACTTCCCCGTAACATAAGCTACCTGCATGCCAAATTTTATCAAGATTGGTTAAGGTGTTGAAGCGTGAAAAGGTAATAAACAAACAAAGAAATACATTGTCACATTTGTAATTGTTATGGTTGGAGGTTTTGTTAAAAGGGCTTTGGGAATCCAGGACAATTAAACAAGGACTTAATTGGTACGACACGTATATTGGCCTACGCCATGACAGTGTGGAAGAGAGCGGTGCGGTAGAGGTAGGTTGTCTTTGTATGCTTTTGTCAAAGATGACCTATTCTTATAAGATGCATGACAAAGATGATCTACACGTAACAGTAATATTATATTCTCATATTTAAAATAATTTATATTGTGTTAGAATTTTATTGGCATTCCTAACAACTGTACGGGTGCCGTCGTTGATTCGATCGGACGCCTTCGCTCTTTTGCGACCCCGGAACCGCGTCACTCGTCCGTATGGCGCTGTCTGGGTATCCTTGGGTTCCTCTCGTAACGCTTCCCGGGAGTCGGACTTGCCTTTGGGAACGGAACCCTTAAAACATCAACGAGTACAACAATAACAATTAAATATGAAAGACATCAACAAAACAGACATCGACACAAAAAATAGTAGATTGTATAACAAGAGCACAAAACGGCTATTTTACCCGAGACGTTCATATAGCCACCCGAGCCGGTGCGGCGAGCGCGGATAGTCACGTCAAGGGTAAATGGGTTTTACGCTCTAGTTTTGCACTATACTTCACTTTGATTGCAAGGAAATTATAAATATTTAACCGCAATACAACAAATTTTGCTAGTTATGACGAATAATTAGTTACCCGCCACACAATTTGTCTCAGTTTTTTTATATTTATAATTGTGACATTTGACTATGGGGAGATCCTTAATGCCAAGTAATTGGTCATCTTTGGTAAAGTTATAAATGTTTGTTTTTTACGTAAATTTGTGTTTAGTAATACATTGTAGTAATTAAATTAAGATATAAGCTACATCTCATAAAAACATATCTATTAAACGAGGGTGTATGTGTGTGTGTGTGGCTGTAAGGTCTAATAATCATAGATATAAAAGAAAAACTTTAAAAAGAATTAATGCACAAAAGGATGAAATATCAGAAGTTCAGTCTACTCTCGATATAAATAACAACTTTAGGCACATGACAAGTGACAAATATGTTTTTCTTTCATGAATGTTAACAGCATTGAAGTGTTACGGCTTGCAGGTAAGATAGCCAGTTCTCCATTGCGTTGGGGAATCTTGGTAAGCCCGCTTACATCTTCGACATCATCGTCACTTACCATCAGGTGAGATGATGCCAATGGCTTAACAATTAGGGATAAAAAAAACCAGTTGGGGCTACAGCGCGTGTCCAACTCGCACTTGGCCGGTTTTATTATTTGTGTTAGAACTGTTGGCGACCTAATGAGCCAAACTACAAGCTCAGCTAAATAACATACATACACGCACACATACATCCGAACAAAATTACCCTCCTTTATGTCAGTCGGGTAAAACTAGTAATACATTTTGGAGTGCGAGGTCTTAAATTTAGACAGATCTGCGGACACCTCGCACTCCAAAATGTATTCATGTCACTCAGAGGATTTAGACAGATCTGCGGACACCTCGCACTCCAAAATGTATTCTATGTCACTCAGAGGATTAAGACAGATCTGCGGACACCCCGCACTCTTAAATGTATTCTAGGTCACTCAGAGGATTTAGACAGATCTGCGGACACCTCGCACTCCAAAATGTATTCTATGTCACTCAGAGGATTTAGACAGATCTGCGGACACCTCGCACTCCAAAATGTATTCTATATCACTCAGAGGATTTAGACAGATCTGCGGACACCTCGCACTCCAAAATGTATTCTATGTCACTCAGAGGATTTAGACAGATCTGCGGACACCTCGCACTCCAAAATGTATTCTATGTCACTCAGAGGATTAAGACAGATCTGCGGACACCTTGCTCTACAAAATGTATTCTTTGTCACTCAGAGGATTTAGAGTCTAAATCCTCTGAGTGACAAAGAATACATTTTTGGATGCGAGGTGTCCGCAGATCTGTCTAAATCCTCTGAGTGACAAAGAATACATTTTTGGATGCGAGGTGTCGAGTTTTTTCGCAGGTATGTGCAGGTTTCCTCGCGATGATTTCCTTCACCGTAAGATCGTCGCATACACGTACATCATTATATCAGCTCATATACGTCCCCACTGAGGGACTCGAGCCTACCCTGAAGGATCGGGCCTTAGTCGACCACGCGAGCCCAGTGCTAGTTGGTCGGTCAGTAAGATAAAAAAACGTTCAAATTAAATCGAAATTCAAAATCACATTGGTACGTGGCAGGGTTTGAACCACGCTCTCCCGGACAGGAGGTAGCGGCCCTAGCTGTTACGCCACTAATGCCAAAAACAAAGGCAAAACAAAACAAAATAGTCATTGTCAATTTGAAAACTTTAAATCTAGCGGTAACGGCGTAACGAAACGGCGTTACCGTCATAAACAGGAGTTAGCGCCCGCTACGGTTAACTCTGCGGTGACCCTAAAAGCTTCCGTAATTGTTAGAGACGCGCGGTCGCCGCTCCCACTCACACACGCACGCACACATAGTGTATTTAAAGATTTTATTAAGTGACTAGCAGCCGCCCGCAACTTCGTCTGCGTGCTTTTTATGGTGCGCGATAAACTTGACATATTATCTCTTCTATTTATCAACCACATAGAATTAAACAAACACAGAATCCTAGCCCGAGCTAATATTAAAAACACATCCAAATTTGTTAAGCTGTTATGAAGCCTAGCGTGCAAAAACTCACAGACAAACATACTAAAATTATGCTAAGATTTTATTATTTAAGTATCCATCGTACGCAAGCTGGACTGTTAATCAACTATAATCTGTATATATAAATAATAAATAAATAAATATTCTGGGATAAATCACACATGGTCATCTGGCCCCAAAGTAGGATTCCCTGTGTTATGGGTTACCAGAGGCTGATATACATACTTAAAAGGAAACAGTGACTGACTGACAGATCTACCCAGGTACAGCTCAAACCACTGAACGGATCAGACTGAAATTTAGCATAGAGATATAAATTATGACATCGTTTTGTCCGCTAAGAAAGGATTTTGCAAAATTCCCACGGGAACGGCAAAAAAACGGGACATAAATATAACTTCTTCGTCTACAGTAGCAGACTAATACATAGTTGTGCGGCAATTCTATGACGACCACTATAGCACATTTTTTACACTCAATTTGTTTCTTTTGTTAAAATAAAGCAAGCAAAATACAGCTATTTTATCTGCGACTCATCCTTCAGGCAACAACAAAAAACAGCATATTTAATCTGCGACTCATGTTTTAGGCAACAACATAAAAACAGCATATTTTATGTGCAACTTATTCTTCAGGCAACAACAAAAAAAAAACATATTTTATCTGCGACTCATCCTTCGGGCAACAACAAAAAACAGCATATTTTATCTGCGACTCATCCTTCGGGCAACAACAAAAAACAGCATATTTCATCTCCGACTCATCCTTCAGGCATTAACAAAAAACTGAGTTTACTAAAAAGTGATATAGTGTGTCTTAGCGGCCATCATAAAACGGCCCTACTTCAGTTGAATACTATACAGGGTGACATTGAAAACATGAAAAAAAATCAAGAACACACTCCACTCATGAAACTGAACAACTATTCCCAAAAAAAAACCCATATAATGGGAGCAAAAAAAATTTACTTCATACAATTTGATCCCATTAATTACCAACTTTGTATAGAACCTGTTTTTTTGCCGGGATTGTATGGGTTTCTTGTTTCTTGGGAAAAGTTATTCAGTTTGATGAGTGGAATATATCCTAAAGTTTGATTTACGATTTCAATTTGACCCTGCATAAGTGCGTCTTGTATTGTAGGATACCTATACCTATACCTAGCTGCATGTTCTTATCTGTGGCTCGCTAACTATAACCTAGCTGCATGTTCTTATCTGTGGCTCGCTAACTATAACCTAGCTGCATGTTCTTATCTGTGGCTCGCTAACTATAACCTAGCTGCATGTTCTTATCTGTGGCTCGCTAACTATAACCTAGCTGCATGTTCTTATCTGTGGCTCGCTAACTATAACCTAGCTGCATGTTCTTATCTGTGGCTCGCTAAATATAACCTAGCTGCATGTTCTTATCTGTGGCTCGCTAACTATAACCTAGCTGCATGTTCTTATCTGTGGCTCGCTAACTATAACCTAGCTGCATGTTCTTATCTGTGGCTCGCTAACTATAACCTAGCTGCATGTTCTTATCTGTGGCTCGCTAACTATAACCTAGCTGCATGTTCTTATCTGTGGCTCGCTAACTATAACCTAGCTGCATGTTCTTATCTGTGGCTCGCTAACTATAACCTAGCTGCATGTTCTTATCTGTGGCTCGCTAACTATAACCTAGCTGCATGTTCTTATCTGTGGCTCGCTAACTATAACCTAGCTGCATGTTCTTATCTGTGGCTCGCTAACTATAACCTAGCTGCATATTCTTATCTGTGGCTCGCTAACTATCATTTATAAAAGGCATCATTGCATTGCATCTAATGTGGGATGGGGCTCTCTCTCTTCTTTTAATATATTGCACAATTAACCGTGCTATCCAAGGGATAGACTTCGGTTGCCTGGTGTTGCACTTAGCAACGGCCACGGTTACGTGTAGGGCATTAAGATTTACACCTACGAACGTGTGCAACGCGACCTTCATACACATCTGAAATTAGATGTGCAGGTTTCCTCGTAATAAATTGCTGTGCCCAAAAGGGTCCATGATGTGATCTATAAACGTAATCTTTAAATTACTAATAAACACTTTGTAATAACTACCGTCGTGGAATGCAAATACATATTGATTATTGAATTAAACTTGCCTTGCTGCTTCGTAAATTTCATCAAAAATGTCTCGTCCCACAAACAGAGATTCTTAAGAAACGATTGTTTTCAAATTAATGCAAATTATGCAGCGCGGGCGCTCCACGAGTTACTGTGACACAGTAACAAAGAGTCGACAGCGGCAGCGGGATATGATATCCTCGGGAGGAATGGCTCGAGCTATTCCTGAGCGCCGCTCTTAGCAAATACTTAATAATATTTGCACCAAGTTTATCTTTGCACCTATTTCGTAAGGACGGAGCCAAATACGTTTAAATATGGAACTGTTTCGTTAGTGCCTTTTTTTATAAACAATTGATTAGCCCTTGGCATCATCTCACCTGATGGTAACTGGCGATGATGCCGAAGATGGAAGCGGTTTTACCAAGATTACCCAACGCAATGGGAATCTGGCTATCTTTGTTTCAAGCCGGAACACATCAATGCTGTTAACACTGATGTTTTGGCGGCAATACTTAGATAAGATGGTGGTAGTTAGCCAGGCGGGCTATTAAAAATGCCCTGCCATCAACCAAACCGAGTCTTACAAAGTTGACCCCGTCGGAAATCTAACCCGCGACCTCCTGGTGTGAAGCGAATGGAATAATCACTACGCCACGGCGCCGGCCTGTTGCGTTGTCGGTCTACAGGGTGTAACAAAATTGGTGTAGGTTGGACAGGGGCCTCTACTCATTATTCTGAACTACTTGTATCTAGAGACCCAAAGAGTCAATTCACAAAAAAATGGTGTGGTCTAAGGACTCCCGTTAGGACTCCCTTTATATCAGTTCATATCTATGACACGAGCTACCGCTACCAGGCTGTACACTCACTGGTCGTGCATTATCGGGTAACACGTTATGGTATCTCCCATACCCAAAGAGTGTCAACGGGACCCGAATACTAAGTCGTTGTCTGCTCCTTCGTCTGTCTGCCACGAGGCGAGCGTGCCTACAGATCCGGTACCTACCTGGAGAGTAGGTAGTAGTCTCTTCAACTAGGCACTCGCCTTGCAGAGTACCAGCACAAGCGTCTTGGCGGCAACACCTACCGCAGTTGGTCCTTGCCTTCGCCTTATTGTGTAGGAAGAGCGGCCCTCACTTTATATTCAAAGGGTCGGTAAGTGTGGATGCTACATCATAAACCTGGTAGTTTAGCGTATCAAGCGTGTAGAGGGCATGTCTGCCACAAAACTGTATCTTTTTAACTATGCAAATATTAAAATAAGTGACCGACGAAACCTTTAGTGCACGTTGCGCGGATCAAATCCACACTTGCTCGGCTTTGTTCTAGTGTGACGCACATTTTATGCAATTGTTCGAATGGGATTATCCTAACACTTACATCGTTGGTTCCTAGCGTGGGGACAGAGGCGGAGCTACCGGGATGTGGGACTAGGGGGGGGGGGGAATGTTTAGAACTTAATGCAATTAAACCACTCTTAAGCGCACCTCTCGGAGGCAAATTCATTTAGACGAACTCCGCGCCCGCCCTCGAGATGTCTTCATAATGTAATCATATAACGTGCCCGTACTCATTACATTTTATTTGCAAAGTTGGGTGGGCGGTGGGCTCGATAATCTTAATAGGTACAGATTTTGCTGCCTTTGTAACACAGTCATAGGATAAAACCAGGTCTTTAACCTGTGTGCGTTGCCAGTGATGACACGCGGAACTGACACATGGTCGCTTACTATGGGCCTAATAAGAAGGCTCAAGGTCACCCATAGGGCAATGGAGCGTGCTATGCTCGAATTTTATCTGCGTGATCGATCAGAAACAAAGAGATCCGCAGGAGAACCAAAGTAACCGACATAGCTCTCAAAATTTCAAAAATTAAGTGGCAGTGGACGGGACACATAGCTCTTAGAACAGATGGGCGTTGGGGCAGTAAAGTTCTTCAGTAGCGACCGCGCATATAGGACAGACAGACTTCCCACTCGGTGGACCGATGACCTGGTGAAGGTCGCGGGAAGCCGCTGGATGTGGGCAGCGCAGAACCGATAGTTGTGGAAATCCTGTATGATTTTTTTTGACTGTATCCGCTGGAAGATGTTGGGCGTCTTTCCGGTAGGTGAACTGATGGTTACATGATTTGCAGAAGCCGCTTGATAATAATGAAATGGAAAACAGTTTTACATTCATCATCATCATCATCATATTAGCCGAAAGAGGTCCACTGCTGGACAAAGGCCTCCCTTAAGGATTTCCACGATGACCGATCCTGCGTTGCCAGCATCCAACGGCTTCCCATGATCTTCACCAGGTCGTCAGTCCTCCGCGTATTTAGCGTATATTTGGCGGCTAAACTTAGATTAGATGATGGTAACTAACAGCCAGGCGAGCTAATAAAATTCCCTAGCACCAACTAAACAGAGTCTTATCAAGTTAGACCCTGCCGGGAATCATACCCACAACCTCGTGGTGTGACAGTAATGGACTAACCATTACGCTTCGGTGGCGGCCAAATATCATGGTAGAAGATGTCAATGTTGGAGAACAATCAGCATCTTCCAGCCGAGCTGATTGTGTTATCGCGTGTAATATAACATCTAAAGTTTCCAAAATTATTAACCAATTACCAACTTGAAAAGCAGAATAAAACATTCATTTCACACTTTGATATTAAATACTTTCACAAAACGAAATTGTAAAGTGATTACGCAAAGATTTTGTTCGCAAGCATGTCGCTCGGAATTTGCATGTTATTAAAAAGTAAATACAGGATTAGCATACTCTCCCTCCCTTCCCCTCCCACCCTAGGCGGTAGGCCGCTGGATAAGCCTTCATATAGCATTTCTGGGTATTCTTGTACTATTAATAGACCAAAGTTTTTTTTTTATTCACAATTGGTAAACCCTTAACAACATCTCACCTGGTGGTAAGTGACGATGTTGCCGAAGATGGAAGCGGGCTTACCAAGATTCCCCAACGCAGTGGGGAACTGGCTATCCTATCTTCATGCCGGAACACACCAATGATATCAACATTGATATTTGGCGGCAAGACTTAGATAAGATGGTGGTAGCTAGCCAGGTGGGCTTAGAAAATGCCCTACCACCAACCAAACCGAGTCTTAAAATTGACCCCGCCGGGAATAGAACCCGCGACCTCCAGTGTAAAGCCAGTGAAATTGGCCTCTGAGCTACGGAGGTGGTTTATAAAGTCAGGTTTAAAGTTGAGTAATTTAGTAGGTATTAGTATTATGATTGGGTGGGACGCGTGCGGGGTACAGGCGGGTGATCAAGGTACGTACCTACGCTGGTCAAGCCATGTTCTAGTTCGATTGTAGTAGCTTATGAAACTGTTGCCTAATGAGAGGCATTAAAACACGAGTGTAAGTTTAAAAAGCGAACCCTGACGAGGTTTTTAACCCTTCCCGCGTGCATATCATAAGGCAACCGCCCGCGCTCGCTATTGAATGTAAGCGGAGAGAGCGCGCTCCGCTTACAGTTAAATGGCGCCGTTGTTTTTTTTTATAAAACTGTGAAAACTGATTACTGGTCTTGTTATCTAATGTAATTGACTTTCTACCCATATCAGTTTACATACAATTTCATTTTTTGTTTTTTTGCATTTTACGCAAATAACGGTGTCAGGTTGCATACAAAAACCCGACATCGAAAGAGTTTATAAAACTTTTCGCTGGAAAAATATCTATGAAAATGGTAAAAACATCTCAAAATATATAGTTGTGTTAATCCCTCACTGTATTATGGTACAGTTTGACACAGATCGATCAGAACAGTATTGGTACACTATTTTTATACGATTTTCTTCCATCAATGAGCCCGCCATCGCCAATTCGGATGCCGATTCGGCACTGAACACACTTGAGCGTAGTAAATGGACACGCTTGAGAAGTGTATCACACGATTATTTTAATACCTAGTTAAGTGCAGTTTCATACATTACATTAGCTAATCTCATACATTGAACCTACTAAATAAAAGAAAGAAGTTTAAAGAGTAATAAAAAGATTCAAGAAATTCAGTACAACAAAACGTATAAATGGCGACAAAACCTAGCACACCTAACTATCTAGCTAAAGCGGGCACTGTCACAGACATGTAAAAATTGGAATCAATACTTTTTTGTAATGCTGTAAAAATGGAGCGACCCGCATATGCGTTCCATTAGGAAATAATTGCTGGAATCTCCTTGATGATGATATTAACTTCTTGGATTTGCACCGTATCGTATTGATGAAAAATGGTTTTATAAACTGTTAGATATGTATGTGTAATGTAGTGGTGTGCGTACATCTATAACTGCTGTCGTTTAGACAAAAGAAACCAGTGTGCTAATGGGCTCCGTTCGTTTCATTTAACTACCGTCCCAGATCTAACAGTGGCGACGAGCTACCCACAATCGGAAAAGTGAAATAAAATGTCTGCTTCGGCGACGCCTTTTGGATTAATTTCGGGTTTTAATCATGAAAATCAAGACTGGGAAACGTATAAAAACCGTATAAATCAGTGGTTTATTGCTAATGATGTGGATGAATCATCAGACAAAGCGGGAGTGAAACGTCGAGCCATATTGTTAAGCGCACTCGCGGAGCCTACCTACCGACTGGCTACTAATTTAGCGCTTCCGAAAAAACTCGAAGATAAGAGTTATGCTGAAGTGACAACATTATTGGATGAGCATTTTATTCCTAAGCGCTGCGGGTTTGCAGAGCGCTCCCGGTTCTACTCGGCGATGCAGGAGATCGGCGAAGGCCACACACAGTGGGCCGCGCGTCTTAGAAGTCTAGCGGCGCACTGTAATTTTCGCCACTTAGAAGATTCTTTGCTAGATAAATTCGTCATGGGAATGTTACCAGGACAGGAGCGAGAGAAACTGTTTTCAAAGGATATCAATGCCTTGACCTTGGCCCAGGCAGTAGAAATCGCCGAAAACGCTCGGTGTGCGCGGGCCGGCGCGGCAGGCGCCCCGCCGGCGGGTTGGACAGGGTCCACTCCAGCAGCTGCGATCGAAGGAGTATTTAAAATTGGCAATAATGCGTCATCATCGTCATCTTCCGCGTCGGAAATAAAGTGCACAGTGTGTGGTCGTAAAAATCATAGTGCTAATAAGTGTCGATTTGCAAGATACAAATGCAAAAAGTGCAATAAAATAGGCCATCTTCATAACATGTGTACTAGTGTAAAATATATGGAGTCGGGGGAGGTGAGTGAGGGCGACGATGGTAAGTGTTTTAACATTCGCAGTTCTGACGGTGCGCCCATGGTTGAATTAATAGATGTTAATGGGTTATACCTACAATTTGAAATTGATAGCGGTTCTGCCGTGACTGTTTTGTCCGAAAATGTTTATAATACACACTTCAAAAAGGTGCCATTGTCGCCTAGTAAAAAGAAATTAATTAGTTATACAGGTTCAGAAATAAAAAGCTTAGGTATTGCTAAGTTATCTTTCTCGTACAAGGGTCAAACGCGCGTCCTAGATGCATTTGTTATAAGAAACGGTGGTCCACCGCTTCTAGGGCGAGATTTTATTTCCTGTTTTGGGTTGGAACTAGCTCCAATAAAATTTTGCGAACACGAGTTAAACGAGAAAGAGTGTTTAGATAACCTGTTCAAACAATACAGCGAATTATTTTCAGACAATCTGGGCTGTTTCAATAAATACAAGGTTAATTTACCATTAAAAAGCGACGCGAAACCGGTTTTCATAAAAGCGCGTCCTGTGGCTTTCTCCCTAGTTGACAAAATTAATTTGGAGTTGGACCGTCTAGTCAAGTTGGGTATCTTAGAGCCTATTGAACATTCTAACTATGCTTCGCCTATTGTCCCCGTGTTAAAACGCGACGGATCAGTAAGGATTTGTGCCGATTACTCGCAAACAATAAATAAACAGCTGTTGGTAGACAAATATCCGTTACCGACCGTAGATGAATTGTTTACAAAACTGCATGGTGGGATACAGTTTTCAAAATTAGATATGTCTATGGCATATAACCAATTTATGATTAATGATCCAGATAATATTACATGCATTAACACTAATCGCGGGTTGTTCAAGTACAATAGGTTAATATTTGGTTTGTCGAGTGCGCCAGCCATATTCCAGAGAGCCTTAAGTGAATTGTTAGCAGGTCTAGACGGAGTTCTATGTTTTTTGGACGATGTATTGATAACCGGTAGAGATAAAAATGAACATTTAGAACGTCTTAACGAGGTGTTAAAAAGATTCAAAGAGGCAGGGTTAACCTTAAAGAAAGAAAAATGTGAGTTTTTCAAAAACGAAATACATTATTTGGGTCATGTCATAACAAAAAATGGAATTCAAAAGTCACAGGATAAAGTTAAGGCAATAATTGACGCTGCGGTACCGAAAAATGTTAGTCAGTTACAATCATTTTTAGGGTTAGTAAATTACTATAGGAGTTTTATTCCAAGGGCATCCAGTATATTAAGTCCGTTGTACAGTTTATTGAAAAAAGGAGTTAAGTGGTCTTGGTCAGAACAACAAAATCAAGCCTTTTGTCAAATAAAAAAAAATATTACATCAGATCAGGTTTTAACACATTTTAACCTGAATGCCAAAATAATTTTAACAGTTGACGCGTCCCCTGAAGGGTTAGGAGCTATTTTGTCACAGATAGATTCTGATGGTATCGAGAGGCCGGTTGCTTTCGCATCGCGTACTCTGAGCTCATCCGAAAGAAACTATTCGCAGATTCAGAAAGAAGCTACTGCAATAATTTTTGGTGTAAGACGGTTTCACCAATACCTATACGCGCGATCAACTCCTTTTGTTTTACGAACGGACCACAAACCCCTCATTTCTATTTTCGGACCGCATCGAGGAATTCCAGAAGTAACAGCAAACAGGTTACAACGCTATAGTATATTCTTATCCGCCTATAACTATACTATAGAATACATTCGGAGTGCAAATAATAGTGCTGACTTCTTATCTCGTGCAACGATAACAAGTGAATCAAAACAGGTGGCGTCTAAGTGTGCGTCATCGCGTGCTACGGGAACCGGTTCCCATTGTGAATCTTTCCATGATAGTGCGTGTTATGTGAACTTTGTTTTAGAAGGAAGTTTGCCCGTAACCGTAAAAGATATCAGCTGTGAAACAAAACAAGACGTAGTATTAAATGAAGTGGTAAACTATGTACTAAATAGTTGGCCAAGAAAGGTAAACAATGCAGAGATTAAACCTTATTTTTTGTGCCGATCACAGCTCTCATTTGAAAATGGATGCCTAATGAGAGGTCATAAAGTGATTATTCCTCAAAAATTGAGAAACCAAGTGTTAATTGACCTACATAGTTCTCATCTAGGCATAGTTAAAAGCAAAGCGGAGGCGCGTTCACGTTTTTGGTTTCCAGGAATAGATTTAGCGATAGAACGGTTAATAAGTGGCTGCGAGGTTTGTAGTCAACTTCGCCCTAGCCCACCGCGAGTCCCTTTAGCCCCTTGGAAGTTCCCAGATAGGCCGTTTCAACGCCTACATGTCGACTTTTTAGGTCCTATTAACGGCAACATGTATCTCGTGGTAGTGGATGCGTTTAGCAAGTGGTTGGAATGTTTCAACATGAAATCTAACATAACATCGGTAAACGTGATAGAAAAAATTTGTGTTGTTTTCTCTAGATTTGGTGTAGCTGAGTTTATTGTTAGCGATAATGGAACATCTTTCACGTCCGCGGAGTTTAAGAGATTTTGTAAATTAAATGGAATCACTCAGTTAACTTCACCTCCTTATCATCCGGCCAGCAACGGACAGGCCGAAAGCTATGTGAAAATTGTAAAAAAGGGATTAAAAGCGGCCATCCTAGCAAACTCTAAACAAAGATCTGTAGAAAATGAACTTTTAAAATATTTGTTCAATTATCGTAACTCCATTCATTCAACCACGGGAAAGTCACCAGCATTTTTAGTCTTTGGTCACCAATTAAATTCGCGGCTCGATCTGTGTAATCCTAAATCGTCGCCTGCACTCACCGACCTGGTTCCTATGGTTAACCAAAAACAGTCCTTACAGAGTAAAGCTTACGGCGGTAAAATAAGAAAAGGCTTTATTGATGGAGAAAATGTTTTGTACAAAAAATACTTTGGTAACAATAAGTATAGCTGGAACAAAGGAAAAGTAATAAAAAAAATTGGGAAAGTAATATTTTTAATAGAAGATACCGAGTCTCGTATAATATATAAGAAACACATTAATCAGTTAGTAAAAAACCAAGAAATCAAAGATTTTGTAACCCATTCTGTTGGGAATAAAGATAAAAATAGTAATGTTACTAAAAATGTTTTACATTCGACGGAGTTCTTGCCCTTAGTACCAGTTAGTAAATACAGTCATGGTACAGTTTCCGGGGAGAGTGGAGAACAGGTTCATCTCCAGCCCTGTTCCGAGTCAGCTCAGTCTGCTGCAGCCTCTGAAGAGTGTAATCTATCACCAGCTGCTGCTACAGCCTTCGACGGCATATCAGTCGACGAGCAAGACCGTACATCACCTGTACTGGAGCCAGACGGTCGTGTAGAGTTACGACAGGGAAGGCCAATGCGGGCAGCTCGTAAAAACATAGATTTTAAGAAATATTTGTAGGAACTTATTAAGTTTAATTGTATTAAGAAATTAGGGGGAGGAATTGTTAGATATGTATGTGTAATGTAGTGGTGTGCGTACATCTATAACTGCTGTCGTTTAGACAAAAGAAACCAGTGTGCTAATGGGCTCCGTTCGTTTCATTTAACTACCGTCCCAGATCTATTATTTCCTACAGAAAAAGTGTTATTTCTATATGATGTTTATAAACAATGTCAATATAAACTCGTTTTGAAGTTTATAATTCGAATTTCACGCTATGAGAGTAGATAAAAGTATTTAAAATGGAATCATCATCATCATATCAGCCGAGGGACGTCCTCTGCTAGACAAAGACCTCCCCCAATGATTTTAACGACGACCGGTTCTACGCTGCCCCCATACAGCGGCTTCCCGCGATCTTCTCCATGTTATCGGTCCACCGAGTGGAATCTATAGGAAATGTAGACAATATTCCATTATTCGACCGCGCACCGGAAAACGTAGCGAAGGCGAGCCTCCCACTCGGTAGACCGATAACATACAAAGGCTTATCAATCGTAAATTAAATAATTAAGTAGGTACGAAAAAATAGTAAAAAGCTCCCACACGCTTTTTTATTATTATTATTGTATTGAGAATATGGGAGGAGGACGGAATCTAAAGAGAGCCTATCAGGGTCAACCTACACAGGTCAAGTTCTTGTCAATCGGCCAAGTCATCGATGGTACGATGTGGTGAACGCGGATCTGGGCGAGCTCCAAGATAGCGACTGATGAGAAACCGCATAGGACCACCGGTACAAGTGGCGAGTTCTCGTGTTGGAGTCCAGGACACACTTTTATTCATCTTTAAATCATCTGTTCATAATACACGTGCAAATTTTCAATTTAATCTGACGTCTTGTACTCGTAGTGCGTAAAAACAAGTTTAAACATTCCGTTACATATATACATACAGGTGAAGCTAATTACATTATTAGATACATAATATTAAGCTTGTAAATAAAAGAGGCCTTTACCAAATCGCAGAGATCGCGGGAAGCCGCTGGATGCGGGCAGCGCAGGACTGGTCGTCGTGGAAATCCTTGCTGGAGGCATTTGTCCAGCAGTGGACGTTTTTTGGCTGATATGATGATGATGAAATAAGAGAGGGGCTGGTTACAGCGGTGTTTAAAACAAAATAATATTCTGCAAATCTTTATTTTTCTACTACGTTGTGCCCGCAGCTTTCCTCGCGTGGACTTAGTTTTTATGACTGTCTTTGAGGGTAAGTGATGCGTGAGCCGTAAAAGGCTCGTGAGTGTAGACAAGAGTTTACTCCAGATCTATTGGGAACTACCTCGGGCTATGCTAATTTGTAGTCTGTCATTTCCCGCCCCCTCATCCGTCTCTGTGCAAATAATCACAATCCGTTGCTACGTTACGATATTAAAGAAATATTTTTTTCTGTTCAAACAGGAACTGTATCAGACTGTGCTATTTTCACGGAATAAAAAGTAACCTTTTTTCCTTTCACATGACACAGGCTACCTGCATGCCAAATTTCGTCAAGATTGGTTGAGATGTTAAAGCTTCAGTAGTTAACAAACAAACAAACACATATTTTTACATTAAAAGTTCGTTCGCTCATTTAATCGGATATTTTACGGCTCCCGACAAACACTAACAAAGGTGCACATCCACCGGCACCGGCACTATTGAACTCAGAGCGGCACCTTTGACAGACTGTTTGTTGGGAGCCGTCAAAGATGCGGGTAAATGAGCGAACGAACTATTTAAATAAGTAATGATTCACAGAATTATACAATTATATATTTATAGCAATGTGTACACGAAAGCCATTGGAATTTATTTCGAAGTCATATAAGAGGAGCGTATTCCTAGCGCGCTACATACAAACGTAGTTTGGTTCACATTTGAATACTAGCGACCTGCCCCGCGACTCTATCAGCGTTTTTTTATCACCCGTTTGGCTACTTTGCAGATTCCCCGAAAATTTCATCAGCATTGCTGCAGCCTTTTTGGAACATACATACATAGTTTAAAGTATGCACAATTCTACTTTTATTTACTTGACGATAATATAGCCATTTATTGGTAAACCCGCTTCATTTTTGGCATCACCGTCACATTCCGTCAGGTGAGATGATGCCAAGAGCTTACCAATTGTGAATTAAAATAGAAAGATTATTCAATCAAAGTTATATACATTTTGTAAACACGTTCAACAAACTATAATTTGTGTCTGTCGTTTGTCAGATTTCCTTAAAATTTTAATGGTTTTAATAAAAATAAATACTGTTTATTGTACACACTATAGTATGATTTGTATATTAATCTTTATAGAATTTTAAAGATATTTATCTGTATACAAAGTTTTACTGGCGTGTATTCAGAAATTTGATTTTCTATTAATATTTTTTATATACCCTTAAATTGAATCATAATTTATTCAAGTCAACTACTCTACAACTTTTTAACAGAAATCTAACAAATCCAGATATAGGTTTCTATAACATGTTTACAAAAAATTAAATTTATTTGATTAATTAAAAAAATTACATTTGTATGCAGCGCGCTAGGTAAACACCCCTCTTAAACACAGTAATCCTTGAGACACAAATTGAATTCACTGCAAATGTACCCATTTAATTGAAACGCCAAACCGAAACCGGAAGCCGTTTCAATCGATCGGCGAAAGGTTCATTTATTTTGAGCAAGCGAGCGACGATAGTGTTTCTCTGTGCCGAGCGAGCAAAGCTATCCCGCGGGTGCTTTCTAAGCAGACTGATTAGCACGTTAACTACATCGCCTTGCAGTGTTTCGAATTCCAGGCTTATGGGGGATTTACACAAGTCGTTATTTGCATCGCCTGTCAAAGCCCCCACATTCACACAGGTCGGTAAAATTGCATTACCCAAATGCGCCAGAAGGAGGGTTAAGTTTTTTTGGGGTATGTATATGTGAGATCGCTATGTTAATTTCTGAACGCTACCTTGCGGCCATGTTATGTTTTGACAGCTGTCAAGGAGCCTCTTGCAATTTTCTCCGTCTCGTGGTGGTAAATGGTTATAACCTAATAAGTATCTCAAAATACATTTAATTAATTAATTCAATTGTTTTATTGGGATACGATTTATTTTTTGGCACGCTCTGTAGTCTTTACGCCTATATGCAAGAATTACTCGAAGAGCGTAAAGTCAAGAAAAAGAGAAGGAAAAGGAAAAGTGAGCGCAGGAGAGAGTGAGCAAGCTCACGCTATATCTTCGCACATTTTAAACCGATTTTCGTAATATTTTTTTTATTCCAAAGGATATGCTGCCAGGTTTGTTCCGTATATATATTTTTTCAAAGTTGGTGTAATATTTTTTATAAAGTTAACAAAAACAAAAAAAAAACTACTTACATTTTTACTAAGTTGCTGCAATGGAAGTCGGTTTTTTAATGTTTTCAGCGTTTTCAACTATGTAATAGTTAGTTCTCCATTAGGTTACCTAAACAGATAAGTCGGTAGCACTTTAGACGGTCGATTTACGCCGTGCGGTAATAATCGTGCGGCAAGCCACTCGTGTAAACCCCGCTTTACCAGTACAGGCGAGAACAATTTTGTGCTCAGGGCTCTTTGATGTTAATTTACGCTAAATACAAACACTGATTACGCTATAGAGCTTCAAAATCAAGTTTACGTACCTATCTAAGTAATTCCGTTTAGACAGATTTATGTCGTTAGTTTTGCTATGTTAATAATAATGATAAATACTTTGGTAGCATCTTCAGACACGGCTGGAATTCACTTACTAGATTTAATTAAATTTTGGCTTAATGGCTTTATGTAATTAAGTAGTTAATAAAAAGCGTCAGTGGCACAAATGGTAACGACTCGGTCCTCTTACCCAGAGGTCCCCGGGTTCGAATCCGGACAGCCAATGTGCCAATGAGTTCTTCGAAACTTACATACATATAAGTTGTTTGTTACCGATTGCTTTAACGGTAAAGGAAAAACATCGTGAGGAAAGCTGTACATCTGATTCCAGATGTGTATGAAGGTCGCGTTGCGTACGTCCGTAGGTGTAAATCTAGATGCCCTACACGTGACCGCGGGTGATGCAAAATGCATAACCAGGCAACCGCCGTACATCCCTTGGACACGATAAGAGAGAGCAATTAATCAAATGATCTAAATAGACAGGATGACTGTTCAAATAATAAAAAGTAACTACAGATTACGGAAATACGACCACTCCAAATTTTGCGCAAAACTAAAGTGGCTTCCCATTCGCCTGCGTCGAAACATGCACATACTGTCTTTTATATAACGTGCTCCATAACCCTGCAACTCCTCCATACCTAAAATCATAACGTGCTCCATAAACCTGCAACTCCTCCATACCTAAAATCATAACGTGCTCCATAACCCTGCAACTCCTCCATACCTAAAATCATAACGTGCTCCATAACCCTGCAACTCCTCCATACCTAAAATCATAACGTGCTCCATAAACCTGCAACTCCTCCATACCTAAAATCATAACGTGCTCCATAACCCTGCAACTCCTCCATACCTAAAATCATAACGTGCTCCATAACCCTGCAACTCCTCCATACCTAAAATCATAACGTGCTCCATAACCCTGCAACTCCTCCATACCTAAAATCATAACGTGCTCCATAACCCTGCAACTCCTCCATACCTAAAATCATAACGTGCTCCATAACCCTGCAACTCCTCCATACCTAAAATCATAACGTGCTCCATAAACCTGCAACTCCTCCATACCTAAAATCATAACGTGCTCCATAACCCTGCAACTCCTCCATACCTAAAATCATAACGTGCTCCATAACCCTGCAACTCCTCCATACCTAAAATCATAACGTGCTCCATAACCCTGCAACTCCTCCATACCTAAAATCATAACGTGCTCCATAACCCTGCAACTCCTCCATACCTAAAATCATAACGTGCTCCATAACCCTGCAACTCCTCCATACCTAAAATCATAACGTGCTCCATAAACCTGCAACTCCTCCATACCTAAAATCATAACGTGCTCCATAACCCTGCAACTCCTCCATACCTAAAATCATAACGTGCTCCATAACCCTGCAACTCCTCCATACCTAAAATCATAACGTGCTCCATAACCCTGCAACTCCTCCATACCTAAAATCATAACGTGCTCCATAAACCTGCAACTCCTCCATACCTAAAATCATAACGTGCTCCATAACCCTGCAACTCCTCCATACCTAAAATCATAACGTGCTCCATAACCCTGCAACTCCTCCATACCTAAAATCATAACGTGCTCCATAACCCTGCAACTCCTCCATACCTAAAATCATAACGTGCTCCATAAACCTGCAACTCCTCCATACCTAAAATCATAACGTGCTCCATAACCCTGCAACTCCTCCATACCTAAAATCATAACGTGCTCCATAACCCTGCAACTCCTCCATACCTAAAATCATAACGTGCTCCATAAACCTGCAACTCCTCCATACCTAAAATCATAACGTGCTCCATAACCCTGCAACTCCTCCATACCTAAAATCATAACGTGCTCCATAACCCTGCAACTCCTCCATACCTAAAATCATAACGTGCTCCATAACCCTGCAACTCCTCCATACCTAAAATCATAACGTGCTCCATAAACCTGCAACTCCTCCATACCTAAAATCATATTTAAAACTGAGGGATAGTGTTCATGGCCGCCATCGTGTGCCGCGTCCGTGTAACGAACTCCAGTTGTCCTCTCCTATCTCTCGAACTAATTTCTACAGTAAATGCTTTTTTGAGCAATCTGTTAGGCTGTGCAACTCACCGCCTACAGACATCAGGCTGTCTGAATCCCTAGGCATCTTCAAAAACAGACTTCGGGATCATTATTTCAAAATCTGCAATTATTCCTAACTTTCTTATTATATTTTAGTGTAACTTGTATTCTTCCTAGTTTATCCTTATGCATTCTTTGTGTTTATATATTTATATATATTTTTAAAGCATATATTTTTATATATAAATATTTGTCTGTATATACACATACATGTTTGTAATTTATCTTTATTATTAAGTACTAGCTTTTGCCCGCGGCTTCGCCCGCGTGGACATAGCTTTAATGACTCTTTTTGAGGGTGAGTGGTGCGCGAGCCGCAATCAGCTTGCAAGCGTGGACATAAGTTTTCTCCAGGTACCTAAGGAACTGTATCGGGCTATTCGGATAAGCAGTCTTTGTCACTTCCCACCCCCTCAACAAATTCTATACAAAAAATCACTTTAATCCGTTGCTCCGTTGCGACGCCACCGACGTGCGCGAGCGTAGAAAACAGTTGTCCCCAGATCCCTCGGGAACTATATCTGGATATACTTTTTAGTAAATTATATCATTTTACACCTCATCTCTGTGCTAAAAATCACACCAACCCATTTTAAACGAACAAAGAGTATTGTTTTAGCTTCCTCAGGAACTTTTTCCTTGGGGACTTTTTCCTCAGGAAAGTAGACCATTTGATTCCCAGTGATACAGGCTACCTGCATTACAAATTTCATCAAGATTGGTAGAGGTGTTGAAGTGTGAATAGGTAACAAACCAACCAACACATTTTCACATTTATAATATTAAGTAAGGATTTCTATATCTTAAATAACATATAGAGCGTCGGTGGCAGAACGGTTAGGGCCAGTACCTCCTGTCCGGAAGGCCGTGGTTTGAATCCTGCCAATTACCAATATATAGACGAATATCGATTTCATACTGGTATGTACGTTTATCCGACGCTCTTACGGTGAGAAAAACATCGTGAGGAAACCTGTACACGCCTGCGAAGAAACCCGCGTAATCGTCTAAGGCCTGATCGCCCTAACTCAGGGACGTATATAAACTGATATTATGAAATAACACATATACCTCTATTATCAAAAAAATAATTCAAATCATTATATCAATCTAGTAATAAAATTTCCTAAAAATATTAATATGGGTCAAATCCTCGAGTCGTATAAGCTCCAAAGGAGCCCATGACGCACTTCTCGTTGCCGCGCTGGATAGCAATAGACAACCTTAGCAGCAGGTAGGACCTCACGTCACAACTCCTCTCTCGAAGGCGACGGCCAATCTCCTTTGTGAAGGCAAAGGCCTCTGAGGGTTCAGCAGCCGGTTGTCTCACAGACCAGCGGCACAAAGCAGTAATTTGCCTCAAAGACCGAGCACTTATTATGCTTTCTTCTCGCCGCAAATTGAGCAGCAGTACCGCACGGGTGAGGAGTGAGGCAAAAAAAGTGGCGTCCCAATGCAGGCACGTTCCTCTCTGCCATAGCACCTGTTTAAACCCTCCGGCCTTTTGCCATCAGATCGACTAAAGCGGCTGCATCAAAGATGGAATATTCCATCTGGCCGAGACCAGTGTCCTCCGAGTGAGGTCATTAAGGAATTGGTGACGTGGGAATCTTCACAAACAACGACCGCAACTCAGTGAATGATGGCCAATTGCCTCCACAGTGGACCCGCAAATACATTGATGAGGTTCACAGATATTGATATTGCAGGCGGAGAGCAACTGCCACACGCAAATAGTCGTCGTCAAAAAAGTTCCCATATCTGTGCCTCCTGTTAAAAGATGCTAAACTCGATTTAAATGTGTTTTTAATTTTTTTACACTATTGCAATCTGTAAAAAAATACCTATCTGTTCGTCTATGAAACACATCGCTACGTGCCATAGTTCCAGAGTTAGAGTTTGCTGAAAAATACATAAAAGAAATCCACTCAAAAGTATGAAATAATATTTTAATGTTTTAATACAACAGAAGTGCGTTTTATTATCCCTGCAGTGCCATCTATTGACATTCTGCTGCTATGATTATAATGTGTGGTATGTGTAGCTAATATGTGAAAAAAAGTACTCTATTGTTATTATTGTAAGTATCGATAGATAATTTCCCACGGGACCTCTTTAGTTTTCCGGGATAAAAAATACCCGCCTATACAATGACGGTCAAAACACCCCATCCCAATGTAAAGGTTTCATATTGTTACGTTGAGCCATTCTAAAGATATTTTTTTTGCATTCCTGAAGGAACCCTTAATTTTTTTGGGATTCATAATGTCCCATTTTTAGTTTGCGATAAGGGTATCAACGTGTAAAATTTGATTGTAATAGGTCAAGCCACATTTGCGTGGTGAGCCATTCTATAAATGTATTCTTTTGATTTTCCCACGGGAACTATTGAATTTTCCGGGATAAAAAGTATCCTATATGTTAACCCGGGCTATAAGGAACCACCATACAAAATTTCATCAAAATCGGCCTGGTAGTTTTTGCGTGATGCGCGAACATACAGACAGACAGACAGACAGACAGACAGACAAAAATTCCAAAAGTTGTTGTTTTGGCCTCTGTATCGTTAGTAATGTCCACCACAGTTATTATTTTCCAAAAATATTTCATGTACAGACACGGCCCCGTTACAGTTTTATTATATTACTAGCTGTTTCCCGCGGCTTCACCCGCGTGAACCACGTTTCTATGACTTTTCGAGGCTGCGCAGTGCGCGAGCCGCAAGCGGCTCGCGAGCGTGGTAAAAAGTAGCCTATGTCTTAATCCAGGTCCTAATCTGTCTACCTACCAAATTTCAGCCAAATCCGTTCAGTAGTTTTTGCGGGAAAGCGTAACAGACAGACAGAGTTACTTTCGCATTTATAATATTAGTAGGGATAGATTAAGTTTTTTTGCACATGCACCCACCCGCTATCGTTTCACTTTCTCGTCTCCTCCATTCACCAAAGGTTGGCTGGAAGAGATCGCTTAATGCGATAAGTCTTTGCATATCATTGTATATTTTGCTAGTTAATATGTTTTTCATTTCTCTATATGTGGTGTACAAAAAATGATATTTATCTTATTTTATCCCCTACGGGACGAATCTTAGATCAAAATATGATTATATAAAACTTGAAGGGCCAAGACAATTTATTTATTTACAATTTAGCGGTTTTATTGTTGGCGATTTTTAAAATTTTTAATTTAAGTTTTTTCATCTAGGTATGTGATACATAATTTAAGGGAACGCTGGATCTTTTGCGTCGGCCCGTCTGTCTGTCTGTCCATCCGTCCATTCCTTAGTCCATCCGTCAGTCCATCTATCTGTCGGTACGTCTATATATATGTCTCCGTTCGTCTGTCCGTCTGTCTTTTTTTTATTCATAATTGGTAAGCCCTCTCAGCTGATGGTCAGTGACGACGATGCCGAAGCTGGAATCGGACTTACCAGGATGGAAGTCTTTAAAAGTATTTTTGATTTAGATCTGTCGTAAAATCGGTAAAACACACAAGAGTGAAACTTGATCTGATTATAGTAATAATATTAAAGTGAAAGAACAAATAATAAAAATTGGTTAAGTGTGAGTCGTACTCGCACTAAGAAGTCCCAACTGAATAAAAAAAAGCATATGTTTGTCGCTTGATGGCTTTTGTTTGTAATGTGAATAGGTATCATTGTCATTATACTATGTAAATGTGTGGAGAGAGGTGTGGTCATACGGAACTCTCGGAATGCTAGTCCGACTCACACTTGGCCGGTGTTTCGCTCTGATTTGAGACATCGGTTCAGGTCATTTAAAAAAATACTTTAATTTCATTTTAACAATTATTGAATTGAAATTGTCACACTAGACTGAAGTATAAAAATATCGAAGACGCAAGTACCTACCTAACGTGGATCGCTTCTAAAAGACGACGATGCCTTTACGACTGTCTCGGAAAGCTTTAAATTCAAAGAAAGTAGAGAGCTATTGTGTTTGTGGAGTTGTTTTATTTATGAGGTTGTGAGTTTGTACGCGGCTCGATAAAGCAATCTAAACGAGATCGCGGATTGGGATGCTGCGCGAACATACATCGAATGTCGATCATTACGTCGAATGCTCTATTTACGGTTGACTATGAACTATTTTACGCCACCAGCGCGGCAATACTCCATTGGCCGCAAATTTTCCCTGCGAAGCTTTGCGGGCGAGCCTGCTGTTCACGCGTTAGACCAGGACACGGAAGTGAATCGTCTGTAATAGACGCAGAGGCCAATGATGATGATTATAAACTGTGTTGCATCCATTATCGGATGTTTATTTTAATCATGACAATGAGTCAGAGACCTTGTTTAATTATAAGATTAAGGATTGAAATGCTCTGATCAATTCTGGATTTTTTAACAGTGGAATACTTTATTAGTTTTAAGTTTCCATTGTGTATGCCTAGCCATAATATTGTATTAAACTGTTGGTGACCCGAAAAAATGATTTATTTATTTATTTAATATTTTGAGTGATGTAAGTACTTACTTTGAGTTATAAAGAAATATTTTTACGCTTTATTAGAGAGATAATATATTGGATACATAGGTACGTAGTCCTTTAGATGTAGTAATGTACTGCGACCGATCTATGTAGCGATCATTCGATGTAGTAACATTCGACACTACGTTCAACCCCTCGGTTAGTGAGTGGAGTCTGTGTGATAGGCCGGACGCACGGATGAGCACACTGCCACTGGAAGACAGTGAGAAGTTTTCAACTTCATTCAGTGAATAGGCACCATATCGACATTCGATTAAACTCATTGGTAAGTAATGAGAGAGCCCGTCACAGCCCAGTACGACTTGCGTAACCGGGTCGATCACGCAGGTTAACTGACTTGAAGGACGGTCATTACCTGGATGGGTTTGACTTTTGGTAGCATTTTTTTATCATTTCCGTGCTTTGCAAGATAAGCTGGCACTCGTTAAGCCGTGTAAGAGTTCAGCTTTAGCCCTACATTTTCCGCCAACCCAGACTTGGCCCCCGTGTCTAGTACCTCATCTGTGTCAGTGTGTTGAATCATTATATCAGCTCATATTTGTCCCCACCGAGGGGCTTGAGCCTCCCCTGAATTAGGGCGATCGACGCGGGCCCAGTGCGAGCTGGTCAACTTCACATACAAACTGCGATTTTTTTTCGCGTACATATGATATCTTAATTCGAAATCTCAGTGGCAGGATTTGAACCATGACCTCCTGGACAGGAGGCGGCAGCCCTAGCCGTTACGCCACCGACGCTCTCACAGTGTGTTGAATAAACCCTAGTATTCCCGAGTTTGGGAAGAGACCCTCGACCCAGCAGTGGGGACAGTTATCGGTAATTAATGGGTTGTTTTAGAACAACCTATGTATTATAACTAACTATTTTTTGTATCTCTAGTGATTCTGATGATTATTGTAAACTAATGACGCCACAGGCTCAAACAATGTAAAAAAACAGCCTCAGCGTTAATTTAAATTGAGGATTTTGAAATGAATTCAACTGATGAATTCAATTGGACGTATTTACTTTTTACTGTACGAAATGGAAATATCTCCAAAAGGATTTTAAATATACAGGATGTAACAAAATTGGTGTAGGTCCCGTTAACTGGGGCTTCTAGTCGTCAAACTGAACAACTTCTGTTCTACAAGTTTGCTGAAATCGCAAAAAAAATTGGAAACTATCAGCTGATTGGCCAATTTTGTGCATTAATGTATGAAGCGTCGATTTTTGTGCGAATTGTCTAGCGGTTCCTTGGGGGAAGTTGTTCAGTACGATGAGTAGAAGCCCCAGTTAACGGGTCCTACACCAATTTTTATACACCTTGAATATATAAAATTCTCGTGTCACGTGTTAGTTGCCATACTCTTCCGAAACGGCTTGACGGATTTCCATGAAATTTTCTGTGTATACTGGGTCGGTCTAAGAATAGACATCGAAAGTTTTGTATCTGAGCGGGCGAAGCTGCGGGAAACAGCTAGTATTTTTAATAAATTGAACATGCCAATTGGGTTTGTTTTCAATAAAACAGCTATTATCATAAATTTGACGGTACGAGTATGTGATACTAAATAATATGTAATAATGAATTTAATGAGAGACGGGAGTCATACATAACGAGTTTGAAATTTAAATTAAATTCAGCTATCTGACTGCACACGTACTTGATCAAACTCAAAGTTTCACATTCAGTTCTCAATGAACTCCAAGTAGGAACGCCGTGCTCCTGTAGAGCATCCAACATTAGTAACATGGTGCAATCGGTGTAAGCTGTCTGAGTAAACAACCCGCTTGCACGTGGGGGGCGAGGCAGGGGGGGAGGTCAATTAGGGCGAGGTGATAGATCACAATTAGCCAATCGGGTGTAGCGCATCACTCTGCGTTAAGGCGAGACTCGAGAGCGATGCCGCTATGTCAGCACTGCAGTTAAGGCCCCGCATCCCTGAAACTTTTGTCTTTTTATTTTTCTTTACGTGTAAAGAGGGAAGAAAATAACCACACTCTTGCACTTTTTCGATACTTTCGTTGTTTTTTTCATCATATTTATCTTAAATAAAAATCCATTCGATGTTTTCCCTGCAGTCACCTATGAACTTTATTTTAATAAATAAATCATATTATCAAATTACTTATTTTAAGAATAAAACCGATACTAGACGATAAAATGGCTCGAAATGGCTTGCAAAATTATTCTCTCGAGCCAACTTTATTATATCGTGTTTCCATCCGATTAAATCCCTTGTAACTATTCTCAATAATACGTAGATGTTTTCCTAGATTTAAATTTTACTGTTAAGTACTTCAAAAAATAATTCTAAAAACCGGTTTTACTACATTTTTAGGTACCACTGCGCCTCAACGCGACTGGAAAGCCGACTGTGGGTGGAAGCTCGTAAAAATAACAATATCTTTCTGCAACTTTAAAAAGGCCCCCATTAGCCTACACCATACGTGCACAGAGTGTCACAAAGTAGGAGCCGATAACAAAGGCGAGACTTGAGAGCGATGCCACCTCAGATCACAGCAATGCCGCCATGTCGGCAGTTATCTCCACAGGAAATTCGACCGCGGAGCTCGTTGTTATACAACTAATTAATATTTTTGCAACTTTTGATAACCTTGAAAAACCCGAATACATAAAACCATGCTTCCACTTTTTTGAAAAGTCGGATTAAAATTTATCCTGTATCACTTTCGGGATGAGCCGAATCTAACGACACCTCGCTCTCCTAAATATATCAAACCGTTTGTGCTACAGACTCAGCCAATGAAACAGAGATACATACATATATAAACCCGAAATACGTAATCCTGCGTTTTGGACAGCGAGGTGAAAAAGGGCTACATTATACCTTTACAGAGTGTAACAAAGTTGGCGCAGGAGCCGATACACTGGGCCTTCTACTCATCATACTGAACTATTTATCCCCAGAAAACCCACAGACAGTTCGCAAAAGAAATACTGAATTCTTCATACAGAACAATCAGCTGAAGCGTCGGTGGCTCAAACGGAAACGACTCGGTCCTCTTAACCAGAGGTCCCGGGTTCAAACCCACACGGCCAATGTATTAATAAGTTTTTCGAAACTTACGTCATGTATTACCGATTGCTTTTACGGTGAAGAAAAAAATCGTGAGGAAACCTGCACATCTGATTTCATATGTGTATGAAGGTCGCGTTGCACACGTCCGTAGGTGTAAATGTAAATGCCCTACACGTGACCGCGGGTGATGCTCAGTGCAACACCAGGCAACCGCCGCCGTCTATCCCTAGGATAGCACGGTTAATTGTGCCACACGATAAGAGAATCAGCTGCTTGACCAATTTGTGTATTCCTGTATGGAGCGTCAAATTTTTTTGAGGATTCAGTATGGGTTACTTTGGGAAAGTTTGTTCAGTATGGAGAGTAGAAGCCCCAGGAACCGGGTGCTACACTTATTTAGTTTCACTCTGTATAGATACAGCGTAGGCTAGTACAACCACCTCCGTGGCGTTATTGTTAAGGCCATTAGCTTCACATCAGGAGGTCGCGGGTTCGACTCCCGGCGGAGTCTAACTTTGTGTGACTCGGTTTGGTTGGTGGAAGGGCATTTTATAAGCCCGCCTGGCTGGCTACCACCATCTTATCGAAGTCTTGCCGCCGAACATCAATGATAACAACATTGATGTGTTCCGGCTTGAAGATAAGATAGCCAGTTTCCCATTGGGGATTCTTGGTAAGCCCGCTTCCATCTTCGGCACCATCAGCAGTTGATTGATTACCATCAGTTGAGATGATGGTAAAGGCTTACCAGTGGTGAATAAAAATGAAAATAGTGGGGTGACCCTTTTTTACCCCACAGTCCAAAAAGGAGGGTAATGTTTTTTGGGTGTATGTGTGTATATCTGTTTCTTTGGCCGAGCCTGCAGCCTAAACGGCTTGATAGAGTTGGGAGTGCGAGGTGTCGTTAGATTCCTCTTGATCCTCTTAGTGACATATGATACATTTTAACCGACTGCCCAAAAAAGATGGGAAATATTTTATGCAGTCGGGTTTTCAGTTTTTCAAGCGACTTGCAAAAAGGAGGAGGTCCTCAATTGGACTGTATGGTTTTTTTTTTATGAGTGTGTTACCTCAGAACTTTTGACTGGGTCAACCGATTTTTATGATTCTTTTTTTATTCGAAAGCTAGTGCTTCCCGTGTGGTCCCATATAAATTTTATCAAAATCAGTGTAGTAGTTAATTATAAAATGAACAAAAACCAAAAATAATAATGCAAAAATGTACCAAGTTGTTGCGATGGAAGTCGGTTTTTAACGTGTTTGGCGTTTTCAATTATAATGAAATTGTTTAGTTCATTCAAAAATTACAATTTTATTGCTTTGGTCGTGTTTTTTTTTTCAAACAGCTGAATTTACCTATTTTATACTACCTAAATTTTTGTCGCGCATGTAAGCGTGGATTTGTTTGAGTTTAATGTAAAATCGAGAGTGTCCTGTCTACCCAGCCACGTCGTGTTTGGTATTCCCTCCCACCCTGTATACTTTACGTTTCAATCCGATTCCAATCCAATCACTAAAACAAACACGTCCTGTATTTGCTTATCCATTTGAAACAAAAATTGGGGAGAAATAAAAAGGCTTCTGCGCGGAACTGGAGTACTACGTACCTAAGTACATGTTGACTCACGCCGTACACGCCACACAGGGTGTACCTACAAATGAGTGTTGTTCAAATTTCTTTTTACATTTTTTTTTACTTTGTTTAGGGTTCCGAAGTCAACAAGGAACCCTTATAGTTTCGCCATGTGTGTCTGTCTGTCTGTCCGTCTGTCCGCGGCTTAGCTCAGAGACTATCATTATCTACTAGAAAACTGTAATTTGGTAGGGGTACTCGAATACATATTAATCACGTCGACAAAGTGTTACAAAACTTGAAAAAATTTATCCCTTAAACCCTACTTTGCGCGAGTCCGACTCGCACTTGGCTAGGTTTTTTTGTCCACAATTATTAAGCCCTCGGCATCATCTCACCTGATTGTAAGTGACGATGATGCCGAATGATGCTATTGTCATCGTTGACTTCCTAATGAAAAATGTTAATAATTATAATAGTGGCCCCTGGTGAGTTGGCACCGTAACACCTATCTTAGAACATACACCAATCAAATACAAACCCATCACTGAAAACCACATCAAAATTGGACTAGTGGTTTAAGAGAAAATGGCAACATTCGTTTGCACAAACACCCATTCACCCCAAACGCATATACCGTCTCCATTCCGTCGCGGGTAACAATGGCTATAGCAAAAACTCAGAAGTTTTGAAAGACCTATTCAACGATATGCCGAACGAGAGGGTACGCCAACTAAAAAAAAAATCACCCCCTCTTAGGTGATCTTTGTACTCAAAAACTGAACAATTTTTGCTCTACAACTTTAATGAAAACTCTTTTTTTTACTTTTCATACAAATCGTTCAGCTGAGCAGCAAACTTTGTATGACAACTGAAAATATTTTTTTACGATTTCATCAAAATTGTTGAACACACGTTGTTCAGTTTTGTTAGAAGAATGATATTTCTGGTTAATTCTTACTTATCATAGAAATGTCAATATGTAGAGATTCGCCACATTTTTCCCTTTCCCACACCAATTATTATTTTATCATATTTTATTTAATACGCTTCAACTGGGGGCTCCCAAATCCGATTTTGATCTTTTGACCACAGACTGTTTAGCTCATAAGCCATAATTACTCATAATATGTTTGCCATTTTTGGGGTTTCGTAGCCGCTGGGTGCGGGCAGCGCGGGACTGGTCGTTGTCGAAATCCTTGAGAGAGGCTTTTGTCCAGCAGTGGAAGTCTTTCGGCTTTTATGATGATGAATAATAAGCCTTTACGTATCAAATAACCGATTGGATAAGATAATGAATGGGCGAGTCGCGAACTTCGTGGCCCAAAATAAATGGGCGAGTCGCGACCTTCGTGGCCCAAAATGAATGGGCTAGTCGCGACCTTCGTGGCCCAAAATGAATGGGCTAGTCGCGACCTTCGTGGCCCAAAATGAATGGGCGAGTCGCGACCTTCGTGGCCCAAAATGAATGGGCGAGTCGCGACCTTCGTGGCCCAAAATGAATGGGCTAGTAGCGACCCTCGTGGCCCAAAATGAATGGGCGAGTCGCGACCTTCGTGGCCCAAAATGAATGGGCGAGTCGCGACCTTCGTGGCCCAATTTTCGTGTTGACTGGTGTAATCTATTGTAACATGTCATTGGCGATGTCATTGTGACCGCTGCTTATATTCATAACTAGCTTTTTCCTGTGGATTCGCCCGCGTGAATAAAATTTTTATGACTGTAATCAAGGTTGCATCAAAAATGTCTTTTCACAAATTTCCCATTCTTACAGGCAACTTTTTCAGTTTTTCTGTCACTAAAAACGTACTCGGACTTTTTTTTTATTTTTTTTTATTTATGTCGTCACGTGTTGCGCTTACCGGCTAACAGCATTTAATTTCCATTTATGTTAATATGTAGAAGCGTAGTTAGAAGGATCAGAGTCTGTAATATACATATATAGGGTGTTATAAAAATAGTGTAGGACGTTAAGGGGAAAACCAAGTTGAAATGCTTAACTTTGAGCGAGGCTCAGGCACGGCTACTAGATGGCCGTCTGTGTTAGTTCCAAATAAATTGGACCCAGATTGATTTTATCAATTTTGATGCTTTGTTGTAGGAAAAACTAGCTCCCTCAAATACATCCAAACAAAATGTATTTTTTTAACATTTTGATTGTAGTCCCATTTGACAAAAATAACCAAAGTTAACGAAATATTCCTTGTAGTTTTCTGGATATCCTAAGGCAGGAGTTAAGTGATTCAACTATATATATTTTACTAGCTATTTCCCGCGGCTTCACCCACGTGGACAATTTTTCTATGACTTTCCGCAAGCTGCTCGCAAGCGTGAAAACTGTAGTCTATGTGTTAATTCAGGTTCTAATCTGTCTACCTACCAAATTTTAGCCAGATCCGTTCAGTAGTTTTTGCGTGAAGAAGTAACAAACATAGACACTCACACACTCACAAACTTTCGCCTTCATAATACTAGTGTGATAAGTTTCACAGAATATTGCTAGTTGTAACCACCACGACAAGGTGGGCACTATTATAGTGCGGCATCGACGCGCCCCCCTACTTGGGTCTACTCCAGCACGAGGAAATTAGGTCTTGTGGGACAAGGGTACCCACGGCCTAAATTAGTAAAATAAATTATATTACCACCACTTGTTTTAATTAATACGACGAAAAATTAATAAAAAAACCTAAGAGAAAATAAACAAGTAAGGAATTGGAAAAACAAAGACACAGATGAAAAGTCAAAAAATAAGAAACACAATAAAAACAAATTAAAAAGGAGAAAATATTACTTTGTCACAGAACATTATTTGAGTGCAGTTTCTATCGAAAATTGTACTGGTTAAAGCCTTAACTTGAACATCTACGCCATCATACTTTTGTTCTTCGACTTTGCTAGAATCTCATTTTTAGCTTCTCATACAAATCGATCAGCTGATTTGCCAACTTTGTACAGAAATTTCTATTTTTTTGCAATTTCAGCGAAATCGTAGAACAAATGTTGTTCAGTATGATGACTAGAATCCCATGTTAACGGGTCCTATACCAATATTGTAACACTCTGTTTAGTTAATGTTATTGCAAGTTGTTATCGCCAAGTTTAAAATTAAAATCAGGGTTCGAAAGGTCAGCCAGCACTGATATCAGACATATAAAAATTTAAATAGAGACGATAGGTAGTAGTCGTCCTAGGTGCTCCGAGATAGTCTCGCTAGTGACTGTAAGTACAAACAGTATACTATTTATTTAAAATATTATTGACTTGTAGAATTGGCGTTATTTAGTTTATAAGGAACGTAATTAATAACTTTAGGAATTAATTAAAAATTAAAAACCCGCTGCGTAAAAACTTAACCCCTCTTTTTGGCCAGTCGTGTAATCGACATCAAGACGAATCTAACGACACCTCATACGTTAAAACCCTTCAAGCCGTTTATGCTGTAGCAGGGAATACGTACATACATATACTCGAAAAACATAACTCTCCTTCTGAGGCAGTGGGGTAAAAAAAACCATAGAGAGGCATAACGATTACATATCTTAAAAAATAATTTAATAACATTTAATAACAAAATTCATTTCATAATTTTCAGTTGAAAGTAATGCAACTTTTTTTCTTTTTTATAATTTTTCGGCATGTGACGGTATCACTTTTAATCATTTGAAAAATCTTGAAAAAATTACCAAAGTTAAAAAATAATAATATTCAAATAAGAGTCTTAAAACAGGCTTTATCTTTATTTAAAAATATGAAAAATATACTTTACTTTTTAATGAACAATGCCAGTTCGGAGCCTAGCGAAACATTTTGGTAGGTGGTATCTTTTCTTCGGGGGCTAGCGGTGCTGGCTGGGGCAGGGAGGAGGGGGGCGGGGGCTAATGAAACTAACCCCGTTTTTCTGTAATGAAGTAGGCGCCGACCTGATTTTCTTATGTGGTGTCCCGTGAAGGGCGTGACAAACGCAAACGAGAATTAGCTTGACTTATGACCCATCGAATAAGTAAATCATTGGAAACGCTTAAAACGTTAAAAAAACTACTTCCATCGCAACCACTTAGACCAATTTTGATTTATTTTTTTTGGTTTTCATTAATTTTCAAAACATTTACTACACCGATTTTGATAAAATTTATATGGGATCAACCTGGCTGCATACCCTATCGAATACAAAAAAATCACGAAAATCGGTTCACAATCTGCGAAGATATCGCATAACAAACATACAAAAAAACATACAGTGGAACTGAGAACCTCCTCCTTTTTGGAGGTCGGTCAAAGAGTAGGTATAAAGTCGATGGTTTGTAAGTAATTGGCATTTGTGTTTTCTAATTAGGTATGAAAACAGTTACTTATGCCACTGCATAGTAATGAGAGCCATTACAACATGAGTGCTGCTACAATAGCTAATTGCGTGCAGTGGCATACAATACTTTTTCTACGACCATGAAATAAATAAAAATACATTGAAATTTTGTCATAACCATATATTGAATTTTTGAAACCAAAGCCTTTTAAAAAGTTTCATTGTAGTACAGTTGTCTCGTTTTGAAATGATCATTGTAATACGACTTGTAGGAATGAATACTTTTGTGATATGATTTGAGGTTATGTATTAAGCAAATTACCAAATGGGAGTAGAAAAATGCATTTTTTTATGTGTTCTGATTTTCTAAAATAAAGTAACATTATAGTAGGCGTGCAGAACACGGAAGAGACTCGCTCATTTTATCAGCTTTCCAATGAACTAAAAAAAAACTAATTAGTTGTAACAAAAACCAGTGATTGCTGTCGGAAGGATGCCTCAACTCTCATAGTAATTTTCAAGAAACATTATTTTACAGATTTTTTAATTCTAAGATTTATCAAGTTTTTCGCGTTATCATCTGTGACCCTCTGACGTCGTTGACTTACTTTGATTCCCAAACTCATCCCAAAAATTCTAACTTGTTGTTTTCTATAGAGCATTGTTGAAAAACATGTATGGGATTTGTGACACCATTTTGACAGCAATCACTATTTTTGTTGCAACTCATTTTAATTTTTTTAACTGGTTTACTTTGTTGGAAAGCTGATAAAATGATAAAGTTTATGTAGTATTTGACACGTCAACTGCAGTATAATGCAGTTCGCAAAACATTTAAACAAATGCATTTTGCACACAAAATTAGTAAGCACAAATGCCAATAACTTGAAAACCATCCAACTTTCACATACTTTATCAACCGACTTTTAAAAAGCAGGAGGTTTTCAATTTGACTGTATGTTTTTTTGTGTATTTGTTACGCGATATCTTCGCAGACTGTTAACCGATTTTCATGATTCTCTTTTATTTAATTGAATATTCTCCCAAGTAAGTCCTAGATAAATTTTATAAAAATCGTTTTAGCACTTTTTTTAAGTAACAAAAACCAAAAACAATTATGCAAAATTATACTAAGTTGTTGCGATGGAAGTCGGTTTTTAAACATGTTAAGCGTTTTAAATTATTACTTATTCGATAGTTCATAAGTCAAGCTAATTCCCATTTGCATTTGTTCTACCTTTTACGGGACATCCTGTATGTAGGGTTTACGTACCCTTACGTTGGTGCCGGTTACTATCACTAGATGGCAGGCGTTAAGCCGTGTCAGAGGACTTGGAGGTGATATCTTCTGACCGTTTTCCATTTCATATAGGATCCTTGTGAAACACCTAAAAACCGACCAAGTACCGTGCGACTCAAGGTCATACAAACAGGGTTCCGCACCAAATCCTTAGCTACCAAAGAACAAGACCTCTCAATACATAATTTGCTCTAGGTAAATAGGTGTCTACCTATTCTGGACTTTAGAAATTTCTTTGTTCTTGTGGGAACGGAAAGACTTTAGATTTTCTAATAGATTTCCTGTAATATATGCCTTTAACCTCATATACTGTGATTTGTTCAAGATTTTTAGGTGTCCAGTAGTTTCGGAGATTGAGGGGGGGGGGGGGGGGGGGAAGGTCAATTTTTGCATATTTTCTTAAATAACTTCAAAACTATTCATCTAATATGTCACACAATTTATTTCAAAAAACTTTTTTATTAATTTTCAAATTTACCCCCCAAAATGGCTCTTACGTTTAAAATTCATTTATCAACGTTCCACGGCTTTCGATCACCAACTTACATATGTCTACCAAATTTCAACTCAATCGGTCCAATAGTTTTCAAGAAAATTGGCTGTGGAAGACGGATGGACGGGGACAAACAGACACGCTAGTGATCCTATAATGGTTTCATTTTTACCTTTTGAGGTACGGAACCTACAAATAAGAGGCTTTAGCTTATGAAACTAAACAACTTTCATAAAGGAAACTATAATGAATTTCCAAAAAAATAGGACTTGTCTTACTTAATCCATCAGCTGATAGCGAACTTTGTATGTAAAATCCACAATTTCTTTGCGAATTGAGTAAGGTTCCTTAGGGAAAGTTGTTCAGTTTTATGAGTGAAGTACCCCTTATTTTTTAGGTAAACTGGGATTTATTTTACTTATCGTACTGAACACTTTCCCCAATGAGAACGGTATAAATTCACAAAAATTTTAAATCGAACTGCATAAAAACTTAATCCCTCTTGTTGGCCAGTCGGGTTAAAATGTAGGTATCGTCACTCACGGGATCGCGACGAGTCTATCAAGCCGTATATGTATCAGCTTCCAAAAAAGTAGAAAAAAATCTCGTAATTAGGTATTGAACTACTTTTATTCTAGTAAGTACCTAAGTAGCTGTAAGCAATTTCAAACAATATTGGAACCTACAGGTACTTGAAAAACCGGCCAAGTGCGAGTCGGACTAGTCCTCCGAGGGTTCCGTACAACTACACCTCTCCACACAACTACATAGTATAATGACAATGATACCTATTCACATTAAAACAAAAGACATCAACGCGAGCGACAAAAATATGCTTTGTGTCATTCAGTTCGGACTCCTTAGCGCGACTATGTCTCACACTTGCCGATTTTTGTTATTTGTTGTTTGTTGCAGTCTTAGTGCTGTAGTCTCACCGAGGTTCAAGCTAGTACTTATTGCCGTATTTACAAAATGAAAAATACTTCTAAAGACCTATAAAAAACACGTTTTGTAAATGGAGACCCCCTTATTTTTCACTTTTTATAATTTTTAACATTTGGTTGTAATGGCCACAGATATACACATTTTTGAAAATTTCAACTGTCTATTACGGATCATGAAATACAGCCTGCTGACAGACGGACAGACAGCGGAGGTTTAGTGACAGGGTCCCGTTGGTCACCCGTTGGTTGTACGGAACCCTAAAAATCATGCACTTTGGCACTACCTCTGTAGAGACCACAATTGTTTTGATATAGCTCCCATTTCATATTTTTTTTCGTACCTACGAGTATTATCATAACACTATTTTAAAACGGAGAAAAAAATATAGCTTTGTATTTTTTTTTGTTTTTTTTAGCATCAAAATGAAGTTGCTACTTCTTCTACTACCAGCCGTGGCGCTAGGTGCAATTGAAGTGAACCTAGGTGGAAAGGTTGACTTCAATAAAAAAGGCATTGTGGGTTCCATCTCCCAAAAGGGGTACCAAAAACGAGCCATCACTGACAACGACCGAGTCGCTTTCCAAGTCCTAGACGAAGAACTAAAGGCAGCCATCGGAAGGTACCACGGCAAAAGGCCTGATCACATTTTATTGACACGTGACTCATCCTGGGGGGACTTGTACACGAAGTACGGTTGGTCCCCAGTTGAGGTGAAGATCGAGCCAGACACGCCCGTGGACATGTTTGAAATAACAAGCGAGAAAGTAGTCCTCACCAGAACAGTTTACGAGAACACACATTCAGCGACGAAGAAAATTAAGATTGAACAGACAAAGACTACGAGCGACACAGTCACGTCTCTTTGGAAGAATCCTAAAAAAGTTTCAGCCAATGAAGTAGACATTACATTGAACTTCGAAGCGGAAAATGAGGTGGCAGGTTTGAGCCACGCCTATGCCTTCGGCTCCAATCGCAAGACTACTACCAAAAAACTCAGAAGCCAAAAAGGTTCGATAGACCTAGCACCCGGGCAGAAGGTACTGGCTCAACTTGAGGCGAAGAAAGGAACTCTCAAATTCACTATCCCATACAAAGTGTATTTAACTGGTGATGTTGCCGTCCACTATAACAACAAATACAAAGACCATTACTTCTACGGTTTAGATATCAAGCATGTGTTGGGTGATAAAACGTTGACTGTCACCCAGATATTGTCGTACGAGTTTTACTATGGGCAGAAGTTGAATGTCCTAAATGCTGAGGATGAATATTCGGTGATAAAAAGCTTCGCCATTGAAGGTGGTACTACGAGTGGTCAGAAACGAAGAGCTAGTGCTGCTAAGCATGCAGCTGCATCCGGGACTCAAATCACCAGGAAAGCTTTGAGGATGCCTTTCGAATTCAGTGAGGAGGAATTGAAGTCTATCGTGGAAGAAGTTCTCGAGAACCAGAATGACGAAGAAAGCAGCGAGTCTACTGAACAGGAGTCTACTGAGCAAACTCTAAACAAAACATCGTCACAAGTACCAAAATCTGAATGATTTATTTATAGTTTCTAAAGAGAAAGTGTAAAGATAATGTAAACTATACATAAGACCATGTCAAACCATACTTATAACCATATCAAACCATACATATGACCTTGTTAAACCTTACATATGACCTTGTCAAAGCATACATATAGCCTTGTCAAACCATACTTATGACCTTGTCTAATCATACATATGACGTTATCAAACCATGCATATGACCATGTCAAACCATACTTATGACCTTGTCAAACCATACATATGACCTTGTCAAACCATAAATGTGACCTTAAACCATACTTATGACCTTTAATAAAAATGATTTAATGAAAAAGGATAATTACTAACACGGTTTTAGCCCCAGTGTGTGGAGTATTGCGTAACCTTCCCCAGTGTCGAAGAGAACCGTGTCCCAGCAGTGGGGACGTGAATGGGGCGTTAACAATAAAAAAACCGGCCAAGTGCGAGTCAAACTAGCACTCCAAGGGTTCCGTACCGCCACACCTCTCCCCACAACTACATAGTTATAATGACAATGATACCTATTCACATTACAAACTTAGACATCAACGCGAGCTACAAAAATATGCTTTTTTGTCAACCAGTTCGGACTACTTAGCGCAAGTGCGACTCACACTTGGCCGATTTTTTGTATTTTTTGTTTTACCTCAGTGTTGGTACTATAATCACACCAAGTTTTATGCTTGCATGTATTACTGTTTTTCGATAGATCTAAATCAAAGTACTTCTAGACCTATAAAAACACATGTTTTTTATATATAGACAATATACTCCCCCTATTTTTTTTAACTTTTCTAATTTTTAGTATTTGTTGTTATAGCGGCTACAGAAATGCATATTCTGTGAAAATTTCAACTATCTGCCTATGAAGGTTCATGAAATACGCTGACAGACGGACAGACGGACAAACAGCGGAGGCTTAGTAATAGAGTCCCGTTGGTCACTCGTTGGGAGTACTGAACCCTAAAAAAGCATTGACTGAAATCTTTGAATAATCACACAACATGTACATAAACAGGGTCTAACAAAATTCGTGTAGGCGCCGTTAACTGGTTCATACAGTTTAAATTTCCTTAGGTCCTTACTTCATCATATCAGCTCATATACGTCCCCACCGAGGGGCTCGAGCCTACCCTGAATTAGGGCGATCAGGCCTTAGTCGACCCCGCGGGGCCAGTGCGGGTTGGTCGACTTCATACACAATTTGCGAGTTTCTTCGCAGGTGTGTGCAGGTTTATTCACGATGTTTTCCTTCACCGGTAAGTATATGTACGTAAGTTTTTGAAAACCTCATTGGTACATTGGCCGTCCAGATTTGAACCCGGTACCTCTGGTTAGAAGGACCGATTCGTTACCGGTTGAGCCACCGACGCTTTTTAGGTCCTTACTTAATATTATAAAATGTGAAAATGTGTTTGTTTGTTTGTTACATTTTCACGCTTCAACACCTCGACCATCATCATATCAGCCGAAAGACGTCCACTGCTGGACAAAGACCTCCCCAAAGGATTTCCACGACGACCGGTCCTGCGCTGCCCGCCTCCAGCGGCTTCCCGCGATCTTCACCAGGTCATCGATCAACTCGAGCAATCTTGATGAAATACTCTTTTTTTAGTTATATTCTTTCATCACAACGGAATGTTTGTTGATTGTTGTGATTTATTGCACGGAGATGGTTTAGGAGGTAAAAAGGTTATAATTTACTAATTAGCATACTATCCCGTGGGATCTGGAAAAAACTGATTTCCACGCTCGCGCACGTCGGCGTCGCAACGGAGCAACGGAGCAACGGGTTGAGGTGATATTTTGTTTTTAGAGCACCACTCAAGACTCACCGACTCAAGACAAAACAATGTGCACGCGGGGGAAGCCACGGGCAAAAGTTAATATAAAAATAAAATATTAATAATGTGCAAATAATTTAAATATCGAAATTTACTGCACATTGTTAAGACTTTTTTGGTGTGTGTTTTATGAATTTCCATCACCTTAATTTTTAAAGAATTTTTAGTACGAGCATCAGCCGAAAGACGTCCACTGCTGGACAAAGGCCTCCTTCAAGGTTTTCCACGACGACTGGTTCTGCGCTGCCCACATCCAGCGGCTTCCCGCTACCTCCACCGGGTCATCGGTCTACTGAGTGGGAGTTCTACCTACGCTACGTCTTTCGGTGCGCGGTCGCCACTGGACAACTTTACTTTCCCAGCAGCCATCTGTTCTACGAGCTATGCGCCTCGCCCACCGCCACAAAAAACAAACAAACAAAAGACAGTTTGTTATATTCTCTTTGCAACAGTGACAGAACGTAAGAGCGGCAACATGCACGCGCGTTGGTCGGTTGCATGGAGCGGCAACGCCGCGCATCTTGTGTATTTACACGACTTTTGTCTCGCACACATTCGTAAATTTAATGAAAATTGAGCGTTGGTTTATTCCATAATTTTAAATGAAAGTATGTTTTTTTATTAATCTTGCGCAAACAAATACATGAAAAAAGTTTGTAGCACACATAATTTACGCTTTATTCTGTATCCTGAACCAGATTATTGCAATTGTTTTTTGTATGATAATCGAACCACCTTAAGTGATTCTGTGAGCTATGTCGGTTACCTCGAATCTCCTACGGATCTACTCATTTCTGTATGCGATGCAGCGAGCTAGCTATGCTCGGAGTTTTCATACGCGATCAAATCAGGAAATAACTTAAAAAGAATAAACTACCTAATGTCATTAGAACATGAAAACAAAACGACATGAAAACTTATAGACAACTATAAAAGAATTCTGAGTATAAAAATATTAAATTTGTAATAAGGTAAAATGTTCTTTTTTACAAAGAGTAGGCCAGTTCACACGGACAGCACCCGGTCACGAGCATAACGCGAGAACCAGCAATCGCTCCCCTGAACCATGTTAGAGCTACTATGTCGGCGGGCGTATCGACAACCCACCCGCATTGAACATTAAAATGTAAATAAGTCGTCCGCCGCGCTGTCGCGTTGCCACCACCACTGCTGCCACCAGTGTTCGTTGCAACCAATGCTATTGAAAATACATAGAAGCTTAATATGTTTTAGTATAAGTTTAAAATTATTAATTTATTATTCATAATTCTTTTTTTTCTGTTGTTGTTGCTCGCGTACTACCTGTCTCCTTGGTTTTTCTCCGAGCACTGGGTTGTCTGGTAGAAATCGCTCTCAGCGATAAGACCGCCTAAATTGTACGTCTCTTAGTTTTAATTTAAATTTTGCATATGTATTTATTTTGATGTACAATAAAGAGTTATTTGCGCAGTGGCGCAGTCTTTATTTATTACTTAGATAACTAGCTAGACTGCTGAACGTGATCATTATTTTGTTTTCTCGTAATTAATTCCATCTCATAATGAGGTAATTTAATTAATTTTGCAATTTAATTTCGGTAGACGTTGCAACTCAAATCCGATAACGGGGACCGATGCAACGAGCCCCTACCGCAGCAACGTCGAGAAGGCTCTTCGTCTCAATTAGAATGTTGTTCAACAACAACTGCCAACTCCCAACTATTTGACTATAAACAATGACAAGCGAACTACCGAAGAAAGCGCTGAGTTTGGCAGGCGAAACAATATTAATATTGTTATGCTATCAACATGCTTTCAAAATAAACTTTTGGTTATTATTTGGTGATTAAACTTATATAATATAAGTCATTGATACTCTGCTCTTTAAGGCGCTTTGCACACGACGGGGCGGGGCGGGCCGGTTAATTTCGCCGCCAACGATAGCACAAAGGGAATCCTATACTACCAACGCAAATTGAAGCGGCGCGGTCGGACACGGTCTTTTCGTCCTCCATGTGCGTTGGTAGTATAAGATTGCCTTTGTGCTATCGTTGGCGGCGAAATTGACCGGTCCGCCCCGCCCCGCCCCGTCGTGTGCAAAGTGCCTTATTGTCAAATTAGGTGCAATAACTCAAACAAAATAAATAGTCAAATTTGTTTTGACTGAGGGCAAACTTGATTCTCACAATCATGACTATGGGGATCATATCACCCCAAAAAACGGATGTAGTCTCCCCATACATACTCACGTTATTAAACATGTTCCATTTATACATGTTTATCACTTCTTCGATAATACTTAACGGTACCAGTAATCTGTAAGGTATGCGTTGGTGGCGTAATGGCAAGGGCCGCTACCTCCTGTCCGTGAGGTCGTGATTCGAATCCTGCCACGTACCAATGTATTTTCTAATTTCGATTTCATATGTACGTTTATATGACGCTCTTACGGTGAAGGAAAACATCGCGATGAAACCTGCACACGCCTGCGGAGAAAATCAAAGGTTGTGTGTGAAGTCGACCAACTCGCTTGTGCCCGCGTGGTCGATTAAGGCCTGATCGCCCTAATTCAGGGTAGGCTCAAGCCCCTCGGTGGGGACGTATATGAGCTGATATGATGATGATTATAATGAATCTGTAAGGTCATATACATTTCATAAGATAAGTACACCTTCTTGAACCTCGGAAATTCAGGGTATTCAGGGTACTCGAGCCCCTCGGTGGGGACGTATATGAGCTGATATGATGATGATGATAATGAATCTGTAGGGTCATATACATTTCATAAGATAAGTACATCTTCTCGAACCTCGGAATTTACCGGCATTGAATTAGGACAGCATGAAAATTTTTGGCCATTTGTAAACGTTTGGCATATGCGCAACCATACCATCACAGAAAAGTCGTGAAACAAAGAATACAGAACAGGTCTTTGTTTACAATACTTATGTGAAGTACAAGTAAAAGAGTACTACTTTGTCTCTTTCGTGTATGATGATCATATGTTGGGTGAGACTGGTATAATATTTAGAGTCTGGCCAGCGAAACATGATAACGGAACACCGCGGCCAATATGAAAAAATCCAGCGTTGGTTATCAATATTTATTGTCAGGAAAATAACATTAAACATTATACATATTAACAATATTTATTGTCAATATTTATTGTCAGGAAATCGAAATCGTATAACCCAGCACAAAGAACAAGAGGCTTCCTGCGACTTTAGCAGGTCGTCGGTCCACCGAGTGGGAGGCCTGCTTACACTACGTCTTCCGGTGTGTGGTCACTACTTGAGAACTTTACTGCTCCAACGGCCATCTGCTTTACGAGATATATGACTAGAACTGATGATCATTAGGGCAGCAAAATTCTCGAGTAACGACCGCTTACCAGAAGACGCCCTGTGCACCGCATTGGGAATGCCCGGTCTGGCACATAGCTCGTAGAACAGATGACCGTTGGTACAAGAAAGTTCTTGAGTGGCGACTGCGCACTGGAAAACCTACCATAAAAAAAATACAGTGACAGAAAAAAAATATACATGGTTACATACCTATCAAGGTTTCGGCAATCAAAGTTCATTTTACGCGACTTGTGGTTCATTTTAAACGTCCGGGGAGTAATCTCACTCTATTTTTGCTATACATATGAATATTTTTTATTAGACATATTATATTAACTTCTTCACAAAGATATAACCCAAAGAGAATCTAATCAGCTGACGTTATGTACTAACTAACCTCACAGAGAAACAACCACAAGAAAAAAATATGATTCTTCTATTCTGTAGAAACAACCAATCTCTTTTAAAATTCTGATTTCGAAAATCCTAAAGAAGATTATTTATCACTGGTTATTATCTTTTTTTATTTGCTAGACATGTATTGTTTCTCAGGGCTACAAATAAAAAAAGTGGCAAAGTAAAAAGCACGTGTGCGGTAAAATAAATTTTGCGCATAGTAAACTAGCACATTTTTCGAACAACTTTATTGAAAAATATATTTTCACACTTGAGTGACTGTACAAGAGGGGCGCTGCTTGTAAACAAATGTGTCAAAGTAAATGTCATTTCCATACTCTACCATGATGGAATCTTTTAGTTCTCATTTCACCTCCCATACAAAACCAAATTATGTGTAAAATTTGGATGTATTCACCAATTTTTATTGCTACTAGGTAAACGTAATGGTTATAGTTTTTTTTGTGTATTCCCGATTACAGCAGACCGTGACAGCTTTGCGAAAAAGTATGCACAGCAGGGCTGTAATATTGTTTCTTTTGCCTTTAGGCTTGAAGACTAATTACGTTAAGTACACCCTGTGTTCCTAGAAAGTCTGTGTAAGTCTCTATAATTTTAATACTCTATGACTCCGGTGTGGCTGTATACCTACGCAGCGCGCGCTATGTTACGGTGTGGGTGGTGCGGGGAGAGATATAGAGCTCCGCTCAGACACTCAAGGTCGCGAGCCCATGTACAAGCCTTAAGAGACCCTTGTGCGGGATTGTGACAATCCTTTAATTGTAATGTCACAACTACTCAACATTTTCAAGTGTCTTTAACTGAAAAACACTACTTTAAACAATTATTCAAAGCGACTGCCTCCATTTTTCAGACACGCTGTAGCTCTTACAGATGAAATAAACAAGACGTTAATAACCTCGTTTTTGCAGTAGTTTCAAAAAAGAAAAATAAATGATAATTTTTGCACATATTTAGGTTTTTTCTTGCACTATTCCACAATTAATATATATAGCAAGAAAAAACCTAAATATGTTCAGTTCAGTGTTCCACCAAGAACCTACTATCGCAAGCATACGATAATTTTTGCATTTTTTTACTTTTTGTGTAATTTTTTTTCTTAAATGTTTCGGTTGGGCTTATGCTTGGAATTACGGTTTTGTTTGAGTATTAAAACCCTCAAAAGTTATGAACACATAATATTTACTGTTACTAGTGAATTGGGTAAAACCCTACATAATGAACTCTTCCTCCATGCTATAAAATATAATAGTTACCCTACGTTAATTAACGTAAACAGCCAATTACTTAATTTCTGCAACAAAAAAATCAATAAAGGTATTGTGTTTACTTCGCATTATATTAAGTAGTGTAACCTTGAGGTTTTTGAGATTTTTCAACTTGTGAATTACTGAATATAATCGAAAATTAGGCTTTATCCAGCAATGTTTTATAACTTTTTTTGTCTAAATAGCCACGAGAATTGTTGCTTAAAATCTGTCGGTATACTCCTTCCCACCCTGTATAACGCAGTAGGTACACGTGAAGAATTGATAAAGTGAATAAAGCGTTGTTATAACATCGTTTGCTAGGTTTTTTAATTTAACTGCAACTTTCAGAGTTATTGTGTTACAAGGTTTTTTATGTATTTGTCTACTAATAGATACTTCAATAATTTAAATACATTCTGTCTTTATTTTTTTATGTTTTAAAAATTTTATCAAATTATAAAAACCATTTTCAAACAATTGAAAAACTGTAAATGTAATAATTCTACAATCATTATATTTTTTAGTATGGCAACCACTAACATTAACAGAGTAGAACCAAAGTTTTCTCGCTCTGCCAGTTTAAGGGTAAAGCCATCAGTTTGAAAGTGGTTTTTTTCTAGGGCGTCCCACAGTTATGCCACATGGAGGGAAAGTACCTTGAATATTGTAGATGGAACATTGTACCTTCTTCTATGATTTTACTGAAATAAGATATTGTTTTAATTTAAAAAACCATTTAAACTGCATTCATCGATTTTTAATAATTACATGATTGAACCGGGAATCAAACCCGCTACACGAGAAAAAAAATATCAGAAAGTGTATCTTTTTCTTTCATTATTATAAAAGAAAAAGATACACTTTATTATACCTATCGAAAGGCTTCATCATAAGGATTATTTTTTGCTAAATAACATAGTGTCAAAAATAAAACGAAGACCATGAATTTTAACGTTTTTTATTCAAAATTAATAAATTTGATTTATCAAATGCTCGTCGGTGGCTCAACCGGTAACGACTCGGTCCATCTAAAACTAAAATTTTTCAAAAACTTACGTACATATCATTACCGATTGCTTTAACGGTGAAGGAAAACATCGTGAGGAAACCTGCACACGCCTGCGAAGAAACTCGAAGGTTGTGTGTGAAGTCGACCAACCCGCACTGGGCCCGCGTGGTCGACTAAGGCCTAATCGCCCTGATTCAGGGTACGCTCGAGCCCCTCGGTGGGGACGTATATATTATATATATATATATCAAATGTATATATATATATATATATATATATATATATATATATATATATATATATCAAATGTATATATATATATATATCAAATGCTCAAAATGAGTCCCATTCTGTTGAATACAAAGTTTCACCCTTTTTATTTTTTCGCTCCCTGTCGATTTTTTGATCATGTTGTGCTGGATATTCAGAATCTAAGTTCAGCTTGTAATATCTCGTGGACACTTTCATACTGTTTCCTGTAAACATTTTTTTTTACATAACCCCATAAAAAAAAACTAACGGGCTTAGATCTGGGGATCTCGGCGGCCATCTTATTTGTCTTCAAAAACTAAATTCATGGTCTTCCTTTTATTTCTCACACTTAGTTATTTAGCAAAAAATAATTCTTATGATGAAGCCTTTCGATCGGTATGATAAAACTACAAGGTAATTTTTTTTCTCGTGTAGCGGGTTCGATTCCCGGTTCAACCATGTAATTATTAAAAAAATCTATGAATGCAGTTTATTTCTTTTCAATTAAAATAATGTCTTCTTTCAGTAAAATGTTCCATCTACAATATTCACGGTACTGGATAAGAGCAAAGGTAAAAAAAATCAATTCACTGAGTAAGTGCGTCTTTACTTTCGAGTGCTAAGGAGCAAGGAGCAAGGAGCACGGAGCAAGGAGTAAGGAGTAAGGAGTAAGGAGCAAGAAGGTAAACAATAGCTAACTTTAGATTTTGATGGGGATCGATTGTAAGAGTCTTCAAACTAAAAAAGTGTGTGTGTGTGTGACTATGCACCAACCCTTTGCCTCTTTTGGTGAATGTTATTTTCATACATCTAGCCGTTTTCTTCCAATTTTTTCCTTTTTTCATTTTTTAGGCTTGGCATCATTAAATAATAGTATTTTTTATAAGATACCTACGGATTTAAAAGAATTAAATAATGCAATGCTTGTAAAAAATGTATACATGGCTAACTGACAAAAAAATTTTATTACGGATTTTTTGGATTTATGTACGTTTATTTACATTGTCATTTGCGCGTTATGTCTTTAATTATTTCTTGTATTTTAAACATATTTCGGAGCGCTAGATTGATACCTACGCATGTGTCGAGCGCCGTGTGTTTTCAAGCGACTTCCAAAAAGGAGGAGGTTCTCAATTCGTTTGTATGTTTTTATTAATGTATGTTACCTCATAACTTTTGACTGTGTGAACCGATTTTTATGATTCTTTTTTTATTTAAAAGTAAGTGCTTTCCGTGTGGTCCCATATAATTTTTATCAAAATCGGTGTAGTACTATATTAGAAAATTAACAAAAACCAAAAATAATAACGCAAAAATGTACTAAGTTGTTGCGTTGGAAGTCGGTTTTTTAACGTGTTTAGCGTTTTTAATTATGTCTTGAAACGGTTAGCGGTTAGCTAGGGTAGTAATAATAGGTCATCTTTGGCCAGGGTGTTGTCAGTGCGAGGCTGGAACCCAGTTTTAGTTGGTAGTGTTGGTACTCTTGTTCGTTTAGCCAATCAGAATCTTGAATCAATGAATGACAATGCAGCCAACCTACGGAGGCTACGACAGAGGCGCCAATTACTTTACGAGCACTTTTGATCGAGCAGCTGAACTGTCGACTTGGGAAGCCAGCCCCGTGCCGAACTCATCGCAGTTTATAAAATAATCTGTTTTCATCCGAATTATCCTGTAGCCTCGTGTTATAAACGTGTGTGAATATTAAATTTAGAGTACAAAACTTCTCAAAGACGAGTTTATTTCTGAAATCCGGTCAAAACCCTCCTTCTTCTTCTTTGCCTGGCCCTTTCCCATTTTATTTGGGGTCGGCCCTCCGTATCATGCGTCTCCAGGCAGCTCGGTGCTGGGTCGTCTCTTTGTTAACTTTGGCTTCTTTGAGGTTCTTATTTACTATGGACATCCATGTGATTCGGGGTCTTCCTCGTCCTCGGGGTTTTATTTCGATATCCAGCACTTTCCTGGTCATGTGGTCGGATGGTCGCCTCATAACGTGTCCGTACCACCGCAGACGGCTCTCCTGTAGTCAAAACCCTCCTGATGATCCGAAATATATTTTATAAATATGTGCATTTTCATGCTATTTTCATGCACTTTGGCTGAATATAAGAGCTATTAATTTTTTGTACATCATATTATACCATGTTTAAGAGAAAATTAAGAATTATTATTATTACTATAGTAAAAAAATGCTTTTTATTTTCTCGACAAATAATAAACAAATATCTTTTTATTTCTCAGAAAAAAACTAGTTAATTAATTGAACAGAAGTCCTCACAATCAGCTAAGCCTGTACCGTAGGGGCCGTGAAAGCAAACTTTAGTCGTGCATAAGTGAACCGAAATCAACTAATGCAACTACATTGTGGGCTCGGACCCGATATCGGGCTCCGTTTTGATCCAACGCATTTCGCTGGCTGTCTAGCGGCCGGCGTCGTGAGCACGTTGAGCGGGGGGCACTGCGGGGAGGGCTTTTTGACTAGGCAGGGATTTCAGGGGTTTCAAACATGTCAAACAACTTTTCTCAGTTAAATTTAAGAATAACAATTAATTTTAATTAAGTAAGTAGATAACTTTTAAATTTCACCTAACATTAAATCACATTATATATCTAACTAAACTTACTTAATTTTAGATTTAAACTTATTAAACATAGACAAAGTAAAAGTGACAGCGAAGAAAAAAGGTTCCGACGATTTCATTAAAACTTTGTACGTAACTACAACTCTATCCGGCCTACACTACACTACACTACACTACACTACACTACACTACACTACACTACACTACACTACACTACACTATGAAGTTGATTATTCCAGGAAAAATCGGAATAAGATACTTCCCATACAAATCGAGGCCCTTGTTATTTTTTCTAGAATATTGCTCTAATGATTTTGTGAGGTATGCTTAATTAGCAGATTAGGGAGCCCGGTCGTTCCTTTCCCTCTAATATGGTTGAGGGGAGCGATGGCTGACTCTTACATTATACTAGTAACCGGGTGCTGTCCGTGTGAACTGGCCTACTCTTGTTAAATGCATTCAATGATTTCTATTATAACTTTTCGAGTCATATTGTTTTCATGTTCTAATGACATAATCTGGTTTATATCAAGGATTTAATTTTGACGTTATTAACTAATATTGTATATTTCTTGATTCTTCACAAATCACATTGTTATTAATAAATTATGACTATCAGAAAGAGTGTAATTTGCACCTATTTTGAATAAATATATCGAATTGAATTGAGCATTTTTGATTATGTACTAGCTGTCCCGGCGAACTTCGTTCCACCCTACACTACACTACACTGCCCTAACCTAAACTACATTACCCTACCCTACCCTACACTACCCTACTCTACACTACACTTACCCATCTCTACACTACCCTACCCTATACTACACTACCGTAACCTACCCTACATACACTACTCTACACTACCATACCGTACACTACCCTACCCTACACTACACTACCCTACCCTACACTACAAAGGTCGTGTGTGAAGTCAACCAAAATTATTATTTTTTTATTTAATTCCGAGCGTTTTCATTTTTATTCACCTTTTAAACCTTCTCTGGACTTCCACAAATAATTCAATACCAAAATTAGCCAAATCGGTCCAGCCGTTCTCGAGTTTTAGCGAGACTAACGAACAGCAATTCATTTTTATATATATAGACTAGCTGTCCCGGCGAACTACGTACCGCCTTACATTACAGTACACTGCCCTACCCTACCCTACCCTACACTACACTAGCCTACCCTAAACTACCCTACCCTACACTACTCTACCCTACCCTTCACTACCCTACCCTACACTACTCTACACTACCCTACACTACACTACCCTACCCTACCCTACCCTACCCTACATACACTACACTACACTACCCTACACTACACTACCCTACACTTAACTACCCTACCCTACCCTATCCTACACTACCCTACCCTACCCTACCCTACACTACCCTACCCTACACTACACTACCCTACCCTACGCTACACTACACTACACTACCCTACCCTACCCTACCCTACATAAGAACCTTCTCCTGACAATAACAAACTCGACAAAAAAACAATTAACGAAATCGGTCCAGCCGTTCTAGAGTTATGCGCTTACCAACACATTTTGCGATTCATTTTTATATATTAGATATAGATTTTGTTAGTTAGAAGTAGCTGTAAATTTTCCGAGTCAGTAGTAAGTACATAATTACTGTATGATTAAATAAATTAGAACTTTGTAAGGCCTACTACACTGAGAAGTTCATTATTTTATTAAGTTACCTCCCATACAAACCCATTTCTTTTCTAAATTATTTTTATCCACTCTTCTATGCTACTAGATAGGCGTGTTCTTTAATATTAATTAATGGATACCAGAGGGTAAAAGCTACCTGAAAAAGTAAGCACAGCGTGGTTGTACTATTTGTTTCGGTTCTTCAATTTAAAATGCCGAAGTGAGAAATAAACACAAACAGCAAATGACAATTGTATATCAAATGTAACAAACCTATTTTTTTGTATTGATAAAAAGGGGTTTGAAAGTGATTGGCACACTGAGGTTCGCCATTTTGATTTCTTTTCGAAATGGTGTTGCACAATCTAACCTGTGATTTTGGATAGAAGATATAGGTCCTCTATCTAGAAGAAAAAATGTCATATAACATTTTGGCCTAAAGTGTCACGTTTCTGAGATAATATAGAAGTTAAAAATAATCAAAATTATTATGGAATATATATATTCAATTATCTCCGTAACGTGACGTTTTAGGACACTGTTACATGACATTTTTTGTTTGTCTGTATGTCCCCTATCCAAATATTTAGGTCTCAATGTGCGACGTCATTTTGAAAAGAAAAATATGGCGGACTCCAGTATGCCAGTCTCCATACAAAAATTTTCAAATCCCTTTGCTGGCAAAAGCGTTTTTCTGTTTAACTTTTATCTCCAAAGTTTTTGTGGCGAGGTCGGCCCATCGAGCCTGTTTGCGGCCACGCGGTCTGCTGCCTGCTACTTTACCGAACAGGATAGTTCGTTCCAGGTTGTTGGGATCTCTCCGAACCACATGACTAAAGTATTGGAGTGTACTTCGGATGACTTTGGTCAACAGACGATCCTTGTTAAAGTAAAACTTCTTTACGCACGCTTGACTTGGGGAGTAAGCTGGTGGATGCGTGACGAGAGCGTTACAGAAATGTGGTCGGGTGAGGCGAACGGAAGTTGAGAGGGATATATAAATGAGTGAAGATAGAAACAGAGATACTATTTATTTTTTTTTACCAACAAAATTGGTTGCCAAGGCAACAATAACGGTTGTCAAAACAATCAAAACAAACATATAAGATAAAAAATATTTGATCATTTACAGAGGATAATAAAGCTCTTTTCACAAACTGTTTATACCTCCATATGACAAAAAAGATTTGATTATTTTCTGAAGACTGAGTATATACTTTCATACATATAGATGGAGCTAAAGAAGTTTTTCTTCAGTCGTGTGGTCTAAAGCACACTCGTATTTTTTAAATATTTTCAGCTATTTCAAAATAAATTTATTTGTCCAATGAGCCGTCTAATGTATTTGCAACATTTGACGCTAACACCACATCTCGAAGGCTTCGATTCGCTTTTAATCATTGGCTTTAAATTTTCAAGTCTTTGAACTGTAGAAGAATATGGATTTATCTATTTAGGTACGAGTGTTTGAAAATGTGAACGTCCTTCTGCAGATGCTATGACGATGAATGTATCGTTATGGCAACGTTTGGGGAAACCTTTGTACATCAGTTAACGTCTTTCATGAGACATTGGATTGGACACAAATGCTACACAATACCGAATAATTAGACAACCGCTTCTGTATCTGTTCATTCGCTACTAACTCGTAAAAATGTGTTAGTCGACGGTTCATTTATACCAGAATCTAATTTGCTCCTAAACAAGTGAGTGTGGGCGTTGTCGGGGACAAACCGGGATCTGCAAATGGAGAAATCGTAACAAATAGATTTGATTACTTCGCGCCGAGAGGCCGCCTTTTGTTAGGCTGACCCTAATCCTGTACAAAATAAAGCTAAGTCTAGAAAAGTAACTAACATTTACAGTAAATTAGAAGCTAAATTGATTTGGAACAATAGGGGGTAAGTGTAGGTGTTGGTCGTTATGGTTTCAGCACAGGTACTTTAGTAGTACAATCAAATGTTAATCACCATATCAGCTCACACACTTGTCCCTAGCCTACCCTGAATTAGGGCGATCGGGCCTTAGTCGATCACGCGGGTCCAGTTCGGGTTGGTCGACTTCACCACCTTCACCCACAACCTTCGAGTTTCTTCGCAAGCGTGTGCAGTTTTCCTCACGATGTTTTCTTTTACCGTAAGAGCGTCAGATAAACGTACACATAAAATTTAAATTCGAAAACACTTTAGTAAACGTGGCAGGATTCGAACCATGACCTCTCCGAACAGGAGGTAGTGGCCCTAACCGGTACGCCACCGAAGCTCTCCTATCTTACTTTACATGATAATTGGTTTAGTCGCATTGAAACGATGTAACAATGTATATGTAATAAATAATTAACAAGAGCCTTATCGTTAAATAACGCATTACTAAAACTAATTTTAGAAATAAACAAATCATCGACAACATTCAGGCTACAAGCGTTGTACAAGGCAAGTATAATATTACCAGCTTAAAAAATCACTGCAGGGTTATTAACTTATTACTCATTAGATTGTACAGATTACTTATCCTGTATATTGACATAAGTACCATTATATACGGGTCTCATAAATAACTTTAGGAATTCATTAAAAATTAAAGAACCGATTGCGTAAAAATTAAACCTGTCTTTTTGTCCAGCCGTTCAGGCTGTTGCAGGGAACATAGAGATCTACATACATACAAGTATTCGAAAAATATAACTCTCCTTCTGAGGCAGCCGGGTAAAAATCAATAAAAGAAACTGTCTGATACTCTTACTGTCAACAAGTGACAAAATTTTGACGTCGAAAACCAGGATAGAACAAAGTTTTAGTGGAGTCACGTATATAATATACACATTTTTGTGTCTATAAGTTTTAAAGTAAACTAAAATAGTAATTAGGAATTAATTAAAAATTAAAAAACTGACTTCATAAAAACTTAACCCATATTTTTTGGCCACTCGGATTAAAACGTATCCTATGTCACTCACGGGATCAATACGAATCTAACGTCATCTCGCACTCCAAAATCCATTAAGCCGTTTAGGCTATGGGCGTGCAAAAGAAAAATACATACATACATACATACACTCGAAAAACATATAAAAATATTTTCAAAAGCAACGGATACCAGTACATTGGAAACAAGTTTTATTATGTATCCGTTGCACCTTGAATCCCACCCCGGGGTTAGATGCAACGAGAACAAACAAATGAGCATCATCGTCCCCCGAGCCGAGTCCCCGAGGAGGCTCAGTTTCGCACATCACTGTCGCACTGCACCGCCGCGCCGCCGGGTGCGAACCTCTCACTCACACGCAGAGAAACAGAGAGAGAGATAAAAGAGAATTGTCGCAATTGCGTGCAAGGACCCGCGAGCCTATTAAAGTCGGCTATAAAAGCTGAGTACGTTACATTTTCACCGCTTTCGCGCAGGTAGGGGTCGTAACAACAAACAGGCTATTGAAACTATTAAAGTGGGTATTGTTTTTAAAACTAGCGTTTAAAAAAACGGCCAAGTGCGTGTCGTATTAGCACTCCGAGGGTTCCGTACCACCACACCTCTCCACACAACTACTATATTGACAACGATACCAATGCACATTACAAGCAAAAAACATCAAGGCGAGTGACAAAAATATGTTTTTGTCATTATTAGCGCGATTATGACTCACGCTTGTTCGATTTTTATTATTTTTTGTTTTACTTAAGTATTAGTACTATAATTACAACAAGTTTCACGCTTGTATGTATTACTGTTTTTACGATAGAGCTAAATCAAATATACTTCTAAAGACCTATATAAAATGTTTTTTTTTATGGAGACACCCCTTTTTCACTTTTTAAATGTTTTAGTATATTTTGTTACAGCGGCAACAGAAATACACATTATGTGAAAATTTCAACTGTCTACATATTATTACGGTTCATGAAATACAGCTTGCTGGCAGACGGACAGACAGACAGCGGAGATGGCGGAGGCTTAGTAATAGGGTCCCGTTGGTCACCCATTGGGTGAGCGGAACTCTAACAACTAGTTCAAGTGTGTTTGATTACAAAATATTTGCGAAAAATCCCCAGATTTTCCTAAGTAAACACTGCTTCGTAAAGGAGTCCAATTTTCCTTCATTTCACTTTAATAAAAAATCGCTTCCTTGTTTATTATATCTGACCTCTTGGTACTTGTTTATTGTTTACAAATTACGTTGCCTCATTTTCCATTTAATTGGGTATTGACCTAATTAGAACGCGATTGTTTCACGAACAATATTTGTCTCAATCGCCACAAAAAACTGTTGCCATCATAACTAATTGGAAGTAATTTGTTATAGAGGTTCTGTATACTCGTCGCTCTCAGAATTGCTAAACTTAAGTGGCAGTGGACGGGGACATAGCTCGTAGATCAGATGTCCGTTGGGACAGTATAGTTCTTGAGGGGCGACCGCGCACCGGAAAATGTAGTGTAGGCAGGCCTTCCACTCGGTGGACCAATGACCTGGTGAAGGTCGCGGGAAGCTTCTGGATAAGGGCAGCGCAGAACCGATCGTCGTGGAAACCCTTGGGGGAGGCCTATGTCCAACAGTGGACGTCCTTCGGTTGATATAATGATACTTGTTGCTAAAAAAGTTCTTTGTAGAGGTTCCTAGACTAATAAGTGTAGATTGGTTTTCAGGGTTTCGTACCGGGTATCCGTCCGTCTGTCTGTCTGTCTGCCCGACTTATAAAATGCTGTATCTTTTGAACCGTGATAGGTAGCCAGCTGAAATTTTCACAGATAATTTTTATTTTGGGGGATTTGTTTGCACAATATAAAAATAAATATAATAATAATGAAGGTAGGTACCGATATGAAAACCGTGTTTTTAAAGGTTTTTTTTTCTTATATGGTAAAAACGATCAAACTTGCATTAAACGCAGCAAACATATTGTGATTATAAAAAACCCCTAAAATGACGCTAGGATCTCAAACTGAATTTAAAAAAAAATGTTTTTTTTATTTATTTTTTGTCTTTTGTTCTAAATGAATTGTCATACTTTTGTGGCGGTGTGGTGGTGCGGAAACCTCGATACCTGAGTCCAATGAGACCGCGAGCGCTCGGCTGAATTTTAAAAGTCGTACGAATGACTAATTTATACGGCAGAATGAGAATTGAGTTGGAACGTGATAATAAATCTTAATATTCTTATAATGAGGTGCTGAATAATGAAAAAAAGTGCATAAAATGTCGGCACGAGCATTCAGACTGTGGGAGCTGCGAAAGTTCTCAAAAGAGCGAGAGTCGATTTCAATTCGAAAAGTTTCTCTGCAGCCCGTCGCGAAGCATTAGCGGGAATTTAAAATACTCTTTTCATAACCTAAGATCTGTTTTTCAAGAAAAGTTTTTCTTTTTGGTTTTACTCTAATAATACTTGGAGAAAGTTTTAATTTAGATGCAAGCAATTTGGTGTTCAATTATTACAAAGTGCTGTGATTTGTAGCTACAAAATGTACCCAATTTTCTGTCAATGGCAACGGGCCCTGGTGTCATTTGCAACTATTATCTATTTATCAGTAAAGAAATAGAACTTATTTTGGATTCCCTCTAAATCTCCTTTATCAATCAATTTTCTGTCAATGGCAACGGGCCCTGGTGTCATTTGCAACTATTATCTATTTATCAGTAAAGAAATAGAACTTATTTTGGATTCCCTCTAAATCTCCTTTATCAATCAATAAACTTGTTGAAATAATTAAGTCGTGTGGTCGTCGGTGGCGTAACGGCTAGGGCCGCCGCCTCCTGTCAGAGAGATCGTGGTTCGAATCCTGTCACGTACCAATGCGATTTCGAATTAAGATTTCATATGTACCTACGTTTATCCGACGCTTTTACGGTGAAGGAAAACATCGCGAGGAAACCTGCACACGCCTGCGAAGAAACTCGAAGGTTGTGTGTGAAGTTGACCAACCTGCACTGGGCCCGCGTGGTCGACTAAGGCCCGATCGCCCTAATTCAGGGTAGTCTCGAACCCCTCGGTGGGGACGTATATGAGCACATACGACGAAGTCGTGTTGTAAACTTGTAAATGTACACCAAGAATAAATAAGTATAAATAATTACCCGTTTTTCGCATAATTTACATAGCATAGGAACGTACAAGTTTCAATAACTGTGTGCAGTGAGAACATTCGTCATGCGAACGGCCACGAAGCCCGCGTCTGTGTTCCCTGACTTGTACAATCTTTTTTTTTTATTCACAATTGGTAAACCCTTGACAACATCTCACCTGATGGTAAGTGACGATGTTGCCGAAGATGGAAGCGGGCTTACCAAGATTCCCCAACGCAATGAGGAACTGGCTATCTTGTCTTCAAGCCGGATTACACCAATGATATCAACATTGATATTTGGCGGCAAGATGGCGGTAGCTAGCCAGGCAAGCTTAGAAGGCTTATACCGCCGCCAAAGACCAACTTTGGATTTTTTTTAAGGATTTTTTTTATTAAAAAAAATTGATTTGTAATTTGCAGGATACGGGAAGTGATTTTGATTTTCTCGAATTCAATTTAAATACACAGAACTAAAGAAAAAAATATTTTAATGCACCCTTTTTTTCTAGTTGTAACCATAAAACTGCTGCAATTTTAAACGAAACTATGATAATGTATGAAATCCTTAACAAAACAATAAAAAATGATTTTGTTTTGTTACTTTATTTATATTACTAGCTGTTGCCCGCAGCTTCACCCGCGTAGTTTCCGTTTTTGCCGTTCCCGTGGTTTCCCGAAATCCTTTCTTAACGGATGTCCACGTCCTAATTGCTATCTGTATTCTGAATTTCAGAAAAATCCTTTCAGTTGTTTCCGCTGTGCGTTAATATACCAGTAGTCACCTTTTCCTTTTATTTATTTATTTAAACTGTACACAGTTTAAAAATCACAATTTTCGCGCGATTCGTCCGCAGCGATTAACGTACCAGCCATGTTGCAGTACGAGCTGACAAAAACTTTACTTCCGAGCTATTTCGTTCGATGTTTGAAAAATCGTGAATCGAGTTGCTTATTTTAGGGACGGAGGAGCCTTAATACAAGAGTGAATAGGCAGTATTTAAGCATGCTTGTTACATCCTCGGCTGCATCGGCACTTACCATCAGGTGAGGTGCAGCCAAAAGCACCAAAATGCTTGATAAAATAGAAGAAGGAAAATAATAAGTAAGTATTATTATGATGTTTTTACAACTTTCATTCTCGGAATTTGAACTCTTATATTACTTTTTGATGTGCAACTCTCCATTCGCGTCGACTTGGGGTTATTGTTAAAGTTTTGACGCTTCCCGTGTCGACTCTCGTGAATACCTACGATGCATGCAAGTATCGAATTTCACTTTGTCGAATGGTAAAGATAGTCATCATATCAGCTCCTATACGTCCTCGAACTTACCCTTGAATTACGGCGATCGAGCCACATCGACCTACACGGGCCCAGTGCGGGTTGGTCGACTTCACACACAACCTTCGAGTTTTTTCACAGGCGTGTGCAGGTTTCCTCACGATGTTTTCCTTCACCGTAAGAGCGTCGGCTAAACGTACATATGAAATCGAAATTTGAAAACTGATTGGTACGTGGCAGGATTCGAACCACGACCTCCCGGACAGGAGGTAGCGGCCCTTGCCGTTACGCCACTGGCGCTCTTTTAAGTAAAGGCAGTAACGGCATCTAATAGCCATCACAACAAGTCGTGAAACATCGTTGTGAACTGGCCTACTCCTGTTAAAGTCATTAATGATATTCAATGATTTTTATGTATAAATTTTCGTGTCATTTTGTTAGCATGTTCTAATGACATAATCTGGTTTATATCAAATGAATTTGATATAAACCAAAATGAATTTTGACGTTATTAACTAATTTTTGTTAATTTCTTGATTCTTCACAAATGACGTTGTTATTATTATTTTATGACTATCAGAAAGAGTGTAATTTACGCCTATTTTGAATATTATATATATATATATATATATATATATATATATATATATATATATATATATATATATATATATAGAATATATAAGTCCATTTAAGTACTATAAAATCGTTAACTACCCATAAACATCCCCACTGCTGGGGCTTGGGTTTCTTCCCAAACTGGGGAAGGTCAGGCTCCACACAAGGGGGATCATTAAGGGTTGGTGGAGGTTTAAGGGCTACTGGCGTACCCCACTGTCACAAGTTTTTCAAGCCGCCTATTAGGCATCTGACACGGCTTAACGTGCTTTGCGAGGACGGAGAAGTTTGAAAAAAATGCCACAACCAGTTAAAACCTACTAGTTAATGACCGTTCTTCGGGTCAGTTAACCTGAGCGATCGACCCAAACGTGCAAGTCGCACTGACCTGCGACCGCTTACTTTAAAATGTAGCAGTAATACCTGTATAGGGTGACTTTAAAATGTAGCAGTAATATCTATATAGGGTGACTTTAAAATGTAGCAGTAATACCCATATAGGGTGACTAAAATGTAGCAGTAATATCTAAATAGGGTGACTTTAAAATGTAGCAGTAATATCTACATAGGGTGACTTAAAAATGTAGCAGTAATATCTATATAGGGTGACTTTAAAATGTAGCAGTAATATCTATATAGGGTGACTTTAAAATGTAGCAGTAATACCCATATAGGGTGACTTTAAAATGTAGCAGTAATATCTTTATAGGGTGTCTTTAAAATGTAGCAGTAATACCCATATAGGGTGACTTTAAAATTTAGCAGTAATACCCATATAGGGTGACTTTAAAAAGTAACAGTAATACCTGTATAGGATGACTTTAAAATGAAGCAGTAATACCTATATAGGGTGACTTTAAAATGTATCAGTAATATCTATAAAGAGTGACTTTAAATTGTAGCAGTAATACCCATATAGGGTGACTTTAAAATATAGCAGTAATATCTATATAGGGTGACTTGAAAATGTAGCAGTAATACCCACATAGGGTGACTTGAAAATGTAGCAGTAATACCCATATAGGGTGACTTTAAAATGTAGCAGTAATATCTATATAGGGCGACTTTAAAATGTAGCAGTAATACCCATATACGGTGACTTTAAAATGTAGCAGTAATATCTATATAGGGTGACTTTAAAATGTAGCAGTAATACCCATATAGGGTGACTTTAAAATGTAGCAGTAATATCTATATAGGGTGACTTTAAAATGTAGCAGTAATACCCATATAGTTTGACTTTAAAATGTAGCAGTAATATCTATATAGGGTGACTTTAAAATGTAGCAGTAATGTCTATATAGGGTGACTTTAAAATGTAGCAGTAATACCCATATAGGGTGACTTTAAAATGTAGCAGTAATACCCATATAGGGTGACTTTAAAATGTAGCAGTAATACCTATATAGGGTGACTTTAAAATGTAGCAGTAATACCCATATAGGGTGACTTTATAATGTAGCAATAATACCCATATAGGGTGACTTTAAAATGTAGCAGTAATACCCATATAGGGCGACTTTTAAAATGTAGCAGTAATACCCATATAGGGTGACTTTAAAATGTAGCAGTAACACCCATATAGGGTAACTTTAAAATGTAGCAGTAATACCCATATAGGATGACTTTAAATGTAGCAGTAATACCCATATAGGGTGACTTTAAAATGTAGCAGTCATACCCATATAGGGTGACTTAAAATGTAGCAGTCATACCCATATAGGGTGACTTTAAAATTTACCAGTAATACCCATATAGGGTGACTTTAAAATGTAGCAGTAATACCCATATAGCGTGACTTTAAAATGTAGCAGTAATATCTATATAGAGTGACTTTAAAATGTAGCAGTAATCCCCATATAGGGTGACTTTAAAATGTAGCAGTAATACCCATATAGGGTGACTTTAAAATGTAGCAGGAATATCTATATAGAGTGACTTTAAAATGTAGCAGTAATACCCATATAGGGTGACTTTAAAATGTAGCAGTAATATCTATATAGGGTGACTTTAAAATGTAGCAGTAATGTCTATATAGGGTGACTTTAAAATGTAGCAGTAATACCCATATAGGGTGACTTTAAAATGTAGCAGTAATACCCATATAGGGTGACTTTAAAATGTAGCAGTAATACCTATATAGGGTGACTTTAAAATGTAGCAGTAATACCCATATAGGGTGACTTTATAATGTAGCAATAATACCCATATAGGGTGACTTTAAAATGTAGCAGTAATACCCATATAGGGCGACTTTTAAAATGTAGCAGTAATACCCATATAGGGTGACTTTAAAATGTAGCAGTAATATCTATATAGGGTGACTTTAAAATGTAGCAGTAATCCCCATATAGGGTGACTTTAAAATGTAGCAGTAATACCCATATAGGGTGACTTTAAAATGTAGCAGGAATATCTATATAGAGTGACTTTAAAATGTAGCAGTAATACCCATATAGGGTGACTTTAAAATGTAGCAGTAATACCCATATAGGGTGACTTTAAAATGTAGCAGTAATACCCATATAGGGTGACTTTAAAATGTAGCAGTAATACCCATATAGGGTGACTTTTAAGGCGACCGCGACGCATTGGAAACTTTGGTCGCAGTTCAATTCAATTCAATTTAATATATTTATTCAAAATAGATGCAAATTATACTCTTTCTGATAGTCATAAAATAATAATAACAATGTCATTTGTGATGAATCAAGAAATATACAATAATTTGTTAATAACGTGTAAATTCAATCCTTGATATAAACCAGATTATGTCATAAGAACATGAAAACAATATGACACGAAAAGTTATACATAAAAATCATTGAATGTCATTAATGCCTTCAACAAGAGTAGGCCAGTTCACACGGCCTGCACCCGGTCACGAGTATAACGCGAGAGTCAGCCGTCGCTCCCATCAACCATATTAGAGGGAAAGGAACGGGGATGCAGCAGCAGGAATCCTGTTTTTTTCAGCAATTATAAAACATATAAAAGTGATATTTTGTAACCTGATTCTTCATTTCAATGACTTTATTTTGTCAGTTGTAGAAACACGATTAATTATCTTTTATAACAGAAAATAAAATAAACCAAAGAAATTTCTTTCATGACAGAGATTTGCATTTTACTGGCAAACCAGACCGATTTAGTACCATTAAATTTTCTTAGTCGATTAACACACACTTTAATTTGCTAGTTTGATATTTTAAAATTAATTGTAGTTTTTAACTGAAATAAAAAAACATTGAAAAAGTGCAATAGTGTGGCTATTTTCTTTATCTTTACACGTAAAGAAAAATACAGAGACAACTGTTCCAATCAATGCCTCGCCTTAATTAGTTCTTGACAGCAAAGGGTATGAATGTACTGGTTATTACAAACAACTTTCCCAAAGAAACTATGTGTCAAATATTTAAAAAAAATGGTGCTTTATACATTTTTGCCGATTTGATAACTTGTTATGTATCGAGGACCAAACGTTTTTTTTTTCTGATTTAACATATAGTTTCTTTAGGAAAGTTGTTTGTAATCACGAGTGCATGCATATCTAATATTGTCAAGAACTAATTAAAAGTCACCCTGTATATGACCTGTGAAAATCTCCGTGGCGTAGTGGTAAACCCACTCGCTTCACATCAGAGGGTCGCGGGTTCGATTCCCGGCGGGGTCAAACTTTATAAGACATTGTTTGGTTCGTAGGGCATTTTCTAAGATAGTCAGTTCCTCAATGTGTTAAGGAATATTAGTAAGCCCCCTTCCATCTTCGGCATCATCATCACTAACGCGAAATACTGGCAAGGGCTTTATCAATTGTGGATAAAAAAATAATTAATTTTAAAGTGAAACTTTTTACATAGTCTCACATTTTTTCGTCTGTGTGTTGCATGTCGCGTGACGGTCGCTTTCGTCTGACGGTATGATCGTTTTGTCCTCTGTAGCGTAGAAAAAGCAGCCATAATCGTTTAAAGTTTCGTCCTCTGTAAAGTTTCACTTTTACCGTGGTTTCATTAAACCACACACTTACTTTTTTTTATTTGTGTAACAAGGGGACAATGTAACATTTTGTTCGAGCTTAACGAGGAATTCAATATACGAGTACGTCACCCGACAATGATATATTTTGGCCCCGAGTGACACACGCACACATTTTTTAGCACAACCTATGAGAAAAAGAAACAAGTATGTACCTATAGACATTTATTTTAGCGTTCTGTCTTCTGATTGGTCCGCGTTCGTATCAGAGCATGAACCCGGACCAATAAGAAGAGCGAAACAAAACTCTCTACAGGGAGCAAAGTGGAATTTTGTTCGCACTTATTGAAGAACCAATTAAACGTCGTTTTTCGAATTAGTGTGATGAAAAATAGATTCCCTGTTCCTTGTAGTTTCCCAAGTTTATAAGCCAGTTATTTACGAGAAAAAATGACTAGTGTAACTTAGTTATCTGACAAGGATTCGATGTAATTCCTAGAAAACTGATTTTACTTACTAAATTCAAGGCCCTTCTTAATAAAACTTGACTTCCGAACGGAGGTAAAATAAAAATAAACATTCATCCTACATACGCGTAAAAAGCGTCGGTAGCATAACGGTAACGAGTCGGTCCTCCTAACCAGAGGTCCCGGGTTCAAATCCGGACGGCCAATGTACCAATGAGTTTCCAAAATATACGTACATACTTACCGACTGCTTCAACGGTGAAAAGAGTTTCCGATTAGATTACGATGCGCGCAACACGCACGCACACGCGTGATGGAATAGTGGCAACTTTCATTGCGCGTGCCACGCATGCGGAGCGTCGTTGGATCAACCGGTAACGACTCGGTCCTCCTAACCAGAGGTCCCGGGTTCAAATCTGGACGGCCAATGTACCAATGAGTTTTTCGAATCATACGTACATATTCTTACCGGTTGCTTTAACGGTAAAGGAAAACATCGTGAGGAAACCCACACGTTTGATTCCAGATGTGTATGAAGGTCGCGTTACACACGTCCGTAGGTGTAAATCTAAATTCCCTACACGTGACCGAGGGTGATGCTAAGTGTAAAACGAGACAACTGCCGTATATCCCTTGGATAGCACGGTTAATTTTGGCTCACGATAAGAGAGAAGAGAGCCTACATAAGCTAAGTCTGTATTTATGTACGAAGGTATGTAAAGTTAAGTACGTAGATTTTTTTGTTCACTATTGGTAAGCCCTTGGCATCGTCTCACGATAAATAATAAATACATGACGATGATGATAAAGATGGAAGCGGGCATACCTAGATGCCAATGAAATGAAAGCCATGGGGAATTGGCTACCTTATTGAAGATAGCCAGCACTACAACACTGTTAACATTGATGTTTGGCAACAAACAGATAAAATTATGGAGGGGTGCTTATAAAATGCCCTTCCACCGACCAAACAGAGTCTACAAAGTTAAGACTCCGCCGGGAATCGAACCCGCGTCCTCCTGATGTAAAGCTAATGAACCATTACACTAACTACATTAACCATTACACCACAGAGGCTGTTCAATTTATTTATACAGGCTGTAACATAAAACTGTTGGTAACCATCTTTGCTGTAATTCCGATTTCTTTTTAGATTTTTCATAACAATCGATCATCTGATGGTTTTGTACAGGTAGCAAAACAATGCGAATTGATTATAGCTTTTTTTGGAGAAAGTTGTTCAATTTCACAAGTGGAAGCCCACCTTTAAGTATCACACACGTGTATGTTACTGCCTATATAAATTGTGGGGTAAAATTCGAAATGTCGACGACTATTCGATGTAGCAACATTCGATACATCATACAAAACCTTTACGCGGATACGTAGCTTCCCCACCATCTCTGCCACACCCACCAGTCACACGGTAATGGCTTGTTTTTCCTCAAACTAACTTAACTTCCTAATGTACGACTCTCCGTCAAAATATGGACGTATCTCATGCAGAGAGCCACGGATAAGCGATTGCTTCCGTAGATAAATCACGTTAGATAAAAACAGAGGAAAACGCCTAATCTCCTCTTTTATCCCCCCTACGAGCTTACGAAAACATATTGCCTAACATCAAATAAATTTGATAGAACATTATTGTGTTTGTCTCGCGAGACGAGACGCCCACGTCACGCGTACCTTCCTCGTAACACGAGTAAACACATTTGAAACACGCTGAGCACCTGTCCTTGCCGGGAACGGAACCACCGAATTGAAGTGACGTTTACATCGTTCCGCGCCACTGAGGGCGGTTCCAAAGTCGTGCGGATTGTGTCACGCACGCGGGTGTGCTCCACATGCGTGGCGTCTGCACTGCACCTTTTCAAGCGGCTTCCAAAAAGGAGGAAGTTCTTTTTTATGTGTGTTACCTCAGAACTTTTAACTGGGTGAACCGATTTTAATTATTGTCTTTTTATTTAAAAGCTAGTGCTTTCCGTGTGCTTCCATATAAATTTTATCAAAATCGGTGTAGTACTATTAGAAAATTAACAGAAACCAAAAAAAAATACAAAATTGTACGAAGTTGTTGCGATAGAAGTCGGTTTTTTAACGTGCTTAGCGTTTTTTAATTATTATTATACAATACTAGCTGTCCCGGCGAACTACGTACCGCCTTACATTACACTACCCTACCCTACCCTACACTACACTACCCTACCCTACACTACACTACCCTACCCTACACTACCCTACCCTACCCTACACTACTCTACCCTACACTACACTACACTACCCTACCCTACACTACTCTACCCTACACTACCCTACCCTACACTACCCTAACCTACCCTACCCTACCCTACACTACCCTACCCTACCCTACCCTACCCTACACTACACTACCCTACACTACTCTACCCTACCCTACCCTACCCTACCCTACCCTACATAAAAACCTTCTCCTGACAATAACGAACTCGACAAAAAAAGAATTAGCGAAATCGGTTCGTGCGTTCTGGAGTTATAGCGTCAGGAAGGAAAACCCGACTTATTTTCATATAGTAAAAGATTTTATACCGATTTCAGAAAAGGAGGTTCTCAATTCGATTGTAGGTTTTTTTTATATTGTTTTTTGGTTCGATAGAGAATGCTGCTAAATGATTGCCATATAAATTTTATCAGAATCGGTTTAGTAGTTTTTTAGAAAACCAAAAAAATTAACTTGGTTGCTACGATTGAACTCCGTTTTTTTACGTTTTTATAGTTTCTAATTACATTACCATGCGCGCAACACGCACGCGTAACGCGAGGTGGAATAATGGAAACATGCATTGCGCGTGCCACGCATGCGGAGCGTCGGTGGATCAACCGGTAACGACTCGGTCCTCCTAACCAGAGGTCCCGTGTTCAAACCCGGACGGCCAATGTACCACTGAGTTTTTCGAATCTTACGTACATATTCTTACCGATTGCTTTAACGGTGAAGGAAAACATCGAGAGGAAACCTGCACATCTAATTCCAGATGTGTATGAAGGTCGCGTTACACACGTCCGTAGGTGTAAATGTAAATGCCCTACACGTGACCGCGGGTGACGCTAAGTGCAACACCAGGCAACCGCCGTCTATCCCTTGGATAGCGCGGTTAATTGTGCCACACGATAAGAAAGAAAGAAGGAGCAAACCCGCTTACGTGACTAACGACTTTAAAACCGCTTTAAGGGACCTATTTTTAAAGTGAAACTTTTATTACTTCTTCTCACATTTTTTCGTCTGTGTGTTGCATGTCGCGTGATGGTCACTTTCGTCTGACGGTATGATCGTTTCGTCCTCTGTACCGTAGCGAGAGCAGCCATGATCGTTTCGTCCTCTGTAAAGTTTCACTTTTACCGTGGTTTCATAAAACCACACACTTACTTTTTTGATGTACCTTCATCGTGTCGCGTGACACTAACGTGCGGGGGCTTGTCAAAATATATTATGTTTTGGTCACCAGAAATAAATTGGCCCAAGGGTTCTTGAAAATATCAAAAGATGTAGGCACTACAGAATAACTAATAACATAACAGGATTATGTCAACACGTTTTCACGTTCACATAGAAAAAGCTGTGCAGTTTTCACGTTCACATAGAATCAGCTGTGCAGTTTTCACGTTCACATAGAATCAGCTGTGCAGTTTTCACGTTCACATAGAATCAGCTGTGCAGATTCACGTTCACATAGAATCAGCTGTGTAGTTTTCACGTTCACATAGAATCAGCTGTGCAGTTTTCACGTTCACATAGAATCAGCTGTGTAGTTTTCACGTTCACATAGAATCAGCTGTGTAGTTTTCACGTTCACAAAGCTTGCTGCCGATTCAACGTATTACACTAATTTTGGGGGCCTGCTCGAACGAGATGTTTCATTGAGTGACTTGGGTCTACTTCCTCCTGTTGGGCACGTTCGATTGGTCCCATATAAATTTTACCAAAAATAATAATGCAAAAATGTACTAAGTTGTTGCGATGGAAGTCGGGTTTTTTAACGTGTTTAGCGTTTTCAATTATTTACGTATGATTATTAGATTAATTGTTTAGCCAATGTACTTTAGATATAAGTCTGTGGTACTTTTCATGCATATTCCTTAACATGCGGGCTCCACTTAGACTCCATTCCTCCATGACTCCATAGGCTTGTCCTTACGAAGTAATATTATCTATCATTACCACAGCGCACAGGCTATTTTTTTGTGGTCATAAATATTTTTATTTTATTTTATCAACCGACTTCTAAAAAGTAGGAGGTTCTCAAATCGACTGAATGTTTGTTACGCGATATCTTCACAGATTGGGAACCAATTTTTATGATTCTTATTATTCTATAGAATATGCTGCCAGGTTGGACCCATATAAATATTCTCAAAATCGGTGTACTATTTTTTTTTTAAATTAACACAAACCAAAAATAAAAAATAATTTGCAAAATTGCACTAAGTGGTTGCGATGGAAGTCGGTTTTTTTAACGTGTTTAGCGTTTCCTATTATTATATTATTATAAGAAGGCTACAGGTCTTATAAAGAGGTACATGCTATACGTAGCCTGGAACGCGATAACGGAAACATTAATTCAAGCAGTTACCAGCTTACAAACGCAGAGAAATGCTAGCGCAGCCTCTTGTCAGCCGAAAGTTTGCTAAATGGCCTCACATTCCCTGAGCCAAGCAGCACCCCGATTCCCCACCATACAAAGCCAAAATTGTTCCCGTTACACGCAAAATACGTAACGCCAGATCGCAGCGCGCATTCCACGAACTACGTACATATTTGAAGCGGTCCTCTAATTTTGCAGTACAAAAGTGCGGTGCGCGGTTGCAAGCGGTTCGTTTTTTCGTGTGACTAGCCGGTATTGTACCGCTTTTTTCGTGCGGGCTTTGTTGCACCCAGCCCTGAGATCGAATTCAAGTTACAACGGACATAGTTTTGTTTTATTTTTTAAGATCCGTCCGAGGTTCGGGTTCCATTGCAACTAAAGAAAATAAAATCCAAAAAAAATTCAGTTGCTCATTACACTCATAAACTAAAACAACTGTCTCCATGTAATAAATTAGTAAAACCGCAAATATTTATTCCCAAAGCTGACGAAAGCTGAACATTATAATTGTTGTCTATCAAACTTGGCGTGTTCGTTCACTTCCCTGCATAATTGTGTAATGTGAATTTCGATTACCTAAGCACTTACATGAGTGTTTTTTTGTTAACTCTAAAGAGCGTGTTTTTTATTATAAAACACAAGCAGAGTTATGTCACACGATATAGTTTGCAAAACATTTTTTTTATTTTATAATTTCCTCCCAGCAGTGGCACCTTAGTTTCAAATTCATTTATTTACGTTACACGTCCGTGTTTGGGTCACCGAATCACATATTTTTACCAAATAACAAGTTAATCGATCCAGTAGTTTCGGATAAATATGGCTGTAACAGATGGACGGACTGACAGATGAAAGACACACGAGTGATCCTATAAAGTTTCTGTTTTTACCTTTTGAGGTACGGAACCCTAAAAAAATTTTGTCTGGAAGTTCAAAAGGTGACATTGTACGTCACGCCTCGTATAAAGTTTGTCAAGCAGGTGCGATATATGCGTTTGACACGGTCTCCGTTTAAAAACCAGTCAACAATCTCCACAGTAAAATTAATGATCATACACCCGTGGCGCTATCTAGTTTAAGCAAGGGAAAACTCTCATTATATTACGATGGAAGGATTATTTATAAAACTGCATTAGAAAACTGGAAATGTATCTACATTTGTACGCTAATTGTACAGTCAATGAATTTAATTTCCAACCCACCTAAGGTTCAATATTGTATAGCAAACTGTCACTAGCTAGCTAGAGTATAACGTTACTTTGATATGTCGCATTTGAAAATTATTTTACAATTTACTCGATTGGACACATGTTCGTAATTAGAAAAACAAATTATAACTTTTCGCAAAGAGGTTATCTGTAATGTGAAGTGACATACTTGTTGACATTTCAATACTATTATTGAAACAGACGTTTTGTGAATTGCGAATGTCTAACATTTCAACGTAAAGGAGTAGGGAATTAAATTCCTTGACTGTACCTATCTAATTTAGTTGTACGTTGCACCTAAATTAAATCCCGGGGGTCGGATGCCACGATCCCTCAAGCGGGTGAAAAATACACGCCATTGTGGAGCCGACCCGCCACCGCTGGGTGACTTATTTATATTTTATTTATTCCTCTTTCCCATAATACGCGAATATGTTCCTGCTTTCGTTTGTTTTGTTGATTTATCTTTACGTTGTGAACGAAAACTTTAATTTGTTTTTCAGACTCGCCGCCTGCGGAAATATTCAAGAAGCTGTCTACAAAATTTCTTTGTTCCCTTCGAGTAGCCAGTACGCAGGGATTAAGCAATTCAGAGTGAGTAGAGGGACTCACCATATTCTAGAACTTTCCCCTTAAAAAGTTCAAGGTTATTACCCACACACCTGCTAGGTAGCCAATCATGTTTTCTGATTCACTATCCAAGGTAGCCACGATGTAAGGTGCCGTGATTCCCTTAGTACAGTTTTAGAATCGTTTTTTTTTATCACAACCCAACCCACAACTTCCAATGGATATATCATCAACATCTGGTACCTACCTGGAGCATAGATAGTGGTCTCTTCCACGAGGCACTCGCCTTGCAGAGTTCCAGGACAAGCGTCTTGGCGGCAAGACCTACCGCAGTTGGTCCTTGCCCTCGCCTCACGGCGTTGGCAGGAGTAGCGGCCCTCACTATATGACCTAGCTGTCGGTGAGTGGGGACGCTATATCATAAACCTGGTAGTTTAGCGTATCTGGTAGATGTAAGAGAGGGCACATTATCATCATCATATCAGCCGAAAGACGTCCACTGCTGGACGAAGGCCTCCTCCAAGGATTTCAACAACGACCGGTACTGCGTTGCCCGCATTAAGCGGCTTCCCGCGACCTTCATCAGGTCATCAGTCCATCGAGAGGGAGGCCTGCCTACACTACGTTTTCCGATGCGTAGTCACCATTCGATAACTTTACTGCCCTAACAGTCATCTGTTCTACTAGGTATGAGCTCCAGATATGAGCTTCGAGTGACTGAGACCATACTCCACATTATTTATTTATTTTATTAATTTTGGAAACAAACAGTCATAAATATACAGGGTGTAAAAAATTGGTGTAGGTCCCGTCAACTGGGGCTTCTACTCATCATACTAAACTACCTTTTTTCAACGACTTTTTGTACATTTTAGATTATTATTTTTGAGATTTGACTATGGGTTCCTTGGGGAAAGTTAACGGGTCCTACGTCAATTTTATTACAACTATTTTTACTTATTTTATGACTTTATTATGTCTTTCTTCATTTTAAACCTAAATAATAATATATCTAACTTCTATGGACTGAGGCCGCCATGATCTAGTTTAGGTCTTTAATTGAGCCACGCGTCACACTTTCTGCTTCTATGGCCAATCAGATGAGCTATTATAGAATTTGCGCAAGTGCTTGGGCTACCATTTTAATAACATGTTTCCTTTCGGGAAAATTTGTCACGTTGCTGAATGACAAGCTTTTCATTCAAACAGCAAGTAGACCAGGGAGCGACTTCACCGAAATCCATATCGAACTCGGAAGAAGATGGCTCTTCAGACCAATATTTTTTTATATAAAAAATTTGAGTGCGTTTGGCTCCACCTCACTTGATGGTAAGCGCCGATGCTGCCGAGGATGTAACACGCAAGCTCAAATAGTGTCTATTCACTCTCGTCTTGAATATTCCTAAATATCACTGAACAGAATATTGAAATATGATCTTAAGGCAAGGGCCTACAGTCTTAAAAAGTTCACTACTTAAACGAACGCCTACGAAAATATAAGATTGTTAGATGCCGGCAGTTGTTAAATAGACACGATCTGAAAAAAATATCGTTGAAGAAAAGTTCAATCGTTAAAATTTATACCTAAAGCTCAAAAGAGGTCCCCACCTTCTGTAAGAAATGTCCAACACCGATTTTATAACACCCTGTATTTCGTTACAAACGCGTATGCTGTCGTGTATGCACGACAATGGGAATTTACGCTGAGACCTGATTTACAGCACACATTTCCCGCAGAAAGCTGCCACGCGGTGCGCAGCAGCCAATGCTGAAGCTAGCTTGATGAGGAATGCTTTTGTGGCGGTTACACGGTATTTAAGACCTTATTCACAGCAGCAAAGCAAAGTGAATTATATTAAATATGTCAAATACGGAATGTATGATGTAATTGTTAAGATTTGGAAAGGCTAGGAGGACGCGACGGACGCATTTCAGGAGGTGAATGGGTGGACGAACCTGAACAGCTTTCCCCAAGGAACAATTGGTCAATTCCTAAAAAGATTTTGGACTTCTCATACAAAGATTGGATAGAAGAGATCCCTAATTGGGATAAGTCCGTCTTGTACATGTTATTTCTATTCTATACTTATAGCTGTATAATCTTTACAAACAAACACACAATGTTGGCTAATATGCTAAGTGACAATGATGCCGATGATGGAAGCGGGCTTACCAAAATTCCCCAACGCAATGGAGAACTGGCTATTTTATCTTCAAGTCGAAACACATCAATGCTTTTAACATTGATGCTTGGTGTTAAGACATAGATAAGATGGTGGTAAATAGCCAGGCTGGCGTAGTAAATGCTTTTTCACCAACCAAACCAGTTACACTTCGCCAGGAATCGAACCCGCGTCCTCCTGGTGAGAATGAATTTAACCATTACGCCACGGTGGCGTATTAAAATACTTGCTTTTTGGAGCACATAAATGGTCGAGATAAGTACGACTAACGGCTAAACACATCCAGGTTATGACCATGCTTATGGTCAGTTAACCGGCGTGATCGACGCAACCACGCCGGCCCCACTGAACTACGACCGCTTCTACAACCCATTTCTATAAATAGGTTTTCGCAATCTGTGCTGTTAATATCAACCACCTAAGTAGCGTAATGTTTAGCGCATTAGCTTCTCATCCGAATTCGATTCGATTCCCGGCGGAGTTTAACTTTCTAAGACCTAGTTTGGTTCGTGGTAAGGTATTCTTAAAGCCCACCTGGCTAGCGGCCACAGTTTTATCTAGGTCTTGCCGCCAGACATCAATATTGACAGCATTGAAGTGTTATGGGTTGTAGATGCGATAGCCAGATCCCCAATGCGTTGAGGAATCTTGATAAGCCCGCTTCCATCTTCAACATCATCGTCACTCACCATCAGGTGAGATAGTGCCAAGGGCTTACTAATTTTTGTTAACAAAAAACATAAATTTCCCCACTACTGGGGCACTGGCCTCTCCCTGATCTCGGGAATGTTAGGTCATACACACGTAGAGGCCCTATAAGGCGGTATCATAGACAAATAATTCCACATCTTCACAAACAAACTCATTAACAAAGCAAATATCTCCTAACTCGTAAATACAAATCTGCACGTATCCAACGTTTCAATCATCCTTACTAATATTATAAATGTGAAAATGTGTTTGTTTGTTACCTTATCACGCTTCTACGCCTTGACCAATCTTAATGAAATTTGGTACGCAGGTAGCCTGTGCCACGAGGAAGGACATAGGCTACTTTTTATCCCGTGAAAATAGCACAGCCCGACGCAGTTCCTGAGGGAACTGAAAATATATTCTTTTTTGGTTAATTTCTTTAACATCGCAACATAACAATGGATTGTGTGATTTTTTGCACCGAGATGGTTGAGGGGGTGGGAAATGACATAATTTACTAATAAGCATATCCTAGCATAAGTCCCGAGGGATCTGGAGAAAAGTTATGTCCGCGCACCCTCTAAGACAGTCATAAAAACGATGTCCATGCGGGCGAAGCCGCGGGCAAAAGCTAGTACTGTTATAGTTTTAGATTCTACTAACTAACTAACTATAGCTCTCTCCCCCCCCCCTCCCCTCCCGCTGCTCGTTCCTTCCTTAATCATCTCCCCCACAGTGGCTCGAGATTGCATTAATACGAAATGCAACGCACTCGTTGCAAGCAATTATAGTCTCCTTTGTCGTGTCTGCTGTGCGCCGCGCCGCTCACAATATACTCTATATCTTTGTTCTGTGGCAAGTGTACGTGTATTGCAGTGCAGGAGAACTATAATCCACTCAAAGTGGGTTAGATTCGTTTATACTTTAAACTTTTGTGTGCTAGGAACTTTGTTAAGTAACGAACTTATAAAATGTGGAAAATAACCCTTTTTATCCGACTGCCCAAAACGAGGGTAGATTTTTAAGCTATTTTATAGTGTAACAAAAATAATAGAAACTGGTTTATAACACTCAGTTACGGGTTTGTTACATGATACGTAAGATTTAGAGGATCGGGCCTAAACGGAGTTTTAAGAAAAATATTATGGGGTAAATTGGAATATATGTATTTAATAATTTTTCTAAAAAAAAAAGGAACAATATGCTAGAAAAAGATGTACTTTGGATTACCGTGCGGTTATTAAATAGTTCTAAATTGACAATTTTATTTGATTAAAAAATGGCTATTTTAATAGAATGCCGGTAGGCAACGATCGTCGTCCTCCCCTTGGTATTTAAATAAGTAACCAAGTACCTACTAAAATAACAAAAGAATTAAATTTCACTTGGGTCTGAATTACCCCACCTTTCTAAAATACACTTATAGGTACAAAACACATTTAAAATTTAAAACTAATAGCTAAATCGTTAAAACAATTACGAGGAATTAGACTTAAGTAAAAATTAACAGAATGGCTAATGCAACACTGCTTCTATAGTATTAGTGAATATATGAACTTTAATGATAAAACTAATTTATCTTTATAATTTTATTAGCGTAGGTATAATATTTTAACCTGTATAATTTGCATGCCATCTTTATGGCGGCTGAATACATTTTCCATTCTAACATTAAGATCTTCACATGTATGTATTCTGGCAAATAAACATTTCTTTCTTCTTTCTTTCTTTCTAAAAACCGGACGTAGGAAATCTTCTAGGACGGCCAATGGCCAGACAGTCGCTCGGGATTAAGGATTAATTCAGAATTTACTTCCCTTTAGGCAAGCAGCTGGGCGGGCAGTGCAAAGGACTGGCTGGTGGTCAGCACAGCTCCATCTCAGGATCAATCCTTAGTCGGATGAACCTTCGGGGACGTCAACCTCGCAAGGGGAGTGGAAGAACCCTACGGACATATATAGATCTAGTTCGCAGCAGTACCAAAAATACACGCAAAGCGGTTTCCTTATACAAATTACTTACCACTGAATAAAATAGTGGGCCTCAACGAAACATTAATATAAATTAAAATTTAAACACACACAACAGTCAAACACATCACGGTCATCTTTTCTTTTTCCTCTTGTCAAAAGGTAACAATCATTTTCAAATTAAATTTTCATAGACGAACAAAACCAAAAGAGCATTTAATCATGAAACGCAAGAAAGAAGATTGGCTTTGAAGCGATACTTTGCGCTTCAATAGCTTTTATCGCGGGCTTTGAGGCGAACGAATCAAGATATTTCGTAAAGAAAATAAAACCCAACACCCCAAAAAAAACATATTGAGTTCTAAAAAACTTACAGTGCCATCTATCTATCCATCATGATGATGATGATAACGATGATGATGATGATGACGATGACGATGACGGATGACGGATAACGGATGACGACGACGGGTGACGGATGACGGATAACGGATTACGGATGACGGATGACTGACGATGACGATGACTTTTGTTTTATCCACAATTGATAAGCTCTTGACATCATCTCAACTGATGGTAAGTGACGATGATGCCGAAGATGGAAGCGGGCTAACCAAGATTCCCCAACGCAATGGGGATCTGGCTATCTTATCTTCAAGCCGGAACACATCAATGCTGTAGAAATGTTTTTCGAATGTATGTAATGGATGTATTCACTGTTGAGAAAGGCTTTCGCGAAAGATTTTTACAACGACCAGTCCTGCGCTGCCCGCATCCATTGACTTTCCGCGACCTTTTCCAGTTCGTCGATCCACTGCAAGTTAGGGCCCCGTCTTTGCCACGATTTCGGGTGCGCGGTCGCCACTTGAAAACTTAACTGCCTATTGGACATCTGTTCTACGAGCTATGTGCCCCGCCAATTCTGTGATCTATGAAAGTTATTTTGGTTCATTTGTGATTCGATCACGTAGGGAAACCTCGAGCATAGCACGCTCCATTGCCCCAAACATCGCTCACTTTGTAATCCTCAGCTGTAATTATTCGCGTGACCCAATCACGAAAGCGGATAGCGGCTAGATCACAAGCCAGTTAGTACATAGACTTAGTTGGACAAACGTTTCAATATCTATGATCCAGGTATCCATAGGTATTCGGCATTAGTAAAATGTGTTTGTTTATCCCATTTTTGGGATCCGTACCCAAAGGGTAAAAACGGGACCCTATTACTAAGACTTCACTGACCGTCTGTCAGTCTGTCCGTCTGTCACCAGGCTGTATTTCATGAACCGTGATAGCTAGACAGTTAAAATTTTCAGAGATGTATGTATTTCTGTTGCCGCTATAACATCAAATACTAAAAAACAGAAAAAGTGAAAAAAAAGGGCGTCTCCATACATATTTTTTTTTTAACTTGAAGAAACTAACGCCATCTAGTATGATGGTACAGAACCCTTTGTGTGCGGTACTGACTCGCACTTGGCCGGTTTCCCACGTTGTAACATCACAGAGCAACGCGTCAGTAATACGGATAGAGATAAGTAGTTGAAGAGGTAGGAAGTCAGTACGACATGGGATACTTGTTATCCCGTGGAAATAGCATAGTTCATAACACGGAAATTTAAAAAAATCTTTTTTTGTTATTGAATTCCTTTACATCGTAACGTAGCAAACGTGTTTTTTTTTTACAGAAATAGTAGACGAGGTAGGCAAGGCAGTGACATAAGCTCGGTTCTATCTCGCGGATATAGCATAGTTCAACACAGCCTCTGGGGGAACAGTAAAGAAAACTATTTTTACAAGCTTTTATTTAACTTGCAATGATTAATGTATGTTTGTTCGTGTGGAATCTTGCAAGTTAAATTTGACCCACTTCCCGGTTTTCGATTGAGCTGAAATTTTGCATGCATATGTATATCGCGTGACATGGAGCTGATCTGATGCTGGAGCTGGAAAGTGGCCATAGGTTTTCCGCAATAAACGACACAACCCCATCGAGTTTAGGCTCGTTTGATTCGTATTGATGAGTACTCGGATCCTAAAAAGCTTGTAACGACAAGATTTTAGGTTTTTCAATTTTAATTATTGTTGAATTCCTTTGCATCGCAACGAAACAACAGAATGACGTGATTTTTTGCACAGAGATAGTTGAGGGTGTAAGAAATGGCATGGTACTAATTAGTATAGCCCGTCATTGTTCCAAGCGATCTGAAAAAAACTCGTAACTGTCTGTCTGACGTGATTTTCGTCACAGAGATAGTTCAGGGGGAAGTTAGTGACAAAGACTATTAAATACGAGTAACATAGCCCGACGTAGTTCCCGAGGGATCTAGAGAAAAACACGTTTCACCCTCGCGAGCCGCTTGTGACTCACGCACCACCCACCTTTAAAGATAGCCATAAACACGATGTGTATGCGAGCGAAACCGCGGGCAAATGTTAGCAGGTATGTAAGCCCTTGGTTCACAGATCAGACTATCGACCACTGATCGCTGTCGCTCGCCCGATCACAAACCTAATATAATCACCCTGTATGTCATGGGTGTAGTTATGTGCGGTGGTTAATCGCAGGTGAACCGCTGATATGCGTTATTATGATACACAAGCACAGGTACGTACATATACGTCCCACCATCTACATACATATTATGATACTCAAGAACAGGTATACGTACATACACGTCCCACCATCTACATACATTTAATAGCGACTGGAAAGACAACGGACGTACTGAGGAAGTAAATGCAACAAACGAGAACAATCTTCCATATACAACAATTGAAAACACTAACACGTTAAAAAACCGACTTCCATCGCAACAGTTTAGTACATTTTTGCATTATTATTTTTGGTTTTTGTTAATTTTCTAATAAAGTACTACACTAATTTTGATAAAGTTTATATAGGATCACATGGGAAGCACTAGCTTTCAAATAAAAAAAAGAATCATAAAAATTGGTTCACCCAGTCAAAAGTTCTGAGGTAACACACATAAAAAAACATACAGACGAATTGAGAACCTCCTCCTTTTTGGAAGTCGCTTGAAAAAAAATGGACTGCTTCTTAAAGTTGTCTAATGAGCTAATCTATTGTATGAAGTCATTTTTTTTACAATTATTCTTATACCTTTTTGGGAAAAATTGTACAGTTCGTCTTCGATTCACCTCCTGAAATTCTACTGTACAGGTGTAACAAAAATGGTGTAGGACCCGTTAACTGGGGGTTCTACTCATCGTACTGAACAACTTTCCCAAGGAACCCATAGTCAATTCTCAAAAAAAAAATTGGACCCTCCATACTAAAATGCACTAAATTGGCCGATCAGCTGATCGATTTGTATGAACAGTAAACAATTTTTTTGCGATTTCAGCAAAGTGGTAAAACAAAAGTTGTTCAGTATGATGACTAGAAGCCCCAGTTAACGGGACCTACACCAATTTTTTTACACCCTGTATACAGGATGTAATATAAAGGTGCAGTTATAATTTAAGGTGAGCTTGTATTTGTACTTGTATCCAACTGAACAACTTTGCTGAAATCGCGAATTATTTTTGTTTTTTTATACAAAACCGGCCAATTAGCTGACCCATTTGTATGAACAATCTAAAAAAATTGCGATTTCAGCAAATATGTAGAACAAAAGTTGGTCGACTTCACACACAACCTGCGAGTTTCTGCGCAGGCGTGTGCAGGTTTCCTCACGATGTTTTCCTTCACCGTAAGAGCGTTGGATGAACGTACATATGAAATCGAAATTTAAAAAACCGGCCAAGTGCGAGTTGGACTCGCGGTGCGAGGGTTCCGCACCGCCGCCGCCGCACCTCGCCACACAACGATGACAATGATACCTATTCACATGACAAAAAAAGACACAAACGCGAGCAACAAAAAATACTACTAGCGCTATCTAGTGAACTATATTCCGTAAGTGAACGTATTATAGTGAGTTTACCATTTTATTGTCAATAGATAGATTTTTTATGGGCTTTCCTGTAAACTAAAAACAATGAACTATGTTTTGTATTTTTTTCAATATTTTAGGCTCAGCAGTTTCGGGGGGGGGGGGGGGGGGGAGTTCAATTTTCGTCTTCGCTCATGAATAAAATCAAAACTATTTGTTTTACAATAATAACAAAAATATATTTGAGATTATCATAACGAGCCCTTTCATTAAGGTTTTTAATTTCCTAATTTGTCCCCCGAAAATGACCCTAATTTAAAAAAAATATTTATTTACTTTGTACATCTGTGTTTGGGTCACAGGATTACACGATTCTACCAAATTTCACCTGATCTGGTCCAGTGATTCGGAGAAAATTGGCTGTGGCAGACGGACGGACAGACAGACAGACGCACGAGTGATCCTGTGCAGCCCTCCGCAGAAATATACTCAATTGTACATAACAAGGGAGTTCTGGAAATATGTTGAAGGATAAAACAATTTTCCAAAACAAACTTACTTTTAAGTTGAGACTAGGCATTATTTTATTTAGAATTTATCATTAATTTTAATCACTTTCGCTGCTGGACGGAGTAGCTTCAGAATTGTCGCCTGCATTGATAACACAAAAACCAAACCGAGTATTACACAGTTAGACTCCGCCGGGAATCCAACCGGCGACCTCCTGATGTGAATCCAATGGACTTAACTGTTAGGCCACGGAGGCGGTCAAAATCGATCTCCCTCTGGGCATACACAGATACCCATGATTTAGTGGTACGCGTCACCTGCGCTCGCCACCGCATCGCTTACTGTCACCTTGTGGAATGATTGACGGCTGGTCGGTTAATAAGCCGCTAAACTTAAGAGTCCCCAGGAGGCTCGAGTTTCCATACAAACGTAGTTCCGCTTTAATATGAAAAGTACATGCCAAACTTTGCCAATATATTGAGTAGACACATATCGATGTTTGAAATTAGTTTTCATCGTAGTAAATTGAAACGTAACTAAACGAAAGCTTAAATTAGTTTTGTACTGAAAGTTTGAAACTGCTCTTATTTTTTTACCGTTTTATATTAGTATATCGAAAACTGATTACAAACATCGATATGTTTTATTCAATATGTTTGCAAAGTTTGGATTTAATCCGGCATGTAGTTTATGTATTAAAGTGAAACTACGTTTGTATGGAAACTCGAGCCTCCTGGGGACCCTTAAAAAATAGAAAATACGGCCAATTATTGGCTAAACACGTTAAAATCTTCTTCTATCGCAAAAACAATCAAGTACAATTTTTCAAGTACAAGATTTCGTTAATTTCCAAAATAAGTACTGAACGGATTTAGATAAAATTTATTTGGGACCAACATTAGTAGGTCGATAGGGACCAACCTAGAGGCATGGCCTATCAATTAAATAACTCAACGGATTAATTAAAAACCTGACTGCATCAAAACTTAACCCGCTCCTTTTTTGCCAATCGGGTAAAAATGTATCCTCTGTCACTCACGCGATAAAGACAAATCTGACGACACCTCGCACTCCAAATCTATTAAGCCGTGTAGACTACAGGATACATATACTCGACAAACATTACCCTCCTCCTAACAACTACGTTAGGAACAAATAATTATCAAAATCGGTTCACAATGTGTGAAGAAATTACGTAACATTGCGTGTAATGTAATGTAAAGAAACAACATTGAAGTTTAATTAAGAATACCTCATTTTTTGCAGTCGGTTAAAAGTGTGAATTACTCAAAACTATCTTTCAAGCAGTGTAATCTTATAACCATTATAATGGTCTTAACACATGATATTGCTGATAACGTTTATAAAGTTCATTATGAATCTTGATTGAAAAAAAAATCAGGCTTTTACCCAATGTAGACACTACTTATATTTAGTCTTTTATTTAGTGATCAGTGTGATGTCCTTCGTGTTTCGATTCCCGGACCATTAAATGGAACAAATGCGTTTTCTTAGTTGTCAGAAGGGGCATTTTAATTATTTTTTTTAATTTTCTTGATTTTTACTTTCTCGATTTCGTAGCACGGTATGTTCCTACGAAGGGTACAACAGGAAGCGTTGTTATCGCGAATAAAAAAGCTTTTTTAATTTTCGTGAAAATGTGTTCTAATCTTAAAACATACCGAAAAACTGAATATCTCAATTCCGTCCGTGTGTCCGTGTCACGCTTGACTCTAAAGGCTATAACTTTAGTCCGGTTGGGACGAAATTTGGGACGTATGAGTTTCGAATTATTTCAGCGAGGTATTATCGAAATTTTGTTCGTACCCTCAATCCGAAGAGTAGCTGTTATACAACAAAAAACTGAAATTATTTATTTTTCTCAAAAATGGATCTAACGATTTTGACGAAATGTTGCATGTCGGAGTTGCTTATGTTTATCTATTACATAGTGATACTCATTGGTCTGGGAAAAATCATGTTTGCGTGGTTCTCCTACAAATGAAATTGAAATTTGCGAATTACTCACAAACGGTTGGAGCTAGCGAATTGTCATGTATCACAAATTTGTATTTACTTGGTCATGCAATATAAATTCAAAAAAAAATTTTTTTTAATTCAATTTTTCTATAAAAAAAAATGTCCAGCAAGTTTAATGCGGACTGCCGTACAATTTATTTCTGAATATTCCCAAATATGACATTAGTAACAAAAATTCTGCTGCCTTAATATTTCAAAAAATATACGTATTTTTACCCGAGTGTGCTCGGGGGACCCTTAACGCCTTGTAGTGAGCTAATTAGAAAGGACTTTCTCTTTAGCTGTACAATGTTTTACCTCTGTACTAATTAGGTAACTCACCTATTAATTTTAGTGTCTTACACTTTGTCATAAAATATTAATTAAGTTGGTAAACTCTGTGTAGTATTATAATGTCGCGTTATTAGGGAGGTTGCTCAGTACAAGAAGAGGCAGGAAATTGAAGCGGAACATCGACCGAAACTGATATTTCTGACAGGAGCTAAGTACGCTTCCCTTGAGGACTTCCACTCTTACCATTCACTGAATCTCACTTTCAGTGCCTACATACTTGTGTAGAGGGTTATTTTTTATATTTTAGATGTTTCATTTTAGATTTTTTAGGTATTTTATTTAAGGTATTTTTGATGTTTCGTTTTAGGTATTTTAGTCATTTTATTTGAGGTGTTTTAGGTAGTGTACTTTATGTGCTTCTAATTCTTGTATTTACTTTCATGATGACGTTTGCTTCAGTAAAGTTGATTATTTAACTAAAAGGTTTCTAATCTTCTTCTGTTTTACTAAACTGTGCTTCATCATCAATCAGCTGAAAGACGTCCACTGCTGGACAAAGGCCTGTCGCTTAAATGTTTGAATATTGTAATGCTCCATCGTGGTTCATTTCCGGCACTTAGAAAATTTTACTGAGGTGCCTACAACTACAATCAGCACAGATAAACATCAATTATAACTTCAGGAATATTATTTTTTTATTGGGTGAATCATGTATTTATTAGTTGAAAATTATATTCAGTATATAAAATAATATCACACTAATTACAATCCATTAAACACCTAAAATAAAATGCCTAAAATACCTAAAATAAAACTCCTAAAATACGTTAAATGAAAGACCTAAAATAACCCGTCCCTCGTCAACCCCAACGCAAACGTGCCCATAACACTAGCTTTAAAAATCCGACTGCATTAAAACTTAACCCTTCTTAAAAAGCCAGTCGGGTAGTAATGTACTCGTATCCTACGTCACTCGCGGGATCAGGACGAATCTAACGCCACCTCGCACTACAAAATCAATCAAGCCGTTTAGGCTGCAGAGCGTTCCAAAGAAATAAACATACATACATTCACTTGAAAACACAACTCCTCCTTCGTCGACTAAAAACCCACATACAAATATTATTTACTAGCTTTCGCCCGCGTGGACATCGTTTTAATGACTGTCCTTAAGGGTGATTAGTAGATAATGTCGTTTCCCACCTACTCAAAAAAAAAATCACAACAATCGAGTATTTTTTTAGTTCCCTCAGAAACTGCATCAGATTATGCTATTTTTCCAGGGCAAATAGTAGCCTATTTCCTTCCCCGTGACACAGGCTACCTGCATGCCAAATTTCATAAAGATTGGTCAAGGCGTTGAAGCGTGAAAAGGTGACAAACAAACAAACAAACACATTTTCACATTTATAATATTTGTAAGGATTTCTTTGTTCATAACATCTAAAGCAAATCAAACAGTGGAGCTTGTTAATTTATTATTCAAAGCAGGAGGCGAAGGCAAAGCGGATATTTAATTTTGCAAAAATTGTTTATGTTTGTCCTACAGTAGCCCTCCCTCCCTTAACTTCACCCCCGCCCTCCCCAACGAGGCCGCGCGAGGATTTTTCCTGCAAAGCTTAATTTTTCAGCCCCGAAGACAAAGAAACGGCAAAGCCTACTTAAGGGGCAGTACCCAGTACCGCGCCAGCGGCGATTTGAACATCCAAACGTGCAATAATAACCGGCCAAGTGCGAGCCGCACTCGCTCACCGAGGGTTCCGTACCACCACATCTCTGTATAAGGAACCTTAAAAATAATAAATCGAAAAGTACACATCATAATAATAAAAGCTTGTGCCAATGAAGCCCGTTCATACGATATCCCACGTGATGACACGGTCAACTCAATGAAGCCCGTTCATACGATATCCCACGTGATGACACGGTCAACTCAATGAAGCCCGTTCATACGATATCCCACGTGATGACACGGTCAACTCAATGAAGCCCGTTCATACGATATCCCACGTGACGACACGGTCAACTCAATGAAGCCCGTTCATACGATATCCCACGTGATGACACGGTCAACTCAATGAAGCCCGTTCATACGATATCCCACGTGATGACACGGTCAACTCAATGAAGCCCGTTCATACGATATCCCACGTGATGACACGGCCAACTCAATGAAGCCCGTTCATACGATATCCCACGTGACGACACGGTCAACTCAATGAAGCCCGTTCATACGATATCCCACGTGATGACACGGTCAACTCAATGAAGCCCGTTCATACGATATCCCACGTGATGACACGGTCAACTCAATGAAGCCCGTTCATACGATATCCCACGTGATGACACGGTCAACTCAATGAAGCCCGTTCATACGATATCCCACGTGACGACACGGTCAACTCAATGAAGCCCGTTCATACGATATCCCACGTGATGACACGGTCAACTCAATGAAGCCCGTTCATACGATATCCCACGTGATGACACGGTCAACTCAATGAAGCCCGTTCATACGATATCCCACGTGATGACACGGTCAACTCAATGAAGCCCGTTCATACGATATCCCACGTGACGACACGGTCAACTCAATGAAGCCCGTTCATACGATATCCCACGTGATGACACGGTCAACTCAATGAAGCCCGTTCATACGATATCCCACGTGACGACACGGTCAACTCAATGAAGCCCGTTCATACGATATCCCACGTGATGACACGGTCAACTCAATGAAGCCCGTTCATACGATATCCCACGTGATGACACGGTCAACTCAATGAAGCCCGTTCATACGATATCCCACGTGATGACACGGTCAACTCAATTCAAAAGTTGGGTTTCCTTGCATAATTGATTACGTAATTTAAATAAAGGCTATAATTTTTATGATAACCATACAAATGTATGGTTTTTTGATTTTTCCCTATACTTGTAGTGTAAAACGGTATTACTTGCCAAATTTAATAGTTCTAGGTCACCCTATAAATTTTGATTCCCTTGAGAGTGCCGAAATATACGTTTTTTGCGGTATAAACGGCCGTATCTTTTTAACGTTAACTTTGAAGTTTCACTTTTTTTACAGCATCAAGGGACTGTAGACCGGAGCACATGGTTTTAATTTCAACTCGATACCTCCACGCGTTCCCCAGATAAAGGGTCTTGACAAACAGACGGGCGCGGGCGGCCGAACGGACAACAAAGTGACCCTGTAAGGCTTCCGTTTTTTCCTTTTGAGATACGGAACTCTAAAAAATGTTTTGTTTCATTCAGTTTACAGTCCTTAGCGTGAGCAAGAGTCACACTTGCCGATTTTTGATTATTTTCTGTTTTATTTTATCGTGTGTATCATTATCACAGTAAGTGTGACGCTTGCATGTAGTATCGTTTTTACGGTACGGCCAAACCAAAAGAAACATTAAATGGCGGCCAAGTGCGAGTCGGACTCGCACTAAGTAGGATTCCGTAGTCTTTTCAAAAAATAATAGTATATTTTAAAAAACAAAATTATAGTTGCAGTTGGTAGTAAAACTTTTTGTATGGAAAATGTAATAACTTTTTACAAATCCAACTACACATCTTAAGTTGGCCTTAAGTTGGTCGACTATTACTCCTAACCTAAGAATGCCTACTTAGCCGTGATAGTTTTTTATAACCGCCTCCGTAGCTCAAAGGCAAAGCTCACTGGCTTTACACAGGAGGTCGCGGGTTCGATTCCCGGCGGGGTCAATTATAAGACTAGGTTTGGTTGATGGTAGGGCATTTTCTAAGCCCGCCTGGCTAGCTACCACCATCTTATCTAAGTCTTGCCGCCAATTATCATTGGTGTATTCCGGCATGAAGATAAGATAGTCAGTTCCCCATTGCCTTGGGGAATCTTGGTAAGCCCGCTTCCATCTTCACGATTGCTTTGTGGAATAGTACCAATACCAACTGTGTATGTGTGTGAACGCGTGTTTACGTGCATCTGTGTGTGTAGTGTAAAACTACGGACCGCGCTCAGCATGTACTGCGTGCGGCATATGCCACAAGACGATTGCTTTGTAGAAGGAACCAACACCAACTGTGTGTGTGTGTGTACGCATGTTTACGTGCATGTGCGTGTGTGTAGTGTAAAACTACGGACCGCGCTCAGCATGTACTGCGTGCGGCATATGCCACAAGACGATTGCTTTGTAGAAGGAACCAACACCAACTGTGTGTGTGTGTGTACGCATGTTTACGTGCATGTGCGTGTGTGTAGTGTAAAACTACGGACCGCGCTCAGCATGTACTGCGTGCGGCATATGCCACAAGACGATTGCTTTGTGGAAGGAACCATTACCAACTGTGTGTGTGTGTGTACGCGTGTTTACGTGCATGTGTGAGTGTGTGTAGTGTAAAACTACGGACCGCGCTCAGCATGTACTGCGTGCGGCATATGCCACAAGACGATTGCTTTGTGGAAGGAACCATTACCAACTGTGTGTGTGTGTGTACGCGTGTTTACGTGCATGTGTGCGTGTGTGTAGTGTAAAACTACGGACCGCGCTCAGCATGTACTGCGTGCGACATATGCCACATGACGATTGCTTTGTGGAAGGAACCATTACCAACTGTGTGTGTGTGTGTAGTGTAAAACTACGGACCGCGCTCAGCATGTAATGCGTGCGGCATATGCCACATGACGATTGCTTTGTGGAAGGAACCATTACCAACTGTGTGTGTGTGTGTGTGTAGTGTAAAACTACGGACCGAGCTCAGCATGTAATGCGTGCGGCATATGCCACAAGACGATTGCTTTGTGGAAGGAACCAATACTAACTGTGTGTGTGTGTGTGTGTGTGTGTGTGTGTGTGTGTGTGTGTACGCATGTTTACGTGCATGCGCGTGTGTGTAGTGTAAAATTACGGACCGCGCTCAGCATGTACTGGGTGCGGCATATGCCACAAGACGATTGCTTTGTGGAAGGAACCAATACCAACTGTGTGTGTGTGTGTGTGTGTGTGTACGCATGTTTACGTGCATGTGCGTGTGTGTAGTGTAAAACTACGGACCGCGCTCAGCATGTACTGCGTGCGGCATATGCCACAAGACGATTGCTTTGTGGAAGGAACCAATACCAACTGTGTGTGTGTAGTGTAAAACTACGGACCGAACTCAGCATGTACTGGGTGCGGCATATGCCACAAGACGATTGCTTTCTGGAAGGAACCAATACCAACTCTGTGTGTGTGTGTGTAGTGTAAAACTACGGACCGAGCTCAGCATGTAATGCGTGCGGCATATGCCACAAGACGATTGCTTTGTGGAAGGAACCAATACTAACTGTGTGTGTGTGTGTACGCGTGTTTACGTGCATGTGCGTGTGTGTAGTGTAAAATTACGGACCGCGCTCAGCATGTACTGCGTGCGGCATATGCCACAAGACGATTGCTTTGTGGAAGGAACCAATACCAACTGTTTGTGTGTGTGTGTGTACGCATGTTTACGTGCATGTGCGTGTGTGTAGTGTAAAACTACGGACCGCGCTCAGCATGTACTGCGTGCGGCATATGCCACAAGACGATTGCTTTGTGGAAGGAACCAATACCAACTCTGTGTGTGTGTGTGTGTGTACGCATGTTTACGTGCATGTGCGTGTGTGTAGTGTAAAACTACGGACCGAGCTCAGCATGTACTGCGTGCGGCATATGCCACAAGACGGTTGCTTTGTGGAAGGAACCAATACCAACTTTGTGTGTGTAGTGTAAAACTACGGACCGAACTCAGCATGTACTGGGTGCGGCATATGCCACAAGACGTTTCTTTTGTGGAAGGAACCAATACCAACTGTGTGTGTGTGTGTAGTGTAAAACTACGGACCGCGCTCAGCATGTACTGCGTGCGGCATATGCCACAAGACGATTGCTTTGTGGAAGGAACCAATACCAACTGTGTGTGTGTGTGTGTGTGTACGCATGTTTACGTGCATGTGCGTGTGTGTAGTGTAAAACTACGGACCGCGCTCAGCATGTACTGCGTGCGGCATATGCCACAAGACGATTGCTTTGTGGAAGGAACCAATACCAACTTTGTGTGTGTAGTGTAAAACTACGGACCGAACTCAGCATGTACTGGGTGCGGCATATGCCACAAGACGTTTCTTTTGTGGAAGGAACCAATACCAACTGTGTGTGTGTGTGTAGTGTAAAACTACGGACCGAGCTCAGCATGTAATGCGTGCGGCATATGCCACAAGACGATTGCTTTGTGGAAGGAACCATTACCAACTGTGTGTGTGTGTGTAGTGTAAAACTACGGACCGAGCTCAGCATGTAATGCGTGCGGCATATGCCACAAGACGATTGCTTTGTGGAAGGAACCAATACTAACTGTGTGTGTGTGTGTGTGTGTACGCATGTTTACGTGCATGTGCGTGTGTGTAGTGTAAAATTACGGACCTCGCTCAGCATGTACTGGGTGCGGCATATGCCACAAGACGATTGCTTTGTGGAAGGAACCAATACCAACTGTGTGTGTGTGTGTGTGTGTGTGTACGCATGTTTACGTGCATGTGCGTGTGTGTAGTGTAAAATTACGGACCGCGCTCAGCATGTACTGCGTGCGGCATATGCCACAAGACGATTGCTTTGTGGAAGGAACCAATACCAACTCTGTGTGTGTAGTGTAAAACTACGGACCGAGCTCAGCATGTACTGGGTGCGGCATATGCCACAAGACGATTACTTTTTGGAAGGAACCACTACCAACTGTGTGTATGTACGCGTGTTTACGTGCATGTGTGTGTGTGTGTGTGTGTGTGTGTGTAGTGTAAACTACGGACCGCGCTCAGCATGTACTGGGTGCGGCATATGCCACAAGACGATTACTTTTTGGAAGGAACCACTACCAACTGTGTGTATGTACGCGTGTTTACGTGCATGTGTGTGTGTGTGAGTGTGTGTGTGTGTAGTGTAAACTACGGACCGAACTCAGCATGTACTGGGTGCGGCATATGCCACAAGACGATTACTTTTTGGAAGGAACCACTATTAAATGTGTGTATGTACGCGTGTTTACGTGCATGTGTGTGTGTGTGTGTGTGTAGTGTAAAACTACGGACCATGCTCAGCATGTACTGCGTGCGGCATATGCCACAAGACGATTACTTTGTGGAAGGAACCAATACCAACTGTGTGTGTGTGTGTGTACGCATGTTTACGTGAATGTGTGTGTGTGTGTGTGTAGGAACCAATACCAACTGTGTGTGTGTGTGTGTGTGTGTGTACGCGTGTTTACGTGCATGTGTGCGTGTGTGTAGTGTAAAACTACGGACCGCGCTCAGCATGTACTGCGTGCGGCATATGCCACAAGACGATTACTTTGTGGAAGGAACCAATACCAACTGTGTGTGTGTGTGTGTGTACGCATGTTTACGTGCATGTGTGTGTGTGTGTGTGTAGGAACCAATACCAACTGTGTGTGTGTGTGTGTACGCGTGTTTACGTGCCTGTGTGCGTGTGTGTAGTGTAAAACTACGGACCGCGCTCAGCATGTACTGCGTGCGGCATATACCATAAGACGATTGCTTTGTGGAAGGAACTATTATCAACTGTACAGTTACATTTTTTTAATGATAAAAAGCGAGATGTGTCGTGGGACACCTGCTTAGAACGTAGTTGACGAAATTAAATGTTAAATAGAATAATTTGGTACAAGCTTTTATTTGAAAAGAGTTTACATGCTCAAAAGCCAAAGCTCACTGCACGTTTCCAAATAAAATAAAAAGTCCAGCACTGTGTTTCCTACGATTCTAATGAAAATAAAACATGATCTATGGACCTTGATTTCACCTCCAAAGTTCCTCATCAGATCAACTTCAAAATACCAAAACTACAGTGAGCATGTAAACTCTTTTCAATTATAAGCTTGTACTTAAAAGATTTTAGGTTTTCCTTCCACTTACTCCATTTACGTTTCATTCGATGCCAATTTCTTTATTTTTCATATAACAATAAAATAACTTTAAATTATGACAAAGTGATACCGATGCAACAAAAACCGGTAAGGATTTGTCCGTGCACCGTTATTCATCATCGCATTACGCAATCCGTAATCTATATCTTCTTAATATATATAAATCTCGTGTCACAATGTTTGTCCTCAATGGACTCCTAAACCACTTAACCGATTATAATAAAATTCGCACACCATGTGCAGTTCGATCCAACTTGAGAGATAGGATAGGGTAGGGTAGGGTAGTGTAGGGTAGGGTAGGGTAGTGTAGTGTAGGGTAGTGTAGAGTAGTGTAGGGTAGGGTAGTGTAGTGTAGTGTATGTAGGGTACGGTAGGGTAGTGTAGTGTAGTGTAGGGTAGTGTAGGGTAGGGCAGGGCAGTGTAATGTAATGTAAGGCGGTACGAAGTTCGCCGGGACAGCTAGTATCTCTATATATAAAAGAAAGTCGTGTTAGTTACACCATTTATAACTCAAGAACGGTTGGACCAATTTTTATGATTTTTGTGTTTTTGCATTTGTCTTCATCCGGATTAGGATAATAAGTATTAAAATATAATATTCATCAATTAAAATAAATATCAGTCAAAAAATAATTGGTTTTAGGGTAGCGTAGGGTAGTGTAGTGTAGGTGTAGTGTAGGTGTAGTGTAGTTAGGGTAGGGTAGGGTAGTGTAGGGTAGGGTAGTATAGTGTAGTGTAAGTTGGAACGAAGTTCGCCGGGACAGCTAGTATTAAATATTTCTTGCCTCGTTACCATTTTCGCAGGTACGCTACATACTACGCAGGTATTTGTATAATTAATCGCATTCACCAGTGCACCAGTCGAGCAGCGCACACGTCACGCTATTAAGCGTGCGTGATCTTCAGTGTTGTGACACACGGGGCGATATTTTTGGTTGAATTGAACATGTATGAACATGTAATATTTGGACTTTCAAAATGGATGAGTGTTTGTGATTTACACTGCGTACATAAATTATTAGGTTTATTTGTTTCAGGTAGTGTATGGACTCGTTTTGGATGGTTGATTATGAAGGAAAAAATTAAATACTCTTTTAATTTATTTTTGAAATTTTCGCTTGTTTGGTCACATTTTATTTTTAGAGGTACCTAGGTCATTTATTAGTTTAGGTACTTGATTCTCAAGCAATTTTTTTCCATATAAATTATAATAATTTGGTAAACTTAACGTTATGCCTGCGTAAGCGTTCCGTGGATTGTATCTAGAATATTTGACTTTATGTAACCTGATTAAAAATTATGTTCAGTGAGGTAATAATTTGCAATGGTAGAAGAGTTCTGAGTAGTCGTTTTCCTTGTATTTACATTTGATATTCTTATGTACCATAACTTTAAGGATTCTTAATTGTAAATCATGTATTTGATCGAGATGGGATCTAAAGGTTCTACCGTAACTGCTAAGGACATAGTAAATAATTGTTTCACCTATGGCGTTGTAGAGACAGAGAAGCGTCGTGTAGGGAATTTAATTTTTGAATATCTGAAACTTCGCAAGGATTGCCCTCAATTTGTAATGTGTTCGGTCCATTGAAGTCGGTCGTCAATAATGAGACCAAGATATTTATGTCTTTACTTACTCGTTCAACTGGTGTGTAGCAGCAGTCACTAGTGTCATTATGTAGACATGAATGAGTGTGGACTATCAATTTTTGTTAAAGGCTTTTCTGTTCTGGCTAGAGCTAATAAACAATTATTTTGTTTTTTCAGCATTAAGTACGAGACCAGCATCTTGGGACCATTTCGTTAGTAATGTGAAATCTTTCTGTAGGTTATCTAGAGCTATATTTATATCTTCATGTACTGACATAAGACACGTATAATCAGTGAACTGAAAGATTTCAGAGGATGATTTTTGTTATTGAGATGTCTAAATATGACATTAGTGAAATTTGAGAGTAGCTGTGTCGAGCTTTTCTCAGGTTGACATCCGTATTATTTGTCCGTTATAATGTTGTTTTTCATATAAAATTTGTTCATTTGTCTAGATATAGCTTTCTCTACAATTCTATCGATAGTAGGTAGTGTGGTTATCGGACGATAGTTGTCATAATCGTTTTGCCTACCTTTTTTCTCAGCAAAGAAGTTTCTCGCTTTTAGTATAAAATTCCCGCCTCTTAAAACGCTACTGGTCTATTATCTATGGTGGAAATATTACTCCTAGCTCTAATCCGCAAACGGTATAACGTGCGATACTTTCCAAAAATCTATCTCTAAATCTTCCACATCAAATTATTCCCACCGTTCATTTTGTTGTCACTCACACTGACACTCACACGCAAACGCACACACACATCGCATCGCGGAGACAGCAGCGCAAACAAGCGTGCTGTCGAATATCTGTCACACGCGCGACACATTGATACTTCGCGAATATTGCTTTTAGTGAAATAAGTAGGGAGGGACTGTAGGAATAGTAATGTAGGAGGTAAAGTATCTGCGGCACATTCCAAAACCAGCGCTGTGGCTCTGGCTGCAGCACATGCTGACATGGGTGCTGTTCGGCGTCACACTACAGCGTTGTGGCTCTGGCTGCAGCACATGCTGACATGGGTGCTGTTCGGCGTCACACTACAGCGCTGTGGCTCTGGCTGCAGCACATGCTGACATGGGTGCTGTTCGGCGTCACACTACAGCGCTGTGGCTCTGGCTGCAGCACATGCTGACATGGGTGCTGTTCGGCGTCACACTACAGCGCTGTGGCTCTGGCTGCAGCACATGCTGACATGGGTGCTGTTCGGCGTCACACTACAGCGCTGTGGCTCTGGCTGCAGCACATGCTGACATGGGTGCTGTTCGGCGTCACACTACAGCGCTGTGGCTCTGGCTGCAGCACATGCTGACATGGGTGCTGTTCGGCGTCACACTACAGCGCTGTGGCTCTGGCTGCAGCACATGCTGACATGGGTGCTGTTCGGCGTCACACTACAGCGCTGTGGCTCTGGCTGCAGCACATGCTGACATGGGTGCTGTTCGGCGTCACACTACAGCGCTGTGGCTCTGGCTGCAGCACATGCTGACATGGGTGCTGTTCGGCGTCACACTACAGCGCTGTGGCTCTGGCTGCAGCACATGCTGACATGGGTGCTGTTCGGCGTCACACTACAGCGCTGTGGCTCTGGCTGCAGCACATGCTGACATGGGTGCTGTTCGGCGTCACACTACAGCGTTGTGGCTCTGGCTGCAGCACATGCTGACATGGGTGCTGTTCGGCGTCACACTACAGCGCTGTGGCTCTGGCTGCAGCACATGCTGACATGGGTGCTGTTCGGCGTCACACTACAGCGCTGTGGCTCTGGCTGCAGCACATGCTGACATGGGTGCTGTTCGGCGTCACACTACAGCGCTGTGGCTCTGGCTGCAGCACATGCTGACATGGGTGCTGTTCGGCGTCACACTACAGCGCTGTGGCTCTGGCTGCAGCACATGCTGACATGGGTGCTGTTCGGCGTCACACTACAGCGCTGTGGCTCTGGCTGCAGCACATGCTGACATGGGTGCTGTTCGGCGTCACACTACAGCGCTGTGGCTCTGGCTGCAGCACATGCTGACATGGGTGCTGTTCGGCGTCACACTACAGCGCTGTGGCTCTGGCTGCAGCACATGCTGACATGGGTGCTGTTCGGCGTCACACTACAGCGTTGTGGCTCTGGCTGCAGCACATGCTGACATGGGTGCTGTTCGGCGTCACACTACAGCGCTGTGGCTCTGGCTGCAGCACATGCTGACATGGGTGCTGTTCGGCGTCACACTACAGCGTTGTGGCTCTGGCTGCAGCACATGCTGACATGGGTGCTGTTCGGCGTCACACTACAGCGCTGTGGCTCTGGCTGCAGCACATGCTGACATGGGTGCTGTTCGGCGTCACACTACAGCGCTGTGGCTCTGGCTGCAGCACATGCTGACATGGGTGCTGTTCGGCGTCACACTACAGCGTTGTGGCTCTGGCTGCAGCACATGCTGACATGGGTGCTGTTCGGCGTCACACTACAGCGTTGTGGCTCTGGCTGCAGCACATGCTGACATGGGTGCTGTTCGGCGTCACACTACAGCGCTGTGGCTCTGGCTGCAGCACATGCTGACATGGGTGCTGTTCGGCGTCACACTACAGCGCTGTGGCTCTGGCTGCAGCACATGCTGACATGGGTGCTGTTCGGCGTCACACTACAGCGTTGTGGCTCTGGCTGCAGCACATGCTGACATGGGTGCTGTTCGGCGTCACACTACAGCGCTGTGGCTCTGGCTGCAGCACATGCTGACATGGGTGCTGTTCGGCGTCACACTACAGCGCTGTGGCTCTGGCTGCAGCACATGCTGACATGGGTGCTGTTCGGCGTCACACTACAGCGCTGTGGCTCTGGCTGCAGCACATGCTGACATGGGTGCTGTTCGGCGTCACACTACAGCGTTGTGGCTCTGGCTGCAGCACATGCTGACATGGGTGCTGTTCGGCGTCACACTACAGCGCTGTGGCTCTGGCTGCAGCACATGCTGACATGGGTGCTGTTCGGCGTCACACTACAGCGCTGTGGCTCTGGCTGCAGCACATGCTGACATGGGTGCTGTTCGGCGTCACACTACAGCGCTGTGGCTCTGGCTGCAGCACATGCTGACATGGGTGCTGTTCGGCGTCACACTACAGCGCTGTGGCTCTGGCTGCAGCACATGCTGACATGGGTGCTGTTCGGCGTCACACTACAGCGCTGTGGCTCTGGCTGCAGCACATGCTGACATGGGTGCTGTTCGGCGTCACACTACAGCGCAACCACAGATGAGATACTAGTTACTTGCGCAACGCACACCTACCTCCCTCAAGTGACGACGTTAGGTAGATTGTTGTTTATTTTATCTTTTACTTTGTGTACCTACTCGTGTTACATTGTTTTGTGTTGAGTTGTTGTGTTATGTCTAATAAATGTTTAAATCTGAATCTAATTAATGACCATCTTTATTTAATTTTTCAAATTTCGAATAATAATAGAATACGAATAAATTTTATTTGGGACTGTAGAAATAATAATGTAGGAAGTGAGGTACCTGAGGTAACTAATGCCAGCCTGGCAACAAATAATGACCTCAATTTACTTAAAACTTTAAAATCTGAATTCTTTGCACTCTACGCTTGCCAACACTAATTTATTTCTTCACTAATGTGTCAAGGCGCAGCTGTTCACTACTCGGTCAGCACTAATGTGTCCAGGCGCAGCTGTTCACTACTCGGTCAGCACTAATGTGTCCAGGCGCAGCTGTTCACTACTCGGTCAGCACTATATAAAAAAGGTCAAGTGTGACTCGGACTCGCGCAAAGAAGGGCTCCGTAGTTTTTTCAAAAAATAAATGTATATTTTAATAAACAAAATTGTATTAACAATTGGTAATAGAACATTTTGTATGGAAAAACTTTTTTTCAATCCAACTGCACACCTTAAGTCGGTCGACTAATACTCCTAAACTAAGAAAGTCTACTTAGCCGTGATAGTTTCCTTTTTTAATTTTGTTTATATCCTACTATTTTCATTTTTTAAGATGTCCTTGAATAGCGGTTTGGCTGGTAGGTGGGAGGTGGGGGGACACTTGACTCTGATAAAAAATAGCACTTAAATGCTTAGTATTTCACATGCCGATCCCTGAATCAAAAAATAGTTGTAGCAAATCTTTAATAGTTTTGAAAGCCGTATTCAACGGTACCCCACACTATAGGGTACGTCAACGAAAAAAAATCACCCCTCTTTAGATGTAGGGGAGGCCCCAATTTTTTTTTGCTTTACCACTTTATCGGCGTGATTAATGCGTATACCCATACCAAATTCTAGCTTTCTAGTACTAATATTCTCTAAGCTAAGGCGCGGAAAGACATGACTAAATTGTAAGGGTTCCTTGTTGACTTTGGAACCCTAAAAATAGCTTCTGCACAGGGGTTGCTACCGACCGGAAAAATAATATCATATTAACTTTTTAATTATTATTTTTTTGGCATAGCATTGTGTGCCCGACCTACTTAGGCATTGCTCTAACAACTTGACAATGTTACACATCGTTTTTTTTAGGGTTCCGTACCTCAAAAGGAAAAAACGGAACTACGATTTTGTACGGATCCCTTTGTGGGCGAGTCCGACTCGCAGGGGCCCGTTTTTTTTTAAATAAATAGTTGAATATTTTTAAAATATTTTTCTAGGGATACTAAAACATAGTAAAACTCACCCCAAAATCAAACGATCAAATCATTCATCATCATCATATCACCCAAAAAACCTCCATTGCTGGACAAAGTCTTCACGACGACCGGTCTTGCGCTGCCCGCATCCAGCGGCTTCTCGCGATCTTCACCGGTTCGTCGGTCCACCGCGTGGGAGGCCTGCCTACGCTACGTTTTCCGGTGCACGGTCGCCACTCGAGTACTTTACTACCCCAACGACCATCTGTTCTACGAGCTATACCCTGCCCACTGCCACTTCAGTTTAGCAATTATGTGAGCTATGTCGGTTACTTTGGTTCTCCTGCGAATCTCCTCATTTCTGATTCAATGGCGTAGGGAAATTCCGAACATAGCTCGCTCCATTGCCCTTTGGGTGACCTTGAGCCTTCTTAAGAGGCCCATAGTAAGCGATCATGTCTTAGTTCCGTAAGACATCACTGGCAACACACACTAGTCAAAGACCTTAGTTTTGAGACACTGCGGTATTAGAGTTGGACCTGCCTAGCTGGACTGTTTGTCCCAGGTATACATATTCGTCAACAACTTCCAGTGTAGAGTCTCCAACCTTTAGAGGAGTGGGTGCGACACGGACATTTAACATTATTTTCGTCTTGTCCATGTTCATTTTAAGACCCACTTGTTGAGAGACCTTACTGAGGCCATCGAGCATTGTGCTTAATACACAATGCTGTGCATATACATCCAGGAAATTGCTTCCTACGTATCTACGTAACAATGCAGGGTGTAACACAATTGGTGTAGGTCCCGTTAACTGGGACTTCTACTGATCATAATGAAAAATCGCAAAAAAACTATTCATACAAATCGATCAGCTGATTAACCAATTTTGTGCATTTTAGTGTGGAGGGTCCAAATTTTTTTTTAGAATTGACTATGGGTTCCTTGGAGAAAGTTGTTCAATATGATGAGTGGAACCCCACGATAAAGGTTCCTACACCAATTTTATTTCCACCTGTGTAGAACAGTATAAGTTTTGTACAAGTGCACGCCAGAGACTTCAGCTTGCTCCGCCACCCGCACCTAAATTAGAAATATATTCAAAAATGGACCCTATTACAGATCAATAGCTATATACTTACAATAAATAACCTCAAAATATAAAATCTGAAAATAAAGATAATAATTTCAAAAATAAAATAAAACAATTCCTACTTGGCAGGTGTTATGACTCAGTCAATGAATTCATGACAGACAAAGTGCCTACTTAATTTGCTGTTCTTTTATTTAGTTTTATTGTGTTCAAATGGTTAATACTTAAAATAATAGTAATATCTTTCGGACTACTCCTCTTTTTATCTCGCAATGCCCTAACAGGGCTCGTGTACCCTACTACCCTTAGATATAAGAACTTTATGCATGTAGTACATGAAAACAATTGTATAAATAATAATTATTACATAATAGTTTGTCACGATTACACAAGTTAACCAAGCCAACAAAGTGGTATCAAAGTATATATATTAGTACTAACATACAGTACGGACACTCGCTGCCGCTCTCTAGATTGCGACCTCACCCCCTCGTCACCCAGATTGATACAGATTGGTTACAGTTTGGTTGACGAACGTATAGGTTTCGCTGCCATTTTGTTTGTTCCGTCATTCCTTTTTTGAAATGTCATTTCTGGCCCGTTGTATGAAGGTTCCAAGGTGTGGTGGTATCTTGGTATTTGTATATTTTATGATTGGATAGTTCTTTCTAAATTACTGAAGATTTTCTCAAACTTTTCTAAAGCTTTAAACTGCAAATTTTTGGAAGAGTCAAGTGTTCCTCTCCCCAGCTTAACCGCTTTTTCAGGACATAATCAATTTAAAAGGAAAACTATCACAGCTTAGTATATTCTTAGGGTGAGTTGCACCATGTAACTATACCGACAACCAAACCGTACCATAACAATAACAATAACCGGTCAAAATCGAGCGGCTAACGTTAGCGTTAAGTTATGACGTCATTTAAACCGTTGTTAAAATCACGCAACCCATATAATAACCGGTGATTTGACGGCTGGTTACGGTTTGGTTATCGTTATAGTTACATGGTGCAACTCGCACTTAGTTTAGGAGTAATGTCTAACAACTTAAGGTGTAAATATATCAAACGACTCCCAAAGATTTCCACAAGGACCGGTTTCGCGCTGCCTGCATCCATTCACTTCTTAGTACCTTTTCCAGGTCATCGGTCGACCGAGTGGCTACGTCTTCCGGTGCGCGCTTGCCACTTGAGAACTTTACTACCCCAAAACGTCCGTCCGTTCAACGATCTATGTGCCCGCCTTGCCACTTGAGTTAAGCGAACTGTTGGCCATGATGGCTACCTGCTTTAATTCTCTCACGGATCTCCTCATTTCAGGTAAAGGGAAACTCCGAGCATGTCAATTCAAGACATTGTATATCTCCGAAATTTGGATATTTTTAAATATTCACAATTGGTAAGCCCTTGGCATCATCTCACTTAATGGTAAGTGACGATGATGCCGAAGATGGAAGCGGGCTTCTTATCTTATCTTCTAGTCAAACACAATAATGTTTTTAGCATTGATGTTTGGCGGCAAGACTTTAAGATGGTGGTTGCTAGCCAGGCGGGCTTGGAAAATGCCCTTCCACCAAACAAACCGAATCTCCGAAGTTTGACTCCGTGCGGGAATCGAACCCGCGACCTCCTGATGTGAAACTAATGGCCTTAACCGTTACGTCACGGAAGTGGTTAAAGGAGTTGGATAACTAAAACGTGATTAATTAAACATACATATTGTATTATTTTTTTTTACCCCCACGCCGATTTTGCGCCGAATACGCCGCCGCCGCCTTATAAATATTAGTTTTACCTGTCCCGGTGTCTGTAATTAAATCTTGCAAGTTAAATTTGACCCACTCCCTGGTTTCCGATTGAGCTGAAATTTTGCATGTATGTATATGTAGAATATATCCCGTAACAATTAAACAGTTAAAGTTCTCGAGTGGCGATCGGCGCACCGGAAAACGTAGAGTAGACAGGCCTCCCACGCGGTGGGCCGACGACCTGGTGAAGATCGCGGGAAGCCGATGGATGCAGGCAGCGCAGGATCGGTCGTCGTGGAAATCCTTGGGGGAGGTCTTTGTCCAGCAGTGGACCATTTTCGGCTGATATGATGATTATGATGATATCTCGTGACAATTTTAAGCTTGTACCTAAAAGTGTTTAGGTTTTAGAAACGATTACAACCAGACGGCGCGGTGCCACCCGCGATGGTCTTGTATATATCGGCGCACATGTCCAGTCTACGCTGACCCCATACTCGCTCGACTCGTAGCTCGACATTGTGTAGACACACCGGCACCGGCTCCTGTGTACGTACACTTGCTGAAGTTCGCACAAACTAACACAATAAAGCATCCCCCTCTCCCCCCCTGGCGTCCCCTTCGCCCGCAAGGCTCGCAGCCTTCAATACTACAAATACAAACAAAACACCAGTTTATTTCTGTTTCTTCCTATTAGACTCAGCCACACGGAAACACTGACAAATCGAACTACAGCCGGGAATTCGCCCGCAACATGACAGACTGTTTCCAGCGTAACCAAATGAATGAGAAACGGACGGACAAACTGTACAGTGACTACTTGATTATCCATAACAGTTTAAGTCATTTTTTTACTATCGAGCGACGCAGGAGTCAAGAAGGTATAGTAATGGCAAAAAAATCTAAATGGAGTTTTTGACGGGGATCAATTGTCTTACACTACAAAGAGCGTCGGTGGCGCAACGTCAAGGGCCGCTACCTCCTATCCGGGACGTCGTAGTTTGAGTCCTGCCACGTACTAAGTGTTTTCGAATTTTGATCTCGTATGTACGTATATCCGACGCTCTTACGGTGTAGGAAAACATCGTGAGGAAACCTGCACACATCTGCGAAGAAACTCGAAGGTTGTGTGTGAAGTTGACCAACCCGCACTGAGCCCGCGTGGTCGACTAAGGCCCGATCGCCCTAATTCAGGGTAGGCTCGAGCACCTCGGTACGTATATATGAGCTGATGTGTGAATAGAGTCTAAAAAATAAAGAATTGTGTTAATGTGCGTGTTTGTACGTCCGTCCGGTGATCTAGTTCTCAAACTCATTGACGGATTTGGCTAAAATTTGAGTAAGGGCAATACTATTTTTAAATCTCTTGATTTTTTAGAGTTGCCAGCATAGTGAAAAATCACTTATTATTTTCTTGATCCGAAATGGCTCTATTTTGATGAAACCCGGTATCTTACTATAACTGTATATGGCCTGTAGTACGAGGTAGTCAGTTTTTCCAAGAAAAATCGGAATAAGTTACCTCCCATACAAATCCAGGCTTTTTAATACTTTTTTTTAAAACAACTCTAACAATTTTAATGCAATAATTAAGACTTAATTAGGCCTACTGCACTGGGTACTTCATTATTCCAGGAAAAATCTGTGTAAGGTACCTCCCATACAAACCCCAAATTATTTGTAATTTTTTTGTCAAGTCTGGTATACTTACTCGTAGCTTTATTCTTTGCTACTAAGTAACTGTAATGGTTATTGTTGATGTGTGTGTGTGTGTGTGTGTGTGTGTGTGCCCGACTACGACAGACGGTGGAGGCTTCGCGAGAAAGTATGCACAGCGTGGCTGTACGATTTAATTTAAATATGCTTAGTATAAAGGGGAAGGTTCCTGGGTCGGATAGCACAATAAAACACCCTGCCTTTTTTGAAGTCACAACTGATAATTTTATAACAATAATAATCATCAATTAGTCGTTTTTAGTAAACACGTTAAGTAGTTATCTTGGATGTCCGCCATGTTGTATTTAAGTCACGTGACTATTTTATCGTATTCCTGACAGCAAACCCTTTCATTTGATACCCATATCATGGGGGTGCATTTCAAATAGCCTGTCCGCCATCTTGGGGAGGCCGCCATATTGGATTTAAGTCACGTGACTATTTTTTTCGTATTCCTGACAGCAAAACCTTTCATTTGATACCCATATCATGGGGGTGGATTTCAAACAGCCAGTCCGCCATCTTGGGGAGGCCGCCATATTGGATTTAAGTCACGTGACTATTTTTTTCGTATTCCTGACAGCAAAACCTTTCATTTGATACCCATATCATGGGGGTGGATTTCAAACAGCCAGTCCGCCATCTTGGGGAGCCCGCCATATTGAATTTGTAATGACGTTTCTTAGCTAGTCATGTATTGTCATCAGAATTCAGAGCGTGTGCAAAATTTCATCCTAATCGAAGACCGGCAAGTGGGTCAAATTAAGATTCCAAGATTTTCTTACATACATAGTTAGATACAAGTGAAGCTAATAAAAGCGTGTCAAAAAAACTCGACTGCTTAAAAACCTAACCCCTCTTTTTTGGCCAATCGGGTAAAAAACGTATCCCATGGCACTCATAGGTGAAGACGAATCTAACGACACCTCACGCTCCATAATCCATCAAGCCGTGCCAAAAACATAAATTAATAAACATACATACAAACATGCGCGTCGGTGGTGTGACGGCTGGGGCCGCTGCCTCCTGTCCGAGAGGTCGTGGTTCGAATCCTGCCACGTACCATTGTATTTTCCAATTTCGATTTTATAAATGTACGTTTATCCGACGCTCTAACGGTAAAGGAAAACATCAATCAATCAATCAATCAAATATGCTTTAACATCGTGAGGAAACCTGCACACGCCTGCGAAGTAATTCGAAGGTTGTGTGTGAAGTCGACCAACCCGCACTGGGTCCGCGTGGTCGACTAAGGCCCGCTCTGGGTAGGCTCGGGACGTATATGAGCTATGTATATATCACTTGAAAAACATAACCCTCTTTCTGTCGCAGTCGGGTAATTATGTTTGTGAATTACCAATTTGTACATGTTAGAAGCATAGCGACGACGACGCAGAAAGGTCGCTATGCTAAGCGCAAAGAGCTGAAGCCAGTAGCGGCCACAAAATATAATTTTATCGGAGTTGTGCTGACGCGCCGCAAGTGCGTCCGCACATTCTCAGCAAGAATTGGGTACGTCAGTCACGTAAGAGCGCACGAACGTCGCTACAATTCATTATTACAGTCGCCGAGGCCGAAATTGGTCTGGACCGATTGATTGATTGAATGAGTTTACTTCTCCAATGATTGGAAACGCTAAACACGTTAAAAAACCGGCCAAGTACGAGTCGGAAGCGCACACATAGGGTTTCGTTCCATACTAGAATGCGCTAGTTTCTTCACGTTTAAAAAAAAACACGTTTTAGTATGGAGACACTCACTTTTTCTATTTTGTGGTATTTGTTGTTATAGCGGCAACAGAAATACATGATCTGTTTAATAATAGGGTCCCATTTCTACCCTTTGGGTACGGAACCCTCAAAAACTGACTCCCATTACAACCACTTGGTAAAGTTTTGCATTTTTATTATTGGTTTTTGTTGATTTTAAAAAAGTAGTACACCGATTTTGATAAAATTTATATGGGACCACCTGGCATATATAATAATATATAATAATAAAAGAATTATGGAAACACAACCTGCAAAGATATCGAGTAAAAAACATACAGTCGAATTGAAAACCTCCTCCTTTTTGGAAGTCGGTTGAAAATAATAATCATCCCACCTGTACGAAAAACGATAATTGGCTTTATAAGATAGCGCGATAAAATTCAATTTTTTTCCCTACAGAGTTTTAGGTTTCTCTCTTCTGATTGGTCCACGTTCGTGCTTGGAGTTTGAGCTTACTCTTCTGATTGATCCGTTGAATTTGTCCGTCTGTACATACGAGTTACCTTTTCCAGAAGGAGGGTTATGTTTTTCGAGTGTATGTATGTAAGAATGTATGCATGTTTATTTCTTTGGTACGCCCTGTAGCTTAAACGTCTTGATCGATTTTGGAGTTCGAGGTGTCGTTAGACTTGTCTTGATCCCGTCTGTGACATAGGATACATTTTGGAGTGCGAGGTCTCGTTAGAATCGTCTTGATCCCGTCTGTGACATAGGATACATTTTGGAGTGCGAGGTCTCGTTAGAATCGTCTTGATCCCGTCTGTGACATAGGATACATTTTGGAGTGCGAGGTCTCGTTAGAATCGTCTTGATCCCGTCTGTGACATAGGATACATTTTGGAGTGCGAGGTCTCGTTAGAATCGTCTTGATCCCGTCTGTGACATAGGATACATTTTGGAGTGCGAGGTCTCGTTAGAATCGTCTTGATCCCGTCTGTGACATAGGATACATTTTGGAGTGCGAGGTCTCGTTAGAATCGTCTTGATCCCGTCTGTGACATAGGATACATTTTGGAGTGCGAGGTCTCGTTAGAATCGTCTTGATCCCGTCTGTGACATAGGATACATTTTGGAGTGCGAGGTCTCGTTAGAATCGTCTTGATCCCGTCTGTGACATAGGATACATTTTGGAGTGCGAGGTCTCGTTAGAATCGTCTTGATCCCGTCTGTGACATAGGATACATTTTGGAGTGCGAGGTCTCGTTAGAATCGTCTTGATCCCGTCTGTGACATAGGATACATTTTACACCGACTTTCTGAAAAAGTGGTTAAGTTTTTATGCTAGTCGGGTTTTTATTTTTTTATTAATTTCTAAATTTATTCTCATACGAGTCCAAAATTTTTTTTCGGGTGGTGTCGCGAAGCTCGGGAATAGACTATAGGATCCTTCACTTCGCTCAGAAGCCCTCCAGGAACAAAATATTACTTTATTCTCTTGTAACACAAATAAATATTACAAGACGGACATGACTTGACACTCATTTTTCTACAACTCAGATTAAAAAAACGCAAAGCACCGTCCAAGTGAAGACGTGGGACTCTAAAATCCCTTCGTCCAAATTAAGGAACTCTTAGGGTTCCACCTGTCTGTCCATCTGTCTGTGTGTACCTCGGTATATCACAGCCGTTTTGCTCAGAGGCTTCTTACAGCTATAAATCTGATATTTGGTATCGTTACACAAGTCCCGGACGCCTTTGAACACATTTTTTTTTATTCACAATTGGTAAGCCGTAATAAAATCTGCAAAACTACTTTCCTCCCTGCATGTTAATACTGGGGTGAGTTTTATTCGCGTCATCATCATTGCAGCTTATAGACGTCCCCACCGAGGGGCTCGAGCCTACCCTGAATCAGGGCGATTAGGCCTTAGTCGACCACGCGGGCCCAGTGCGGGTTGGTCAATTTCACACACAACCTTCGAGTTTCTTCGCAGGCGTGTGCAGGTTTCCTCACGATGTTTTCCTTCACCGTTAAAGCAATCGGTTCACTTTAAATAGGTGTCTAGACTAATGAGGATTTGAGAAGAACATTATTACGATAAATGATTCGTTAACGAAATTTATTTAGTTAGTGGTGATTTTAGTAACAGTGACATGTCTCTATCCCCACCCCCTAGCGGTCCCTATCCCCACGCCCTACCGGTCCCTATCCCCAGGCCCTACCGGTCCCTATCCCCACGCCCTACCGGCTCAACCGCTATTTCAAGAAATTTAAAAAGTATTGGGATTTGATTAAAATAAAAACTTAATCATTAGGGTTAATTAAGCTTTCTTAGTTTAGGAGTAATATTCAATGTTCATATATTTTTCATACAAAATACTCAATACCAACTGTACAAATAAGTTTTTGTTTTTTAAATATTCAATCAATGAATCAATCAAATATGCTTTATTGTACAATTACAAAAATTACAAAGTACAAGTACAGAATAAATAGTAAAACAAACACAAAAAGCTTTAATAAATGTGACGAAGTCAAGCTTTTTTCTTTGTTTTAAATCTGTTTTTTTATTATTTTCTTTTTAATTTGTTTTTGTTACAACGTTCGCAAACTCGCACACGCCTGGCAAAAAAACTCTGGTCGTCTAAGGCCCGATCGCCCTAATTCAAGGTACGCTCGAGCCCCTGGGTGGGGACGTATATGAGCTGATATGATAATGATGATGATGACTACGTGTTTTCATCCTGAATCCTTTCACTACCATTTTCGACTCCTCGTTTTTATTTACATTATTCGTTTTTTCGCTATTTTTAATGTAAATTAGTATTTATAGTAAAAATATGTTCCTTATTTAATTTAAACCCTACCCTTGCCCTCCAAGTCTCGTAATTTACTCATGCGAGCTAAGACGCGGTACGGAGGGCGCGTCTAGGCTGCAACCGTAAAACATTTATCCTGATACTACATTTTTATTATTATTAATAATAATAATGTTTTATCCACCGAAATCATCTTCGTAATCCTATCCGTGAACGGGCTAATTTATGCCGACCTTGAACGTCACCTAAGGCGGCTGGAACTCCGAGGCAGACCAATAATTACAGCAATGCAGAAAACAGTCCTCCTCGACAATGCCCGGATAGTTCGACGCTTTCTCTCCCCGTCGCACTGAACTCCAGCCGACTGTGCGTCCGCTGGAGGTACTCCCGCCACTTCGCCTCGTGCCAAGTGAGCAGCGTAGTTTTATTTATATATTTAAATAATAATAATATCATTTCGATTTCTGTGGAAAGGTTATAGGTCGCGCCAAACTTTATTATGGCTCTGAAGTTGGTCGCAAGTAGGGTTACCAGATGTTAAATTGAAAAGTCCTGACAAAAAGCCTGATTTTTATCAAAAAAAACCTGACATTTTACTGAAACGGGCGCGGTTTGACGACGCACAGTAGTCATAGTAATAAAACACCGCTTATAATATTCCTTTTGAGTGCCAACCGGTCACTTTCCGACTCACAATCTGCCATTGACCCTACTCTAACTCTCCAACTCTCCACACAATGAAAAAATCACCATTCATTTTAGTCCATGGGCTGCTTGATAAAAGACCTATAAATACGTAAATAATCAAAAAAATCCTGACATTGCCCAAGTCCGGCCGGAATCTTGACTGGTGCCTAAAAATTATGACATGTCAGGACAAATCCTGACGTCTGGCAAGCCTAGTCGCAAGACGCGTCGCAGTGGCAAACTCTAGGTGTAAGTAGGACGCAAAGGTATCTTCTACTTACTCGGGTATACCGGTTGTACAGTTATAAAGACTGGCGCGAGCTGAGCTACCTGTAGCTGTTGTATACGTCGCAGTGGCAAACTCTAGGTGTAAGTAGGACGCAAAGGTATCTTCTACTTACTCGGGTATACCGGTTGTACAGTTATAAAGACTGGCGCGAGCTGAGCTACCTGTAGCTGTTGTATACGTCGCAGTGGCAAACTCTAGGTGTAAGTAGGACGCAAAGGTATCTTCTACTTACTCGGGTATACCGGTTGTACAGTTATAAAGACTGGCGCGAGCTGAGCTACCTGTAGCTGTTGTATACGTCGCAGCCATCTAGCTTAATTAGCCATTCAATTAACTGCGTAGCTTTTTCACTAAATGGCGCCGTTCAACTATAACTGCCTGAATAATTATTCAGCCATTCAATTAAACGCCTAGGCAAATGGCTAGGATCGATAACATTCAACTACTGCTAGCCAAGTAGTTTAAATTCACACGTCAGGGGGGAGTGCTTAAGGGGGAAGTGAGAGCCAAAAAGGGACATTATAAGTGGACGAAGTCCCTTCGGGGCTTTTAGTTCTATATTTTCATGTTCAAACTAACTCTACGGCTCCAAACCTAACCAAATGAGTCGGAGGTTCTCTGAAATTCCAAGCTCGCTTCGCTCGATTATTCCATTTCTCAGTCGACAGAGCCCCTTCGGAGCTCCTAAATTTGTATTCGCTTCGCTCGTTTATTGAATGTCCTAAGCATCAGACAGCCAAGTCATTGAATATATTATCATTTAGCCAGTTAGTTTAATGCCGCCGTTCAAAAAACCGGCTAGGCAGTAAATTGAATGCCCATTTTAACCGCAGTTGGCTGCGACATATACAAGTGAAGATTGAGAAACACCATTTAAATAGCACTTTAACAATTTCTTAAGAGCTAGTGTAGGCGTTGTAAAGTTTAAACTACTCACCTTACATTTTATCGGCACTCAACTTCCTTGCCAGTGCTGGAATCAAAGCATGTCATTCAAAACAGACATCATCATCAAAGGCACCGTAAACGGATGCTCAGGCTGTTTCCCGGCGGCGAGGCGATGTCACGACGTGTTCGTGTGTTTTATGTGATCGTTAAGTGCTGTTGTGTTGTGCGTGTTGTGCGATTCGTGCGTTCGAGGCGTGAGGCGAGAGTGAGGCCGTCACATTGAAGTCAGACAAGCGGCCATTATAGACCATGAAATTGAAGTCGTTTGCATCATTCTTAGATATCGAGTTCTCGTTGATCGAAGATATATAGATAACCCGTTTATTTGTCACTGCAAACACACACATACACATAGATTCTAATAAATTATACATATTAAAAAAAAAATGACAAATTAAAAGTGCAAAAAAAAACAGAGAGAGAGATGTTTGCCCCTGTAGGAGCAAAACAGTGATTTTTACCGACGACCCGAGGGTAGAGACTATACATGTAACAATTTCAACTTACTAGGTGTCTATTATACTCTATTGTGTTTGCTATTACGGTGTAACTTAGATTATTTCTGTTAAAACTATACAACTCGTGACAGATAAACAGACGCACGGATAGGACAAGCTTACTTATTTACACACAGAAAAGAAGTGTATTGTTTTCAGGTCTGTATGTATATATGTCTCTGTATTCCACGATATCTTTTAAACGGCTTGGTGGATTTTAGAGTGCGAGGTATTGTAAGATTCGTCTGGACCCCGCGAGTGACATGGGACACATTTTACCCGTCTTCCCAAAAAAGAGGGAAAATGTTTTTATTCAGTCCTGATTTATTAAATTTATAATTTTAAGATATTTTACCGGAAGCGAGACGAGATTTCACCTGTTAGCTTGGAACCTGTCGGTACGCAACCCCAAAAAATTACTCATTTTATGTGTAAAGCCTTTTCATCGTCATCATCATATTATCAGCCGAAAAACGTCTACTGCTGATTCGATCACGCAGAGAAACTCCGAGCACAGCACGCTCCATTGCCCTTTGGGTGACCTTGAGCCTACTTATGAGGCCCATAGTAAGCGACCATGTCTCAGTTCTGTAAGTCATCACTGGCAACACACACTGGTCAAAGACCTTAGTCTTGAGACACTGCTGTATTTAGGACGTGAAGATATTGCGAAGCTTCCCGAATGCTGCCCAGCCGAGTTGCATTAGTCGATTGATCTCTTTCTTGAAGTTGGACCTACCTAGCTGGACTGTTTGTCCCAGGTATACATATTCGTCAACAACTTCCAGTGTAGAGTCTCCAACCTTTAGAGGGGTGGGTACGACACGGACATTTAACATTATTTCCGTCTTGTCCATGTTCATTTGAAGACCCACTTGTTGAGAGACTTTACTGAGGCCATCGAGCATTGTGCTTAGGTCATAGTCTCAGCCATGACCACGATATCGTCAGTGAATCGGAGGTGGATTATGTACTCGCCGTTGATATTGATCAAGAGTCCACCCCAGTCTAGAAGCTTTAAAATATCTTCCAGGGCGGCGGTGAACAGTTTCGGGGATAAAACGTCTCCCTGTCTCACCCCTCGCTGCAACTGGATCGGTTTCGAGTTCTGGTCCTGGAGGCGAAACGACATGGTGGCGTTTTCATACAGACACTTCAACACATCGATGTATGGTCAATTTGCCACCGCTGGAGAGATTGTAGCACAACCCACGTTTCGACTGAATCAAAGGCTTTCTCATAGTCCACAATTGCCAAGCGTAGGGGCAAATTTTTCTCATCAGTCTTCTTTATAATCTGCCTTCTGTATAAAGCCTTTTAAAACAAGTTTTTAGAAGTCGTTATGTCGTTACGGAAGTAATTATGTAAGTACTACAATCCCGAGTTGTGTGCCTTGTGGGTGTTAAACACGGTTCTACTAGACGGAACGGATCAAAGTCAATAATTCAATATATGCAATACAGGGATGTTCCGAATGTATTTTTTTTACATTTGCGAATGCGAATGATTTATTTATTAATCAATCAATCAATCAAATATGCTTTATTGTACAATTACAAAAATTACAAAATACAAGTACAGAATAAATAGAAAAATTTTAAATTGTACAATGTAGGCGGCCTTATTGCTTAAAGCAATTTCTTCCAGGCAACCCAGAGAATTGATACAATTAAATAAAAGTATGGGCTGTGCAAAGCAAACATATGCAACAATATAGAAAATAGAACAATTTACTATATGATATATAAAAAAAATTTAATAATAAAATCTAAATCATAATACATCATGTACCTAATAAAAATACTATACAAAATAATAATATAAACTATACTTACATATAATAAAAATATATACTAATATACTAATAAATATTGATCAGAAATACAAGGAATAGTGCTAATACGTTGATTGAAGACATAAGAAGTATTTTTTAACTTTATATTTAAAAGAGTTAAGCGAAGGAGCTTGTCGGATAGAAACGGGAAGAGAATTCCAAAGCTTATTATTTATTTATTTTTTTTTAGCAAAATATTGATAGTATATAAAATTTGAAAATAAATACAGTGCTATATATAAGTCTCCGCCGATAGTAATTGTATGCGAATACAAATGTTAGGCCAATTTGTATGGGCACCCTAAACATAGCTTTTTTATTATTTAGGAGCTCTGAGTGTGACGTTTATTAATTTATTTAATGAAAATACACTTTTGTTAAAGTGCAATGAATTTAAATATATAACTAAACCTTCAAGTAATTAGCTTTCTAAGGTTGGTGGTGGTGGTTGTTGGTTTGGTGCCACCGCCGCCGCCGTCGGCAGAACATTCGCTTCGTTTGATGCGAATGCGAATGCTGATACGAATGCGTATTAAAATGATGCAAATAATTCGCATGTGTGAATGCAAACGTTTGGAACGTCCCTGGTATACATTGATAACCTCCCGCTGCCCAATAGCAACGGCACAAATTAATAATATAGTTACGTTAACTCATTTTGTGTGAAAAATATTTTAAGGTGGATGTAAACGAGTGATTATAATGCGAGTCCCGCCTTGTGTGACTTGCGAGTGTTAAACACGGTCCCAACGGAACTGATCTCCGTGAGATCAAAGTCAAAGTGTCGGGAACCTTTCGCCGCAGCCCAAAAGCCCGTGAATTTGTCATAAGTGGGAGAAGGTCCTTCTAGATTTCTGAAGTTGTCCTGGCTACTCACAATGCTGAAATTCTGATATTGAAAATACCTAAGGAGATTGAAAGTGGGGCCATTGGTGGTATAGCTTCTTCATTTATTATGCGTGCAGCGCAGGAGTGGAACTCCTTGCCTACGTCAGTGTTTCCCGATTCCTATAATTTGGGGATCTTCAAGGCAAGAGTGAATAGGCATTATTTGAGTTTGCGTGTACCATCCTCGACTGCATCATCACTTACCATCAGGTGACTTGCAGTCAAACGCACTCAAATTTTTAATAAAAAAAATGAAAAATAGTGTGGTGTTCATATGAAGCACAGAGTAGTCAACGGTAACTGACAATCACAGTAAATGTTTCATTTGTGGGGGAGGTACCCTTAATAACTACCCTAATAAAAATTGTATTCCATATGTTTGTAGGCGTCACAGATTGGTATAACAGTACTAAATTTCAGCTTTATATTTGTGATAGTCTTTGCCTAAAATGTCTATGACTTGTCGCAGACGGACAGACAGACAGACGGACAAGGCGACACTATAAGGTTTTCTAGTTTGACAACGAAACCCGAAAAATGGTAGTGTTTGATGGAATAATATAAAACGACTAAGGTTTTATAAGTTTCATCAGGAAAACAATTAGTGAAGAATATCCATAATTTATTTTTTAGCCGACTTCAAATAAGGAGTAGGGTTCTCCGGCCCTGAGGTGCCCTCCAATCCCACGCCGATGCCTGCACGTTTAGGAGGAAGGTGGAAGAGTAGGAGGCCTGGGGCAGGATACGATTAAATAACATGGAAGGATTATCACTAAAGTACTGCTTCAATTGATTCACTTTTAACTGTACGTTGTTAATAATAAAAAATGCTAAAAATAAAAAGTAAAAGGTTCACTTCGCAGGGGGACAATCAGAATCGAAACCAAAATACGTAAAAAAATAAAAAAAGGAACAAGTTAAGAATGGAAAAGACAAAAAAAAGTTAAAAGAAAATAAATAAAAACAGATTGAAAATAAATTTAAAAGTATGACTTCGTCACAGTTAGGGTTGCCAGGCCCAAAAATAGATGAGCCGGGCACTGATTCATATATATTTAGCCGGACATTTTGCGTGGAAGCCAGATACATTGGTTTTTGAAAGAAAAAAATAGGTTATTTTATTTGTGTATTTATTCGTGTTATTCATTTGAAACTTGATCTACTCCTAAATATATGTTATTAAAAGACATTTCGTTTAAATTTGACGAAATTTGTAATTTCCTTACATTAATAGGAAGAAGAACAGCTAGACATAGACATAGACATCATTTATTAATAATATACATTACACGTCAAGAAATTAAAGAAATAATATAAAATAAAAAATATTAGATTAAATTACATAAAAATGACAATTTAAATATAGCCATAACCAAGGTATGTTATTTACATAAATAAAATATACAAAATAGTAATATTTTGTCATTAATTAGTTTTAATAGTCAAAAACTCATTATGACTGTAGAAAGACTGCTCGACGAGCCATTTTTTGAGTTTCCTCTTAAAAATAGAATTGCTCGGAGCTTCAGTAATATCGGCAGGTAGTCGGTTGTATATGAACGGGCCCACAGATAAGAAAATTTGACGGGCCCATGACATGCGTTGTTCGGGATAACTTTTCCAATCTCCTCGGAACAGCAGCTAGCTTATTACCATGCCTAGTATTGTATTGGTGTCCTTCACCACGCGTCACGTACATGTCAAGATTCTCCCTGACATACAAGGCTACCTGGTATATCAGCATACACGGAAGTGTCATGATCCCAAGGGCCCTGAAGTGAGGTCTTGCCGTGTCGTCATGAGCAATGCGTGCCATCATCCTTATGGCTCGTTTTTGCAGTCTGAACGCTCGCTCCCAATCGGCAGCGCGTCCCCACAGCTCGAGACCGTATTGTAAGAGTGAGTGCACGGTGGCGAAGTAACACGTGCGCACGGTGCCAGTAGGAAGAGTGGAAGCAAGTCTTCCTAGGGCAAAACAAGCCCTTCCCAACTTCCCGCATAGGTACTCAATGTGCATTTCCCATGTCAAGGCCCCATCGAGGTGGAGACCCAGAAAAGTTGCATTGTGCACCTGTTGTATTGCGATGTTATTGAGTAAAACTGCAACAGTCCGATTTTTACGACCCGACAGATTGAACGGCAAAACTTGAGTTTTTGTTAGGTTCAGTGCGAGACCATTTATCTTAAACCACTCATACAGTTGTGAGGCCACTGTGTTTAATTTCTTCTCAAGTATATCGAGCGTGGATCCAGACACCAAAACTGCCACGTCATCAGCATACATGAAAGCCTCTCCATCGGTAATCGCATGCGGCAAATCATTCATCAGAAGAGAGAACGCCAGATTGGACAAAGAAGATCCTTGGGGGACCCCCAAGTCGCTGGAATAGCCATCAGATTTCGCACTCTCACTCTGAATGAATTGTGTTCTCTCTTTCATAAAGTCAATCATCAAGGATAATGCTGGTCCACTAATACCATAATGCTGTAATTTAACGGCGACCAAGCTGTGATCTGCTACATCGAAAGCTTTTGAAAGATCGCAGAAGATTACTATGATCTCTTGCTTTCGATCTCGAGAACCTCATGTGCAAGCAGGGTGGTGGAGCGTCCAGCGCGGTACGCGTACTGGCGATCTGATAAGGCTCCGATTTCAGTAAGGTAGCTTGTAAGCCGCGTGCTCAGTCCATTTTCTAAAATTTTTGCCATAGCAGGTATAATGGATATCGGTCTATAGCTCCCTGGATCTTCTTGATTGCCTTTACCTTTGTACAGTGGACATACTTTTACCTGTTTAAGGATTTTGGGATAAGCTCCATCCTTGAAACAGACGTTATAAAGCTTTGTTAGTGGACCCACTAGATTGTGTACTATTTCAATTAGAAGCTCTATCGAGATACCATAGATATCCTTAGTAGGTTTTTTGGTTAACCTTTTTGTTGCAATCTGAACAATTTCGTATTCACTGAATTGACAGAGGCGCAGCGAGCGGTCGGCGCGCGGCAGCGCGGCTACGAGCGCGGCCAGGGCGCGCGGCAGGTCGGCGCGCGGCGCACCGCACGCAGTCGCAGCTGTTACGAATCTGTGATTTAGATCATTCAGTAAATCGAGTCCATTTGCATAGTTTTGCCCACCGGGCTGCTTTATTACATCTGTAAATTGTATCGATTTTTTGCTTTTTCCTATTTCAGTATTGACGACGTTCCACATAGTTTTGGTAACATTAGAGCTTTCATTAATCACTGTTACATAATAATTTGTGCGTTCACGCCGAAGAAGATCATTATATAAAATCTGAAATTCGTCATATTTGTAGGGGTACATACCTACCTACCACATATATCGCAGCGTAAGCGATCGTGGCTCGACTCGGCTTTGTTCGTCAGTCGTCCCGAACTCGCGTCCAGATATAGACATACGTACAAACACTTAAGTTTGTAAATCCTATTTTGCAACCAATATAAGCGAAACATTCGTGAACTGAAATCTATCCTTTTCATTGAACATTCCACGCAACCTTAAGCAACTGGTCCCCTAACCAAGGACCCCTAACATTGGTGACACCCTTGTGAGTGAAAAGTGATATTCGTGTTGTGCACATAGACTTAATTCCGCTTCACCGGGACGACTCACTTCGTCTATATCTGGACTATACATACCTACTCGGTACATAGGAACAGGAAACCTTGGCAGAAGACATCGACACACCTTCGTCAGCAACTCCACAACGACCCTCCAGCCGGTATTTTTGCGGAATTATTTCCGCAGCAGTCCGCAGTCCAACGCAACGAAGCCACATCAGGTTCGCAGTTGTCGACGACAAATCGAACTGACGAACCTACAGCTTCACGCTCCAGGCAGCAAGTTGTCGGCAGCTCACGGACCGAGCACGCGCTCCGCGTCAACCTGTTTCCCTTGCTCCGTACGCCTGAAGCACCTGCTCCTCGTCTCGACTCACCGCCTATCGTCTCGACCCGAGTCATGGACCCGAGTGAGCACATCGGCCCAGCACTGTCTCCGCCCGACGCACATGCCGCATCGCACCATTGGACTGCCAACTCACCATGGACCAACCTCCCGCTCGGAAGGGGAGTTACGTAGCGGAACCTGCAGTACCCGCCACGAAGTTCAGGCACGTGTCAGTGTCACTATGTGTCAACACATGTCTCCACGTGTCAACGTCACCACGTGTCAAAACTTGTCTCCACGTGTCAAGCAACATGCAAGTACCAACACGCCGCACCAATCGACACAACGCACCGCGTGGTCAGCGGATGCTGAATCAGCGAGAGAATCTGGAGAACGCAGTTAGAAGTTGCTGTATATACTCGTACCAACGCGATCGCTGCATACCGACGCACCAGACTCGTGCTCAGGGCAGTTCTACATTATCTAGACCATAGTGTGTGGATGCGCCCAGATATTTCTTCAATCCTGCTCTAAAGCTCAGCAACGTTTCACTACACTCAAAACCTAAATTTAGTTTTAATTTCAAATCGATAACGTTCATTTTGTATAAGTAATGTAACAGACTTGTTAACTTAATATGTATACTCACTTACTTGTTAGATCGAACCTTATCCAAGTATTATTCTGTATCAGTTTAGTAGTGTATGTCAATGCTAAGATAAAAATATAAATTAAAAGTATTACTAGACTTGTCATGTCTCATCGCTTCCACGTCAATTCTTAGTACTTACTTACTTACTAACAATATTTGGCATTTGAACCAATTTTGTCCAGTATTTGGTATTTCTGGACTGAACGAAAACTGAACATGGACAAGACGAAAATTATGTTTGACATAACGCACCTACTCCTTTGAAAGTTGGAGGCCCTACGCTCGAAGTTGTTGCCGAATATATGTACCTGGGACAAACAGTCTATTTAGGTAGGTCCAACTTCAAGAAAGAGATCAATCATCGAATCCAACTCGGCTGGGCAGCGTTCGGGAAGCTTCTCAACATCTTCACAGCCTAAATACCGCAGTGTCTTAAGACCAAGGTCTTCGAACAGTGTGTGTTGCAAGTGATGACATACGGAACTGACACATGTTCGCTTACTATGGGCCTCACAAAAGGCTCAAGGTCACCCAGAGGGCGTGCTATGCTTGGAGTTTCTCTACGTGATCGAATCAGAAACGATAAGATGCGTAGGAAAACCAAAGTAACCGACATAGCTCTCAGAATTGCTATACTTAAGTGGCAGTCGTAGAAGGGATAGCCGTTGGGGCAGTAAAGTTCTCGAGTGGCGACCGCGCACCGGAAACCGTAGCGTAAGCAGGCCTCCCACTCGGTAGACCGATGACCTAGTGAAGGTCGCGGGAAGCCGCTGGATGCGGGTAGCGCAGAACCGGTCGCCTTGGAAATCTTTGGAGGAGGCCTACGTCCAGCAGTGGACGTCCTTTTTTTTTTATTTATTTGCCAATTTTAAAACAAAATACAAATTTTTTTATCATCTAGCACCATTAAACCTGAATGGTTTGTCTAGGTGCTCAACAGTCGTCTACGAGCTATATACTTATAAAAACAAAAGAAAATATATAAAAATAATAAGTTAAGTAATGCATACCTTCGGCTGATATGATGATGGTGCTCTTTGGAAATCATATTGTAAAACTCCTGGCAGCTGCATTTAAAATTACAAACTAAAAACGTCGTTTTCGCAACAGTGTCCGTCTGTAATTTATTGCGATCTTTTGTCCATTGTGCATTTCAACGAGAAAACCCTTTCCACGTTGGCGTTATGGCCGGGTATCACAAAGTAATATTTTTCAATCTTAACAACTCAGAATATAATTCTTCGTTGTGATAAGATTTAAAGTACGCTGTCCATTTTTGGTGTGCTAAAAGCTTTTTGAATTCAGGTTCATTCTTTTTATTTTTTTGTACATTTTTTTTAAAGTTTTGAAACTGGTCAAGTATTTTGCTATCATTTAACGGCACGCTTTATCCGGTCATGCTTTACGTTTTTACGTCACTCTCACCGCGGCGAGGTTGACCAAAAGCCCGACAGGCCGGACTTGTATATATTTCGCCGGACACGACTGTAAAAATCCGGACATGACCGGCTAAAGCTGGATACCTGGCAACCTTAGTCACAGTCACGTGAGTACTATTATTCTAATCTGTGGTTCTATGTTCGTCTGTATGTATTTTTTATGTATTCTTATTTGGTTTGAGATGTTCACAGATATGTTCGTAAATTGTGGACCAATCTACAATTATCTTTTTTTAGTTAATAAGTAATTTATGCCTTCGTAGTGGTACCTTAAAAAGATTCAAAATGATTATTCTATATATGTGCATGTTATATTCTCTCTGATGGTCATAAGATAGTAATTACATTTTTCAAATTCCATAATTACATGATTGCCAAAAAAAAAGCAAACTATCATCTTTTAATAATAATAAAATCATTGATATGAAACAAACAATGTAATTTGGACATAAAAACAATATGACACGAGAAAATGATACATTTAAATTATTGAATTTGTCATGAATGCCTTTGACAAGTGTAGGCCAGTTTACACGGATAGAACCTGGTCACGAGTATAACGCGAGAGTCGGCCATAATTATATTAGAAACCGTTTGGTATTTCTTTTGCAAATTAACAAAAACAAAAAAACATAGCAAAATTGAAGTGGCTAGTTTCCGTGACAACTTTTATATTAGCTGGCCGTGTTAGTTGCTTTGTTAGTTTGGGACAAATCTTGGAAGCTACATTAGAACCACTTCCCAGTTTCCGATTGAGCTGAAATTGTATATAAACATAAGTTTGAAGCACTATACATGGTTAGCTATGTTACGTTATTCTAAATCCAATATGGAGAACTCCCAAAGATGACTGGATATGGGATTAAAATGAAAGGGTTTGCTGAGAGGAATACAAAATAATTAAAATTGTTTTCAAATAAAAGCTTGTACGTAAAAGTTTTAAGGTTTTACGAAAATTATGAACACGTTTAGCGTTGTTAATTAAATACATTCAACATTTCACATAGCCCTGTCTTTGTAAAGGCGGCGCCCTGCTGGCGTCTACTATCTATTACATAACCGTTTCGAGGCAGCAAAAGGCGCTGTTTTGTCGCATAATGAGCTGTCACTCGCCGGCACTTATCAAATTATTACACTGAATAACTGAATTAATTGATTCTTAACAGAGACACGACGACGTGAACTCTATCTTTCCAAAGTTGCCCCTAATAGGGCACAAAGGGAAAACGGTGAAAATGAGGATCAGCTCCCATTTCATTCTTCTTTTAGTTGCCATATGGTTCGTTACTATGTACTTACCTGTTTTTGATTAATTTATTGGTGAAAGATGCCAACATCATAGATCTTTGGGATTTTCTGTATTTTATAGTTATGTTTTTCTAGTTGCTTTACGTATTATTCTTCTATGTTTTAGTAATTTTTGCTGTTTACGTACTTTAAGGATTGTTGTCTACGAGGGATAGCTACATACAAGAGTTAAGTACAGGGTGGACCATAAGTTTTTTCACTTTTCAAACTAAATTAAAATGATATGTGTTCCTTCATTATTTTGGCATTGCTGTAACATTGAGTGCAGTTCGAGAAATTTTTGGCAAAAAAAAAGTGATATCCAAAAGAGGCGACATTAACTGGCCTCCTCGCAGCCCAGACCTGTCCCCAATGGATTTTTTTCTTTGGGGATACCTTAAAAGTAAAGTTTTTGAGACCAACCCCGTGTCTGTTGCGGAATTGAAGCAACGTATTCGCGAGGAAATGCAAAAAATTTCTCGGAACACTTGTCAGGCCGTCATTGAAAATTTTCGCTCCAGGTTACAGCAATGCCAAAATAATGAAGGAACACATATGGATGATGTAATTTTTAAAAAATAAATTCCCTTTTTATGTGCTTTCATAATTAATAAACGGTTTTCACCTGATGTAATTAGTTTTCATTTTAATTTAGTTTGAAAAGTGAAAAAACTTATGGTCCACCCTGTATTTTCATCATATCAGCTCGTATACGTTCCCATCGAGAGGCTCAATTAGTCGACCACGCGAACCTAGTTCGGGTTGGTCGACTTCACACACAGCTTTCGAGTTTCTTCGCAGGCGTGTGCAGGTCTCCTCACGATGTTTTCCTTCACCGTAAGAGTGCCGGATAAAAGTACGTATGAAATCGAAATTCTAAATCACGTACGTGGCAGGATTCGAACCTTGACCTTCCAGACAGAAGTAGGTATGAATTTATTTGATGCTAGTTGGATATCACAATAAAAGCGCTTTGCTTGAATGCCTAGCATAATTATGAATAGTTGGGACCTTGTGGTGGCAGTATCTACACCTCAGGATTTAAAGGTGTTATTGCTTTAATTCATAAAGTGACGAATTCGATATACAGAAACACTATGTGAGTTGTTTTCCTAATGACGGTGTCAATGATGACGATAATGGTGGTGACAGTGGTGATCATAATGAGGATAATCATCAGTATGTCTGTGGCTTGGGCAGTAAATGGCATTGTTAATAAAAATTGGAAGCCGCCTTTGCAATGTTGTAAGTTCGGAAGATAAATTAATTTATGAGGTTTTTCCGAGCTTTCTTCTAAATTTATCCAACAAAGATTGTGTGCTGCGTGGGAGTTTAGGGATTTTTCGGGGGATTAAAGAAACGCTCTTGTTGCTAAGATTTTGAAAGCATCTTCTGCGACTTCTGTCTTCATATTTGGTAATTAAGTAATGTGCTTAATGAATAGTAGAGGAGATGCAACGAAACGAAAAGATTATTTGGTAGTTCTGAGGTACAATCTAGGATTGCGTTGTTCTTGTATGAAAAACTAATTGAACGAAGCTAAGTTTATTGACAGGTTGAAGCCGCTAAAGGAAGCTTATAAATTTACTTTAAATGTATGATAGATGGCACTATAAGTGACAGAGTGGGTGTGTAAATGAGCAATCTTGACACCCAAAAATGGCATACAAAATATTAAAAACCAAATTAATGGTAGGTGTGAATCAAATTAGGGGCCTACAATTTTTTTTGACCAATTATACGTCAATTGAGGCTGTTGGAGTAGTAAAGTTGTCGGGTAGTGACCGTGCACCGGAAAACGTAGAGTAGGCAGGCTCCCCACGCGGTGGATCGATGACCTGGTGACGGTCGCGGGAAGCCGCTTGATGCGGGTAGCGCAGAACCGGTCTTCGTGGAAATCCTTGGGGGAAGCCTATGTCCAGCAATGGACGTCCTTCGGCTGATATGATGAAGATGATGATGATGATAATGATACGTCAATCGTCACGGTTACGACAATTAATGAGGATGTAACAACACATAATCTGAAAAGTTAGAGCTGTTGGGGGTGCCCCCTCCAACAAGTTTGAGTTTAAGACGGTTGTGCCTGTAATACTGATACGTAACCTACTGGTGGTAAGGGGGGGATGTATATTATGAGTTGATATGATGATAATGATCATGAGCCTACTCGTAGTTGCATGAAGATTGTATAAAGGCCCACGGTGCTGGCCACCAGCATCACGGTATAGATACCTTGAATGCTTATCATCCCAGAATGCCTTTCCAATTCAAACGTTTGCAACTTCCATTCTCAATGAAGTGCCTTGAATTAAATTTGGTAGGAAAACAGTTTAGACACTTTCTAGTGTTCCACACACCTAACAGGTGACCCACGGGCGGGACCCTATAACTAAGCCTCTGCTGTCTGTCCGTCTGTCCGCGGGCTGTATTTCATGAACCGAAATAGTTTAGACACTTTCTAGTGTTCCGCACACCTAACAGGTGACCAACGGGCGGGACCCTATAACTAAGCCTCTGCTGTCTGTCCGTCTGTCCGCGGGCTGTATTTCATGAACCGAAATAGTTTAGACACTTTCTAGTGTTCCGCACACCTAACAGGTGACCAACGGGCGGGACCCTGTAACTAAGCCTCTGCTGTCTGTCCGTCTGTCCGCGGGCTGTATTTCATGAACCGAAATAGTTTAGACACTTTCTAGTGTTCCACACACCTAACAGGTGACCAACGGGACCCTATAACTAAGCCTCTGCTGTCTGTCCGTCTGTCCGCGGGCTGTATTTCATGAACCGAAATAGTTTAGACACTTTCTAGTGTTCCACACACCTAACAGGTGACCCACGGGCGGGACCCTATAACTAAGCCTCTGCTGTCTGTCCGTCTGTCCGCGGGCTGTATTTCATGAACCGAAATAGTTTAGACACTTTCTAGTGTTCCACACACCTAACAGGTGACCCACGGGCGGGACCCTATAACTAAGCCTCTGCTGTCTGTCCGTCTGTCCGCGGGCTGTATTTCATGAACCGAAATAGTTTAGACACTTTCTAGTGTTCCGCACACCTAACAGGTGACCCACGGGCGGGACCCTATAACTAAGCCTCTGCTGTCTGTCCGTCTGTCCGCGGGCTGTATTTCATGAACCGAAATAGTTTAGACACTTTCTAGTGTTCCACACACCTAACAGGTGACCAACGGGACCCTATAACTAAGCCTCTGCTGTCTGTCCGTCTGTCCGCGGGCTGTATTTCATGAACCGAAATAGTTTAGACACTTTCTAGTGTTCCACACACCTAACAGGTGACCACCGGGCGGGACCCTATAACTAAGCCTCTGCTGTCTGTCCGTCTGTCCGCGGGCTGTATTTCATGAACCGAAATAGTTTAGACACTTTCTAGTGTTCCACACACCTAACAGGTGACCAACGGGACCCTATAACTAAGCCTCTGCTGTCTGTCCGTCTGTCCGCGGGCTGTATTTCATGAACCGAAATAGTTTAGACACTTTCTAGTGTTCCACACACCTAACAGGTGACCACCGGGCGGGACCCTATAACTAAGCCTCTGCTGTCTGTCCGTCTGTCCGCGGGCTGTATTTCATGAACCGAAATAGTTTAGACACTTTCTAGTGTTCCACACACCTAACAGGTGACCCACGGGCGGGACCCTATAACTAAGCCTCTGCTGTCTGTCCGTCTGTCCGCGGGCTGTATTTCATGAACCGAAATAGTTTAGACACTTTCTAGTGTTCCACACACCTAACAGGTGACCCACGGGCGGGACCCTATAACTAAGCCTCTGCTGTCTGTCCGTCTGTCCGCGGGCTGTATTTCATGAACCGAAATAGTTTAGACACTTTCTAGTGTTCCACACACCTAACAGGTGACCCACGGGCGGGACCCTATAACTAAGCCTCTGCTGTCTGTCCGTCTGTCCGCGGGCTGTATTTCATGAACCGAAATAGTTTAGACACTTTCTAGTGTTCCACACACCTAACAGGTGACCAACGGGCGGGACCCTATAACTAAGCCTCTGCTGTCTGTCCGTCTGTCCGCGGGCTGTATTTCATGAACCGAAATAGTTTAGACACTTTCTAGTGTTCCACACACCTAACAGGTGACCAACGGGCGGGACCCTATAACTAAGCCTCTGCTGTCTGTCCGTCTGTCCGCGGGCTGTATTTCATGAACCGAAATAGGTAGACAGCTGAAACTTTCACATGATATGTATTTAAATTGCCGCTATAACAACGGATACTAAAAAAATTAAAAAGTGACAAAAAACGTGTTTTAAAGGGTCTTTAGAAGTATATTTGATTTAGCTCTATCATAAAAACAGTAATACATACAACGTGAAACTTCGTGTAGTTATATTAATAATACTCAAGTCACAGTATATATATTAGTACTATGCTCAAGTAAAATAAAAATCGGTTGTGTGAGTCGCACTCTTGCTAAGGAGTCCGAACTGAATGACAAAAAGCATACATGTGTTTGTCGCTCGCGTTGATATCTTTTGCTTGTAATGTGAATCATTGTTATTAATAAAATGAATCCCTATTTCCCTTGGTCACGGCATCACGCGTGAACGGCTGGACCGATTTCGCTAATTCTTTTTATGTCGGGTTCGATAGTGTCAGGAGAAGGTTCTTATGTAGAGTAGGGTAGGGTAGTATAGTGTAGTGTAAGATGGAACGTAGTTCGCCGGGACAGCTAGTACTATATAGTTATGAAGAGATATGGAGGTACGGAACCCTCGGAGTGCTAATCCGACTCGCACTTGACCGATTTTTTAACACAAAGGCTACATTTTACCGAAAATGTACTTCGACCAATATAACAGCTATGGACCGGCCTACGCGGACAGCGATGCCTACAGAATGAGCGCATTCGCTCGTTTCGTCTCAGTCGATCAGTATTCCCCAAAAGGGTTGAAGGTCGAAATGAGTGAAATTTATTATCTCATACGTTCTACATTCCGAATACGTCTTTCTATCTCTGTCTTTGTTTATATTTGAACCATGACTCGGCAGACTACAACATTGTTTGTGTGCGTGTGGTTGTATTTGATTCATTTTTTATGAGATTAATATATAGATAGGGCCGGTCCATTATATTTGGTCGAAGGATATGTATTGATCCTTTACCTGTAATTGTAATCTTGAATTAGGACATTGTTTGTAATATAAGTTGTAAGGTTTTTTACAGCTATTTAAAAGTGTGTGTTAACAACTATTTTAAATGAAAATTATGGAATTTGTCATTGGTTTAGTTTATGTTCGCTACATTGTTATTTCGGAATTATTTTTCTGATTACGACTTCTGATTGAGACTGTTATTCTGACAAAGGGTGCCAACGGGACCCTGTTACTAAGCCTCCACTGTCCGTCTGTCCATCCAACTGTCTGTCAGCGGGCTGTATTTCATGAACCGTAATAGGTAGACAGTTGAAATTTTCACAGAGTGTGTGTTTCTATTGCCGCTGTCCTTACTAATGCTTACTTATATTATAAATGTGTTTGTTTGTTTGTTACCTTTTCACGCTTCAACACCTCGACCAATCTTGATGAAATTTGGCATGCAGGTAGCCTATATCACGGGGATGACATAGACTACATTTTATTCTGTGAAAATAGCATAGTCTGATCTTGTTCCTGAGGGAACTGACGAAATACTCTTTTTTGGTTAATTTCTTTAACATTGCAACAGAACAACGAATTATTTTGATTTTTTGCACAGAGATGGTTGAGGGGGTGGGAAATGATATTATTTATTTATAAGCATATCCCGACATAGTTCCCGAGGGAGCTGGGGAAAACTCATTTCCATGCTCCCGCACGTTGGCTTCGCAACGGAGCAATGGATTGAAGGGTTTTTTTATAGAGAATTGGTTGAGGGGATGAAAAGTGCTCCATCATCCATCATCCAGCACCCGAATCCTCGATATTCCCACTCACTATTCCTCTGTTTATTTCAACTCTTTCACAGTTGAAGCAATCCGGCTGAGTCTATCAGGCGTGCTCCGACGCTACAATCTTATAAAACGCTTGTAAAAGCTCATCAAACGGAATAATATCTCTGTTCTCTGCTTTTAAAAACTTTTTTTTCAATACAGTTGCTCGAAAAGTGGTCCTTTATATGTCGGTCAAGTGTGCGCAAAATTGATTTTACCGCACACGTGCTTTTACTTTATCACTTTTTTTTAATTTCTAGATCGGAGGAACAAGCCATTTCTAGCAAATAAAAAATATAATGACCAAAGATACAGAATCTCCTTTAAGACTTTTGAAAGGAGAATTTTAAGAGATAGGTAGTTCCTCCGTGAGGTTAGTACATAACGCTAGGTATTTAGTTTCTCTTTGGGTTATATCTTTGTGAAGAAAAGAGAAAAAATATGAGAGAAGTGGAACCGGTTACACCAAAGAATAGGTCATCTTTTCCAAAGAGGTTTAGTATCCCAAGCCTTAGTCTATTTATTATAATAAAAAAAAAACTTACGCATGCGTAAGTGTGCTAGCTAAAATATGGCGCAATTTTCTTAAAACTGAATTGAGATGTTTTAGTTGTAAAAACTAATAACATTATGAATGGTTAGTAAATATGTAATAAAAAATATACTTATGTGTATGTATCAGAAAAAACAAAGTGAGATTACTCCCCGGACATTTCAAATAAGCCACAAGTCGCGTAAAATGAACTTGGTTGCTGAAGCCTTGATACTCGTAGGTATGTACCTACCCATGTATTTTGTTTTTCTGTCACGGTCGTTTTTTTATTTTATCTATTTTTTCACAACTGTATTGAAAAACTTCGTATGATATACATGGGTGTAACAGGAAATAACAAACTCGTGACGATGGTAAACCTTCGCCTGCGGCTCGGGCTCACAAATGTCACTTGTTTGTTATTGACCTTTTTACTACCCTTGTATCATAAATAGCTATTTCCATCTTCCTTACTATCTCATTTTCCTTTCTTTATTTATAGATAGATATAATGTACAATTTAATAATGAATATATTTTTGTTTGTTTAAGCACATATTTGTTATTTTATGTTATATATAATGGTTAAAATATTTAAATATTTTATTTATTTAAGTATTATACGTATCTGTTTATTTGCTATTTTTTCTGTTTGTCATTAATGCACTGCCCCTTAGCTTATTCTACCGCTGTTTCCCTACCCAAAGATTGCCTGTAAGAAAATGCTACCTAGCAATAAGACCGCCTATTGCATAGGCTATCTTCTATGTTGTTCATTTCTTTTTTTTGTTGTGATGCAATTAAGAATATTGTACTATATTGTTTTATATTGTATTGCATTGTATTGTATTGTAGTGTATTGTGTTGTGTTGCGTTGCGTTGCGTTGCGTTGCTTTGTATTGTATTTTATTGTAGTGCAGTGTAGTGTATTGCATTGGAAGTGACGTAGACTGCTAATCAGAATAGCCTGATCTGGGATAGAGATCTGGAAGAACTTCATGTCCACGCTCGTGACTAACTCGCGCACCACTCACCCTCGAAGATAGTCATAAAAAAACCAGCCAAGTGCGAGTCGGACTCGCGCACGAAGGGTTCCGTAACATTATCTATATAAAAATTACGTTTGTTTTACCACCCTTAAATATATTTTTTTATTCTAAGTACTTATTTTTAAAGTTAATAATACAACTCAATTTTCTGTGAATATTATAAGCGTCTACCATTATCAATATCGAGCAAAAAAAAGCAAATAAATCACGTTTGTTGTATGGGAAAATAAATATTTGTTTTATTTTAATTAAATTATTTAATTTTAAATTTAATATATAACTAAATATTCTGTGAATATTTCAAGAAACTGACTGTTGCCGTTATCAATATCGAAAAAAAACGAGCTATAATTTCACGTTTGTTTTATGGGAGCCCCCTTAAATATTTAATTTAATTATGTTTTTTAATATTTATTTTTATAGCGGCAACAGAAATAAATCATCTGTGAAAATTTCAACTATCTAGCTATCACGGTTCATGAAATACTTACAGCCTGGTGACAGACGGACAGACGGACAGCGAAGTCTCAGTAATAGGGTCCCGTTTTTACCCTTTGGGTCCGGAACCCTAAAAACGATGTCCACGCAGGCGAAGTCGCGGGGAAAAGCTAGTAGCAATAACTAATAAAAATATATACGGGGACCCATACAAGAAATGTATTTTTTCTTGTAAAGTGGTTCGGGACACTTCCTGTGCGAATCCGACTCGCACTTGGCCGGTTTTTTTTGGTATTTCCATGTTTTTCAAATATTAATAATATGTATTTGGTATTGAAATTATCATATAAAGTGCAGTGTTACAAGTTCTAAACTATACAGGGTGTAACAAAATTGGTGTAGGTCCTGTTAACTGGGGGTTCTACTCATCATACTGAACAACTTTTGTTCTACGACTTTGCTGAAAACGTAAAAAAAAAATTTTTACTCTTCATACAAATCGATCAGCTGATCGACTGATTTTGTGCATTTTAATATGGAGGGTCCAAATTTTTTTTGAGAATTGACTAGGGTTCCTTGGAGAAAGTTGTTCAGTATGACGAGAAGAACCCCCAGTAAACGGGACCTACACCAATTTTGTTACACCCTGTATAATATATTAAACAGTTCTTGTGTGGAAATCTTGAAACCTTTCTTCCTGAATCTTCAGGATTTTAACTAGACATTACTTGTACATGCCGGCGCGGCGTTGGCGTGAGGCAGGAGGTCACGCTCGCTGCTACTCCATTACTATCCTTCTGCTTCCTCTTCTTCTTTAATAGGTTTCCATCTTAAATTTTGTTTCGGTAATATGAATAAATAAGGGCACATAGCTTGTAGAACAGATGGCCGTTGGGATAGTAAAGTTCTCGAATGGGCACCGCGCACCGGAAAACTTAGAGTAGGCAGGCCTCCCACGCGGTGAACCGACTACCTCGTGAAGATCGCGGAAAGCCGATGAATGCAGGCAGCTCAGGACCGGTCGTCGGAGAAATCCTTGGGGAAGGCCTTTGTCCAGCAGTGGACGTTTCTCGGCTGATATGATGATGATGATGATTATGAATAAACCAAAATGAATATAACTTCTAAATTTGCATGAAAGCTGAAAAGTTTGTTAACAGAAAGCCCATTTCGTGTCAACAGGATTTCCTAAGCATTACCGTCCAATCGCATTAGCAGCGGCGCGCGGTGGGCGTGTGCGCGCGGTGGGGCGCGGTGGGGCGCGGATCTATGGAATATTCACGTAGCGGTTACTTACTAGGCTATTAAGTGTTACGATGAGAAATTATTGTCTTCCACCCGTCCTTGCTGGGCTATCTTGCTGGAGATTTTTGCGTGTAGCATTGGGATCAGGAGGGGCCAACGAATCCCCAATAAAAGTTGCTTGTGATACCGGGACGGTTGCAACTACAAACAAATAAATTATTTTGTTAGCCGTCTCCATAAAACGACGCTTTACATAACTCGTTGCGTTTTTAGTATTACCTGTCATGTGTTTCATGTGCGAAAGCATTTAAGCATTTTTTTAAAAGGCTTAACAATCCCTCTTGCCTTCATCGTCATTATCATCATGATATCAGCCGAAAGACGTCCACTGCCGGATAGCTTTCCCAAGGATTTCCACAACGACCGGTCCTGTGATGCCTCGCATCCAGCGGCTTTATACCAGGTCGTCGGTCCACCAAGTAAGAGGCCTGTCAACGCTTCTACTTGCCCTCATTTCCAGTCAAAATTTAAAGAGGAACGCCTCGGGTTGTCGTACTAATAGGTAAGCAACTGTTACATCTATGCCGAACATGTGACACGAAGAGTAGTGGAGAAGCAGGTCGTAGGACACACTGAGAGGCAGGGTAGAAATAAAACAGCGATGGATGGACGGGGTTTAAAGAAACATAGAAGAGTGTGTGATGCAAGAACTGACTAGTCTTGTTATGCTTGCATGACACCAGAGCGTACCTCACCTGTGCCAGAGCAGAGACATGAAACAATGAAATCTAACCCTAATTGATTGGAATTAATAAGCCTAGGAATAAGGTGATGAGGTAAATAGCGGTCACGTTGAGTAGGCAGCAGACAGTGAACAGATAAGTTCCTACAAAGGTATCAAATAAGCTATGTGTCATAATACTCAAGAGTTAACGATGCGACGGGGGGAGGACACTGGGCAAGAGAGTAAGTCGCGCCAAGATCGAAAAGGTGTTATATTCTAGACAATCAAGGTTGGCCTGGTTTGATGTCATTTTCGAACTCTGAGAACGGATAGAGAATAGGTTAGTTCCTACAAAGGCATCTAATAAGCTATGTATCATAATACGCAAGGGTTGAGAATGCGATGGGGGGGAGGAGGCACTGGGTAAGATTCAGATGTTAGATTGTAGACCGTCGATATTCGTCGACCGCCGGCTTTGATGTCATTTTCCAGTAGGCAGGAAATAGTGAACCTATAAGTTAATTCAAAGGCATCTAATAAGCCATGTGTCATAATACGCACGGGTTAACGATGCGATGGGGGGGGGGCGGTACTGGGCAAGAGAGTAAGTCGGGTAAAGATCGAATAAAAGATAGTAGATTCCAACAGTCGATATTGGCCTTTTTTGATGTTATTTTCCAACTCTGAGTACGTATAGTAACAGATAAGATCCTACAAAGGCATCTAATAAGCTATGTATCATAATACGCAAGGATTGACGATGCGATGGGCACTGGGTTAGTGTTTAAGTCAGGTTAAGATCGAAAAGGAGTTAGATTGTAGACTGTCGATATTGGCTTAGTTTAATGTAATTTTCCAACTCTGACAACAGCAACTTAACTACCATTTTGCTTCACTTTCATTTCTGTACCTTCTCTTCAACCTATCACCTATATTTTCTATGGAACCAACTAAGAGGCATAACTTATTAATAAAAATGAATTATCAAAATCTGTTCTCAACCGGCAAAGAAAGTCAAGTCAAGTCAACTAAATTTATAGAAGGTGTTGGTTTTAAAATATAATTGAAAACGCTAAACACGTTAAATACCGACTTCCATCGCAACAACTTAGTACATTTTTGCATTATTATTTTTGGTTTTTGTTAATTTTCTAATAAAGTACTACACTGAATTTGATAAAATTCATACGGGCCCACGCGGGAATCACAAGCTTTCAAATAAAAAATAATATAAAAATCGGTCAAAAGTTATGAGGTAACAAACATAAAAAAAACATACAGACGAATTGAGAACCTCCTCCTTTTTGGAAGTCGCTTGAAAACAGAAAAGTTTTACCAAAATCTGCCATGAGAGGCGTGCAAGTGTTAAGGAAATTACGTGCGTTAACAATAAATAACTAGTACATTTCTGCAGCGGCCAGCAAAAGAAGCATTGGTGGACGAACGTGTATTGTGTAATAATGTAAATGTGAGCCGAGGTGAAGCTGACGCACACATACGTAAGTCCATCAATGCCTAATGGTATCCAAGGCTTGTATAGTACTTTTCTCAAATAATGCGCGGAAATTAAAACTTCAATAATTACTTTTTAAAATCAATGACGAACAACGGTAATTTTTCACGTGTTCATTTGTTTTTTTTATTATTAAACAGTTCGAAATTTAAATAAAACCTTTGATAAGTAACCGCCTTGATTGCTATGTTTCGGAGTAAAATATAGTTCGATTTTTAAATTACACGACAGATATTAGTTTACATAGTAATTGTTTTGGCCGCTAAACACGACAGATATGGATTTTCATACAACTTTTGCCGGCCGCTGCTCGCATGTATTTAGCCAGTACAGCAATTACGATTCATCTCAAAGAAGGTTGTCAAAATAACGCTCAACTTTCCATAAGCATATGTGGGAAAATACATTAACATTAATAGATTCCATTATATCAGACATTAGCAACTTACATGTACCAAATTCGTGTTATTCTAAAGTATTTGAAACTAGCTTTTCTCCCGGCTTTGCCCGCGTGGACACAGTTTTTAAGGGTAAGTGGTGCGCTAGCTGCGTGAACATGAGCGTTCTCCAGATCCCTCTGGAACTATATCAGGCTATACTGATTAGCAGTCTATATCACTTCCCACCCCCTCTACCAATTCTCAACAAAAAAGCCACTTCAATCCGTTGCTCCGTTGCGACGCTGACGTGCGCGAGCGTGGAAATGAGTTTTCCCCAGATCCAACCGGAGTTATGTCAAAATATGCTAATTAGTATTTATGTCATTTCTAACCTCCTCGACCATCTCTGTGTAAAAAATCACAACAATCCATTGTTCCGTTGCGTTGCGATGTTAAAGAAAATAAACAAAAAACGAGTATTAAGAACTGCATTCGTAGCCTATGTTCTTCCCAGTGACACAGGCTACCTGCATGCTAAATTTCATCAAGATTGGTCGAGGTGTTAAAGCGAGAAAGGTAACAAAAAAACTAAAACATATTCTTATTCATATTCTTGGGTACAATAAAGAGTATTTATCTTATCTTATCTTATATTCTCAACATTAATAACGGCTAGTAAAGATTATTATATAATACTAGCCGTCCGCCTGCGGCTACGCCCGCGTTGTTTTCGATTTCCCCGTGGGAATAAGACGTTTTCCCGGAGTAAAAAGTAGCCCATGTCCTATTTCAGGACCTAACCTATATGTGTGCCAAGTTTCATGCCAATCCGTCTAGTGGTTGAATTTTTTTTTTGACGTCGGTGTCAGCAAACCATTGAATCAAGAACATTAGCTGTGTGCTGGTAATTAAAGACTGAACAAGATCCGCGCTACCCCGTGCGGGTGTAACGTCAGCGGCGTCGCTGCGACCCCTTTGCCGGTACCGTTTGACACGAGCCGGCAGCGCGAGCGGCATTTATCCAAGGTGCGGTTAATTGAGCGAACGAACTTTAGTTTGAGTCAAATCTTGGAATCTAAATTAGAACCACTTCCCAGTTTCCAATTAAGCTGAAATTTTGGATGACAATGCATGGTTATGTAAGTTACATCATTGTAAATCCAATATGGCGGACAACACATCTTTATGGCGAACTAGTTATTTTTTGCACCCCCGTGATATGGGTATTAAATCAGGGCTGTAGCTAGAGTCGCATTTGAGGTAGGGCATCACAGATAATATAATTAAATAGACCCATCTCGCTTCATGTGATGGCGCTGCAAATGCCATCTATACAGAGAACAAAGAATTATTATAATATGAAATGAATGTCACAAATTGTGGTATGTTCGGAAAAGTTTAGATACCTATCGCTACATTTTTTTTCAAATGAAAGCATGTACCTAAAAGTTTTTTTGAAAAGAATAATATTGTAATAATCTCACGCGCAATGTGACAGGGCATCGTCATACCATCACGTCGGAGTCGCCACATGTAGGAGGGCGAGCGGTGTGTTCCTACATGACGAGAACTATACGAGATGTATGCTTCAATAGCGCATTCGAGATGACAGCTGCCGCCACAAGCCCATATACGTCCACTCTGTGGGGCTCTAGCCTACCCTGAATTAGGGCGATTGGGCTTTAGTCGGCCGCGCGGGCCCAGTTGGTCGACTTCACAGACAACCTTCGAGTTTCTTCGCAGACGTGTGCAGGTTTCCTCACGATCTTTTACTTCACCGTAAGAGCGTCGGATAAACGTACATATGAAATTTAAATTAGAAAACATATTGGTACGTGGCAGGATTCGAACCACAACCTCCCAAACAGGAGATAACGGCTCTAATCGTTATGCCTCGGACGCTCTTAGGTAGTCATTACTGTAATGTAATTACCATCAATGGCGAAAGCTTGTCTTCAAAGCATAAATTAATTTATTTCATGAGAGGAACTTTTTTCCTCGGTCCCCCCCTGTCATTTTGTCTGCCAAATTAGTAGGGGACATTGACGTTGCATGTTATAATGTAGAGATGAGCCTACTTGCTCATTCGCTTTATATTGAGCTTGCGTGTTACATACTCGGCTGCATCGGCACTTACCATAAGGTGAGGTGCAGCCAAATGCACTCAAGTTTTAAGAATACGAAAATACACACATATCTACAATTCTACACGCATAATTTTGAGAAACCTTCTTTGTGTTGTAAAGTAAATCGGACCATTTTTATTAGTAGAGGACTGTGAAGCTGCGACATTTCATACGAACGGCGAAACCGATTTTTACCAATTTTTGATAGTTTGTCAGTCAAAGCAAATGCTAAGTTTACGTTCAGATCGGAGAAGCTGGTTTCTCGGAGAGGCGACATCCCGTAGCCACCAAGGAGTCCGCATTTGACGCCACCAGATTTCTTTTCATGGGTATATCTGAAACATCGTGTGTACACCCATAAACCACATACACTACTGGAATTAAAAGTAAAGATTGGAGAAGAGATGTCAGCTATCTCACGGTCTTTATGCCAAATATTGTTTTAAAGTTTCCAATCTCATTTAAAAGAATGCCGAAGTCGCGACGGTGGTCATTTAATTATTTTTTTTTAAATAATGTCCTCTTCATTAACTATCTCGATAATAAATAATTTTAAATTAAGTCTTACTGTTTTTTTTTCTGTATTATTTTTGCATACTGTTTACATATAAATTTTTTATAGACATAATAAATTATATTAAAGAAAACTTAAATATTTTTTTTTGTTTTATTTATTTAGGTATTTATAAATCTGAAAAAAATAACTCAAAAACACAAAAGATTATACATCAGGAAAAAAATAACTAAAAAAGAATAAAATATCTTGTTATAAGTTATAGTCAGACAATGGCTTCATTAGTTTTCTTAAGAATTAATATCTAAACTTACTGGTAACAAAACCAGATACATAACAAAAAGGTATAACGCAAAAATAAAATAAAATCAAATAAGTCTTTTAGTCATCAGATCAGTCATGTTCTACATAAGCAATAAACCATTAACTATCAAATAATTAATAAAATAAAATCATTTTTAAACCATTTTTGATTTATTATTATTATTATTTGATTAATACACTAGCAGCTCTAAGAGCTGATGCGTGTATATCACTGCACTTGTGTTTTAAAATGTTTATCAAGTCTGTTTTTAAAACTGTTGACTGTTGGAGCACTTATGACTGTTTCTGGGAGAGAGTTCCATAGCTTCATCACTCGAAATGGCAAAAAGTGTGTTCTGGGGTTGCTAGCACATGGAGGTTTTGTTAGTTTCAAGGAGTGCCCTCTTAAACCTTTATTCTGGTTCATCATGAACAGATCCTTTAAATACCTCACATTATAATGTTCATTAAGTATCTTGTATGTTTCTATAAGGTCTCCTCTTTTCCGTCTCTGTTCCAGTGTAGTCAGGTTGAGTTCTTGGAGGCGTTCTTCGTATGACTTCTTTTTCAGAGATGTTACCATTTTTGTTGCTCTCCTCTGAACTTTCTCCAACATTTCTATGTCTTTTTTGAAATAGGGACTCCAAATTTGGAAACCGTATTCCAGCAGTGGACGAATGTATGTTTTATAAATTTTTATAAATAGTTCCTTTGTAATATTATAAAATGTTTTTCTGACCATGTAGAGCATGGAATTGGCTCTTTTTGTTATGTTAACAATGTGCACATCCCACTTAAGGTTATGTGTTACTGTAACACCAAGATCCTTTTGTGTACGAACCGCTTGGAGAGGCACATTATCTATGTTGTATTGTAGTTCAGGATTAGTATTTCCTATGTGCAAAACTGAACACTTTGTGGCATTCAGTGTGATAAGCCAGTCCTTTGTCCACTGAACGATGCGGTCCAGGTCTTGCTGTATTATGTTGTGAGTGATGAGTGGATTCCCTATTATTTTAGTGTCATCTGCGAATATTGACAGATCAGACTGAATGACACTTTTCAAGTCGGTGATAAAGATCCCAAACAGAATTGGTCCAAGAACAGATCCTTGCGGCACGCCACTGTTAACGTCAAAAGAATCTGAAAGAGTGTCTCCTACTCTCACTTTAAATTTTCTACCAGTTAGAAAGTCTTCGATCCATTTGAGAAGCTGTCCACGGATCCCGAAATGGTCTAGTTTGTTTATCAGCCTTTTTATAGGGACTCGGTCAAATGCCTTCTCATAGTCTAGGTATATGACATCTGTCGGTTGGCGCTTATCCCAGTTACATGTCCATTTATCGAGGCACATCAAAAGATTTGTGATTGTTGATCTCTTTGGTACAAAGCCATGTTGCTCGTCAATGACTATGTTTTCCGTGCTAATAAAATTTCTTAGTTCGACAGCGATTATTTTCTCCATCGTTTTGCACACTATGCTGGTAAGACTGATGGGTCGATAATTAGCAGCAGCATACTTGTCGCCTTTCTTATATATTGGAGTGACATGAGCCTCTTTCCATTCTTGTGGTAATTTTCCGTTGATAAGGGATAGGTTCATGATATGTGCTAACTGATGACTCAGAATCTCGCTGCACTGTTTTAGCAATACTGATGGCAGAGCATCTGGTCCCATTGAAGTAGAATCATTGAAAGTTTTCAAGGCTTTTGACACTTTATTTGGACTAAATACAAGTGACTCGATTGCATTGTCTACTTTCGGCATATTAATTTCGGAGATGGTCATATTTTTTCGTTCCTCTACAAATGATTTTTCGAATTGTTTTGCGAAAAGGTTTGCAACATCTTTTTGGTCACTTGTTATATGTTGTATAGATATATCATAAAAAAATAACTTGACATTTGACATGTATCCTCGTACCTTGCCAAAATTGGTTAATATTTAAGAGGCGAAAATTGCTAACGCCGCGCCCGCGTGCCCGCGTGCCCGCGCCCGCGCCGTTTGTATGGGCAGTCGCAACACAGTCCCCTTCTAACAAAAATTCTCCAATGACTACTTGAAATCAATTATTTACTTTACAACATAAATTAGTGTTCTAAAAAGCGTGTATGTGTGTATTATCGTATTCTTGATTCGCATAGGGACTGCTAGACCGATTTTGATGAAATTTTATACGATGTTCACATTTAATTTTCCGGGGACACACCTTTTTATTTTAAAAATTCGAGTACAATCTTTTTGAAAAAAAAACATATGTAATTATTTTTCTAAAAATGCCCCTAACTAATTTGACATGACATGATGGACGTGGTGAAGTGTGATTCCTAGTTTGACTGCGAAACCCTAAAAGCGGTACCAACAAAGTGGTGCCACTTAAAAGACTCTTTCAGTCCGTCTTTGCGAAGTAATTTTGAAGGTCTTTGGTTGGCAGCATTTTGAAATTTAATTCATTTGGCTCGTGAAGAAACATGCACGGCGGAATATTTGAGGTATTTTTGGGCATATTTCGACGTATTTTTCCCGGTGCGCCGGCGGCTTGTTGTTGTCAGCTCGTAATTGGTTCCGACGGAAACTACGTCACGCATCTTCCCTCCAGACGAAACCACCGGATGCTACTCGAATAACATCTATCAGATTTCGTAAACTTTTCTATTCGTAAGGTATTTTTCAGAACTCCGTACACAAACTGTATTAGAGGCTTTTATTACCTGTTGCCTCCCCAATTTACAGCGTCGGTGGCGTAACGGCTAGGGCCGCTACCTTCTGTCCGGAAGATCGCGGTTCGAATCCTGCTACGTACCAATGCGTTTTCGAATTTCGATTTCATATGTTCGTTTATTTGACGCTCATACGGTGAAGGAAAACATTGTGAGGAAACCTGCACACTCCTACGAAGAAACTCGCTGGTTGTGTGTGAAGTGGACCAACCCGCACTGGGCCCACATGCTCGACTGACCTACCTAATAATTGACTACGCTGAACTCGTTAAAAAACCGGCCAAGTGCGAGTCGGACTCACGTTACAAGGATTCCGTACCACTACTCCACACATGTATAATAACGACACCTCAGAATAACAAACAAATTACATCAACTTGAATAACAGAAAAATGTTTTTTTATTTTGTTCAAACTTCTTAGTGCGAGTACGACTCACACTTAGATAAAGATAAAGATAAAGATATTTTATTGCAGTAAATGTGGTAAATACAATAGATCTTACAACCATAGTGAGGTTCAGCACATTTAGTCATTAGTACGACATACAAAAATAAAAATAAAAAAGTAAATATAAATTATGGCATTCATGTAAAAAAACAAAATGAAAATGAAAATCGTGTTCTTATCATGATTTGACATCAACAGAATAATCAAGTGTTTGGTTCAAGTAATTCTTTGATTGAATAGAATATTTTTTCCGTAAGCCATTTTTTGAGGTTTTTACGAAAGCGTGGTTGTGGTAAGATTTTTATTTCACTTGGAAGCGCATTATATACTTTGACACACATAGCATGACAATTTTTTTGGTAAATTGTGGTCAAAGGTCTCACTTCATAAACCAATCGATCTGGATTTCTAATATTACGGGAATGAATGTCTTGGCATATTTTTGTTATTTGTTGTTTAACTTCAGGCTTATTATTATAATCACACTTAGTTTCACGCTCGAGTGCTTGCATGTATTGCAATTTGAATGTTAAAGCAAAAACAAATAAACCTATAAGAAAAAGTTCAATTTAATTTTAGTTTATTTTTAATATCTGTTATTATAGCGGCAAAAAAACACCCATTCTATAAAAATTTTAACTGTCTACCTATTGCGGACGAAAATAATGTTAAATGTCCGTGTCACACCCACCGCTCTAAAGGTTGGAGACTCTACACTGGAAGTTGTTGAGGAATATGTATCCCTGGGACAAACAGTCCAGCTAGGCAGGTCCAACTTCAAGAAAGAGATCAATAATTAAATATCCTTTATTGCACACCAACAAAGCGTGACAGAAACTTAATTTAAATATGTACAGTACAAAGGCGGCCTTATCGCTGCCTTCGAATCAGAAACGAGGAGATCCGCAGGAGAACCAAGGTAACCGACATAGCTCACTGAATCGCTAAACTGAAGTGGCAGTGGACATAGCTCGTAGAATATACGGCTGTTGGGGCAGTAAAGTTCTCGATTGGTGACCGCGCAAACGTTGTTTAAAACGTAGCATAGGCAGACCTCCCAGCGGTGGACCGACGACCTGGTAAAGTTTGCGGGAAGCCGAAGGATGCGGGCAGTTCGGGACTTGTCGTCGTGGTAATCCTTTGGGGAGGCCTTTGTCCAGCGGTGGACGATTTTCGGCTGATATGGTGGCGGTGGATTGGTACCCTTTGGGTACGAAACCCTAAAAGCTGACCTTAACCACAACAACTGAGTACAATTTTTTTACATTTTTTGTTCTCGTTAGTTTTCTCATAAAGTACTTAACTTTGTGTAGCGACTAAAATTAGTGAAGCGCTAACTAGAAGGCGTACTCGTATAGCCTATCTATCAATTATAAAAAGAATCATCAAAATCAGCTCACAATCGGCGGCGGCGGCGGCGGCGGCGGCGGCGGCGGCGGCGGCGGCGGCGAGGGAACCGAGTAACCTTCACATAAAAAACTGGCCAAGTGCGAGTCAGAACCGCACACGAAGGGTTCCGTACCATCATACTTGATGGCGCTAGTCTCTTTATGTTTAAAAAAGACCTTTTTTTGTATGGAGACCCCCTTTTTTCACTTTTTCTAATTTTTAGTATTTGCAACAGAAATACATCATTTATGAAAATTTCAACTGTATAGCTATCACGGTTCATGAAATACAGCCTGGTGACACACAGATAGATAGACAGACAGACGGACGGACGGACAGCGGAGTCGTAGTAACAGGGTCCCGTTTTAATGTATGTATTTAAGTAGTATACAGGGTGTAACCAAATTGGTGTAGGTCCCGTTAACTGGGGCTTCTACTCATCATACTGAACAACTTTTAACTTTAATGAAATCGCAAAAAAAAATTATCTTCATAAAAGTCGAACAGCTGATCGACCAATTTTTTGCAATTTAATATGGAAGGTCCAATTTTTTTTTTGAGAATTGACTATGGGCTCCTTGGGGAAAGTTGTTCAGTATGATGAGTAGAACCCCAGTTAACGGGTCCTGCACCAATTTTGTTACACCCTGTATATGTTTCTTGGGCTAAGCTCGAGCCTGCATCCTAAATGCCTTAATTTTAAGCAGTCGGGTTTTAGTTTTTACGAACTTCAAAAAAGGAGAAAGTTTCTCAATTCAATAGTAATCAGTTGAAATTTATACAGATTATACCATACTAGCCCGCGTTGGTACCATTTTTATGGCTGTGATCAAGGTTGCACGGGGCGCGAGCCGCAAGCGGCTCACGTGCGTTGAATATTTTTTTTCCCAGATCCCTCCGGAACCATTCATCTCTCCGTAATAAAATGTATCCCGTTGTTTTACTTTAAGCCTTTTTCTTTATGATCTGTGCCAAATCGTAATCTAAAGATATTAGAGATGTGCTGATTATGACTTTGGCCGACTAGCCGATTAGTCGGTTGTAAAGAGGCCAACTAGTCGGCCAATCCGATCATTGCTTTCGGTGGAGTTCGGGTGATATCGATAACGTTCGTGGTGTTTTGTTGACAGCTAAGTGGGTTGCGCGCGCTCGCCGTGCGGGCTAGTGTGACCATGTGGCAGTTACCTGCCTTTTTGTTAAGATTGGCCCCCTAAGAGCTGTAGCAGATCGAGTTGACGTTTCTTGAAATCTGGCAGAATTTGGCAGTTTTCGCCAGAGCACATTTTGCCTATTGAAAACTAACTAACTGATTGACTGATTTTTGTAACAAAAATCCTTTTATTTTTATTGTGACTGTTCCGTCCGTTTCCACTTCCGTTTGTTGTATCAATATAATATGTAATCTACATTGGATTGTTTTTCTAACCAATTTTATAAAATTTTAAGAAGTATAAAGTGAGAAAACGTTATTGAAAAATATTAAAAAATATTGTTCAAGTAGTAGTTAGGTATGTATGTACCTCACTACCTAGTCATTTGAGTTCAATTATTTGCTAAATCAAGAGTTCTTCTGATGAATATTGTTGATTCTCAAATAAATATTATTAATGTAATGGTTAATTTCATTTTAATGATTCTAAAGACTAGTCGGGCCGACTAGTCGGTAGTTTTGCCGACTGATTGCCGACTAGTCGCCGACTACAGATATGGGCGGTTAGTTGACTTTGCCGACTATCGGCGACTAATCGGTACATCTCTAAAACAGGAGCTCTGCATTTTTCTGGGATAAAAATTAGTCTTTTTGTTAATCCCAATTCTTGATCTATCTTCCTATCTTTAACGGTGAAACATTTTGAGGAAACATGCACATCCCATTTCAGATATGTATGAAAGTCACGTTGCATACGTCCGTCGGTGTAAATGTAAATGTCCTTCCTACACGTGGTCGCGAGTGATGCAAAGTGCAACATCACGCAACCGCCACTGTCAGTTGTACCACACGGTAAGCGTAAGGCTTTTTGTAACACTTTCGGTAGCAAATAGGTGTTGCAAACGAGTTTATGTAAATTAATTTAACACTTTAAGTTGATCCGATGAGCGCACTAGCGATAGCACCGCCAATACAAGTCACACTAATATTATGAAGGCGAAAGTTTGTGAGTGTGTATGTTTGTTACTTCTTCATGCAAAAACTACTGAACGGATCTGGCTGAAACTTGGTAGGTAGACAGATTAGGACCTGTTTTAACATATAGGCTACTTTTTTGCACGCTCGCGAGCCGCATGCGGCTCGCACACTGCGCACCCTCGAAAAGTTATAGAAACGTTGTCCACGCGGGTGAAGCCGCAGGAAACAGCTAGTAAATAATAAGTATACCTAATGTTATGGACTTCCATTGAAATCATTGAGTATTTTGCGTACATACAGTGGGCAACAAATATTGTTTATTTGTTAATTTATAACTGTAAACATTATCAACAAATCATTTTTTGCAAAACTGCTAAAATTGGCCACTTATTTCGATTAAAGTCCATAAGAATGAGTTAACTATTTATTTTTATCGGCGGCGCTATTAGTCATCATATCAGCTCATACACGTCCCCACCGAGGGGTTCGAGCCTACCCTGAATTAGGGCGAACGGGCCATAGTCGACCACGCGGACCCAGCGCGGGTTGGTCGACTTAACACACAACCTCGAGTTTCTCCGCAGGCGTGTGCAGGTTTCCTCACGACGTTTTCCTTCACCGTAAGAGCGTCGGATAAACGTGCATATGAAATCTAAATTCTAAAACACATTGATACGTGGCAAGATTCGAACCACGACCTACCGGACAGGTGACAGCGGCGCGACTTGGCTGTTGGCCCGCCTTATAGCAAGTAATAGCTACGATGCCGGCGCTACGGGCTCCAGCCGGCTACGACGCCCTCCGTAGCCCGTAGTCAACAGTAAGTGTTTTATTGTAATTGTTCCAGCAGTTTAGTTGTTATTTGCTGAGCCGCCACCCGGTGAACCTTGCTCCGTTAGGGTGCCGTACACCCAACGGGTGACAAACGGGACCCTATTACTAAGTGTCCGCCGTCTGTCTGTTCGTCTGTCAGCGGGTTGTATTTCATGAACCGTAATAGTTACACAAATGAAATTTTCACAGAATGTGTATTTCTGTTGCCTTTTTAACAACAAGTACTAAAAATTAGAAAAGTGAATAAATAAGGGGGGTCTCCATACAAAAAACGTGTTTTTTTAGGTCTCTAGAAGTATTTTAAATTTAGCTGTATCGTAAAAACGGTAATACATATAAGCGTGAAACTTGGTATGATTATAGTACTAATACTGATGTAAAACAAAAATAACAAAAACTGGCCAAGTGTGAGTCGTACTCGCGCTAAGGAGTCCAAACTGAATGACAAAAAAAGCATACATTTGTCGCTCGCGTTAATGTCTCTTGTTTGTAATGTGAATAGGTATCATTGCCATTATACTATGTAGTTGTGTGGAGGCGTGTCGTGGTACAGAACCCCCGGGGTGCTAGTCCGACTCGCACTTGACCTGTTTATTTATAATCTTTGGCCCGCCACGAGACGCGCCGAGCCTGCGTTAGGTGAGCTAAGTTCGTGAAATAAGTTTGTGTGTCTTTTTTATCGCTTCACGTCGTTAATTTGAATATTGATCAACTAAAGGTAGTGTGGGGTTCTGTCCGCAAACAAATGACATAATTTCGTCGATATGTCACGTTTTCCGTCGATATGTCACGTTTTCCGTCGATATGTCACGTTTTCCGTCGATATGTCACGTTTTCCGGAAATCGGACTAATACTGTTGATTCTCGTATTAGTGTTCAGAACGTATTTGTGAATTTCTATCATCATTACAGCTCATATACGTCCCCACCGAGGGGCTCGAGCCTACCCTGAATCAGGGCGATTAGGCCTGAGTCGACCACGCGGGCCCAGTGCGGGTTGGTCGACTTCACACACAACCTTCGAGTTCCTTCGCAGGCGTGTGCAGGTTTCCTCACGATGTTTTCCTTCACCGTTAAAGCAATCGGTAAGTATGTACGTAAGTTTTTGAAAAACTCATTGGTACATTGGCCGTCCAGATTTGAACCCGGTACCTCTGGTTAGATGGACCGAGTCGTTACCGGTTGAGCCACCGACGCTTTTTCTATATTTTTGATTAATCCTACTTAATATTATAAACGCCAAAGTTTCTATGGATGTTTGTTACTCTTACACGCAAAAACTACTGAACGTTTCTGGATGAAATTTGGTAAGTGGACAGATTAGGTCCTGGAGTAATATATAGGTTACTTTTTGCCACGCTCTCGAGCCGCTCGCGGCTCGCGCACTGCGCACCCTCGGAGAAGGGAAACTATGAAATATTTATCTATGTTCATAGAAACTATGTTCACGCGAACGAAGCCGCTGGCAAAAGCTAGTATTCAAATAATAAAGAAACTACATTTTTGTGGAGCGCGCTAGGAATATATTTTTAGGAATTCTCAAACGGATAGCCGGCGCACGTGATTATGGCTTGATTTGTATATTTGTTCCACGTCTATATACTCGTATTTATTACAGCGCCGCGTAACTTTTTTATTTGTTAAAAAGTGGCAAACAGTACAAAATGCCCATGAAACTGAACAACTTTCCCCAAGGAACCTGTAATGTTATCAATGACTTTGAACAAACTGAACAACTTTCCCCAAGGAACCTGTAATGGTATCAATGACTTTGAACATCTTCCCCCAAGGAACCTGTAAAGGTATCAATAACTTTGATCAACTTTCCCCGCGGAACCTATACAAGTTTCAGTAACTTTGAACAACTTTTCCCAATGAACATATACAAGTTTCAATAACTTTGAACAACTTTTCCTAATGATCTTATACAAGTTTTAATAACTTTGAACAACTTTCCCCAATGAACCTATACAAGTTTTAATAACAAAGAACCTGTATAAATTTCAATAACTCTGAGCTTGTGAAATTGTTCCATTTCATCATCAGCGTGTACTGTTTGCTCATTAATAAGTCGCAAACAGTAACAATTTGCGGCTGATCTCCATTAAACTTACCATACAATAACAAATCCACTAATCAAAACAATTAGAAGTATGGGAACTCATTTTTTATGTTGCAACTGTAAAGGTTTCTTCGTTAAAATGTTTAACGTAGTGTTTTAAATCCACAATTGGTAAGCCCTTGGCATCATCTCACCTGAAGGTAAGCGACGATGATGCCGAAGATGGAAGCGAGCTTACCAATAGATCAGTAGGTCAGGACCAAAGTTGCGTGGAATTCCTATCTCGGAAACGCGTGAAGATAGCGAAATGGGACCACGTGCAAAAGATTTAAATGGGGGTGACACAATTGTTTCTCACGTTTTTTTTTATATAGGGTGACTTTTAATTAGTTCTTGATAGCAAAGGATATGAATGTACTCGTGATTACAAACAACTTTCCCAAAGAAACTATATGTCAAATATGAAAAAAAAAATTTGGTCCTTCATACATTTTTGTCGATTTGATAACTTGTTATGTACCGAGGACCTTAAATTTTTTTCTGATTCGACATATAGTTTCTTTGGGAAAGTTGTTTGTAATCACGAGTACATTCATATCCTTTGCTATCAAGAACTAATTTAAGGTCACCCTATATAGGAATTAATTTCCGCCATTTCCAACTTTGGGCCTCCGGCAGGGGGATACAGAACTCTCGCTATTCCTACTACTAACGGGCGTTGCGTTGCTCCATAGCGCTACCGAGTATTTGGTCAGTTTTTGCATAATTGTCATGAGTACAACTAGTACTTTCCTGTTATATTTTACTCAGCCATTTCCCTTATCGTTTTTTTTTGGTCACGATAAATAGTTTTACAGACGCTATAAGTACACAACGCAACCACTTTGCACAGGCAGACCGACATATTGAACATCATTTATCTTTGTCGTTACCTCCTAGTATACGAGATTCCTTAACGCAGCGGGGACCTGGCTGTCTTATTAATACAATAATTAACGTCGATGTTTGGCGGCAAGCGTGAGGTACGAGTAGCTAGTTGGCAGGTGGCCTTACAAAATAATTGGATCCCGGCGGGAATCAAACCCTCCGTAGCTCCCTCCTTTTAACCGCCTCCGTAGCTCAGAGGCAAAGTTCACTGGCTTTACACAGGAGGTCGCGGGTTCGATTCCCGGCGGGGTCAATTGTAAGACTCGGTTTGGTTGGTGGTAGGGCATTTTCTAAGCCCGCCTGGCTAGCTACCACCATCTTATCTAAGTCTTGCCGCCAAATATCAATGTTGATATCATTGGTGTGTTCCGGCATGAAGATAAGATAGCCAGTTTCCCCATTGCGTTGGGGAATCTTGGTAAGCCCGCTTCCATCTTCGGCAACATCGTCACTTACCACCAGGTGAGATGTTGTCAAGGGTTTACCAATTGTGAATTAAAAAAAAAAAAAAAAAAAAAAAAAACCCGCGACTTCTCACTTAATGGAAAATTCTGTTAGTTTTTTACATAATTAAAAAATTACAAAAATAGTAATTCAGTATTGAATAGTTAAATAGCGCATGGAATAGAACCATAATTATTTATAACTATTAAAGATATAACGTGGTCGAAGTGACTCAGAACTACGAAGATGTAATAGTGATACGATTTATTTATTAATTTTTTATTAATTTATTCATAAATTTATATTTTATTTTAATTTCTGACATGTAAATGTATTCAAATTTATAAATAAATGATTGTATTGTAATATAACATTTATCAGCAGAAATATTGTCAGAAATAAATATTTAATTAAATTAAATGAGTATAAAATGAACAATTAATACGACAGACAGTATTAAAAAGATTGAATTTATTCTATGAGGATAGAGTAGGTCAGTTCACACAGATAGCACCCGGTGTAAAGTTTAACGAGAGATTCAGTCATTGCTCCCCTCAATCATGTTAGAGGGAAGGAAACGATCGGAGCACGAAAATTTAAGAGACTAGTCGTTTGGTCCTATTCTCCTTTAACTTTACACATTATCTGCTGCGACAACACTTACAAAATCTTAAAGACTTACCATCTAGAAGAAACAGCAGGCGAATCGCCAGCCGGCACACACTTAGCAGCACCTGCATGCTGCCAAACTGCTGGAACAATCACATGCACACCTCCTACTCTTACCGACACCCACACCACAAACTACACGAATCAAAACACTACTCTCAAAACTTTAATTCCGTAACAATTTCCAAACGATTTAAAAGTCGATTTTTTTTCATTCGCGTTTGATCGTACGTAACTGCCGATGCCGGTACGTTTCGCGATGAAATAAAACCTTTTTGGAGGGCACGTGCGCTCCCTCTGAGCTCTGGCGGCTCACTGCCGCGGACAGCCTCCGGACCCGTCAAAGATATCTTTGTCTAGATACGGCAGCCAGTAATAACTAAACATACAGTTATCTACAACAAGCAATTAAATTAGTGTAGAACCCGTTAACTAATAACTATAATTGAAAATCCGAATACATAAAAAGTTAACCCACCTTTTTGGCCAGTCGGGTTAAAACGTATCCTAAGTCACTCACGGGATCGAGACGAATCTAACGACACCTCGCTCTTCAAAATCCTTCTAGCCGTTTAGACTGTAGGGCGTGCTAAACAAATATACATACATACATACACAAGGAAAAACATAACCCTCCTTCTGGCGTAGTCGGGTAATAAATAGTACGACTTCTTATCAACTATAACTTATAAACAACTTTCCTGAAAGAGCCTACAATATGTTTTTAAACCAAATAGATCATCTCTACAAAATGGAAAACCTTGATTAATCAGCTGATCGATATGTATGAAGAGTTTAAATAATTTAAAACGCTAAACACGTAAAAAAATCAACTTTCAATGCAATAAATTAGTATAGTTTTGAATTATTATTATTGATTTTTGTTAATTTTACAAAAAAACAGTACAACGATTAAAAAAACATATCTTACCAACTTGGCAGGGTGTCCTATCAAATAAAAACAAAATCATTAAAATCTGTTCGCAATCTGCGAAGATATCATGTGAATAAACAAACAAAACTAAAACCGGCCAAGTGCGAGTCAGAGCCGCACACATAGGGTTCCGTACCAACAACTAGATGGCGCTAGTGTCTTCACGTTTAAAAAAACACTTTTTTTAGAAACCCCCCTTATTTCATGATTATTTCTAATTTTTAGTATTTGTTGTTACAGCGGCAACAGAAATACATCATCTGTGAAAACTTCAACTGTCTAGCTATCCCGGTCCATAAAATACAGACTGGTGACAGACGGACGGACGGACAGTAAAGCCTGGGTCCCATTTTCACCCTTTGGGTACGAATCCCTTTAAAACATAAAGTCGAACTGAGAACCTCTTCCTTTTTGGAAGTTGGTTGAAAACAATTGTGAAATGCCTACGGGTCTCTGGGCTCTGGTAAAGTTGTTCAGTGTAAGCAGAAGTTGTTCAGAAGCCGCATACCATAGAACCACAGAACATAGAACCATAACTCTTAAACATTGGCAGTAGTTATTTATGATACAAGGGTGGTAAAAAGGTAGTTATAGGTAGGCTAGACTAAAGTGGCAGTGAGCAGGGAACGAAGCTCGTAGAACAGATAGCCGTAGGGGTAGTAAAGTTCTCGAGTGGCAACCGCGCACCGGAAGACGTAGCGTAGAAAAGCCTCCCACACGTTGGGACTCACAAGCTGGTGAAGGTCGTGGGATGTCGCTGGATGCGGGCATCGCAAGTCGTCGTGGAAATCCCTAGGGGAGGCCTTTGTACAGCAGTGGAGCTCTTTCGGCTGATATGATGATGATGATGATGAAAACAGTAGATAACAAACGAGTGACATTTATGAGCCCGAGCCGCAGGCAGGGGTTTACATCGTCACGAATTTATTTCCCTTTAACCCATGTATCATACGAAGTTTTTCAATGCAGTTATGAGAAAACAGGTAATATAAATAAATACACGAATTAATTAAAAATTAAAAACCACAAGCATTAAAACGCTTTATAATAATTAACTCCTTTTTGTAAAAATGTATCCTATGTCACAGACGGGATCAAGACGATTCTAACGAGACCTCGCACTCCAAAATGGATCCTATGTCACAGACGGGAACAAGACGATTCTAACGAGACCTCGCACTCCAAAATGGATCCTATGTCACAGACGGGATCAAGACGATTCTAACGAGACCTCGCACTCCAAAATGGATCCTATGTCACAGACGGGATCAAGACGATTCTAACGAGACCTCACACTCCAAAATGGATCCTATGTCACAGACGGGATCAAGACGATTCTAACGAGACCTCGCACTCCAAAATGGATCCTATGTCACAGACGGGATCAAGACGATTCTAACGAGACCTCGAACTCCAAAATGTGTCCTATGTCACAGACGGGATCAAGACGATTCTAACGAGACCTCGCACTCCAAAATGTATCCTATGTCACAGACGGGATCAAGACGATTCTAACGAGACCTCGCACTCCAAAATGTATCCTATGTCACAGACGGGATCAAGACGATTCTAACGAGACCTCGCACTCCAAAATGTATCCTATGTCACAGACGGGATCAAGACGATTCTAACGAGACCTCGTACTCCAAAATGTATCCTATGTCACAGACGGAATCAAGACGATTCTAACGAGACCTCGCACTCCAAAATGTATCCTATGTCACAGACGGGATCAAGACGATTCTAACGAGACCTCGTACTCCAAAATGTATCCTATGTCACAGACGGAATCAAGACGATTCTAACGAGACCTCGCACTCCAAAATGTATCCTATGTCACAGACGGGATCAAGACGATTCTAACGAGACCTCGCACTCCAAAATGTATCCTATGTCACAGACGGGATCAAGACGATTCTAACGATACCTCGCACTCCAAAATGGATCCTATGTCACAGACGGGATCAAGACGATTCTAACGATACCTCGCACTCCAAAATGGATCCTATGTCACAGACGGGATCAAGACGATTCTAACGAGACCTCGCACTCCAAAATGTATCCTATGTCACAGACGGGATCAAGACGATTCTAACGAGACCTCGCACTCCAAAATGTATCCTATGTCACAGACGGGATCAAGACGATTCTAACGAGACCTCGCACTCCAAAATGTATCCTATGTCACAGACGGGATCAAGACGATTCTAACGAGACCTCGCACTCCAAAATGTATCCTCTGTCACAGACGGGATCAAGACGATTCTAACGAGACCTCGCACTCCAAAATGTATCCTCTGTCACAGACGGGATCAAGACGATTCTAACGAGACCTCGCACTCCAAAATGTATCCTATGTCACAGACGGGATCAAGACGATTCTAACGAGACCTCGCACTCCAAAATGTATCCTATGTCACAGACGGGAACAAGACGATTCTAACGAGACCTCGCACTCCAAAATGGATCCTATGTCACAGACGGGATCAAGACGATTCTAACGAGACCTCGCACTCCAAAATGGATCCTATGTCACAGACGGGATCAAGACGATTCTAACGAGACCTCGCACTCCAAAATGGATCCTATGTCACAGACGGGATCAAGACGATTCTAACGAGACCTCACACTCCAAAATGGATCCTATGTCACAGACGGGATCAAGACGATTCTAACGAGACCTCGCACTCCAAAATGGATCCTATCCCAAGCAGCAAAATAGTCGAATAAGAATTTGTTTACTCAGCCTTTAATCGTATAAGAGCCGAGTAACTGTTCTTAAAACACCCATTTATCGTATAATAGCGGTTATCTCGACTATTTGGCAATATTGCTAATGTGTGCTTTAAGGACGTCGAATAAACGTTTACAGCACTATGTTTTAGCACTTTTACTCCACCTTTTAGCAGATGCTGAATTAAAGTGGCTAAAATACTCGTTATTCGATCTTTTGATCTATAACAGTCGTATAATAGCTGTAGAATAGCTGATTCGCTGAATTGGGTGCTTTTATACAGCCGTTACTCAGCTCTCTTTTATGTTTCTATAAAAGCTCTATAAACGCAATCGAATTGCTTATGGCAACATTGCTGCTGTTACTGCACGCTTATAGACTAACTCGTATAATAGAGTTAAAAACGTTTGTATAGGAGCTGTAGTGTAATTAAGAGCTTTTATACGATATTTACTCAGTTTAAAGTAGTATTGTAGAGTTCTGGGAAACAGTAACAGCACAAGTCCGTCCATTTTGTTGATCGATACCTTAAAGACGTTTTCGCGAGTATTTTGCTATCAAAATGGAAACAAATGGAAGAAATTGAAAAAAAGCGGCCATTTTCGTAAAAAAGTTAAAAAAACGTTGGAGCAGATGAAATGCTCTGCAAAACTGATTCGGCAAAACTTAATTTCTGCAAGTAACGCTAGTGAATTTCCAAGCGCGAGTCCGAGTATTTTAAGTGGTTCCGTAGACTCAAGTAACACAATAACTCTTAAATTATAAAAATTACACGCACATCACAATATTCAAAATAAACAAAACGAATTTCGCAACCCACGTCATGATGGCTCACTTCACAACTGAAATGAAT